>CM041054.1:3120831-3738331 GCA_023078785.2 Hyles euphorbiae | reverse complement strand
TACCAGGTCTGGGTATTTGTGAGAGCAAAGTCTCTCGTAGTTCATGATACCCGCAACACAAGACTCGGATCTTAGTGTTGGATCAGGGCTATGTATGTGACTGCTGGGTATATATTAATTTTTGTCTATATATTCCTTAGCCCATAGCGTCTCGCGCCAACGTAGAAAAACACATGATGCGCGTACACGGAGAGAAAAAAGAAAAACCCAGAAACCACGTTTGTCAGATGTGCGGGAAGGCATTCACTGTGAGTATTCATTCATTCGTTCAGCGTCAGTCATTCGGTCCATAGTGATGTAATAATCATTCGGTTATTGTCAATCATTCGTCCTGGGGCCCTACTATATAAATCCGAAACGAAGTTCGAAACTTCGGACGATCGAAGTTTATATACGATACGAATGTATTTACTTTGTAAAAGTTCGAATTTGTATAACGTACAACGTAACCATAAGTTTATGGTTACGACCATAAGTAAATAACGACCATAAGTATATGTAGGTATACTTATGGTCGTTAATGGGCTAATGGGCCCCTGGCAGGTACATTTTTGTAATCTGTGTAAATTGTTTAGCTTGATTTATAAATTGTTTTAGACGTTTCATGTAAAAAGAACTCATTACTCGTAGAAATAATTCCAATTGGAATTTTCAATAACAAGCCCGTTTACTATATTGATTACAATGCTAATTTTCCAAAAAAATAAAAAAACATAGATACCCTTACACAACAATGAATTTTATGGCCGCAATTTTTTTTTATTTCCATGAATGGCGAGACGATCGTGACGTTCGCCTGATGGTAAGCGATACGACAGCTCATGAACAGAAACAAAACCAAACAACACCTTGAACTAAAAAGTAATACTTGGCATTCCACCGCGCTCGCAAAGATATTAAGTCTCAATATTTCCAGTAGTTAGTCTGGCTACAATATCTTTCAATCCGAAGCACAACAGGGCATTTAGATTGCTGTTTGACGGGAGAAATAGACATTGCGGTGGTACCTACCCAGGCGGCCTCTCACACAACAACTACCACCAGTAATATAATTTTTAATAATGTAATGAATATTAATTCCAGGACAAAAAAGCACTAACTCAACACGAGGTGATACATTCCCGTGATCGTCCATTATCGTGCGACATATGCCAACAGACATTTAAGCAGAAAGCATCTCTATACACCCACAGGAAGAGAGTTCACAAAGTGTTCCCGACTAAACGCGTGGTTCAGTATATGGATAATGGAGAGATCCTGCCATAATTGGCCTTTTTGGACTTTTGAGAAAATATGGCCATATGTAACTAAGGGGTACTCTATACTTTTACACGACAAATTTTGTTACATAAATCTGTACGAAAATGGTTATGTTACAATGTTAGAATCGTCTATCGTATGACGTAATATATGGGCAATGGTGAGATCGCGCCATAATTGGCCTTTATATACTTATGAAGTTGAGAAAATATGGCCATAAGCTGTCAATGGAGAGGTCGCGCCATAATTGGCCTTTTTGAACTTATGAAGTTGTGAAACTATGGCCATAAACTGTCATTGGAGAGGTCGCGCCATGATTGGCCTTTTTGGACTTATGAAGTTGAAATTTTGGCCATAAGCTGTAACTAAGGGGTCACTGTACTTTGACACGACAATTAATGTTCTTACATAAAACTATACGAAAATGGTTATGTTACAATGTTAGAATCCTCTATCGTATGACGTAACCTATTAAGTTCGGAATGATACGTATGAAATAAAATAAATAAATAACACACATTCAAGCAGAAGGCATCTCTATACGCCCACAGGAAGAGAGTACACAAAGTGTTCCCGGCTAAACGCGTGGTTCAGTATACGGACGATGGTGAGATCGCGCCATAATTGGCCTTTTTGGACTTATGAAGTTGAAATTTTGGCCATATGTAACTAAGGGGTTACTTTACATTTGACACGACAAATGTTCGAACTTATATAAAACTGCACGAAAATCATTGAGGTATTATACTATTATACTAGAGCAGACATCGGGAACAAAATCTCTGCGTATTGTGCACACGGGTACACAGTGAAGCGAGAGGGAAGATAATGTTACTGCGTAGGCGTGACAGAGACAGAAATAGTAGGAGCGGCACGGTACCGTTCATTTTGTTACAAACATTTTGTTTGCAGTGTCCCCTCTAGTATATTATCTCAATGACGAAAATGTTTATGTTACAATGTTAAAATCCTCTATCGTATGACGTAACCTTAGATTAATTTGGGAATGATACGTTTGAAATAAAATAAATAACACCCAACAGTCGCATACATAGTCCTGACTCCACACTAAGATCGAGTCTTGTGTCGTGTATCAGGAACTACGAGACTTTTCGGTCTCACAAACACACAAACCTGATACAAATACTTGTGGACCTCACGAGTCACAAATAATTGTCTCGATGCGGGAATCGAACCCGCGGCTTCTGGTTTCACAGGCGGCGTCTAACCAACTGCGCCACGGAGGCTGTCTCTTAAAAAAACGCATCAAGATCTGCTGTGTAGTTTTAAAGATCTAAGCTTACATAGGGACTAACATACGGGAAGCGACTTTGTTATACTTACATACAGGGTATATCAAGACTGCTACCGAAAACGAAGCCGGGTGGTAGTTAAAGCGACTTCAGACACAATGCAACAGAAAAAGTTGCAAAAAAAAGCGACAATTCTTTTTTTGTTATTTTTTTCCTATGACCATATTTGGGTGGTAAATAAATTTTTTCCCAAAATAACAGTGTGTATACTTTTATTTATAAATAATCTAAGATATAAAAGTGTTTAAATTATTATTTTAGCAAAAACTATGGATTTACCACCCAAAAATGACGATATTTAAAAATCATAAAAAAATGTCGCGTTTTTTGCGAAAATTTTAGTTGCATTGTGTTTGTACTCACAAAAACTACCACCGGTTTGGTTTTCGGTAGCAGTCTTGAGATACCCGGTATGTATTTGTGTTTTAAATGATGTAGTAAAATTCGTGCAAAAAATATATTTAAAAAATGTCTGAATATAACACCATGATGTTAATTTTAGAAGTGTGATCGTTATGTATATTTAAGTGCATTATTATGAAATAATGAGTATATTTTATCTACAAATAAATTATATTTATTAAAACATTTTAATTTTGCGTTTTATTTTTGGTGTAAGCGTACAAGGATAAGTGTTTCCCGTTGAAAGTATTGATATAAAATATAATTGTTTGGTGTGATTTTTAAAGTATAATATATGGAAATAATAATCAAAAACATAGACACCTTTAGTTTTGAATTAAATAAAAGAAAAATATGAATTAGAATACGGAACCAACATCAATTATTAATTAAATATTTCATCATAAAATTGATACTCATAATGATATTATGCTTGCAAGATCTTTGTAATATCAATTCAATGAACAATAAAAAAAGTTACGATTGATAAGAAAAATATAAAATAAAACCACAATACTATTATCAAATTTTATTTTCAAAAATACATTTTTTTACAAAACGCAACATATTCTGGTGATTTATGATCAAAGCAGAGGAAAATCTAGCAGTTTTTATCTATAATAAACTTTAAAACTTAGAGAATAAAGTTGAAAATAGCGTGCTAGTTGCACTACCATATGACTTAAAAATATTGCATGCAATTTTCAACTCTATTGACTTGAAATTAAGTTCATTATTAAAACTGCTTGACGATTTTTCTGCACTGAGTAATATTGCGTCTAAAACATTCATACGCCCCAATACTCGAACGCCATTTAAATAATAAGTTGCTCTTAACAGCGCACGGCCCACTTAGCCAGTACATTTAAGCGGGATTTACATAGTTAAGTGCAACATAATATTTAAGTTGCGTTCCAGTATTCGGGCTATATACGCTTAATTTCAAAACCTTAATTTAATAAGGCACTATTATAATTTGTACATTAGATATTACACTGTATTTATGAACCGATATTCTTCATATTACTAATACACCCAACAGTCACACACATAGTCCTGACCCCACAAAAAAGTATAGTCAGAAAAGAGACTTTTAAGTCTCACCAAGACAGGTCTGAAAGAATTACTTTTTTTAATTTAAATATATTTAAATAATATAAAAAATACGCAATGTATTTAAATAATATAAAAAATATTGTCCGCCAACCCGCACTAGGCCAGCGTGGTGGACTATATGGTCTAACCACTCTTAATCGTACTCTCGATTGTAGAGGAGGCCCGTGTCCTGCAGTGGGACGTATATGGGCTGATACAGATTTAAATATTTTCCGGCAATCGGAAAAACAAGTCACCTAATGGTATGAAATCACTGCCGCCCATAGACATCCACTGTCTCTTTTTTGGAATGAATGGCGAGACGAGCATGCCGTTCGCCTGATGGTTAACGATACGACTGCTCATGAACAATAGCAGAACCAAACACCTTGAATTACAAAGCAATGTTTGGCATTCCACTGCGCTCCCCATCGTGAGACATAAGATGTTAAGTCTCAATATGTCCAGTAGCTACTGTGGCTACAATGTCAAACCGAAACACAACAGTGCATTTAAACTGCTTTTTGGCGGGAGGAACAAACATAACGATGTAAATCTGTGTAAAAGAGACCCCATTGTGAAATCAATACGTATTTGTTTCAGATAAGGTGCTAAACAAAAAGGTCTCCTAATTTATGATACTTGTAAACTGCATAGTGTGGGTTCAGGACTATGTATGTGACTGTTGAGTGTATCAAAATTATATTAAATTTCAAATCCTTTCCATTTATACTCGGAGAGTTTATCGCCTCAAAGTATCGTAAAGATATAAAAAAGTTTTTTTTTTTATTGCATTGAATGGCGAGACGAGCATGCCGTTTGCCTGATGGTAAGCGATGCGACCGCTCATGAACAGTAGCAAAACCAAACACCTTGATTTACAAAGCAATGCATGGCATTCCACTGCGCTCGCCATCCTGAGACACAAGATGTTAAGTCTCAATATGTCCAGTAGTTACTCTGGCTATAATGTCCTTCAATCCGAAACACAACAGTGCATTTAAACTGCTGTTTGACGAGAGAAATAGACATTGCGGTGGTACCCACCCAGGCCGCCACCGTGTCAATGTGTATTTCAGAACACGATAATCTATGGCAGTTACCTGTATCGGCCCATATACGTCCCACTGCAGGGCACGGGTCTCCTCTACAGTCGAGAGTACGATTGAGAGTATTTAGGTCATTTAGTCCACCACGCAGGCCTAGTGCGAGTTAGTGGACTTTATATACTATAGAAATTCTAACAAATTCGCTATAATATGCAGGTTTCCTTACGTTTTCCTTCACCGTTAATGTTGTAGATATATATTGCAGTTATCTCATGCGATAATTTTTCATAATTTTATTCACTTACATTTTATAGCACACAAAAAATCTAATAAAAACGAAATTCACAAACATAAAAAGTACAATTGGCGGTCTTATCGCTGAAAGGCAATGTCTTACAGACAACCATGGGATGGATTTGAGAAAAGGATTATCAGAAAGCAGTTTAAAGTGCGATAATAGCATACGATTCTCGCTGCGAGAAACTCTTCGTGTAATTAAGGTATGAATTCCGATTTAACAACTAAAATATTAATTCAAAAATTTCCGAAAATAAAAATATATTTGAAACATATTTGTACATTCATATAAAAATCACATTAAATGCATACAATTTTATGACATACTTAGCACCTAATATATGACAACGAGAGGTCTTTGCAAACTGGTTTTAAACCAAAGACGAACCTGTGGGATGTTGATCTCTGTAATCAATTTTAAGGCTTATACCAATTTAGCCCCGTATTTCAAAACAGTCTACAAAAACCATGTAATAAAATATTTCAATAATAATTCAACATGTTCCTATGTAATATCTGTATCTTCAGCCACAGGAAGTCCACTGCTGAACATAGGCCTTCCCCAAGAATCTCCACATCGATCTATTGGAAGCGGCCTGCGTCCAACAACTTCCTGCAACTTTAACCGGTTTGTCTAGGCGTCTGAGAATGCACTTGTTTCTACTTGGCTCGACCAAATAAAAGAAAAATCCTTATATTTTTCAATTCCAAATATTATATAAGAACATTTTAAGTTAATAATGAAATACCCAAAACACATAATATTTCAATTGTTTATACAAAAATAATTCCATTCACTTATAACTACGAAAACATGGATTTTACGCTGTGAGTCTTTTTTTTACAAATCTATTTTATCATTTTATTCATTTTAAGAAAACCACATTCAAACTGTACAATATTCGAAAAGAAATAATTTTGTTTTTAAATACTTAAAATATCGCTTCAAATCTCTTTATATGTGATTCTTTTAAGACTCCCATAAATCATGACTCACATTAAAAGACTCACTGCGTATTTAGCGGTGAGTATTTTTCTCCATTCACACATATTCCTATAACAATGTATAATTAACTAAACTTTAACATTATATGCACATTTTGGTTCGTACTAACAATTGAATAATGAAATACTTAAAAAAAAAATATTATAAATATCTTATTTTAAAATGGTACTTTATCGTCAAGGTTTCAAATGCATGCAAAAATCAATTAATCGGAACAGATATCGAATCTATCGAGTTCGATTTGTCTCGATTCGACGATCGATTTGTTCTAGAAAATCAATTAAATTTAATAACCTTGATTTAAACTTCACGTAAAGAAGTTTCGAGCTAGAATTTTAGTAATATCAATAATACATTTATATACGAATCTAATAAGGCGTTATTTTGTAAAAATCATTTTGAACAATTCCTTTTGTATATTACCCTGTAATTTATTTTAAATTTTGCTACGAGACAAAACAATCAAATCTTTTCTCTTTATAATATAAGTTTATATGATTTTCATGGAAAGTCTTGCTCATACATTGGTCCCAATAATCCAAAAACATTGCAAAAATATAATATTTCCTAACATCCTATCGAATTTATAATGACTTAAATCATTTTAAGGCACCAAAGGTATATAAATATGTTGCTGCCAATGAGATACTAGAGAAGACATCTTCAGAAAATTAGGATACCGTTTCTTTCTCTTTCAATCTAAAGCTGAAAACACATTATAGGTTTTCGTCTTACGCATAGAGTAAAGAAGCGGCCATAAATACTAGAGCAACGCGTCTTAGAGCGATCTGAACAATGGATTCTTTTGTTGTGTGCACATTATAGATCATACGCTTAAGACGTGGCCACAGACTACATAGAAAGAACCTTATACGTTCCATTGTCCTGATTGGTTAGTTGGCCCCGTACTTACCGCTCTTTACTCTATGCGTATGACGAAATACTACAATGTGTTTTCAGCTTTACGCAGTCTATGTTCCGTCTCGCTCTAGGGGGCGTACTACATAATACGATATTCGATATATCGTGCGATTTATCGTATTGAAATCTACCCCTAGTGGCGTAGTTTTACTATTCTGTAATGTACTGTTTTAGCCCTTATACGACTCGCTACAGGGCACGGGCCTCTTCTACAATCCAAAGTACGATTGAGATTGGTTAGGTCGTATAGTTCCACGCTGACCTAGTGCGTTTCGGGGGACTTAACTTACCATAGAAATTCTTACAAATCGCTAAGGTATGTAGGTTTCTTCACGATGTTTTGCTTCACCATTATAATGCGTGGTGATTGACTATCAATACACATATGAATCCGGAAAGTCAGAGGTGTGTCCTGAGATTCAAACCCATGATCACCGAGAACATGTTGGCAGCTGCGTCTGATCCGTTTACCAACAGACCACGCCGTTTACGCTCTTATTTACTTTTACTATGATGTAAATTAATATTCTCTTTGTGATCATTGTCAACATTATTGAATCGTTCAACTATCGATACTTTTAAAAACGAATACAACAGAAGTAACTTTTAAACCGCAGAATCGTACGATAAATCGTGTATCGTTTCTTGTAGTAACCCCCCAGGTTTTAATACGCGTATAAAGCCATAGAAAATGACAACCAATATTATTTTTACTTAAAAATTATAAACTGCTCTGAACTCAACTAAGCTGACTCTTAAATGCAGTAAAATGGTTTCTATCTACGAAGAACTGACTGTATCAGCCCAAAATCGGAAGTTATGGGCACAGCTTTCCTCTAAAACCCAGTGCCATTAAGAAGGCTGTCTCTACGCTGGACCAGTGCGGTTTGTCAGACTACACATACAGAATGTCCTGACTAACTTATAATAGTAATTTATTACTTACTATTAAAATATTTCAATATAAAATTACAATTGATATTGACTTTAAACTCAGCTACCAAATTACAATCAGCTGAATAATTAAAACGATTATATGGACTCCTTTTGTTAAATGTGACGAAAACCCTAGACATTTCGATAAATAAATAGTTTTTTAAAACTCGGAAACCTCAAGATTCTGAAGAGCAAAAATTATTTAATATCTCAATATTTTAGTTTACTTTGTCCCTTTTGAAAAAAAGTATTTCAAGAACAAAACATCTTACTTGTTTGGAGACACAAAATGGCGTCCAAAATAAAAAATAATTTAATGTAAAATACTTTACCAACTTTTTTAAGAGCAAGGTTTTCATCACTCTAAAAAAATCACAGATTAAAAATACGACTGTATTAGTACCGTTAAAAACTATTATTTGAACACGTATCAATCAATTTTCAAATGTACCTTCACTTGAGATATATTCTGTCTCTCTCTAGCCCAATACTACTAATATCGCTATCTCTTACAAATCTTAAATTATATCACATCGAAGAATTATTGATTTTCGCACTACAATTAGCACAATTAGAAGTTAAACTCTCCAAATTTGCTAATCTTTTCTGCAAGTGCATGATCGTCGCGTCTTTCTGTTTTAACTGCATTTTGAGGGTACTTATCGAATCTTCTAGAGCTCCATACACAGCTTGAACTTCGGGTTGGTAACTAAAAACTTGCGGAGGCTCATCAAAACAAAAGAATTCCCTAACCACCGGATGATTGGGTATTTTACTTAGAACAGCATTAACAAAAATCTGCAAGCCTCGAACCCTTTCTTCTAAGAACGCCGGCTCAAAATTGTCCCTAAACCATCGCTTACCTGGTAGCGGAAGGATAATATTAGGCTGCTCAGCTTTAATCCTTGAATAGAGCCTTACGAAATCAGTATACCTTCGAAAAACGAGCCAAGATTGATCACGTTTGTCATCTTCAACTTTTAGCTTGTATATCGTGAACCTCGCCCTTTCCTCCATAACTTCATAACCAACGATAGGTATTTGAAGAGTATCAAATTTCTTAATCTCCTGACTGTGTAGGCTTAAATCAACATTGCTTATACTATTCTGAACTCTGGCATTTCTGTAATCTTTTCTGTAATCATTGATGTTTCCCATGCTTTTGTAGTGGGATCTCGGTTGGATGGATCTTCTAGTTTCAATCTCATTGTCGGAAATTGCCTCTGCGTATCGCTTTTTGTAGAAGCTGTTTATTTTACCTATGTGGTCTGTCGGTGTGTTCTCTTCGCTGGATGTCGATGATATTTCGTTATTCATTGCGTCCCGACGGTGTGTATTTTGTACTATATCCATTTTGTACTGTTTGGAGCTGTAATAGAAAATAAAATATATTATTTTTGATTTTTTATTGCAATGAATAGGGAGACAACAATGCCATTTGCATGATGGTGAGCTATACGACAGCTCATGGACATAGACTGTAGCAAAACCAAATAACGGCATTCCACTCAGCTTGCGATCCTGAGACATAAGATGTTAAGTCTCATTATGACCAGTAGTAGTTCTGACTACAGTGTCTTTCAAACTGGACCAAACAGTGGATCTACATTGCTGTTTGCCGGGAGAAATAGACATTGGGATGGCACCTACACAGGCGGCCTCTCACATATGAGAGACCTACCAGGAAAATTTTGAAAGTTCGTCAATATTCCCGGGCCTTGACAGAGGGGTAGACTAAAAAAGCGCTGGTTAGATGTAGTCAAGGAAGATATGAGGGTCAATGGCCTTACTATTAAGGATGCCGAAGATCGGGCGAAACGGAGGAGAATTAGATGGAAGGTGGACCCTGGCACCAATTAACGCCAGGTAGAAGAAGAAGAAAAATACTGTAGCTGTGCCCGAGTGTGAATGGAAGAGTCGGTAGGGGTCGCCCATGGGATCGTCCCCAACCAGATTGATGGCACATTCCGTAAGGGCCAAAAGTACCCGGAACTGACGTGAATGCGTTAAGAGATTAATGACAGTGGATGAAGCAAAAGTAGTATGTCAGAATCAAGCATAATGGAGATCCATAGTCTCCGCCTAAATCTATGGGATACACCCGTTACAGTTATGTATGTAATTATAAGCCCATATACATCCCACTGCAAGGAATGGGCCTCCTCTACATAATACTATGATTGAGAGGAGTTATGCCATATAGTCCGCCACACTAGTCTAGTGCGGCTTGGCAGTCTTTACATATATTTTTTTCTTTATCAGCCCATATACGTCCCACTGCAGGGCACGGGCCTCCTCTACAATCGAGAGTACGATTGAGAGTGGTTATTCCATATAGTCCACCACGCTGGCCTAGTGCGGGTTGGCGGACTTACATACCATAGACATTTTATAAATCGCTATGGTATGCAGGTTTCCTCACGATGTTTTCCTTCACCGTTTTAGTGCGTGGTGATTGACTATCAATACACATCATATGCCTCATCGCTATATTTCCTTTACCGTTTATAGTGTGTGGTGATTGACTATCAATGCACATGACTCCAAAAAGTCAGAGGTATAGCCTGGGATTCGAACCCGCGACCAGGGTGAACACATAGGCGGTCTGGTCTGTTCTAATACTAATAGGTCACCAAGCACTTAGTACAGATAATATCAGGCATATACTTAGATTTATGGCCAGATTAGAATTAATTAATCATAGGAATGAAATGGATAGGTAGATTAGATATAATTTAACAAAAACATGTTTTATTAAGTGTATAATAATGATATCTTGGTATCCTAAGATACAAGGACCTTGCAGAAAAGACCTTGCATTATCTGTAAAGGCTGACACTTTGGCATTGTGAACATTCATCATGAGCGATGATATTTACCCATATAGAATATCAATTTCACAATTCACAATAAAAAAATAAATAACACGCAACAGCCACATACATAGTCCTGACCCCACACTAAGATCGAGTCTTGTGTCATGGGTATCAGGAACTACGAGAGACTTTTCGGTCTCACAAACAACCAGACCCGGGAAGAAATATTTGTGGGCCGCACAAACATTTCTCTCGGTGCGGGGATCGAACCCGCGGCCTCTCGTTTCACAGGCGGCGTTTAACCAACTGTGCCACGGAGGCTGTCAATGAGTCCACTCAACCTAAAATTATACATACATACATACATAAACTCACGCCTATATCCCAGAAGGGGTAGGCAGAGGTGCCAGGACACCCACATTTCGCCTTTTATGTTCCGTCCCACTATGTGATAGGTGGCGTGCCTATCGCCATATCGGGCACAAATTCCTGACTCTGGGCTGATAACACTGGTCAACACTGATTTTGCCACACGAACTTTGATAGCTAATTTTGTTTTATCAATCTACCCTCATCATTAAATCACAGTTTTCATTTGTCTGTTAGCCTCATATTTGTTGTGATACGGTAATACTCATAACTAGTACTACGGCGGTAAATTAACAGAAACGCTCACAAGTAAATCGTCATAAAAGTATTTGTAGTTGAATTTGAATATTTTTTGTGATTTATTAATCCTGTGAACATGTCGAGGAAGTGTAAAAATAACCCTAACTCTTTTTGTTATATCTGCGGAGAACTTACATTCAAAAAACAACGACGAAATTTTACGAATCTTGTGCTGGAGTGTTATCACCAATGTTTTGGTTTTTCTGTCGCCCATCAAGACAAATTCTGGGCCCCTCATGTCTGTTGCATAACGTGTGTGAAAAATTTAACCGACTGGAAGAAAGGTGCACGAGCTATGCCTTTTGCTGTACCCATGATATGGACTGAACAGCGAGATCACGTTTCGGATTGCTATTTTTGTCTCACTGACTTAAGAGGTATAAATTACAAGAAAAAAAACACATTTATCTACCCTAACGTATCTTCTGCTATAAGACCAGTCTCTCATTGTAAAAAAATGCCAGAACTAATACCAGTTGCAACAACGTCTGTTGATAACGACCATTCACAACCGTCTACTTCAAGTCGGTGTGTTGACGAGGATGATGACTTTGAGTTTGAAGGAATTGAAAAGGAGCCACATTTGATAACTCAAGGAGACCTAAATGATTTGGTTAGGGATTTAAATTTGTCAAAAAAGCAGTCGGAACTATTAGGATCTCGTCTAAAAGAATGGAATTTGCTACATCATAATACAAAAGTTAGCTATTTTCGAAACCGTGATGAACACTTCAGAACGTATTTTTCTCAGGATGGAGATTTGGTGTTTTGCAATAACATAAATGAGATCATGAAAATGTTGGACATAGATTTTGAAATCTCTCAGTGGCGTTTATTTATTGATTCTTCGAAGGCAAGTCTAAAAGCAGTTTTATTGCATAATGGAAATATGCTTCCGTCTGTTCCTGTGGCCCATGCTTCAAATATGAAAGAAACCTATGAAAATATGAAAGTTTTACTTGAAAAAATAAATTACAGTACATATTCCTTCAAAATCTGCGGTGATCTTAAAGTTGTTGCATTATTACTTGGACTTCAGCTGGGTTATACAAAATTTTGCTGCTTTTTATGTGAATGGGATAGCCGAGACAGAACTAATCACTATATAAAAAAAACATGGCCTATGCGTGCATCGTTAGTTCCTGGCCAAAAAAATGTAAAGTATTTACCCCTTGTAGAGCCAAATAATGTGCTTTTACCACCATTGCATATCAAATTAGGATTAATAAAAATTTTTGTGAAGGGAATGGATCGCAGTGGGAGTGGATTTTTGTACCTAAAAGAAAAATTCCCTAAAATAAGTGATGCAAAAATAAAAGAGGGTATTTTTGTTGGCCCTCAAATCAGGGAGTTAATAAAAGATTCAACATTTGAAGAAAAATTAAGCGGTTTAGAAAAATGTGCATGGAACGCATTTAAAAATGTTGTTGCAAATTGTTTGGGCAACCACAAGAGTGACAGCTACAGAGAGTTGGTTAGCGAGCTCTTATTGTCATATCAAGCATTGGGTTGCAACATGTCACTCAAGATCCATTTTTTGGATTTTTTTCCTGACAATTTAGGGGCTGTCAGTGACGAGCACGGCGAGAGGTTCCACCAGGACATTTCTAGTATGGAAAAGCGGTACCAGGGAAAATGGAGCCCAAATATGTTAGCGGATTACTGCTGGACAATTAAAAGGGACCAACCAGAAGCTAAACATTCAAGAAAATCTTAAATTATTAAGTAATTTATATAAAAAAAAAGTTTGATTTACGAGATCTGTATTTTTTCTTAATATTTTTAATTACTCAATAGAATAAAATCCTTGGCTAGCAAATTTTTTTTAACTGTTTATTTTTTCTTACAATCACCAACTAAAGTAAAAAATATCAAAAAAGTCCGTGTGGCACGAAAAAGTTTGAATTTTGTTGACCAGTGTAATGAATAGAAAAATCCAATATCACTTTGCCCAACCCGGGATTCGAACCCGAGACCTCAGCTTTGTAACCATACCTTAGTACAACTACGCCACCGAGGCACCTAAAATTATATAAACACTATATTTTATGTTGCACAATTGGTCATGCATATAACATTAAAAAGATATTAATATTTCAATGTTACCAAACAAGTCTGGTAATTAATGCAAAATTATCCAAACTAGTTTTTTTTTCTGCATCATTATAGTTTTAAAATATGGCAATTGGACTGGCTAAGTAATTAACTTTTAGCATATCTATACTAATATATAAACTTGAAGAATTTGTTAATCTTAGGACCTACTGGTTGGAATTGAAAAAATATTACTGTATTGGAAAAACGCAACAGCAATTGAATAGTATAACTTAAAATATTAATTGAAATAAAACTATTATTTATGGATTTTATCGCAAATTCAGTTTAATTATTTTCATTTTTGACTTCCTGACGTTTTGATTACTTTACAGCTTTCGTGGTCACGGGGCGGACTGAGGTATTAGACGTCTGCTCTGTGACTGTTACAATTGAACTACCCTTGTTTTGCAATTATTAAATTAAAAAGTTAAAATATTAATCCAATATATCATTTTTTGAAATATAACTAATTAAAACAATAAACAAACAAATACACAATACATAAAAATGAAATTTTATTGGATCATTATTGTGGAATGCTATAGGCTATAGGAGGGAAGCACTATAACCTATAAAATTGGGGTTAATTGTGAATTAATGATCAATCACTGGTTGCCCCTCATATGTGCAAGTCCGCCTGGATAGGTAACCTCAATGTGTTCCATCAAACAAATGTAAATGCACTTTTGTGTTCCACAGGACTCAATCTTAATGAGTGGTAGGACTACATATGTGTCTAGGTATATTTAAAGACTCCACAGCATTGTAAATGACAAAATTTTCTACATTTTTATATATTCAACCCATATTGTTGATAGTTTCACCTACTTTATTTCTGTCTAACACTTCTGTCTAACAGCCTATTAATTATATTCCTTCTGCTAGTTATTGTATTGTACTGTATCAGCCCATATATGTTCCACTGCAGGGCACAGGCCTACTCTACAATCGAAACTACGATTGAGAGTGGTTAGGCCATATAGTCCACCACACTGGCCTAGTGCAGGTTGGCCACTGGCCTAGTGTGGTTATTTCGGTGGCTGCTAGTTATACACACTTGTATTTATGAATTAAGCCTCATAAACATATATTTCATCCATCCCATATGCAATACAGGGTAGGCAGAGACTAAGGATCTATAATTTGCTTGATACTCACTCATCACTTTTGCTCCATCCACTTTTATCAAACTCTTTGTTACTCTTACTGTTCGTGGCCACAGGAAGTTCACTGCTGAACATAGGCCTACATGGATTGTCAGAGAACTGTTAGCGGACTGCATCCAGCGACTTCTGCGACCTTAAACAGGTCATCCGTCCACTTAATGGGTGGGCGCCCGACAATACGCTTGCCTGTACGTGACCCCACTCCAGAACCTTCTAGTCCAAACGGCCATTAGTTCTACGTGCTATGTGCATAGAATACTGGCTTAATTTATTAGAAAATGTGAAATTTCATAAATCAAAACATGACATTTGACTTCATAAGTACTAGGAGTATATAGCACAGCAGGAGTTTAACCTTCAATCAATTATCTTTAATTACTTACGTAAATGTGGATGATCTTATTTACACAGATGCGTCGCGCATCCGTTTCAATATGTTTTGATGCCCACACAAATGACAACACAGATTTTTTTCAATACGCCACTAAAACAACTCGTAAACTTTATAAAATGACCATGTTAACAATTGCCATCACGCAATTATGAAAATTTCTCTTACGATTAATAAATGCGCACTTTGATTGGTTTCTTATTTGTTAAATATTAATTCCCAAAATAAACAATTCGTGAAATAAAACAATCAAGCTGAAAACATATTGTAGGTTTTTGTCTTACGCATAGAGTAAAGAAGCGGCCATAAATACTAGAGCAACGCGTCTTACAGCGATCTGAACAATAGATTCTTTTGTTGTGTGCACACTGTCGGTCGAAATTCGAGGGCATGACCTTCAAAAACAAAAAACGTCTGAGACATACAGCGCAACTAACATAAATTGACAAGTGGTGAAATTAGGAACTAGAAATGAAAGTAAAAAATATCTACAACGCTTTCATTAAAATATTCTTTCATAATTTATACAATGTACATTTATACTAGTAGTCCAATAGTAGTAATGATAATAATGTCCAATGTAATGAAATTTGAAGAGAGAAAAAAAATAACAATTTCTCCGTGCACCACAGCGCTTTTGAGCGATTTGCGATTGTGGACAAACTTAAGTTTACACAAAAATAGGTTTTGTAAATATGGCTACCAGCTTTTTAAGCCAAACTAATATAACGTTTCCTAAAACTTACAATTAAATTAGAATTTATAATACGTACAAGGTATAATTTTCTTTATTCAATCTGCATACAAATTAAAATTGTTGAATACAATTTGGACATTTCTAATTATTTACATGAGGTGTGGCTGGGAATCTAACTTGACTTAATAGAAATAAACACCGCAGTTCTTTGACCAGTTGTTTGTAAATACTAGACTGGACGTAATTGACAGCCTCCGTGACGCAGTTGGTTAGACGCCGCCTGTGAAACGAGAGGCCACGGGTTCGATCGCCGCACCGAGACAAATGTTTGTGAGGCCCACAAGTATTTGTCTCGGGTCTGGATGTTTGTGAGACCGAAAAGTCTCTCGTAGTTGCCGATACCCACGACACAACACTTAATTGATCTTAATGTGGGGTCAGGACTATGTATGTGATTGTTGAGTGTATTTATTTATTTAATAAGAGTATGTGCATAATAGAGAAATTATTTATAACGTTAAATGTAAAGAATACAAATATGCTTACTTAAAGTAAGAAGTATGGGAACAAATAGTCAGTACCTATTTGTACTAAAGATAATAAAGTATCATACTAAAGATAACGGAGTAATTTTTTATGCAATCAAATATTAAGTTATTGATGTTAAAATTTCAAAATACACGCGCTGTTTTAGGAATTATAATAGGAAAAAGTTTATCTTGTTATTTGTCTTCAGGTAGTCTCTTTTTTGTTTTCTTTTAAACTGACACTGGTAGTAGTAATATACATAGCTCGAAACACGATCTTGCCTACTTTGGAATTCACACATTGTATACTTTTTTTTTTATTGCAGTGAATGGCGAGACGAGCATGCCGTTCGCCTGATGGTAAGCGATACGACGGCTCATAAACCGTAGCAACATTTCACTGCGCTCGCCATCCTGAGACATAAGATGTTAAGTCTCATTATGTCCAGTAGTTGCTCTGGCTACAATGTCCTTCAATCCGAAACACAACAGTGCATTTAAGCAGTGTTGTTTCACGGAAGAAATAGACATTGCGGTGGTACCTACCCAGATGGCCTCTCACATATGAGTAGTGTTGAGTAGGACATACAAGAGGCAGTACATTTGTCCCGTACATGACGTCAAAATGTAAGAGCAGCTCAACTTTTTAATTTGTACTACTTCATATTTGGTGTACTACTTGGTCTGTAATGTCATTTCATTGGCTTGAGTCGTGAGGCAAAATTTTGACTCACAAATAAGCGTCAGTACGCCTCATTTCAATTGAAGTGGGACATTGTACTGACTCAGTACAAAAATGAGGCTACTCTTACAAACTCTTTTTCAAGTCATGTCCTACTCAACACTTCATATGAGAGACCTACCACCAGTACATAAGTATTTCTAATATGTGTACACGGCATTGTTGCTTAACATTTTTCCACAGTAAATTTATTCTCAATGTGTAATCTATGTTTGCGTACAGAATTTATTCAATCATAGTATTATATAATTAATTGATGTGTGATTTAATATTAATTGAATCATTGATTTTGACAATAAAACAGTTGCAAACTCGAATGTGATAGTACAGTCTGGCAAGAAAGTGTAGAAAAAAATAGGGGCGCCACTGTGCTTTTATATGGTATCCCTGTATAGTTGCGTTTCCTAGTTTTGATATTAATATATATTATATATTTTTTATTCAAATAAATACTGTGAAATCCGTTTATAATGACATTGAAGATTTGTCGAAAGGCTTCGAAAAAATAATTGGGTCGTAGATATCAAGAATGGTTGATCTCACATTACTTAGATGTTAAACAGTGAAATATTTAAAAGTGTTTAACTATCATGTTAATGTACAATTGTATTATAGTAATTAGAAACTACAACAGACTTTGTGGTCTCACAAACACCCAGAAATGAAGCAAATACATATTTGTGGGTCACAAAAACATTTCGCTTGGTTAATTTAAAGGGATTTTTCATATTTATAGTCATGATTTAAATAAAAGATATATTTTATATACTATACTATATTATCTATATACATATAATAAAATTGAAGAGTCTGTTTGTAAAGTGAGAATTAAAGAAAATGTCAAACTACATATTGTTATATACACGATACATATAACGAAAATGATCTTAGAATTTTTTTGTCTGTCTGTCTGTTGGTCTGTCTGTCTGTTTGTTCCGGCTAATCTCTGAAACGTCTGGACCGATTTTAACGGCACTTTTACTGTCAGGTAGCTGATATAATAAGGAGTAACTTAGGCTATATTTATTTAAGAAAAATTCTTTTATTTTAGAAAAATAACGTTTTTATTAAATTCGACGCGGACGGAGTCGCGGGCACAGCTAGTCATTTTATAAAATCTAATCTAAGTCACTTTCTTCTAAATACTCTATTTCAGTATAATTATTATACATTTCTTGAACTGTATTTCTTTTCTCAACTCCTCAGGTAAATTTCTATTGTCAATAATTGTTTTTAAATAAACGCTTTATTAATCTACGCTTTGCAGCTATATTCGATCTTTCCATCAAAACTTTCCTTTCCGACTGGCATTTTTTGTATTTGAAACCCAGAGCAATCAGTAATTTTCGTAAATATTCACGACTTCCGGTAAAATTTTAATCATCTCTTAATACCGGAAGAAGGTTACGCAACGTCGGTACCTGAAAATGAATACTCTGATTATAACAAATATAAAAATACTATTGAATTTTAATATTAATTGAATAATTAAGTAAATTAATTGAATATACATGACAGTACCTGTTTTCTGACAGAGTAGAATAATTGAACTTTTTGCCTAATAGCACAAATGTCAAAGTTGTCAATTTCTTTTTTGAGACGACCTTTTTTATTCTTCCCTGGTGAAGAAAATACACCACCACTTTGGTCTCCTTCCCTTACTACTCTTCGTATGGTGCTTATTGATTTACCTGTAGGTATAATATTATTCATGTTAGATATTAAATTCAAATTACATTTTTTATGTTTAAATTATTACTTTGGTATTTTATAGTTTACAAAATATAATGAGTATTTTGAGATCAATTATAACCGTTTAATATTTTTCAATATTTTGTTAGTATGTCAATGTTGTTTAAAAACCAAGTACATATATCGCAAGTATTAAAATGGTTTACGAAAGCTATAAATTACTAATGTCATAACAAACATAAATATAACCTATGCACTCGAAAAGAAAAGTTCAAAACATCACTGAATCTTTTATAAAACCGATAAAAATAATTATAGTTACATGACTATACATAACATTAAGTTAAATATTGCAAAATAAACTTCTACATACCAGTCATTTCCGCGGTTCTTTGATATACATTGTCGAGATCTGAGAGAACGGTTCTTGCTTTTTGTTCTGCGAGACACCGCCGATAAACATTGTAAATAATACCTCTGGCAGAACTCCGAATAGGCTTATTCATTTTAAATACCTCCAACTTAATTTGAATCGCTTATTTGATAGGAAACTTAATATTAACGAAAATATAAACAAACACCCATGAACTATCACCGCCAAAACTGGCAGGTGTCAAAGTTTTTTAGTGTTATAAGATTACAATAAACATTAGTTCCGATTCTACACTTTCTTGTCAGACTATACCACAGGTTATCACAGACTTAGAACTGTTTATAATAAGCGCCAACTAGGATTGATTTCATTTAAAAAAATATATTATTTAATTGTTTATATAGAGATGAGATAAAGAGTACATAAAAATCGACTCTTCCATCCCTAAAAGCTTAGTCATTGGCAGACGAGAAAACCGTCCTTTGTCAATGAAATTAAAAAAATAAAAACGTACGTGGGCCCTCTGACGACCCGTACGAACCATGTAAGATGTGCTCTTTACCATAGTTTTGTACTCTTTACTCTATGCGTAAGACAAAAACCTACAATGTGTTTTCAGCTTCACGCACAGAATAACAATAATGAAAAAAACAGCTAGAACCAGTGTTACTAGATAAAAAATCCGAACTACCATATCAGCAGAATAAACAACTATATTTTCGGAAAAATTGCAGTATGTTTATTTTTTTTAATAATTGTACCACTATACATTATTAAAATTTTAAAATGTTATTTTTTTATAGGTAACTCATTTTCAAACTTTTGTTGATAATGCTTAGGTTCTCGTTCAGTTCTTACAGGGTTTTTTGCTGCAGTTGATCCTAGTTCCAATACGAGTCTCATTATTATATTATGTGCACCAGAATCTCATAGCAGAAAATTAAATATGAACATATCATCCTACTTATGTTATAAATATACAAAGTGTCGTTGTTTTAATTGCTTTAAATTACAACGTCATTAAATAACGTCAATTAAAACAAATTAAAATTATTAGATTTTAAATCACATTAAAATTGAAAAAATGATATTTTCAAACAAACTAAATAATAAAATAAATTGGTTTAAATACAACACGCTTTATAAGTTACCTACTGCCCTCAGTTGACCCAGACATAAGAGCGGCAACGCCGCATTTTTCGTCGCCGCGTCGCAAATGGCTTTAAATTGATTTGGCGCGATGAATCCTTTGTAGTTTTTAGGCATAATTGTATTCGTAGAATAATTAATGAAAACGCTCTTAATCAAATCACCTTTTACACAAATTATGTGAGTCAAAATTGCTTCATTGGGTTGGGAGCGACGATGCCACTTACAATTAGTACACAAATTCAGTCTTATTTTTGCGAAGGGGGATGAAAATAGCACGTCGCGTAAAATATTACTGCCACTAAATAGACCTTCAAACAAATCATATCAGTGTATTCCACAGCTGTAAATCGCGACATCATGAACATAAAATGCTATCGTAATTCGTAATGTGTTGTGAGCAACGCACGCGCATTCGCAAAGAACAAGTTAGGCTTGGGCAAAAAATATCGATATATCAAAATATCGATATTTTTTCAGAAAAATATCGATATAAATTAGCGATATTTTTTCCCGCGATATATCAATTTTCGATATTTATTTTCAGATATCAAAATCGATATATTTTTTAAGCTCTGCTGTCTGCTCATGCGTCACATCATGTTTTTGGCCAATCCGATTTCTTAAATTTAGAAAATATGGGTGGGTCCTCCATCTGGTCCAGACATGAGAAATTATTAAATCTGAGCATAGGTTCCAAGCAGTAGCTCTGTGTCCCCAATGAACTGAAGCAGTATCACTTTTAGAAAGAAAATCTGATCCAATATAGCTGGGTAAATTGTCAACATTACACGCCGGTTCCCTCGGATATCGCTCAAAAATATTTGATTTGTCAAGCATCTCCAGTGTAATCTGAAAGAGTAACTTCAGTGGTAAATTTGGCTGTGCCAAATGATAGGAGCAGATTAACAGGGGAACACATCAAACAAAGAGTGCTCTTGATGTCAATATCAGACAAATGGTTTGGATAATGTTTTTTTTTATTTTGTTTCTTTTTTTATGTCGAGCAATTCGATTTTTTTTAAATAATAAAACTTATGTTGAAACAGGCCAGATGTGTATTTGCTTTAAAATTCCGATAACTTTGGCAATTTTTATAAATAATTGCAAATTGGGCGAAAAATATCGATATATCGAAATATCGATATTTTTTGGGTGATATATATCGATATATTTGAAAAATATCGATACGATAAATATCGATATATTTTTTCCATTTGCCCATCCCTAGAACAAGTACGGCTCACTGATGAGGTGGCGCGGGTGCCGAATCCCGAGTTTACACCACCGCCCCCGCCCCCGCCCCCGCCCCCGCCCCCGCCCGTGACACTAGACCTTCGACCGTCGATCGCCGATCGCAGTGTTGCTAGGTTAGATTTCAAAAAATACAGAAAAAGTTTCGTAAAAATATCGTAGATGGATATAAAATAGAGGAGATTATTATACTGTTTATTACAGGGCTTTTTTCATAGAAAGCGAAAGTAAACACATTCTTAAAAGTTACAAGTATTCCGTAAAAAGACTAAAGAAGTTAATCGCTGTATGTGTCACTTTTCTAAAATTCATCATAAAGTAGTGGAGATACATAGTCGTGACCCCACACTAAGATCGAATCTATGGTTTGGTTGAAAATTTAAGGATGGCTCGGTGAAATAAAAGACCCTATATCATTATTTTGTAGTGATAAACAGTTAGTAAGTGTCAGAAATAGCTTTACTATTTGTCTTGTTAGTCATATTCCAGTATGTTTTATTCTTACTGTATACTTTGTTTTGGTATTTTATATTAAATGAAGCACAAATAGTTTTAGTGTAATTACGTTGCAACACTGCCCAGGAGTCGCGGGTAAGGAGGAGGCAAGGTGGGGAAGGATGCACGATTAGAGATGCATAAAATAATTCATCGATATTTTTATCGAGAGTAAATAAATGTCGTCAATTGAAATATGAAATCCGCATAATTCATATTTAAATACTTTTAGGGCAGTAAATGTCAAAGAATATGATATTTATTAACACAGTTATCAGAACATATTCTAAGCGTGCCAAAAAGACCTCAGTACAAATAAATACACAAAAACAAAGACTTAGTAAAAGTTATTTTCCAAGTTTCATTCTAATCAGCGGGTTTCTACATTGTCACCATAGCGCCTGCTTTTGAAAAAATGCGTCTCAACAGTACCCATACAGAATGATACCGAATAATGTCTCGGATGTTGCCACATGACCCATAGCAATTTTAAGTAGGTATAAAATGTAGATGTGAGTTGTGTATCTCATTTTATGTATCCCATTTGTTTTTAATATTGTCGATAAATAAAGGTTTTTATTAATAAAGTTTGAATTCTTTAATTTTCAATAATAAAGTTTGAATTATATCGATAATATTGATATTGTATGATCGATGAAGTCGTTGCCACCCTAGCCTCATTTTGATCAACGACGCGACGTTGCCTATTCGACATCACGACGTCGCGAAGTTATGAGTCTTACTATCATGGATATTAGGTCTAAATTCAATTATTGATATTATTTCTATGCAACTAATAATAAGACCTTGTATTTTATTGCACTTGACCTTTATTATTCGTTTGTGTCAATGACCTAGCCAAATCGCTACAGCAGGTGGTTAAATATTGAAAACTAAAAAACTATCCTGTGGCTAAACGGGTGGTGATAAATTAATAAAATTTGGTGTATGGGCTGCTGATGCGGTACCCTATATGTGGTCCAAAAAAAAATACTTATGTCACCGCCATTTTGTATAATGCGATAAGCTCGCCTCCTATCACATCATTGCATTGGATGGAAAATACACGGTGAAACGTAGGTGTCATGGTTGCACATCAGCCCTATCTGGGGAAGAGGTGTAGGTTTATTTATTTTGAGGACTAGCCAACAATTGTTTACACTGAAACATGTCTTATAATACAACTGATCGATTAACAATTATTTAAACGTGAAAATCACTTACAGACTAGTTCAGTATGCACAAAATAGGTAACTTACTAATGTAAAATATCGTAAGAAACAGTGCGGTACGAAACAATACCCTGAATATACGGTAATAACCATGTATCTGGTAACATTACATCTTTTGGTCCTTTCATTCGTACTCCAGATCACGCAGATAATATGGTAATGAGTTGACTTTCTTTACTTTTCTTTCTTTACTTAAACTTATGTTTTGTAACGTGTAATCTTACGTGTAACGGAACAAAACAAGGTTTGACATAAATCGTTACGACTATAGGGATGTGGGAAGATGATCGATTTTTTATTGTAATCGATTCATATAAACTCGATTTCTGATTAATTTCGATCTGTATGTCGAGTTTGTTTTTTTTTTTTTTTTTTTTTTTATTGCAATGAATGGCGATACGAGCAAGCCGTTTGCCTGATGGTAAGCTATACGACCGCTCATAAACAGTAGAAATATTCCACTGCGCTCGCCATCCTGAGACATAAGATGTTAAGTCTCAATATGTCCAGTAGTTGCTCTGGCTACAATGTCCTTCAATCCGAAACACAACAGTGCATTTAAGCAGTGTTGTTTCACGGGAGAAATAGACATTGCGGTGGTACCTACCCAGATGGCCTCGCACATATGAGAGACCTACCACCAGTAGAGTGTGTTAAAATATAAATGCTTAAAATGGCGAAGAATTACTGTTAATTATGGTTTTAGGGAACAATCTATAATATATACCAATTCTCAGTTCTTGTCAATTTTACTTGTACATAGTTAGTTGTATAATTTGACAAATAATTTTATTATTATTATTCAAGTGACTATCATTAATGATTTATGAACTACTCTGCAATATACTAAGCTAAGAGGCTTGTACAATCACTGTATTGTAAACTGCTTTTGCAATAAATAGCTTAAGGTTCTTACACGTGCGTCTCTGTCGAAAACAACATTGTGGGAGAGAAAAAGTGACTAATATTCAATTAAGTATTTTTATTAAGCTTCATTTTATATAGGATTAGCGGACCGGCCCAGCTTCGACCGGGTACAAATAGATTTCTGTACAATAATATGTACGTATTATTATTATACATACGGGACGTCGCTGGATGCAGGCTGCCTCCAACAGGTCTCTATGGAAATCATTGGGGGAGGCCTATGTTCAGCAGTGGACTTCCTTTGGCTGATGGATGATGGATGGATGATTATTATACATATAAAACTTCCTATATAAGCACGCTGCCGCCACCACCCCGGCTGGCCAGTACCGCCGCAACCGGTTTAAATCTATAATATCTTCGAAAATATTCATTTAAATCTCATGCTGCAAAGGACTATATAGATCTATATTAAATCAATCATGTATTTAAGCTATTTTATTTGATAAGAATTAATGCTATATTGGTTAAAATCGCTTCGAAAATTAGCCATTATTCGTCGTAAAAAGAAATAACAAAAAAATGTTATTGTGGGACATCCATAAGAGATAGACGGATTCCATCGCGGAGTTTTCTGTAGACCTTTACAATATCTACAAATAATTAGTACATTATTTTGATAAATCTCGTAGAGTTCAGCCTGCGTTTGCAATGTAAGCGGAAAAAATTTGATAATTAACGACATCACATTAGAAACCTCAAAAATAACAGTATTTCTCCACTATTTAATGGATGTTATTATACATGTAAACCTTTCTATTGAATTACTCTATCTATTTAAAAAAATCTGCATCAAAATCCATTGTGTAGTTTTAAAGATTTAAGCATGGAAAGGGACATAAGGACAGAGAAAGCGACTTTGTTTTATACTATGTAGTGATAAAGAAAAACCTCTGTTAAAATCAAAATATATATTTTTTGTTATTCTCAGTAAAACAATAAAGACCTAGCCAACAAGCTGCACTATGCAGTATAAGAACATATTTCCAGAGTCGTTATTAAAACAGTTAAATCGTCGGTGATATTCTAAAACCGCGGAACTAACAGTGTTTAAAACCGCGTATTTACAAAACTAGCAAAATCCAGATTTCGCGGGCTTAGTCGATTTACTAATTAATTAATACATATTTAACATAACTAATGCCTACAATACCAAGAAGAATATTATAATTTGACAATTTAAAAGTTTAAACAATAGAAAGTCATGTAGTTTAGTAAATATTATGTGTGTTTCCTCGTTCCTGTAAAATTCACTGCACCTACCTTACGCGGTTTTAAACACTGTTAGTTCCGCGGTTTCATAATATCACCGACGAAATGTCGATTTAAAGAATCGATTGAATTATCGATCCCAAATCATCCCCCAACGCCATTTTTTTATCAGTGTTTTGACATATGACATATGTCATAAGATCGCTCAGCTTGATGGTTAAAAATTAACAATTACGTTTATTTTCCTCGATTTTCCTTAAGTTGTTAATGTAACTGTCCGTGGTTATTGCAGATAATTGGATTTGGAGCCGTAATTGGCAAATTATAAGGATTTAATCTCATAATATTAGATAAAACTATATTCTTACAAACGACACATGTTTACCTGTTGAAATTTCAAACGCGTAAACGTTTTATTCGTTCTATAACTGCTTAGGAATTAAGATTAACATTATTACTAAATAAATAATGGTTTATAGATGCATTGTGCCCGGCTGCCCTTCCAGGGGCCGAGAATTTAAATACTATTGTGTACCCTTTACTAACAAACTAAGATGGATATTGTGGTCTACTATATGTCCATATTTAAAAAAGATTCCCTATACAAAACTCGAACAAGTCCGTTTCTGCACCAAACATTTCATCCCAGATCATGTTAATGAAAAAAAGAGGTTAAAACCCAATGCAATACCATTGTTGGATTTAACATATGAAGAGCCAAAACTACAATTGGAAGTTACACCGACTGAAAATACATCTGAGTCGTTTAAATTTTGTTTAGTTAGACACTCAGGTGGCATAAAGCCTTGTGTGAAACTCAAATCTCTGAATAGTGAACCTCCTTGTAGCAATTTTAATCTTATTGATATTGTTCCACCCTATGAAGATCATGATTATTGTGCCAATCAACAGCTTATAGAATATACAGAACCAAGTAAGTTAATTATTTGTGGTATTTACTATTGTTTATAAGAATTTCTATGGTATGTAAGTCCACCAACCTGTACTACGCCAGCGTGGTGGACTATATGGCCTAACCTAACCACTCTAAATTATACTCTCGATTGTACAGGAGGCCCGTGCCCTGCAGTGGGACATATATGGGCTGATACAGTATACAGATTTACTATTGTGATGACATAATTATCCTAGATACTAGAATGGAGCAGAGAAAATAAACCAGACACAGCTGCAACAAGCTCTCAGTGGTTATGGGTTCAAATCCCAGGGCACAGGGCACACACACTATAAGAATGAAGGAAAATATTGTGAAGTAATCT
Organism: Hyles euphorbiae; assembly: GCA_023078785.2. Taxonomy (NCBI): domain Eukaryota; kingdom Metazoa; phylum Arthropoda; class Insecta; order Lepidoptera; family Sphingidae; genus Hyles; species Hyles euphorbiae. The sequence goes on along the minus strand of CM041054.1, from coordinate 3,711,333 downwards.
GCATACAGTAGCAAATTTGTAAGAATTTCTGTGGCATGTTAAGTCAGCAAACCCGCACTAGTCCAGTGTGGTGGACTATATGGCCTAACCCTCTCAATTGTACTCTCGATTGTAGAGGGGGCCTGTGCCCTGCAGCAGGACATATATGTGCTGCTAAATTACTTGAGCAGACAAGTAATATTTGTGTGCATTGCCCATATACCAAACACCATACTAGAAGACAGTAGAGTGAAAGGCAAGATACTGACAGTGAAAGAGAGAGAAATATAAATAGAGGTACATGTACCACTATTTTTTTTCTCATTTTGTTTGTAATGTCCCTTCCTCAATTCAATATTAAACAGTCAATTTTATGTATTGTATTTTCATTTTCAGTTGAAGAAGAAATAGAGCCATGTATTGAATTGAATTTTGATGATATTAAACTCAAACAACATACAACTGAAGTATCATATACTTCTTTCTGCATATGCTGTTTGGAAAAGCACTCCTACGCCGTTGATCTCAACAGTTGCGAACACAAGGATTTTCTCAACAACTTGTCAATTCCGGATGTGAGTATGAATATACATAGATTGCCTCATGGATTTTAAAAATACCAATAAGCCCTTCAGTGTATTTGGAGTTTGCAAAACATATAAATATTACATTTCATAAAATGAACATCTCATGTCTTAACATTTTTGTTTCTTTTTTACCTAATTATGAAATTACAATTAAATTCTGCCCAATAACATTTATTCTAAAATTATATTCTAGCTTCAGCATTCGTTTTTCTATGGCTGCAAAAGCAATACTTGGCATTCCACTGCGCCATCCTGAGACATAAGATGTTAAGTCTCAATATGTCCAGTAGTTACTCTGGCTACAGTGTCCTTCAATCTAGAACACAAAAATGTTGTTTGGTGGGAGAAATAGACATTGCGGTGGTACCTACCCAGGCTGCCTCTTACATATGAGAGATCTACCAACAGTATTACAATTTTATGTATACCGCCAAGGGCGTCGCCAAGGGGGGGCAGGTAAGGGCATCTGTCCCCCCCCCTAGAGATTAAAAAATGCCACATGTAAAGCAACCAAAATACGTAATTTTTTTTGCTTATATATACTGTTGTACAATAATATTGACCTTCTGGGGACCGCCGTCAACATTGTGTAAGTTGCAATCACATTTTTCTCATTCTCCATAATATTTGCCCCTCCCTAGGCCATCGGCTGGCGACGCCCCTGTATACCGCACATACTTAATACTTAATGTGGGATTCAAAACCTGAAGCTAACAGTACTATTTTTCCATTTCAGTTTAAACCCCACAATCCCGTAGTATGCTTCAGCTGCCACTCATTGTTGAAAAAAATAAACAAATTCCAACTACAAGTTCAGGAGAGTTTTAAAATGCTCAGTGAAGAGGTCAGTATCCTATATTATTATTTTTAAAAATTACAGAAACCTTTTAAACCCTTAAACTTTGAATATTATGAAAGTAAAAGATACAGTGAATCAAGATGAAGGTTTATATGTGAAATACATACATTTGCAGAGAAATCCATTTAAACCCGGGCAAAGCTGGGTCAAGTTAAAATACTAGTTGTATGTAACAGTCTTCGTCGTGCAGTTGCTTAGACACCGTCTATGAAACGAGAGGTGGCGGGTTCGATACCCGACCGACATAAGTGTTTGTATGGCCACAAATATTTACGTCAGGTCTGGGTGTTTGTGAGACCAAAAATCTCTCGTAGTCTCCGCTACCCGCGAAACAAGACTTAGTTGATCTTAATGTGGGGTCAGAACTATGTATGCAACTGTTCGATGTATTTATTATTAATAGCTGTTCCCGCGACTTCGTCCGCGTGGAATTTAACAATAAAGTTAATTAGTTTATTTAGGTTTTTTTGGTTTTTGCATTTTTATTTTTATTATCAACCTTTTTTAACGAAACCATACCGCGATCTAATTCTATGGTGGCGCCATCTCTTAGCGAGCGGCGGTAAACTCCCGTTACACATTTATTTTCAGTTTTTTGTATTAGCTTTATTGCAAAATTTCTTTATATACAATATTTTGTAAATGTGATATTGATTCGTGACGCCTGACGTGACGGCCCAGTGGTGGCATGCCCGTGAACTGCGCGCGGTACTGGACAGTACTACTGTATTTTTCTAAAATAAAATATTTTTTCTAAAATAAATGTAGCCTAAGTTACTCCTTGTTATATCAGCTACCTGGCAAAAAAAGTCCCGTCAAAATCGGTCCAGCCATTTCAGAGGTTAGCCGGAACAAACAGACAGACAGACAGACAGACAAAACAATTTTAAATATCATTTTCTGCACAGGTATCGTGTATATAACGATATGTAGTAGGACATTTTTTTTAATTTTCACTCTTAAAACAGACACTTCAATTTTATTTATATGTATAAATTGTTGAATTGAAATCAAAATATGTATAACCTAACCTGTTATTTTTGAAACCTACGGCAGTGCCCTGACATAAAAAAATAATTTAATTTCCAGACATTCTCTCCACCAGAAACATACAGCACAAGATTAAAAATTGAGAAAACAGTGGACGAACTTATAAACCCGAATGACATCGAAACCGTTAATCTGCCGCCATATACAGAGAGTGCCGAGGACATTGACACTCCGGAGTGTGTGAGGTTAAAAAACATACAAACTGCACTAGATATTATAAATAGCAACAATGCTTCGCCTCTCTTGGGGTTGCTAAGTGGGATTAACGAGTTGAACGGTGAGATTCGTCTATATAATAATGGGTAAAGAGCCTTAGGGGAGGCCTATGTTCAGCAGTGGACTTCTTCAGTGAAGAGTGGTAATAAAGTCAGCTAATCATGGGCGTAGCCACGGTGGGGCAGGGTGGGGCACTTGCCCCACCCTGGCTCCGGCCTGTTCGGTACCCAACGAAACCTAAAAAAATTAATTATTATCCATGGATGGATATAAACCTCGAAATTAACTGATTAACAAATTGGCATCCTCTCAGAGCAAAAACGGTTTAAGTTAGAGACACATTTTTAGATGGAAGATTTCGTGGTGTAGGAAGGTGAGCAATAAGATAATGTTTTGGTCAATTCGAATTATACATAACAGGGTATATCAAGACTGCGACCGAAAACGAAGTCGGGTGCTAGTTTTAGTGACTATAAACAAATCATCCATCATCCATCAGCCAAAGGAGCCAAGTCCACTGGTGAACATAGGCCTCCCCTAATGATTAATTCCACAGTGACCCGTTGGACGCAGTACCCGGCGACCTTTACCAGGTCGTCTGACCATCTTGTGGGTGGACCACCTACGTTGCACTTTCCCGCTACGTGGCCTCTATTCGAGAACTTTTTAGCCCCATCGGCCATCAGTTCTCTGCGCTATGTGCCCCACCCATTGCCTCTTTAACTTACTAATCCGCTGGGCTATGTCGGTCGGTTACTTTAGTTCTCCTACGGATCTCCTCATTTCTGATTCGATCTCGTAGGGAAACCCCGAGCATAGTCGTTGACTGACTTTAAGCTTCCTAATAAGGCCCATAGTGACAGGTCACGTCTCGGTGCCGTATGTCATCACTACACACAACCATCGAAGACTTTAGTTTTAAGGCACTGAGGTATTTTTGATGAGAAGACGTCGCGTAGTTTTCCGAACGCTGCCTAACCGAGTTGGATTCGACGATTGAACTCTCTCTCGAAGTTGGACCCGCCTAACCGGGCCACTTGTCCTAAATACACTTATTCGTTTATATTTTCAAGAGTCGAGACCAAACTCCGATGGGGTGGGCGCAATCTTCGTTTTGTCCAAGTTAATTTTAAGACCCACCTGTTGGGAGATTCGATTGAGGTCTTCGAACATAGTGCTAAGGTATTCCAGCGATTCTGCAAAGACTACAATATCGTCGGCAAACCAAAGGATAAGAAATACTTGCCGTTGATGTGGATGCCGAATCCTTTCCACTGCAAGACCTTGAAGGCGTTGCCCAGCATTTGAGTGAACAGTTCCGGAGATATGACATGTCCCTGTTTCACGCATCAACTTAATGTTCGGCCCACACATAACATGGGGTCTCGTGAAAGATATAGACAACTTGTATGTACTAACTCTGTAGTGGAATATCCTTCGTGCTCTGATCTTGTACTTGGAGCGACACTTCGATGTACCGATAGTCGATGTGGGACCACTGGGGAGACTGTAGCAAAGCCCAGGTCTTGATCGAATTAATGGCTTTCTCATAGTCCACAAACGCTAAACACAGCGGCAAGTTATATTTATTTATTTAAATGCTTTATATACAAAGTATAAAGGCGGACTTAATGCCTGAGGCATTCTCTCCCAGTCAACCTTAGGGTGGTGCAGAGAAATCAAAGCAGGCGCATCTCTAAATAATAATAAAATAAAAATTCAGGTGTAAATTAATAAATATCAGAAGAATATATTATATATACAAAAATGGATACGATTATAGTCTGTATATTGTATAGATAAATATAAATACACACATAATTATACAAAATTACATATATTTTATACTTATAGATACATATACTACATAAAACATACTAAGATTATTCTGCCAATTTATCCAGTAAATGTTGTCGGACTTTCGCTTTAAATTTCATACGAGTACTAGACGACCTGATTCCGAGGGGGAGTGCATTCCACAGAAGAATTGACTGAACAAAGAAAGAAGAATGTATGAAATTAGAGGTGTGGGAAAGATACTGCAGAAGGAGATGATTAAGTGAGCGAAGATTCCTATTATGGTTACTCCCTAAGTAAGGGTAAGGTAAGTAAGGTTCCTCGATTTGGTGTATAACTTGCCGAAACGTATGGATGTGATTTTTATTACTAAAGCCTTTTCAGAAACCGGCTTGTTCGGGAGGCTAAAAGTCATCAAACCTGCGTTCCAGATGATTTGTGATGAGCCTCGAAAACCACTTATAGACATGGTTCAGAAGCGAGATAGTTCTTCAGCAAAGTGTTATCACCTTTTTTGGAGAACCACCTTTTACCACCACGCTCCTGCTCCATGCGTCTGGCGTTGCGCTCTCAAGAAGAACGGAATTAAAGAGCCTATGAACGAGTTTCAGTATCGATGTTCCGTCCACTTTCAGAAGCCCTGAAGTGATGCCGTCCTCACCCGGCACCTTGTTGTTCTTAAGTTGCTTCAGGGCCTTCTTAATCTCACACAAGTTGATGTCCTGTATATCATCGCTGTAGTGTCGGATCAACTCAGCTCCCTTGGTCTTCGGCCAACCTAACAGTAGGTTCGGCAACCGAGGTGTAAAGCTGTCCGTAGAACTTCTCGATCTCTCTTAATATCTCTATCCTCTTCGACGTTACGCGGCCGCCGTCCGTCTGCAGCCTAGGCAACTGGCTTTGCCCAATAGACAAGTCTCTTGCAAACACTTTGGAGCCTCCGTTCCGCTCAATTATCTCTTTAATGCTCACAGTATTGTGAGCATGGACATCGTGTCGCAAGGACTTCCAGTTCCGTCTATCGAGCAGCCAGTATGCTTCGGCTTCAACAGAAGACTGCAGCGCCATAGAACGACGTTCAGCCATGAGGTCAAGACTGTGGATTGAGAGTTTTTGTGGTCTATCTCGACGGCGAGGTCTAAAATACTTAAGTCCCACCGTATGGACAGCTTCTACTAAACCGCTGTTTAGCTCGTCCACTGCATGGCTATCTCTTAGATCAATTAGGTCAATCAAAGCGATTTGCTAGTTCAAGTCGACAGCTCTCGGAGTTTTGGATATGGGCACGAGTGGGTCGGAGCGTAGACTTCATCTAGCGACGCCTTTCTAATTGGACATTGATATTCAATGTGCCCCTACCCATTGGGTGATCACTGCCGGTTTTCACCCTGTTGATCACAGTGACATCACTGAACATCCGTCTATTCGTCATTAAGATGAAATCTATCTCGTTTCTCGTAGAACCGTCAGGACTCGGCTGGGTCCATTTTCTGTGACACGGTTTCTGGAAAAAAGAGATCATCGCAAAGAGTCCCTCTATGTCCAGAAAGAATCTCGGATGAAAGAAAAAAATAACAAAAAAAAACCATTTTAAGTTACATTGTGTCTGAACTCATTTAAAATGCCACCCGGCTTCGTTTTCGGTAGCACTCTCTAGATATACCCTGTAAATACATGGTGCTATAGTGTTACTTTTTGTATGAAAAATAACCGGAGTGAGACAACGGGTATAGTTTGCTACTTCAATATCATTTTAGACTTCTGCCCCACCCTGAGCCCAGGGTTGGCTACGCCCATGCAGCTAATAACTGTATTTCTTATATTGGTGAAATAAAGTAAACAATGCTAAAGTTAGCATTAGAGTTGGAATAAATCGCAAAATAGCTAATAGCAAATAAGCGAATACAAGTTATATACAGTTGCTAAAATATGCGATGTGTCAAAATTCACAATCTATGTATATCAGTCCATATACGTCACACTGCAGGGCACAGGCCTCCTCCACAAGCGAGAGTACAATTGAGGGTGGTTAGGCCATATAGTCCACCACGCTGGCCTAGTGCGGGTTGGCGGACTTACATACCATACAATAAATCGCTATGGTATGCAGGTTTCCTCACGATGTTTTCCTTCACCGTTATAGTGCGGGGTAGAAATTGACAATACTTATCAGCAATTTTTAATTTTATTTCCATGAATTACAAGACGGGCATGCCATTTATCTAATGGCAAGGGATACGACCGCTCATGGACAGTAGCAAAACCAAACTACACCACGAATTACACAACAATGCTTGGCATTTCATTGCGCTTGCCATGTCTTCCAAATCGGAATTCATTACTGCATTTACACTGCTGTTTGGAGGGAGAAATAAGACATTATGATGGTACCTACCGAGGCGGCCTCTCGCATAATATGACAGACTTACTACCAGACAAAAAAAGATTTAAAGAAGAAACTGAATTGACAACTTTGTGTGGGTGTAGTCTAACGGCCGTTCTCTATATCCTATCTTTAACAAGAGGTTAAAATGAATATCGTTACTATGTCGATACCACTGTATGCTTCAATAAACAAAGATAGACATACAATATTATCTTGTCTAGATATGTATAAATAAATGCATCTTATCTAAATATCTCTGTCTTTCTTTACTGAAGCAAAAAATGTATCGAAATTTCGAGAGAAATCTGTTTTTAGAGACAGATAGATTATAGAAACCGGCCGTAAAACTCCCTTCTGACATCGTTTTGGGTATAATAATCTGGTCCATATACATCCCATTGCAGGACACCGACCTCCTTTGACCTCTACAATAGAGAATTGTTGGGACATAGTCCATTTTTTTGTCTTTTCTGACAATGTTTAAATTATTCTAGATGTATTGGGCTCAGTGAGTGAAGACCTTAGTCTTGACATTAAAAGGAGGGATAGTTTCGATGTCGACTTCATAACAGCGCCATCTGGTGGCGAACATGTCAAGACTGAAAAGATTGATATAAATAGACCATATATGGATGCGGGTAAGTGTCACATTTTAATAATCAAAGTGGAAGAGATATAAATATGTAGTATGAAAGATTGTAACTATATTTTTCGCCAATTGATATTTCTGGTCCATCATCAAAAGTGTCATAGGTAAAGTTTTTAATAACCTACCTATTATTTTTATTTTCCAGCTAGAAAACCAAAGAAGAAATATCCTAACCCAATAAAAAAGGTTAAATTGACAAAAAAACAGTTGATGCGAGAGAGATATTATTTATCAAGTTCAAAAGCTTATTTGAAGTATCCGTACAGATGCAAAGATTGCATACGAGGTTTCAACTACAAGGAGAGTTTCGACGACCATGTGAGAAGGAAACATAATGTTACATCGCGGAATCAATGTGAGATATGCTCGCAGAGTCTGCCGGAACAGATATTACAAGTACATAAAGAGAGACATTTTGTTAGGTATGTATTTCATGTATATCGCTTTCTCTTTCGCACCCACGCGCCTTAACAAGATGAATTGCCAAATTTGAAATAATGGCAACTTGTTTATTTGTAAACTTTCGTCATAATAAGGAACATTAGGTCGACATACCTTGTATGCGTGTGTAATTTATGATAGTAAAATGTAGTTTTGGAATAAATAGCAAATCATCATCATCTCAGCCACACGGAGTCCATTGCTGAACATAGCATAAATAGCAATCAAATATAGCAAGTGAAATCGACGATAACATTTCACAAGTTATACAGCATGATATTGAAATCTGGTATTTAATTTAAACCACATGCTCCTAACCATCCCAGGTAGCATTGTACCAAGTTTGAACAAAACTGCCTGATAGTTTTGTCAAAAATCGCGATTTTAGGTTTCAAGGCTATTGATCAACCCCTAAAGATACCGAGTCTCTTACAGCTCAGGTAAATTTCCGAACTGAACTGAAGTTCAGCTAAGCGGTAAAAAAACTCGAATCTATATGGGATGCCCAAAAATAGTAAAATCTAAAAATCACCACTTTTGACAAAAAATCTTATATTTTTTCCAAATTATGTAAAATGTCACCTGGGGTGATGAGAAACATGTGGGTTAAAGTAAGTACAATGTGTCAATATCACCATGTATATTTACTAAAATATGCGATTTGGAATTGTGATTCACAAAGCTAATTGGTTAATATTTTTATGCGGACTCATATGACCTATCTGTTTCTATCTATCTGTTTTCACAAATCCACTACGGAGAAATTAAAATCAATTTTGTATATGTAATTTTAAATGTGAAAAATAGTTATATGACCATATATTATGACAATTTCATGACCTTTAAATTGACAGCCTCCGTGGCGCAGTTGGTTAGACGCCGCCTGTGAAACGAGAGGCCGCGGGTTCGATCCCCGCACGAGAGAAATGTTTGTGCAGCCCACAAATATTTCTTCCGGGTCTGGGTGTTTGTGAGACCGAAAAGTCTCTCGTAGTTCCTGATACCCACGACACAAGACTCGATCTTAGTGTGGGGTCAGGACTATGTATGTGACTGTTGGGTGTTATTTATTATTATTTATTATTTAAATAGATTCATAAAAAGAAATGTAACATATATTTAATGAATATAAAATAACTGATCAGTTATTTTGCCAAATCGTGTGAGGCAATTAGCAATAGCAAAAATATAGAGCATGCTAAGGCTTTCAAAATAGCAAAGTGATGATGGTAATTTTAGACTAAAATGATTGTTGCTTCTGCATGCAGGTATGTATGCACTCAATGCAACAAGAAGTACAGAAGTCGCGACGAGGCGATGTACCATCACTCCAGACATCACTCACTGCGGCGCGACTGCGACACACACACACAAACACACCGCCCCACCTGCACACACTGTGGACTTGTGTGTCACTCTCGGAGGAAACTCTTCTGGCATGTCAAGTAAGTATTTTATTTATTCATTAGCTGCACATCCCAAGATAAATGTAAAAAAATCTGAGGAAAATTTGCCCAAAACAATCTATTAATAAGTTGGCTACCAAATCTCAGAAGATAATCCAAATGCCTGACAAATTCTGATACAGAACACAAGACTTGTAAGTTAGTGTGGGATCAGGACTATATGTGACTGTTGGATGTATTTGTTTATTTAATTTCAGAGTGAGACACAAAAAGGAGTCACAAGAGACCCCACAAGTGGATCCCACGGAATACCAAAGCAACAACAGCTATTGCTCAAAATGTGACATCGAGTTCAAGACTTCACATACATGCTTCGATGAATACTCAGATTTGGTACAAGAACTTAGTTCTATATGTGGGTAGGATATTCAAATCCAGCTCATATAGGATGAAGATTGAAGAATCTTTGTGTATGAAAAATGTCATAAAGACGTGATATTAAAATGTCGCTAATGAGACAAAAGGGTACATTTACAAGAAGACTCAAAACTGTTATACGTCCAATTTAAATTATGTAATAAATATATAACCCATGGTTTAATTATTTTGAAGTTTTATTTGTTATAGTAAACTAATTAACAAGATGAGCAATATTCCTGATGATGGAACTTAATATGTGAAGAGAAAATCCATTCTTATCATTTTGACATTCTAATTTGAAAATGTACATCTTTGGAAACTTTCCCGCCCTCGCAACCACCACTATAAATCCTGTGTCGCAGGATCAATAAGCACGCATTGTACTGCCCATTCTGCTGAGTCATGACCTGTGGTCATGACTTTCTTATTGGTCTTTGGTCATGACTCACGACGGCGTGGCTTTACCAATTCCTATATTCAATATTGTAGAAGGGTGGAAGAACATGGATGGTAAACCGTTTCAAAGCGTGATCGGCCTGATCGCTTTGCAGAAATAGAAATCAAAGAACGTGGCTTCAAATGAGATAACTTTTCATTATCTGTATTGACTTAAGGCTTTCGGAAAGACATCGATTTTTAAATTGAATAGAATCGTACAGTACTGAATCGATTCATAAACAAATCGAGATCTGAAAAAGCAATTCCTTAAAATTCGGAAATCGATGTACTCTCACGTTTTCGGATTAAAATATAAATGAATAATAAGAGTACTATGACCGACAATATGCATGGTATAAAAATCAGTTATGATTTTTTAGTAATTAATATTGTTTTCGCACTGATTTTCGAATTATCCGATAAAAGGCCCTTTCTTACACAGTCCATCAAAAGAAACATTTCGCTACGAGAAGTATTACAAACCCAATATCATCTTCCTATCGAATTCGATCCTCGCGTCAAGGTAAAGTTTGTGTGACAACTTACAAGTATTTATTTCGATTTTCGGGCCTGTGAGTTGGAGGGACGGAAAAGTCTCTCGTACTTAGATACTGATATCCATGATACAAGACGCAATATTTGGGTGTAGTTAGGACTATGTATCTAACTGTTATCAAAATAGAAAATCTCGGTTCAATTTTCTAGGGTGGTATGTCTATTCAGTCAATAGTTTTAGGCCGAAAGAATCGATAATCGGGGTCATTTCGTCATCCCATCTCTAGTTCTTTTTAATCAGATGTTCGGTGTTCTGACCATGGATGTAATATATAAACAGGATTGCGCACGAAGAAAATCGTGTCATCCTGAAATAAGACATGTGCATGTAGCATAAGGTTTAATTTACTATGGTAAATGACATGGAGGGAGGCCGAAACCGAGTGAGACAGTATGAGAGGATTCTATCCCTTTTCATTTGCGAGCCAGACCAAAAAAAATATTTTATCTAGTAGATTATTTTACATTCGCGAAAAGGTAATTAGTTCGATAAAAAAATAAACACAGAATATCTATAGTAACATATAGAAAAATATAATAATTTAACTTTATTTATGGGTCCATAAACGAATTCATGGCATTACAATGGAAGGTTAAATGCATGATAGAAGAATTTGTAATTATAACTCTGGCCACTTGATAATAAAAATAAAATATGTCATGGCTTATACGAAATGTCACAGGTGTACAATTTTAAATTATTTTCGATATTTATTAACGGAAATTGGTTAAAAAGTGTTGCAAAATGATTTGTATAAGTGAATAACATAGTTGTATATCGATTCAAAGGTGAGTGGTTTCATGAGATTTACCATTTTTGTTTACAAACATTCGCTACGGTGACCATAATAAAACCTGCCTTAGAACTTTTTTGGTCGACAATTCAAAGTTCAGATGAATTATTGAATAACTTTTAATGTGCTTGAATATTAAAAGCAGTTCTATTTTCTTTACAATTTTATTACTAAAGTAATGTTTAATTTATTCACGTTAATTTGCATCCTACTATATTTTAAGTGAAAATAAACATGATAAAAGTTTTTCTAATACAATTGATCATGAATTAAGTAAATAAAAAAATATTTATTTTTTGCGATAGTTTTTATTTACTGAGTGATGTAAGATCTCGACACGGACGTATTACACTAACAGGTCCACTGTCTGCTACATTTTCACCCCTAAGCCAATGAACCGATTTTGATAGAATTTGATACAGAGATAGATTAGACCTTGGGTAAGGGCAAAAGGTTACCTTTTATTATATAGACAACGCTTGAAGGGGTTGAACAAAGAAATGGCAGTATGTGTGGAAAAATCTAAACTGTTAAAGTTACAGATGTCAAACTTTACTCATTTATGAACAAAAATAACTACACACTTTATGTTCTTAAAGTTAACCATAAAGGGGATGAAATGTTACACGAAAAATTTAAACCGTTACAGTTATAGAAACCTTATTCCAAATAAAAAATAATGGCGTGAATAATATTAGAAAAATAGTATTATGGGGTCGAAATAAGGAATGAAATATTATACATAAATTCCAAAAAATTTTTTTTGTAAATATCACTAATAATATGGCAGAAAGAAAAAAACTCTTTCGTTATTGATCCGATTGGTCTGAAATTCGAAACTTAAACCTCCCCTTTAAATTGAGATTCAGAATTATAGTTATCGCCGCCATTTAGAACTTTGTTAATGATTCGATTAAGATATTTGTTAGGTATGGGATGGTAGGACAACTACGTTGCCGTTAGGTTTTACAAGATTAGGTATGAATAATAACGTGTATCTGGTATTAAGTAGATCAGCGATGCTCCTAGCTAGTGGTCCTGGCCTGTCCTAAAATAGTTGCTACGAGTATACGACCTCGGCCCCCGAACTACTGCAATCACTACCAACTTTCCCTTCGGTGACCGCAGTATCTACATGCCGTGCTTTCCTTTCCAATAACATCCTTTACCCGCAAACCCTATTTCCTTTCCCCGGTTGATGACAGCAGCAGCGTTATCAACACGAGTCCTATCCTGCGCTCCCGTATCCACCTGTCAAGCGAGGCGAGTATTGGCATAAATCCCTAGTTATTGTTAAAACCAGAAACAGGCCTCAGGCAACCTCGCTATTCCTGACTATGGTATCGGCCACGATAACAGCGGAGCAGAGGGCACTAAAAATCCCTGAGTTGACCCCGCCTACCAACTCCGATGACGACTGGCCCTGGTAACACACAATATACGCACTTTGAGGGCAGACGAGAAGATTGTCAAACTGGAAGAAGAATTAAGTAGATTAAGCTAGGACATTCTGTGGTTATCGGAAGCCCAAAGAATCGGGGAGGATACGATAACCCTGAAGTCAAGTAACCTGCTCTTCTACAGGGTGGCCTGACCAATAATTCTGAGGAGGTGCCGGATTTTTCGTCTACATGGTCACCCTATAGGAACGGGACACAACCCTCCCTTCCTACACCTCTCGCTCGGCTCGTTTTTCCGATGACAGTGCGCAGTCCTGTTTATATACTACGTCCATGGTTCTGACACATGTCATCACACATGTCATTAAATCGCGCGAATGTCATAAAAATATTGTTCCCATGTGTTTTTTGTTTATTTAATTTTATTAAACATTTCTTTATTGAGAATCCACAGCCTCTAATACTAATATGCCTGTTGTGTTGTGTGTGTGTTTGTGAATATTTTAACCAATTGTAATTTAGTGCCCCAATTCGCAATATTCTAGGCGTTATTATTTTTTTCTTTAATATGTTTATTAAAATAAGTAAACAAAGTACAAACAAATGAATTTTCCAGTTGAAATTTGAATTTCGAGCGCGTTAACGTTTTGTTCATTAAACTACTTGCTATTTACATTAATAATAATGGTTAATAAATGTATTGTACGCGGGTGCCAAACCAGAGGGCCGAAATTTAAATACTTTAGTGCGCCCTTCACAAACATACCGAGATGGAGACTGTGGACTACTATATGTCCATATTTAAACGATATTCCTTTTATAAAACGCGATAATATTCGTATCTGCGCTAAACATTTCCTGCCTGATCATATCAACGAGAAAAAAAGATTGAAACCCAACGCAATTCCCTTGTTGGAGCTAAAAGAGATAGAATCGGATCTGAAATTGGCAATTGAACCAACTGATAATGTATCTGAGCCATATATTTTTAATTTAATTACACATCCTGGCTTTAAACCTTGTGTAAGACTTGAACCTGATGATAGCCAACCTCCTTGTACAGATCTTGATTTTTCTGATACTCCACAACCTATAAAACAAAGTAAGTAATTTTTCTGTAGTATAATATTGTTAAAAATGCCATTGAAACTGCAGTGGTAATTACAAGCAAATTCTGTGTTCATCCTTACTAATATTATAAAGGTGAAAGTTTGTATGTATGTATGTATGGATGTTTGTTACTCTTTCATGAAAAAACGGCTCAACAGATTTTGATGAAATTTGGTATAGTGATAGCTGACACCCTGGATTAACACATAGGCTACTTTTTATCCCGAAAAATGTAGTGTTCCCGTGGGATGAGTCAGGAAACCAAATATACATATTTTCTACTCTTTCAAATTCAAATTGTTGGCACGGGATGTCCTCTCCTATGGAAGGGAAATATAGTCGACGGCACGCGGGAAATATAGTTAGTAGACACGCGAAATAATATGTTCTTGATGTGGATTGGACTCAAAAACTATCTGCACCCGGGCGAAGCCGGGCCCGACAGCTAGTTGTCCATAAACCTACCACCATACACCGTAAAGTGAGAAGCAAGATACTTAGTAAAAGAGAGAGAAATATAAATAGAGGTTCATGTACCACTATTTTCGATGCTCATTTTGTTTTTAATATCCTTTCTTTAATTCAATGTTAAGCAGTTAATTTTATGTTTTGAATTTTAATTTTCAGCAAAAGCAGAAATAGTGCCATGTATTGAATTAAATTTTGACAATATCAAACTAAATCAACATACAACTGAAATATTATATACTTCTTTCTGCATTTGTTGTTTGCAAAAGCACTCACGAGTTATTGATCTAAGCAGTTGCAAACACAAAGATTTTCTCAACAGCTTGTTAATTCCGGATGTAAGTATGAATGTCCATTATGATTAAAATAAAAATCATATTCAATATTTAAGTAGTTGTTGTTTCCCATTCATGACATTCATCATGAACCAAGAGACTGTTTGGTACATACCACAAATATTTGTATTTTTTTGCCTTTATAGGCAGACGAGCAAGCAACCTGCTTGATGGTAAGCGACTACCGCTGCTCATGGACCTCTGCAGTGCCAAAGGGCCAGCACAACAAAGTTGCTGTCTACCTACAAAGGCGCTACCTGCCTTTTGCCTATATGTATTGCACCTACCACAAATATTTATATTTTTTATTGCCTTTATAGGCAGACGAGCAAGCAAGCTGCTTGATGGTAAGCGGCTACCGCTGCTCATGGACCTCCGCAGTGCCAAAGGGCCAGCACAACAAAGTTGCTGTCTACCTACAAAGTCGCTACCTGCCTATTGCCTTGTATATCGCACAAACTTTGGACTTGATACGGGATTGAAAGTCTGAAGCTAAATGAAGTAATTATTTGATTTCAGTTTAAACCCCACAATCCCGTAGTATGCTTCAGTTGCCACTCGTTTTTAAAGAAAATAAAGGCATTCCAACTACAAGTTCAGGAGAGTTTTAAAATGCTGAGTGAAGTGGTAAGTTTCATATGTGTTAAACCAATCCATTTATAAAATAAACATTATAACCTACAGCAGTGCTCTGCCACCAAAAAATGATTTAATTTCCAGACATTTTCTCCACCAGAAACAAACAGCACAAAATTAACAATTGAGAAAACAGTGGACGAACTTATAAACCCAAATGATATTGAAACTGTGCACCTACCGCCATACACGGAAAGTGGCGAGGACATTGACACTCCGGAGTGTGTGAGGTTAAAAAACATACAAACTGCACTAGATATTATTAATAGCAACAATGCTTCACTCTCGGGGTTGTTTAGTGGGATAAACGAGTTAAAAGGTAAGTATTAGACATGTGTAACTCAGGAGTGATTAACTAAAAAGATATATATCCGACGTACGGAGTGATTATATCTTTATATCCCTTGCACTCAAACTAACTCATTATATCCGTACGCGTAAAGATCATTTTTGGTTCAATTTCACTGCAAAGATTAGAAAGAAACAGATATAGATAAATTTCTAATCAACTAATTTAAACTCATCTTTTAGCTCATGAATCATTAAGAGATAGAGATATAAAGATATACTCCACCAAAATGTCAATCTTAGATATAGATATAAAGAAAGACTCATAACTCAATTTTAATCAACTCATTCTTTAGCTCATCGATCATTGTGAGATAAAGATATAAAAGAGTGATATATATCTTTTGACTTAAAAGATATATATCTCTCTTTTCTTTACAGTGATTCAATTTGCGCATGACTAGTAAGTATTTCTATACCGGGTATATCAAAACTGCTACCGAAAACGAAGCCGGGTAGTTTTTGTGACTACAAACACAATGCAACTAAAAATTTCGCAAAGTAACATGACTATCATTCTTAATGATATTTTAAATATCACCATTTTTGTGTAGTAAATCCATAGTTTTTGCTAAAATAATAATTTAAACTCTTTTATACCTTAGAGTATTTATAAATAAAAGGGTATACACCATTATTTTAGGAAAAAATGTATTTACCACCTAAATATGACCATAGGAAAAAATAACAAAAAAAAAATTGTTTTTTTTGCAACATTTTCTGTTGCATTGTGTCTGAAGTCACTTAAACTATCGCCCAGCTTCTTTTTCGGTAGCAGTCTTGATATACCCTGTATACATTATTGAGATACTCAGGGAAGGTCTATTTTCAACAGTGGTCTGCCTGAGTCTACTAGACGCAGGCAATCCACTGCTTGTTACCCGACAACTGTATTTTTTATATTAGTTCTAATCTTGGATTAGGCAAAGGGATTTTTCCATTGATTATCAGCCCGTAGTAGTGAATTTTTGCCAGATTTCGAATCTCGGGTTAGGCAAATGGATTTTGATTTTTCCATTGATTATTATCAGTCCGAAGTCAGGAATTTGTGTCTGATATGGTGATAGACTCGTCCTCTATCACTACGAATAGAACAGACAAGACGAAAAGTGAGTATTCCGGTAGCTGCCTACCCCTTCTGGGAAAAAGGCGTAATGCCTCGTTAGTGAGTGAAGGAAACGCGCCTCCTTTATCGATAATAGGCTATTTGCCTGTATAAAAAATATTGACTTATTTGTTTCCATCCGTGTAGATAATTTAATTTTAAAACAAATTTCATTATCATACATTAAAAATATTGTATATTCTGGCTAAAAACCAGAATTACAATTATTTAATTGATTTTGAGTTCGCGCCACGTGATCGTAAACGATTTTGATTGGCTATGACGTCATGCATTAGTATGAACTACTCACGTACAGGAAATGAATGGGATTGATAACGGCAGAGATACAAATTAAATATTAAAAATACCTTTGAAACGCCTTATTTACGAACTGGACGCCATATTGTCCGACAAAGCGTTTTGACAGTGTAATTATTCAGTGTATTTTGTAAATTTATTTTTAAATTATATAGATATCATAATTAAAAATAACTATTATTTGTAAGGTCTATAGACCCCACTTCATAATGTGGTATGGTTTCCAGAAATTAGTCAAAAAGCCTATTATTAGGACATGGATCCATTTTTGTTTGTTTTTGAAAATATTTATTTCATTCTAGATGTATTGGGCTCAGTGAGTGAAGATCTAAATCTAAGCTTCAAGGAGAGCGACAATCTCGATGTCGACTTCATAACAACGCCATCTGCCGGCGAACACGTGAACACTGAACAGATTAATATAAACAGACCTTATTTGCATGCGGGTAAGTGCTATATTTCAATAATTACAGTGAGACACTCAAATAATATTTAAAGATTATGGTAATAAAATATAGATATTTTTTTCACCTATCAATATTTTTCTGGTCCATAGTATCGTTAGTACTAGTTGATTATTTTAAGGTCTATTATTTTTATTTTCCAGCTAGAAAAACAAAGAAGAACCCCAACCCAATAAAAAAGGTTAAATTGACAAAGAAACAGTTGATGCGAGAGAGATATTATTTATCAAGTTCAAAAGCTTATTTGAAGTATCCGTACAGATGCAAAGATTGCATACGAGGTTTCAACTACAAGGAGAGTTTCGACGACCATGTGAGAAGGAAACATAATGTTACATCGGGCAGTCAATGTGAGATATGCTCGCAGTGTCTGCCGGAACAGATATTACAAGTACATAAAGACAGACATTTTGTAAGGTATGTATTTCATATATATCGCTTTCTCTTTCGCACACACGCGCCTTATGGAAGATGACGTCAAAGCACGATAGCTGCATCCTTTTCTGCTCATTCTACCGTTAAATTTGAAATATTTGTAACTTATTAGTAAATTTTCGATATAAATAAAAATAATAAGAAATATGTTATAAAATGATTGTTGCTTCTGCATGCAGGTATGTATGCACACAATGCAACAACAAGTACAGAAGTGGCGACGAGGCGATGTACCATCACTCCAGACATCACTCCCTGCGGCGCGACTGCGACACACACACACAAACACACCGCCCTACGTGCCCACACTGTGGACTCGTGTGCCACTCGCAGAGGAAACTCTTCTGGCATGTCAAGTAAGTATTTTATTTATTCATTAGCTGCACATCCCAAGATAAATCGATTTTTTGGAACGAGATTCCTTATCGCGCGTTGCGCAAGGACGGAAAAAATGAAGACCAAAAGTTGTAACGACACTTTAAAACATTTGACAATCGTTTTTTACAATTTTAGTTTGTTACCCTGCTGTCAATTATGAACCTTTCATTTGACTATGTATCTTTGCCAATTATTACTAAAATTGAGCCTACTGATTATGTTTATATTACATTTTATTTGTTAATAACAAAAATAATATTTTTTTTATAACTTAAAAGAAATAAAAGTTTATTACAATTCCTTCACTAATTAAGAGCGTTTATACCCTGCACGCGCTTTTTGGCTTAAAAACAGGACTTTTCAAATGAGTTAATAGCCACCAATAAACAATTTAAAGGAAAAATAATTATTACTAATTTTAGAAAAGGTTGTCATCTAGGGATTTTGGTGGAAAACATTATAGATTGATGGATAATTTGTGAGTACTATACGGATTACTGAACACAAGTTTCGTTATTTAGGCTTTAAATGGCAATTTAGAAGCTTAAGATATCCGAAACCACTAAATATAAGATGAAAATAAAAATATTATCAGACTAATAAGACCCTTATGGAGGGATTTTGCTGAGAAAAATAATCTTTTTGTGTTTAGTTCCTGAAAAATAAAAATTTAAACAATGCGAAATTATTCAGAAACTCTCGTCAAGAACATATTTTTTTTCACCAACTTATCGTACATAATTTTTTATAGCAATTGCATATTATAATAGAAGAACATCTTATCAATAAATTACCATTTTTATATTTCAATAAAATTAGTTTTCACGTTTTCTACAAATATTTAAAAAACCACTATAAAACACGCTGTCCGACGTGGATCAAATCAGACCGCCGCAAGGCCTTCTAGAGGGAGGACGTATCGCTCGTCGCTCCGGCCTAGCTGCAGTCGAATTTTGCCGCGCGTAGTAAAAATAGCCACGCGCGGAATGCGATTACCACATCTTAGTACTTTGGTAGTAAAATATTTAATTATTTTTATTACTTACAATGATTTTGTAGTGAGTATAAATTATGTTTCAGGTAATATAATGGGATGTAATTCCGAGGCTAAATTATGTTATGTATTGTAATATAAAATTAAATATATTTCGTAATTGTAAGGGGTTGTTAGGCCCCTAACACTATTTATGTGTTCGAACACGAAATGATTAATAAAACGTCAGTAGTGTCTACTGATTGAACACTGATTTGAATGCAACTGAACAATGTAATAATAACGAAAATATGATTAGTATCCAAAATTTGTATTATTCTTTGCTTGCACAGTAATATTTGTCTACTTATAATGCAAATAAAATATTTTTATGATATTATATTACAGTTACATTTCAATTGAATATTTGAAGCGCACGGATCAAAGTTGTTTGAGCCGATTGTATAGCGAGCCGACGCGGCAGCTCTACGCACACAGCTTTGGTCGCTTATGTGTGCGTGAAATTAACGAAGAAATACCTATAGTTGACTTTGCGCGCAAGGTGTATACGCTCTTAATCGAAAGTTTCTTTTAAAACAAATAAGTAAAAACCTCCTTTAAACTAATAAAACATCATAAAGTAAAATAAATATAATAAAAATACCACTGCAAAGCAAAAACGAATATTAATCTATTGTACTTTCATTTCAGAGTGAGACACAAAAAGGAGTCACAAGAGACCCCACAAGTGGATCCCACGGAATCCCACAGCAACGACAGTTATTGCTCAAAATGTGACGTTGAGTTCAAGACTTCACATACATGCTTCGATGAAAACTCAGATTTGATACAAGAACTTAGTTCTATATGTGGGTAGGATATGCAAAAAAATCTCATAATAAATATGATGGAGATAAGAAGAAATGTTGTTTGAAAAATGACCGTCCAAAGTCGAGGAATTAAAATGGCGCTATTGAGGCAAGAGGGTAAATAAAGAAGACTCAAATAGTAACGCACTTTGACTTATCAAATTAAAATATACCACATTGTTAAATTATGTTTTATAGTTTTATTTAAGTAAAACCTTATCATACCATAAATCACTTCTAGTTCATTAAAATGTTACATGAGCTTTACATATTTTAGAGGACTTAATTTTATTTTTGGGACATATGGGGGGTTCAATAGAAGCTTAACCCCAAGTTTGTAGTTTCCGCCCTTGTCCCCCGGCCGCCATCTTGGAATAAGGGTTGCAAACACCTTTTTCGCGATATCTCGGAAACTATGCGTCCTACAAAAAAAATATATGTAAAGATATTATTTGTAGCAAATTGCTTTGCCTACAAATATGTCCACATAGCTTTTCGCCTTACTGCCTAGTTAAGTTGTACGGGTTTAACATTTTTTATTAAGAATAATAATATAATAATAATAATAACACCCAACAGTCACATACATAGTCCTGACCCCACACTAAGATCGAATCTTGTGTCGTGGGTATCAGGAACTACGAGAGACTTTTCGGTCTCACAAACACCCAGACCCGAGAGAAATATTTGTGGGCCGCACAAATATTTCTCTCGGTGCGGGGATCGAACCCGCGGCCTCTCGTTTCACAGGCGGCGTCTAACCAACTGCGCCACGGAGGCTGTCGAAGAGAATTAAGAATGTATTTACAATAAAAGTTTTAGCCATCTATTGCGATTTTGGTACAGTTACATGCTTTTTCGTGACTACCACAGAGTACATTTTACATACTAAGATGACTGCTTTGTGTTCGGTCGAACAGTGCCGAAGTGGGATTCGCATTGTAAGTGCGAGTTTTTTTTTTATTGCAATGAATGGCGAGACGAGCATGCCGTTCGCCTGATGGTAAGCGATACGACCGCCCATGAACAATAGTAAAACCAAACAACGCCGTGAATTACAAAGCAAAACTTAGCATTCCACTGCGCTCGCCACCCTGAGACATAAGATGTTAAGTCTCAATATGTCCAGTAGTTAGACTGGTTACAACATCCTAAAATCTGAAACAATATTTACACTGCTGTTTGGCGGAAGACAAAGAAATTGCGGTGGTACCCACCCAGACGGCTCCTCACATATGGACCTACCACCAGTAAATATCTATGAAATAGAATATTTTTTACTTGCAAGTTGGTTGTTTAATTGCTGGATGTCCAGTACCCCTTCTCATGGAACAATGAAGGGACGTCGCCTCTTTAATCGTATTCAGCCGTCTGTATCATGGTGAACGCTCTGAGGAATTGTTAAATTTGATGCCCTCATCTCCTTTCCTTAACAGAATCACGCGTGCTGGCTTACGGAGCCATAGCTTGATGGTTCAAACCATTACAGCACGAACCAAAAGGTTCTCTCATTATTTTCTCTGTTGCACCGTTAAGTTGTGGGATGGTTTGCTTTCGGTTTGTTACATGTGTTACCTCCTTCCCATAATCCTGGTTCCTTCCGCCGTAGTGTGAAGAGGCATCTTAGCAGGCTGATAGGTGTATCAGCCTATACATATACGTCCCACTGCAGGACACGGGCCTCCTCTGCAACCGAGAGTACGATTGAGTGTTTGCCCATCAAGTGGTTGCACATACGGCTTCGTCGGAATGCTCATATTCTTTCTCTTCTTTACAATATATTGTTTAATCCTGTCACCCCATCTTATCTCAAAGATCGTTTTGTATTTCTCGATGACTCCCATTCAAGATCCCTAAGGTCGTCAGAGAGACTGGAATTAAGAATGCCTGTGCACTCCACTAATTTTATGGACGGGTCGTTCACCGTCAAAGCTGTCCGATTGTGGAACGCTCTACCAGTTGTGGTAAGACGGGCGAGATCACTATCATCGTTTAAAAAAATGGTCAAAGATCACTACCTGTCTCCTACATTTACACATTGATGTGGATAACTTTCCTGTTTGTATGTATGTACTGATACTCTTATATGTATATAAATATGTATTTATTTATGTATGTATATTAGTTATATATACCTATGTATCTATTGATGTATGTATATGTATATTTTTTATTATTATTTAGTAATTATCTGTATTTCTTATATTTTTTCCGTCTTAACTCCTATTCTTTACACTTTACGACTGCCCTCTAATTATCCTTTTATCAAATCCATCCCATGGTTGTCTGTAAGACATTGCCTTTGAGCGATAGACCGCCAATTGTACTTTTATGATTGTGATTTTCATTTTATTTGTATTTTTTTGTGCAATAAAGTGTATAAATAAATAAATAAATAATTGAGAGTAGTTAGGCCATATAGTCCACCACGCTGGCCTAGTGCGGGTTCGCGGATTTTAAAAACCCTAGCAATTCCTACAAATCGCCATGGTATGAAGGTTTCTTCACGATGTATTCCTTCAATGGTATAGTCCGTGATGATTGACTATCAATACACCATGACTCCGATGTCAGAGGTGTGCCCTGGGATTCGAACCCGCGACCACCGTGAACATTTTGGAAGCCTCGTCTAATCCATTTATCAAGAGGCCACCACGCAGTTAAGTGGTAAAGCGAGATTTGTATTTTGAAACATCAACATTTAGTCCAAAAACTAGTTAAAGTTTATTAAGTTGGTCTTCGGTGAGATCTAGATAGCTGACATCGGCATTATCAAGGATGGGGAGAAGGAGCGTTTGCGCAAGCGAAATTTTCGTGGCAATGGGAAGAAGATTGCTTAATTTATAAAAATATTAATTTTAAATATTAATTCTTAATATAATTTAAAGGGGTTAAACAATGAAACTTCAAAGTAATTAAACCTTGGGTTTTTATTTATTTAATAATTTAAATTGGACGTATAACAGTTTTGAGTCTTCTTGTAAATGTACCATTTTGTCTCATTAGCGAGATTTTAATATCTCGTCGTCAAGACATTTTTCAGACATAAAGATTATTCAATCTTCATCCTATGAGCTGGATTTGAATACCTTACCCACATATAGAACTAAGTTCTTGTATCAAATCTGAGTATTCAGCGACACATGTATGTGAAGTCTTGAACTCGACGTCACATTTAGAGCAATAGCTGTCGTTGCTGTGGGATTCCGTGGGGTTCACTTGTGGGGTCTCTTGTGACTCCTTTTTGTGTCTCACTCTGAAAGTAAATAAATAAATAAATAAATCCAACAGTCACATAAATAGTCCTGATCCCACACTTACTTACATGTCCTGTGTCATGTATCAGATCAGTCAGGCATGTAGATTATCTTGTGAGGTTTGCTAGCTATCTTTTTAATATATTGTTTTGGGTAATTTAGATGCAACTTTTCCCGAAAAGTTTAAATGTTTTTCCCTAATAATACGCTCTGTACGCTATTACATTTCTGGAAAAAACTTAAACTATTTTATTATCAATGAAATACATAAAGATAATGTTGGCTTCGTATTGAATATTTCTAAAAATCCTTTATTTTTTTCAATAATAGAACTATTTTATTATTTAATTTTTCCTCTTATTCCTGTTCGCTTAGCCTAGGAATGGCCTGGAAATGGCCTTTAAAATGTCATTTTTAAATATTTATATTACTAATGTAGAGTTGATTAATTTAAAAAATAATATCTTTAAGATACACTCCTATATCAATAAAGAATTTAAATATTTTTACTTATTTTGGAGTTTCATGCATACCTACTCTATATTGGGATAGTATAAGTAGCTAATAAATAAACTACTACGTACTTAACATGCCAGTATAGCTTCCTCTGCGAGTGGCACACGAGTCCACAGTGTGTTTGTGTGGGGCGGTGTGTTTGTGTGTGTGTGTCGCAGTCGCGCCGCAGTGAGTGATGTCTGGAGTGATGGTACATCGCCTCGTCGCGACTTTTGTACTTGTTGTTGCATTGTGTGCATACATACCTGCATACAGAAGCAACAATTATTTTATAACATAATATTTCTTATTATTTAACATTTTTATCGAAATTTTACTGATAAACAAGTTACAAATATTTCTAATTTAACGGTAGAAAGAACAGAAAATGATGCAACGATCGTGCTTTGACGTCATCTTATATAAAGACCGTAGGTGCAAAAGAGAAAGCGATATAGATGAAACACATACCTAACAAAATGTCTGTCTCTATGTACTTGTAATATCTGTTCCGGCAGACACTGCAAGCATATCTCACATTGACTGCCCGATGTAACATTATGTTTCCTTCTCACGTGGTCGTCGAAACTCTCCTTGTAGTTGAAACCTCGTATGCAATCTTTGCATCTGTACGGATACTTCAAATAAGCTTTTGAACTTGATAAATAATATCTCTCTCGTATCAACTGTTTCTTTGACAATTTAACCTTTTTTATTGGGTTGCGGTATTTTTTCTTTGGTTTTCTATCTAGAAAATAATAATAATTGGTAGGTTTTTAAAAACTAGTCCTAACAAGATATCGTTGATCATGGATCAGAAAAATATAAATTGTGCAAAAAAAAAAAAAAAACGTTATTATACTTAATTTCTTTAAATATGATTGTGACCATCACTGTGATGGTTGAAATATGACACTTACCCGCATCCAAATAAGGTCTCTTTTTAATAATCTGTTCAGTGTTCACGTGTTCGCCGGCAGATGGCGTTGTTAATAAGTCGACATCGAGATTGTCGCTCCCTTTCAAGTTAAGACTCAGATCTTCACTCACTGAGCCCAATACATCTAGAATAAAATAGATATTTTTAAAAACAAGACAAAAATTGACTATGGCCTTACAATTCTCGTTAGTAGAGGCTAGTGGAAGCTCGTGTGCTGAAATTCCGTGCTGATAAATCAATGGAAAAATCCAATCACTTTGCCTGGGAATCAACCCCAATAATTGAGCTACTGAGGCAATTTATTTTATCAATATAAAAAATACTGTGATAGTGTTATTTTACAATCACTCTTCACTAAAGTCCACTGCTGAACATAGGCCTCCCCTGAGTATCTCAATTATTTATTATATAGAAAACTCACCTGTAAACTCGTTTATCCCACTAAACAACCCCGAGAGTGAAGCATTGTTGCTATTAATAATATCTAGTGCAGTTTGTATGTTTTTTAACCTCACACACTCCGGAGTGTCAATGTCCTCGGCACTCTCCGTGTATGGCGGTAGATGTACAGTTTCAATATCATTCGGGTTTATAAGTTCGTCCACTGTTTTCTCAATTGTTAATTTTGTGCTGTATGTTTCTGGTGGAGAAAATGTCTGGAAATTAAATCAGTTTTTTGATGGCACTGCTGTAGATCATTAAAGTTATTTTTTAAATGGATTGGTTTGACACATTAAACTTACCACTTCACTGAGCATTTTAAAACTCTCCTGAACTTGTTGTTGAAACTCATTTATTTTTTTCAATAATGAGTGGCAATTGAAGCATACCACGGGATTGTGGGGTTTAAACTGAAATTAAAATATGACTTCAGTTAACATTTAAATCCCGCATAAAGTCAAAGGTCTGTGCATTTCAGAAATATTTGATTTACATGTAGAGGAGACAAAATAGTCTCTTAGTTCATGCCTAACACAAGAATTGTATGTTAGTGTGGCCTGAGTCAGCTGTTGGGTATTTTTATAAATCAGTATGAATTCAGATTAAATCTTATATAGACAGAATTTTATTATGCTGAATTTTAATTTAATTACAAAAAATAACAAGATATTGACACAAATATTTAGAAAATAAAATATAGATTCTGTATCAGCCCATATACGTCCCACTGCAGGGCACGGGCCTCTTCTACAATCGACAGTACGATTGAGAGTGGCTAGGCCATATAGTCCACCACGCTGGCCTAGTGCGGGTGGGCGTACTTACATTCCATAGAACTTTTAAAAAAAAATCACTGGTATGCAGGTTTCCTCACTATGTTTGCCTTCACCATTTTAGTGCGTGGTGATTGACTATCAATACACACATGAATTATAGATTAGCTAACTATAATAATTGGCCATTAATAGTTTTTTGAAATACCTCTTATAGTTTTTATAATTCTTTTAGTACAAGCGAACTTCATACTTACATCCGGAATTAACAAGTTGTTGAGAAAATCTTTGTGTTTGCAACTGCTTAGATCAATAGCATGTGAGTGCTTTTGCAAACAACAAATGCAGAAAGCAGTGTATGATATTTCAGTTGTATGTTGGTTAAGTTTGATATTGTCAAAATTTAATTCAATACATGGCACTATTTCTTCTTCAACTGAAAAATAAATTCAGAATATAAAATTGCTTAACAATGAATTAAAGAAGGGACATTACAAACAAAATGAGTAACAAAAATACTGGTACATGTACCACTATATGTCTGTATGTTGTTATTATTTACATATGTATGTTGGTCAACCTGTCAATTAACAGCCAATAACAGGGCAGAAAAAGTTTGCCCAGCACCACCTTTTTTATCTATGTTTCAAAGTACCAGCGCTCCCTCTATATTAGAGATACTCTAAGGTGGTTGGTATATGGGCATGGGCAATGCACACAGAATTTGCTTATAATGACCACTCCAGTTACAATGGCATTTTTAACAATATTATACTACTACCATTGAAATAATATACTAGAGGGGACACTGCAAACAAAATGAAGGGTACATTATATTTCTGTCTCTGTCACGCCTACAAAGTAACATTTCTTCCCTCTTGCTTCAATGTGTACCCTTTAGCACGCACCATATGCACAGATTTTGTTCCCGATGTCCGCTCTAGTATACCTCAATGACTACTACAGACATATTACTTACTTTGTTCTATAGGTTGTGGAGTATCAGAAAAATCAAGATCTGTACAAGAAGGTTGGCTATCATCAGGTTCAAGTCTTACACAAGGTTTAAAGCCAGGATGTGTAATTAAATTAAAAATATATGGCTCAGATACATTATCAGTTGGTTCAATTGCTAATTTCAGATCCGATTCTATTTCTTCTAAGTCCAACAATGGTATTGCGTTAGGTTTCAATTTTTTCTTCTCGTTAATATGATCAGGCAGGAAATGTTTAGCGCAGAAACGAATACGAGAGCGTTTAATAAAAGGAACATCGTTTAAATATGGACATATTGTTGTCCACAGTCTCCATCTCGGTATATTTGTGAAGGGCGCACAAAAGTATTTACATTTTGGCCCTCTGGTTGGGCACCTAGGAACAATACACTTATTAACCATTACTATTTAATGTAAGTAGCCAGTAGTTTTGAATTTAAAAAACAAAACTGTATCGCGTTCGAAATTGAAAAATGTGATAAAACCAAAAAACTAAACACATTCGCGCGATTTTATGACATTTAAACGTCTTATCACGAAAATGCGAATAAAAACAAGTAGGGTTAGAATCAAATCCAATAAGATCGATTAATCGATTCTATGAGCATCAATGTATTTAGTCTGTGAGGTGTAAAATTAATTTTAATTACTAATAAATAACTGTAAATAACACGAGAATTGAAAATCAATATGACAGCCTTTGTATATAAACTACTTATCCAATTCCAATCCCGTCCTGTACCTATTTTTATGTCCTATTTTATCCACCTTATATTCTATTCTATCCCATCTCTCCAGATTCAAATCATTATTTTGCTACGGAGATATTATAACACTACTCCGACGACATTCATTGAAATCAATTAAAAGATACCATAGCCGACCCGACCACGCTTCGCTATGGCTTAGTTATTATGATTAATTTTATATTCAATTATTTAGCATAGCAAAAAAGCCCGACCCACCTTTGCCTGGATGCAGATATGCATATATATTATCATTTACCAAAGTCGTAGACATAGCACATAGGATTAGCAAGGTGAAGTGGCAGTGGGCTGGCCACATTTGTCGAAGAACCGACAACCGCTGGAGCAAACGTGTTCTTGAGTGGAGACCGCGTCTTGGCAAGCGTAGTGTAGGACGCCCACCGGCTAGGTGCAGTGACGATTTGCGAAAGGTCGCTGGCAGATGCTGGATGCGACAAACCGAAGACAGGGTAATATGGCGCAATTTGGAGGAGGCCTATGTCCAGCAGTAGACAACAGTTTAGGCCGATGATGATGATATTATCATTTACTGGATGCCCAATACCCTTATCTCCTTCCTGGATTCCTTCTTGTGGATGATCATGGGCGGCAGTGATCACTTATCAAGTGACCTGTTTGCTCATTTGCTTGACCTTCTGCATAAGAAAGACGCCCAAAAAAGTATAGGATGAAAGGCAAAGGAAACTTGTTATTTTTGCTACCAATATTAAGGAGTAGTTCCAAAAAAAGCAAATAAAACGACCAAGATATTTTAGTGTTATATTTACTCCTGTAGATTTAAAGATTATTTTCTTACAATATTCATGCGATGCTACTGTCTTCCTTTCGGTAACTGCATACCAAAATGTAAATTGTGGTCAGTGGCGTAACTACCTTTTCGGGGGCCCGTGGCAAAGTTCATCATCGGGGCCCTTCTTATATGTAAAAAAAACTTAACATTATAATTTCGTTTGTATTAATTTATTTCGTTATTGATGTTACATTATTCTCTGCTTACACCCTGTCGGGCTTGAACCCGAGGCCCTATCGAGCCGGGGCCCTGTCGGCCCTGAGACCCTATCGGACCAGGGTCCTGCCGAGCCAGGGGCCCCTAAGGCCGGGGGCCCGTGGCATTTTGCCCACTCTGCCACCCTATTGTTACGCCACTGATTGTGGTCACAAATATTCTTCAAGTGAGTCACTTCGGAGCAGATGACTTCTGTAAAAATACCCTAAAAGTATTAATTATATTCTTTCCAATGCCTCTGTTCTATAACAATGTAAGTTTCCATGGCGTAAGTGAACAGTTCCAAATACGGAGTAACGCGATGCCCCGGTTCTTAAAAACAAATCCTAACGGAGACACTGTGAAAAAAGGAAAAAAAAAAGGCTTAGAATTATCCGAGAATGGACATAACAAAATATGCTCCACTTGGCTAATAATAAAGAATACAAGAAGCTTAAATCCAACCTTCAATGCTGAAGAGACACCTATAGAAACGAAGAATAGGGACACAATATCACATACTTAAAATAAATTAATAAACAAGATTTCATTTTAATGTTCCATCTAGCTAATGACAAAGAACACAAGAAGCTGACCAACCATCAAGAATACACCCAACAGACACATACATAGTCCTGACCCCACACTAAGATCGAGTCTTGTGTCGTGGATATCAGGTACTGCGAGACTTTTCAGTCTCACGAGACTTTCCTGAAACAAATATTCGTGGCGTACCCGCGGCCACTCGTTTCACAGGCGGCGTCGAACTAACTACGCCACGGAGGCGGTTAATTACCTTTCAAGATGAATTGGACTAATTAAAATAGTATTACACGAATCATGTATTATGTCTTATAATTTAAGTAATATTGATTATTTCGATGTCAACTTTATATATACATAAAGTCACGCCTTTTTCCAGGTGTAAGCAGAGGTACTGGCAGCATCCAGTACCTACACCCACGTTGCGCTTTATGTTCCGTCCCACCATGTGATAGGGGGCAAGCCTATCGTCATATCACAAATTCCTGATTCCGGGCTGATAATGAATTTAAGAATACAAAACCCACTATCATTTCGCTCAACCCGCTATTCCAATCCTAAAGCACGGCTTTATAATCATATCATGATAATACAATTACGCCATCGTGGTATCAACTTTACATAAATTAAAGCCACGGGCGGATCCATCTTTTACGCCAGGGGGAGGGGGGGGGGGGTGTCACATTATAGTTCATGTCATATTTTACGCCAGGGGGGGTCAATTTCAATACTCCAATTCGTAATAATGTCTTTTTAAGGTTTGTTACAGGCGTGATTTGTGAACACACACATACTTTTTTTACTTTATTTATCGACATAAAAAGAATATTACAAGATAATTAATAAATTTTGACAATCTGGGGCCAGGCCAGTGGGTGGTCATGACCCCCATGACCTCCCCCCTGGATCCGCCCTTGATTAGCCATATTAACTATTACTTTAAACATTGCAATTTGTTTCAAAATAGTTTCTTTTCATATAAAAACGAATACACCTTCTTTAAGAAGTACCATTTTCTTTGTACGAAACAAAATACTCATAAATAAAAATATATCAAATAATGATGTAGCAAAAACATCATACAGTTGCCAAAATATGCATAGAAAATATTTTTTCAACATATTTCACTCTTGACTAGTCACGTCGATAATAATTGGGGTAAACTCTACCCCAAGTCAATTTCATTGTTATACATTTGTTGAATACGATCAGGAATACTTTAAAATTCGCCTGTATAATATAATATCACCATCTTTGTACAAGAAAACAACTAAAAATCCAAAAATAACAAACACACACGCACGCAGCCAGACAGACGCGCACACACACAAACAAATCATAATTACACTCATCTTATTACGCTTTTCATTCTTAAGTTTCTTTACAAATATCGCAGTAAATATAAAATCCAACGAAAAGAAAATCACCCAACAGTCACAGTCATAGTTCAGACGCTACACTGACATAGAATCTTGAGTCGTATTAAAATCAACGAGAGGTTTTTCAGTCTCACAAATACCCACACCCGAAACAAATGCCATGCCAACACACAAACATTTGTCTCGGTGCGGGAATCGAACCCGCGGCCTCTCATTTCACAGCCGTCGTCTAACTAGACACAAAGGCTATAGATCATTTATAAACGCATACACAGCAGAGTCTCTAACTTGTTCTGTTTAAATACACTTCTCACGAAAAAATCGAAACAGCTTGCAATTTTTTTGTAAGGATTATCAGAAAAATGTGTATAAATTATTCAGATTATTCAATTTCCGACATTACAACCAAATAACATATTTTAGTATACAATACATACTTGCAATAGTCCTGCGTCTATCATTTTCTTACACCTTCATACCTTATTTTGTAGTCGTTTTTGATACAATATTTAATACAAAAACTGCAATGGGCAATCGAATAACTATTCATAATAACTTTCATTGTTTCACTGCGAATTTATAAAAGTATTAAAAAATAAATACAAAATCTCACGCCATTTCCCCAGAAGGGGTAGGCAGAGGTGCCACCAAGACACATTTCGCCTTGCATGTTCCGTCCCACGATGTGATAGGGGGCGAGCCTATCGCCATATCGGGCACAGATTTTTAAAGCCGGTCTGATAATGTATAGAAAAAATAATATCATTTTTTGTGATCTGGGATTCGAACCCGAGACTTCAAAGTAGTACAAATTGCGTCACCGAGACATTTAGTATTGAAATATATTTTTTTATCCCCTTAAGCCATAGGAATGTACACAATAAGTTAATATAATATTTAAATTGCTCTGTGACAACATACATAGGCAACTTACGAGTTACATTGAGGTAAAAAGCGTTTATGACGTCACACGTTTGTAAGGCGCTGTGGTTGGTGTTTCAGTGGACAAAACGACGAATACAGTTAGATTTAAAAAAAAAAATCCCTATACTCTTGCAAAAATGATCATATTATAGCGAAATCTTATAATTTCTACATAGGGTATTTAACTTTGATCAATTTAATTATTATTTTGCGCATTAACTAAAATACCATTGAACAAAACATTTCAGTAATAACAGTATTGAAATAACTTGTAACATAAAGCGAATATTAGTATTTTAAAAGAGAATGTGGGACCATCTTGCTGTCCCTTTCACACGTGCACACTGTAATGCATATTAGATCTAGTGACGTCACTTGTTTTGTTTTGCATCCCTTTCTTAACTTACACTACAAATTTTAAAACGTTTTTGTCGAATTCTGAATGTATTTACAAAATTCATACTTAGATTTTGTACTTGGATTTTGATTAATACAGTAAAATATTCTGTCAAATATCCTATTCCTATATTTAAAGATTTCTTACACTGTATACATTCTGTTTGCCCAAAACCAATGATAATATTGTCAAAATATCCCGCTTTAAGACCGAAGCTTAAAAATAATCTTAAAAATAATAACAGTCTTCTTTCTTGAGGTACATAAATAAAACACTTAGGTATGAAAGTTTCTTCAATTGTGGTCAAAATATATTTATACATAGTCCTAATTTTGAGGACCTATACCGTGATACAGACTTTTGGAAATGGGGTAAATTCAGTATTATATTCAGTCATTTGATGTATATGGGATGGGGTAAATTCCCGAAAATTGTAATGTTTTACCAAAAACAAAAGTAATATAATATTTAGTACTTTTTGTATGAACTCTGCAATATAAATTACTAAGTTCGATGGCAGCGAAATTTGCTGTGACCGATTATTTTTTTCATAGAGATATTTATGTTATTTCAATAAAATAACTTCTCTATGTATTTTTATTATATGTATAGATTATTAATATATACACCCAACAGTCACATACATAGTCCAGACCCAACCCTAAGATCGAGTCTTGTATCGTGAAACTACGGGAGACTTTTCAGCCTCACAAACACCCAGACCCGAAATAAATACTTTTGGATCACACAAATATTTGTCTCTCTGATGTGATCAAGCCCGCAGTCTTGCCTGTCTCAAATACTATGAAATTACTCGATTATTTGTTTATAGTATACTAGTATAGTTTTCATAAACATCAACTTTGTAAAGAATTCTGTATTAGAATTTTGTTCAGAACACATTAACTTAACATTAGTCAAAAATATATTCACGAAAATACGATATTGTGCTAATTTATTTAAATATTATAATAGTATAAAAAAAACATTATATTTACCATCAATCATCACGAAAAAGCTACGAATAAAATTATAAATATTATCTATGAAAAAGTACTCTTTAAATAACTACTTGAATTTTTCGGGAATTTACCCCCATACAATTTAAAGAAAAATTGGTGTTCTGATGAAATTTGGTTATTTCATATATACCCATTGCAAATTACATTATATACCTATTACTACATACACTTGTTCAATACAATTGATAAGGTTGCCCAATTGCCTTCTTCAACAACTTAATATCATATTCTTTCCGATACCACTTTGGCCGACTCGGGATTCGAACCCTAGACTTCAACGTTGTAATCATAAGTACAACTGCGCCATACAATATAAACAAACACAAAATTATTACTTACTTATAATAATTGGTGCATTTTTTGCATCACATTAAAATTCTTGAAATGTGACCAATCATACACAAAATTTAACTTTATTTCATCAAAACACCATTTTTGGGGGTTATTGTATGATCCAAAACGAAGTTCGAATATTCTAACATCGTACTTAAACTGTACGAATGTGCCTAGTTGTCCACAAAATATTTGAATACTGTATCGTACGTCGTAACGATAGTCTAAGTTACGAGTGAAATATAAGTACATATAATAAAAAAATAGCATTGATTGTTAGACGTGGAGAAGAATAATGATCCCGATACTGCTTAAAATTGATTATAGCATTATGGTTTGTCCTTAAACGTTTTCCTGTTGTATCCCGGGCGACATCACATAGTATAAAACAAAGTCGCTTTCTCTGTCCCTATGTCCCTTTGTATGCTTAAATCTTTAAAACTACGCAACGGATTTTGATGCGGTTTTTTTTAATAGTAGTGATTCAAGAGGAAGGTTTAAATGTATAATACGTACATATTATTGTACAGAAATCTATTTGTACCCGGGCGAAGCTGGGCCGGGCTGTTAGTAATAAATAAAATATACCTTATTTCCATCGAACATTCGAATTTCGTATCGAATCATATAGTATTCCCCCTAATTTTCACAGTCTGTATCAACGGTGAGTCCTCAAACACTTTTTAATATAACCTCACATATACACAAAATTGAAACGACACAAACTCTGCGACAACGAAGATATGATGGGACCGTAGCCCTGTGCATTGTCATACAGCTCAAAGAGAGGCGCTGCAACCAACTTGTAGTTCTTTGGCACTGCAAATAAGGCTCTATCTTGCAGTTGCACTAGGAAGAGGCGTTTGTGCTCTTTCGGTTTCGTTATGTGTGGAGGAATGTATGGATATTGGGGTGGCTCGAAGTTTGGACGCCACCAATTACCTGAAAAATAAAGGGTTTTTTAATATTATTATTGCAATTAATGGCGAGACGAACAAGCCGTTTGCCTGTTGGTATTTTGGATTTTCTGTCCCAGGATGTGATATGTGGCGAAACTATCGCCATATCGGGCACTATTTCCTGACTCCGGACTGATAATGAATAGAAAAATCCAATATCGCTTTACCCGATCCGAGATTCGAACCTGAGACCTCAGCTTTGTAACCACACCATAGTACAACTATGCCACCGAGTCATGTATTTCTAATTTCTATTACCAAAGAATATATTTGGATTTTTACCTATCGTGTCTTCAATGACCCACTCCTGTTTAACTCCGTCTTGCCTCCCCAAAGTTTCCGTTAGTAACCTCTTCAGACCTTCAATTTCATCCTGAAATTAATTTAAGTAAGTATACATGTGAAAAAAGTTACAATCTAAATAATTTATTTCAAGATTAGGTTTATTTCTCTCTTATTATTACAATTTTGGAGATTCCATTTTTTTATTTGAAGCTGATTATAAAAAGGAGAAGCAAATTTTTTAACTAATGTAGTATATGTGATATACATATAATTTATAAATTTAAAACATATTTATCGCTTGTTAGTTACGTATTCCAATAAAGCACATAGATCGCGACTCGAGATTTGAACACAAGACCTCACTAATGAAAAGAAAATTTTCCTGGCCCGAGATTCGAACCCTAACCTTCCTGACCCCCGAAACCTCAGCTTTGTAACCATATCGTACTACAACTCCACCGAAGCAGTTCTAATTTCTTAACAATATTAATATAAATACCTCTCCGGGATTAAGTTCTCCTCCAGGCAGCTTGAAGAACGCTGTGCCCAGTTGCAGCAGTAATACATGTGGGAGACCATGCTCGTGCACTAGTAGTACACCTTCTACGGACCTGGAACAAATATTTACACCTTATTTTTTTATAGCAATTAATGGCCAGACAAGCATGCTGTTTGCCTGATGGTAAGCATTAAGAATGCTCATGAACAGTAGCAGAACAACCTTCAATTACCTCACCCAGTTTCAATATCTGTCAAGCCGAAACACAACAGTGCATTCACTGCTGTTAATTTTTTCAAGTAATTAACAATTCAAAAGATTTGATAACTAAAATAGGTTTTAAAACTATCAAAGAAATAGGCAGCAAAGCATTACCACATTGCTAATATGAACCTGACATATTTATATTGGTTTCCTCTGACAAGTTCAATTTATTTTTTATATATGATAATTCAATTTCTCAAGTTTTTGATGACTTACCAACTAACCAACTCAAGTTTAGGAAACTTTTGGATATCTTAACAGTGAAATAAGACTAATATTCCCAGACTTACACAAACTACATCACTCTAAAATTAACCCACAATTAACTGGAACTTCTGTGATCAAGGATCATCATCATCATCATCAGCCTAAACTGTTGTCCACTGCTGGACATAGGCCTCCTCCAAAGGATCAAGGATCAATAGAATAGAATTCATATACATCAATACCACATGCTCCATTTAATCATTTAATTTAGTCTTTTAGCGACACAAGTACACCTCTTTTATCAAAGGAAATAAGCCGAAAAGAAATAAGAAAATGGGAGGAAAGTAAAATCATTTTCCATCTAAAGAAAAATGCCAGACGAATTCTCTATTATCTTTAGATTTAGAAACACACACACAAAATAACACCACGGATTTATTATCGCTTATCCCATTACAAAATTGCAATTACCGAAACATAACCTCACCTTCTCATTCCGATTTTGACAAACTCTTCTCGCATCCTCTGGAATCGCGCGGGAACCGACGCATCCTTCTCGAACAGCGGCTCTTTTGTACCAAAAGTGTAATTTGTCAACGGATACAAGTTAATTGTACGATTTAGCGTTACATTTGGGGCATTTTGGCTGTTTTGATGCTGTACACCCGGTCGCGCTTGCCATTGCTTGTTACCCGGCGGTCCTTGCACTGCGGCCATATTTAACTTATATGATAACTATAAATCACAATTTGGTTAATAGTTTTGGCGAATTTTGTGATAATTTGCGCTTTTAAAATTTGGCGAACTAAAAACAAGCGTCGGCCATTACACTACAAAAACAGAGTGCTGCGTGCTAGTGTTGCACTTACATGTTAATTTTGTACGTTTTCGGTTTTTGAAATGTGTTTAGTCGATTATAGATGTCGCGCGCGTCACCGATTTTTTTTATAATTTACGCAAATAAAACACAGAGGAGCTTTATTTAAGTTAATTATGAAATGTTTTTATTGTTATAAATCTATTTAACTTATACATTATTGTCTTTATCTTAAATCTGACTTTTTATTTAAATCGATTCTAAATAGAATCGATTATACCATAAGCAATAAATTCTGTGAAATGAAAGCACTATTTGTTAAAAAAAACTGCTGTCAGTTGTCAATGCAATTTGTCACAATTTTTGTTATGACGTCACAAATGTTTTGACAGGAACTTTCGTAATTTCGAAAGTGTAAATATTAGAAAATTTTGAAATTATGTCGGAACAATTAGAATTGCTTACCGAGAGCCCTTCGCAATGGATTACTGTGTCCTATGTCACGCCAGAGATACAGAAAAAGGAAATCAAACCGTTTGTCGTTTGTAAGGTTTCCATTTAAATACACCCCCTTATTTCTATAGTATATTTTGTATTTAGGGTAATTTGATGTTGGCCTGGAAAATACTTAATTCTTATTCTACAAGATTCTACATTAAAGCAGCAAATACTTTTCCAAGCTTATTTACCGATAATAACGTGGCCAATTAGTATGACCGGTATCCTGCTCGAATTATCACCGGAAAAATTGGAATTAATGTCATTCAATTAATATAAAGTGCCATACAATAAGAATTTCCTGGAGTGAATAATGAAATAATGAATTTCAAATTCATATAGTTATCTATTTTTGTAGCCCTCTTACATCAACTTTCTAATGTTAATGTTAGACCTGAAGGCTGCTTGTATAGTATAATATTCTTTACTCGCCATATAAAGAGTAAAATTGCCAAGCAAACATTTAAGTTGTTTAAAATATATCTCTCTAAATTTTATAAACTAAAAAATACATTATTTTGTGATATAAATAGACTTTTTCAAACAAAGTAATGTCATCATTTTTAATGTTTGTGGCAAATAAAACTATTTTTCGTTCTTTTCTTTATTTCTTTCGTACTGGGTAAATTTACTCTGTAATGCATCCCTTCTAATTTTGACCCTATTCAATATTTACATAAGTCTTACATGGTGTTATAGCTTGTTTTTGATACATATCCTATTCTTCTAATATGTACCCATATATTTATTGCATAGTATTATGCCTTAGTTATAAGCTCTTTTGCCATTATATTTAAGGTGATATATAAATAAATAGTAGAAAAATATATCCTACCTTTACAGTGGCACTTAAAGAACTGGAAGGCAATCCGGACAGCAGAACATCAAGTTTAATGAATGCAGACAAGTTTTCAGCAGTGAGAGCTGTTGTTAGACACTGTGCGAGGCTGCGTTCGGCTAATAAGGAGGCTTGGAGGCAGGAAGATGTACGGACTTTCTTGGAAGGGCTTAGGTAAACATTTTATTTATAAATAGTTTATTTTAAACCACACAAATTTCTATGGTATGTACTATGTATGTAAAGTCAGCCAACAAGCTCTAGCTCAGCATGGCGGACTATATGGCCTAACTACACTCAATCATATTTGCGATTGTAGGGGAAGCGCATGCCCTGCAATAGGGATGTATATGGGTTGATACACTCAAAAAATTACAGACATTAAAAAAAAAAACAAGAATAGCTCTAACACAGTTAACAATTGGCAGTCTTAAAGCACCTCATAGTCCAGGTAAATCCAATATTAGGAAAAGGTTATTTTTTATTTACCCTGGCTTAGCCAAGTGACTGCAAAAGATTCCTAATTGTAAATTAAGTTCCGTCCAAGTGGAGTATCTATCCATGGACGATATATAATATCTCATATGAATATTGTGCCCATTGTGGTATAAGAATATTGTTCACATACATACACAAACTCACGCTTTTTTTTACCAGAAGTGTAAGCAGATATGCTATAATACGCGCCACGAAAGATGAGACTTGACGCATGTTAGTAGTGGGGGATATGCGCAGGTACAGTCCTGTACCAAACAGTTACCCAGAATGTATTTGTATACCTGATTTTTTGACGACATGTAAGTGTAAGTGTACACGGAAGTGTAAGTAAGTAGAAGATGTAAGTATGTAAACCTGGGTAGGTACCACCGCAATGTCTTTTCCCCAGACAGCAGTGTATATGCACTGTTGTGATCCGGTTTGAAGGACATTGTAGCCAGAGTAATTACTAAATATATTGAGATGTCAAGCATTGCCAATAAAAGCTCAAATTCTTTAACAATATTTATTACTATATAATAAAGTTAAAAATAAAAATAACAGATTATCCCATTCACTGTCATTATCAATAAACGATACACCAGCAGGAAGATCATCGTTTACCTCGAGGCATAATGCAGTTCTACAAAATTGCACTCGTATAAAACGCAACAACGAAAGTTATAAAAAACGGCTGCACTTGTCTGTACTCTGGAGTTAAGCGGCGCGTACGCGGGGTGAGGAGATCGGGATGCGAGTAACGCGCATGCGCAACGCTGTACTGCGCCTCCCGCGCTCGCTCCGCCGCGCCGCGCCCCGATGACGCCCTATCCCTTCCCGCATCGCACTTCATACCGCTAAAGAGACTCATAAATCGTCTTCTGCGCAAGTCAAACCACGTGGTGTGTAAGTCTCATCTTTCGTGGCGCGTATTATACCAGACATTCCAACCTGACTCTGGCTGATTATAATGAATAGAAACATTGAATAATGCCTGTCTGACCTGGGATTCGAACCTGAGATTTCAGTGTTCCAACACCATTGTACAACTGTGCTATCGAGGCAGTAATATTGATGTAAAATAACAGAAACCTTTTAACTTTTAGATTCTCGGCGGATTGTACAGCAGAACTGACCACATTATTATGTACAGACAAGATATATGACAACATACCAAGGCATTTACAAGTGAAGCCTGGTATAGTAAGTCTACAGTGGAAAATAGACATATCGTTATGGTAAGTATTATTTTTCCGCCAAACAGCAGTGTAAATGCACTGTTGTGTTCCGGTTTGACAAGTATTGTATTCAGAGAAATAAATGTATTTACTACTCTAATACGATGATAAAAACTAACAAAAAGCAAATTCGCCGCATTTTTCGCTGCAAAAATTTTAGTTGCGTTGTGTCTGAAGTCACTAACACTACCACATACCTTCGTTTTCGATAGCACTCTTGATATACCCTGTATATTTGACTGCTGGGTGTATTTATTTATTTATTTTGACAACCTCCGTGGCTTAGTTAGTTAGACGCTGGTTGTGAAACGAGAGGCCGCGGGTTCGATCCCCGCACCGAGACAAATATTTGTGTGATCCACAGGTATTTGTTTCAAGTCTGTGTGTTTGTGAGACCGAAGTCTCTCGTAGTTATACCCTCCTCACAAGACTGGATGTTAGTGTGGTCAGGCCTATGTGACCGCAGGGGCGTCGCCAGCCGATGGCCTAGGGAGGGGCTAATATTATGGAGAATGAGAAAAATGTGATTGCAACATAAACAATTCTGACGGCGGCCCCCAGACTGTCAATATTATTGTACAATAGTATGGTATAGGCAAAAAAAACCGTATAGTAGGCAAGCCAAGTTAAAGATTTTGGTTGCTTTACATTTGGCCATTTTTTTATCTCTAGGCGGGGGGGGGGGGGGGGGCGCAGCTGCCCCTACCTGCCCCCCCTTGGCGACGCCCTTGTGTGACCGTTGGGTTTATTTCATTTTTCAGCCAATCCAACATGCAAGCAGAAAGTCCAAGCCCACAACGTGTCAAAGAGTTATTCCATAACCTAACATTTGTGATAATAATACTACAATTGACTGATGGAAGTACGAACACATATCGTCTGTCTATACAGAAGTTCCATGAATTGAGATTCACGGTGGCTAGTGCTCTGAAACATATGATCGTTTTGGAGAAGAGAAAATGTATGAGGAGAGAATGACACAGGTTTTCTTGGGGTTAAATTGTAAATGACCCTGAGTGATCAGCTGTTTTTTTTTGGAGGAAAACACTAAATTGCGTATTGAACGATATATATATTATGTCGCTGGATGCAGGCCGCTTCCAACAGATCGTTGTGGAGATCATTAGGAGAGGCCTATGTTTAGCAGTGGACTTCCTGTGGCTGAGATGATGATGATGATAATATGGACAGAGCGGAAAACTCGTAAATTGTACCGACGTAAGTGGTGCGTGCGCTCCATCCCGCTTAGCCAAGCTACAATCGCTTCCACTATTCTCTTTCTACAATAATTAACGCGTAAAAACGTAAAAAAAAACAACTGATCACATTTTTATAGCAATAAATTAAATAGATAAATAATATAAATTAACGTTTGTAAATATGTCTGATATTGATTGATCTGTAATAGCGTCTGTTTCAACACATCAAAATTCTTAAAACTAGCAATTAAAGATGTCTACGATTTTTTGTTGCCTATAACGCTGTTGTCAAATAACAAAAATAGTTTTCTTTCATTGAGATAATAAACTAGAGGGGACACTGCAAACAAAATGTTTGTAACAAAATGAAGGGTACATTCTATTTCTGTCTCTGTCACGCCTACGAAGTAACATTATCTTCTCTCTCGCTTCACTGTGTACCCGTGTGCACGCACCATACGCAGAGTTTTTGATCCCGATGTCCGCTCTAGTATAATACCTCAATGTTTTCTTTCTTGAATGAATCTTGTTGTTATTATGAAACATCTCAGAAAATGCATTAGACATTAATTTTTTAATTACTTGTAGTTCAATTTAATATGATCTGTAGGTTTATTTCGTGCAAATGATTCACATTTATTAAAATACATGGTTATTTATTTAAAAATCTTAAATAAATATAAGATGCAAAGTCAGCCTGTTGTCTGTTATTATTTAAATGTACTTTTTGTATTTTTGATTTGATTGGTATTGTTGAAATAGACGCTAAATTGCTGTTAAAATTGTTAATAAATTTTCTAAAATTATGAAATTTTCACATGTTTTGTTTGGTCACAATATTTTCGTTGTTTTTTAGTGTAGTATTATAAGGGTTTTGCAGAATTGAAGTTATTCAGAGATTAAATTATAATTTAAATATATATATATATCAGAAAGGAATAATTTTTATTTTTGGCACTTAAAAAGTAAATACATTATTTTATGACCTTGTGCCAACAATGGGCGACGATTTTAGCATACTACTCTTTCATAATACTGGTAAAAAATTCGGTGAAAATATAGATAGCGATGCTGCTTAAGAAATTAATTAAAACATTTGTTATGGTTTGTCCTTAAAAGTTATCCTAAGTTGTTTTATGTCGGGCGACAGATTTTTATTAAATAAAGTAATTATCATCACATTGTACATTATGTTCACAGAGCCCCATGCAAAAATTATTTTTATTGGACTTCATAGTACAGTCAACGAAGCATTTTTTCCTGCATAATTTGCCAGGAGTTTTTTTTTTCATGAAGAGGTGGCATATGACCCCACTAAGTTAAAAACCCAAAATACTTACAAAAATGGCGTCCGCTAGAGCCGCCATTTTGGAAAACGCATTTGAAGCCATATCTCCGGAACCGTCCACTTTAGGCCCATCATGCTAACGACCTTTTTGTAGATAATTAAATTTCTAATCTTTTTTGTTCAATAATTTTTTTTGTACCATTTACCGTTCGCGATTTACAAGGTTATTAATATTCGTTTCTTGCCTTTTTGCCCATATTGCCCATATCTCTGTTAATAATTATTGTTTAAACAAAAAATTGTTAATGACTAAACTTTTAATTCAATAAATTCTTAACAACTTTTCACCCATACTTTTTTTCTCTAAAATCAATATTTTAGAAGTTATCGCGCGTTGAATGGTTTACTACCGAATCAAGGTCAATGGAAACGAAAGATGCATAGCGTAATTATGAAATCCAATGATTTCTCCATGATTATCACGTAATTAATTAAATACTGATGGCATAAGGGAACAAAGCAATGAGGAAATAGTAAATTTTGTTAAAAATCCATGTAAAATTTATTGTAAAAAAGGTATAAAATGAAAATTAATAACATTGTAAATCGCGAACGGTTAATGGTACAAAAAAAATTATTCAACAAAAAAGATGGGAAATTTAATTATCTACAAGAAAGGTCCTTAGCATGATGGGCCTAAAGTGGACGGTTCCGGAGATATGGCTTCAAACGCGTTTTCTAAAATGGCGGCTCTAGCGGACGCCATTTTTGTAAGTATTTTGGGTTTTTAACTTAGTGGGGTCATATGCCACCTCTTCATGAAAAGAAAAAACTCCTGGCAAATTATGCATTGCGGACAAGAGTAACCCGTTGCTTCGTTGCCTGTACTATTCAAGTTCATTTCTAAAAGAACTCCGGGCCTGGGTCGCAATGTTCATATTTATCGAAAATATATATTTTTCACTACACATAAAAGTGGGTTTCATCGAGGGACAAAAATCTTCACAACGATACTAAGTTTCATATTAAAATGACCGTTCTCCTTTAGCCTAAAAAGCTACAGATTACTTAATAAAATA
The DNA here is from genome assembly GCA_023078785.2 of Hyles euphorbiae. NCBI lineage: Eukaryota > Metazoa > Arthropoda > Insecta > Lepidoptera > Sphingidae > Hyles > Hyles euphorbiae. Next base: position 3,668,018 of record CM041054.1, on the reverse strand, counting down.
AAGGTTATTGAGAATTGCTTACAGGCAGTTTCCATATATCACACACATTACCAGTTTTCCCAGAAGAGGTAGGCAGAGATGCTTTCCGTCCTATGTGATAGGAGACGAGCCTGTCACCATATCAGGCACGAATTCCTGATTCCTGGCTGATAGGAATTTAAATATCCCTGCCCAATGCGGATTCGAACCCGAGATCTAAGCATTATAATCATATAGTACAACCATTGAGATAATATACTAGAGGGGACACTAGAAACTAAATGCTTGTAACAAAATGAAGGGTACATTCTATTTCTGTCTCCGTCACGCCTATGCAGTAACATTATCTTCCCTCTCGCTTCACTGTGTACCCGTGTGCACGCACCATACACAGAGATTTTGTTCCCAATGTCCGCTCTAGTATAATATCTCAATGAGTACAACTGTGCCACAGAGCTATTCGATAATATAGAATTTTGCAAAACCCATATCAATTTAAATGGTTATTTTTTCACATTCCATAATATATTCGAAGCTAAGCGATCTAAGATATTTTAAGAAAAAATACATTTTAGTGTAAGTGAAATAATTATGGTGCATATTGTTATGTATAAATAAATATTATGTTTTTATTTCGTGTTTCATTTATTATTTACTAGCGGCCCGGCCCAGCTTCGCCCGGGTACAAATAGATTTCTATACAATAATATGTACGTATTATACATATAAACCTTACTCTTGAATCACTCTATCTATTAAAAAAAAAACGCATCAAAATCGGTTGCGTAGTTTTAAAGATTTAAGCATACAAAGGGACATAGGGACAGAGAAAGCGACTTTGTTTTATACTATGTAGTGATGTCCACTCTAGGTCAAGGATGCGAGGGGTAAAATATATTTGAAAGTAATTAATAAAAAGCACATACATTTTGATATAATTTTATTGGCGATAGAAAAAACAAGTTGCAAGGATATGTAAAAGTACACTGTATGTATATAATTATTATGTATATAAATCACAATCGAAACGCTATGACGTCATTAGTATCGCACAGAATCGTTAGGACAAAACTTAATTTCTTCTTTTTTATATTCCAAGTAGAATGTATTTTGTAGATGGTCAATAACGCTTTTATATATTTTCTATTCTATTGACATTATTAAGAAATTCAAATATTTGTAACCAGTTTTGTGAATCTAAATAAATGGAAAAATGGAATAATTTTAAATGTATTTTAAGATATCTAGCGCATTTTAACAAATGGAATGTTCATAGTGGAATAAAGATATAAGCGCCAATATTGGACTTCCATATTTATCGACATTTTTTATTGATAGAAATTGATTTACTCTTTGGCTGTGAAACGAGAGGCCGCGGGTTCGATCCCCGCACCGAGAGAAATGTTTGTGTGATCCACAGGTGTTTGTATCGGCTCTGGATGTTTGTGAGAGCGAAAAGTCTCCCGTAGTTTCTGATACACGATACAAGATTCGACATTAGTATGAGGTCAGGACTATGTATTCATTATTATTTTTATTAAAAATTTGCGGCCCGGCCCAGCTTCGCCCGGGTACAAATTGATTTCTGTACAATAATATATACGTATTATACATATAAACCTTCCTCTTGAATCACTCTATCTATTTAAAAAAACCGCACCAAAATCCGTTGCGTAGTTTTAAAGATTTAAGCATACAAAGGGACATAGGGACAGAGAAAGCTACTTGATAACAATTCATACTTCTATTTAATTTCTTTCATTATTTATTCAAAGATTCTATACGATACTGACATCAATAATTCCATTTACTTGTCTTAAAATATAACACATTCCACTTCTTTATGTCTATGTCCTTATTCAGACATTTTTAAAACATATATTAGATATCGAATATTATGTCTTCTTCGCTCAAAATGAATTCAAAAGTCTTTGGAAAGAGATAGAGCATTCGATAATTGGAACAGATATTAAACTTGTCTTTGAATAAGATCTATAATGTATACTACATTAGGCCTTAGGGGCTTACTCTATGAAACGATATCAACTTCGAATGTTTGGACGCCGTACGTAAAACTTCACTAATGTGCCTAGATACTCCACAAAATGTTGGATTCCTCTATCGCACGTCGTAACCATAGACTAAGTTCGGAGAAAATGATAAGTATAATAGAGAATAGTATTGATTTTTAGAAGTGGAAATCTTACTCCGGAAGCTTCGATCAAATATACACTAGATACACAGTTCCCTGTAAATGTTCTGTTAAAAAGTGGCACCGATGCATTGATACAAAAAAGTAAACAAAAAGGTCACATATTCCAAACATATTAACACAAATTCCACCTTATTCCTGGAGCTTAAAGTAGCTTTTCACATAATATTGTCTAAAGTTCTGCGACGTTTTAGAAGCAACGGTCGGTGCGTGACTGAAGGCGAAAGAGTGCTTAAAGCACTCTTTTTTGGTGCCATTTTCTAAGCGCTCATGTTGTATCTAGTGTATATTTGATCGAAGTCCGTAAGTCGAAAATCCGGCATTTTGAAGTTCGTATCGTTTCATAGAGTAACCCCCTGATCTGAATTTAAATATTATGCTTTGATTATCGCCATTTTGCGACAGATTTCGACTATAGTAACGGGTTGTATATGATACGCAGGGTGAAGAGAAATCGATTGATCAACTGTTGTGATTGACCTATTTTAATATTGGAAATCATAAGAGTATTTGTCCATATTCCAAAAATACTGATGTGGATTTGTGAAATATAATATTAAATCACATTAATTCATTAAACAATCCATCCATCAGCCAAAGGAAGTCCACTGCTGAACATAGGCCTCCCCCAATGATTTCCACTGTAACCTGTTGGAGGCAGCCTGCATCCAGCGACGTCCCGCGACCGACACCAGGTCGTCGGACCACCTTGTGGGTGGACGTCCTCTCCGCTACGTGGCCTCCATTCGAGAACTTTACGACATAAAACAATACAACTATTTATTTCTATTCACCCTTCAATTCGAATCACCCCGTTATTGTCTCTAGCCGAAGCAAACATCTTTAGTTCATGAGATTCAACGCTTGAAATCGATACATTTTTTTTCCAGTACTCATTCATTTCAGCTTAAACAGTTATTATCTATGTAGTACTTTAGAGATCTAGAATTTTCAAAAATCCTAAGAGTATAAGACTTATTTGGACACTGGAATAAGTCACAAAAAGCACATCAAAATTTGGCCACCGTGTCCATCGAATATTTTGGTCCCAAAATATTAGTCTTTTATTATTATTAATTATTTATTATGTTCATTCGCAATTTTGGCAAATTACTAGCCATTTATATTAAGGACTTATTTTTCAATCGTGAGATAAAAAAAACTAAAGAGGTGTCAAGGGACACCCGGATGGAACGAAGTTCCTTTCGTTTAATTAGTGAAGGAATTGTAATATAATTTTATTTATTTTTCATTATTAACAAATATAATGTAACATAAACTTAATCAGTAGGCTCAATTTTAGTAATAATTGGCAAAGATAGTCAAATGAAGGGTTGATGATTGACAGCAGGGTAACAAACTAAAATTTCAAAAAACGATTGTCAAACGTTTTAAAGTGTCGTTACAACTTTAAGTCTTAATTATAATTGATGATTTTTTATCTGACGATTGAAAAATCTTAACATTACATCTTTATTTATGTATTTTGCCTAATTTTAAATAACTATAGTTAAAAATGAACCTTATTGACAAACCGCAAGTTTGAGTTTCTAAGCCAAAACGACTTTAATTAAAACTCTTTAACAAATAAAACTTCGTGAGTAAACAATACAATGTATTACAATATTATCTATATGTGAAGTGTAGGCCGCATTAGGCCGCTTTGTATGGCCTAACCCAACTCAATGATACAGTGCTTAACAGTGGAAAGTATAAACAGTTATATAGTAAAGAAATTGATTATTAACCTAACGGGGCGGAAATGAATCACATATTCTTAACTATACAGGGTGACTCACAATTCATATGTGACTCATATAGTCCATTTATTTATATCTAAGCGAGTATATAACTTAAAATAATATTACAACCAATAAAAATACATAATGAAGATTGCACCGACTATACAGGCTGGCGTTTTAGCGCCAAAAATAATAGTATGGATACTCTGAAAATATTTTTATTTTGTAAATAAAGTTAAAAATTAATATAGTCATATACCAATCGTCAACATAAAAATTGCTGTATTTAACATCATAGTCAAATATTTTAAAAAGCTACCATATTTAATACAAAAACAAACATGCTGTATAACGTGTAATTAAATATCATGCTGTATAAGGGACGTGTTATTTCGAGATATAATTATTATCATTATTATGAACAGCCTTTATTAAAAATAACTTATTACAAGATCTTTTAACTTATCTCCTAGTTTATTATAGTGTAAACTCATCAAAAATGGTACAGCAATAATTATTGATATGCAAAATTTTAAAATATACGGTACCACCGCGATGTCTATTTCTCCCGCCAAACAGCAGAGTAAATGCGAAACGAAACTCAAAAATCCGAACATTGTACGTAAAATTGTACGAATGTACCTAGGTACTTTACAAAATATTCAAATCATCAGGATTCAAACATTTTGTAAAGTATTTTTTATTTTATTTCAATAAGTTTTTTTTTCTTTTTAACAGGCCGGCATAATTGTTTCCATTGGCATGGGACCGCTGTCCGATGCCAATGGATACTCTGCCTAGGCGGCATTTGCTCTTACCATCAGGTGCAATGCCGCCACTATGCCGGGCCAGAGAATAAAAAAAAAAATGAACGTCGAGACGAGCATACCATTTGTTCGCATTCCACTGCGCTCACCATCCTGAGACATAATATTTTAAGTCTCAATATGTCTAGTATTTACTCTGGCTACTATTTCCTAAGCGAAACACAACAGTGAATTTAAACTGCTGTTTGGCGGGAGATATAGACAATGTACTATATTGAGGCATATTCATAAAGTTTTCGCACGATGTTCGAATATTTGAGGCCCACAAGATTGGTCTCGGGTCTGGGTGTTTGTGAGAGCGAAAAGTCTCTCATAGTTTCTGATACACGACACAAGACTCGATCTTAGTGTGGGGTCAGGACATAGACGTAGTATCAAAATAGACTTGACATGCATTTTACATATTATAGTCCATCTCACTTAGACTTACGCATAAACCATGAGAATGAAAGTGATAAAACACAATTTGTCGTCCTTGTCATAGTTCCACATAATTTTGTAGCGTTCATATTTTACGGGCCTAGCACAGACGTGTGGTTTGTTTTAAACTTGAATTACTGAGTATTTTACAAATATTTGCGGTCAAAAATGTGTGTAAAAGAGTGTTGAAAGTGATTATAAGACAAAAGGTATGGTGCGCTGCTTTATTATTGGCTGTAAGAGCCGATCTAAACGATAATATGAAAATATATCTGTCCCTTACGGTGGAACTCGAATTTCGAGTCCATTTGATGCTACGTCCATGGGTCAGGACTATGTATGTGACTGTTGGGTGTTATTTATTTATTTATTTTTTCGTCGTCGCGTCGAACTATAAAATAGCGACGTTTCAAACATTACTTTAATTATGTATACAACGGAATATCCATTTATATATTTATATACATCAGCTGTCGTTTCAATACAATGTTTTATAAAAATCTATATAATATATTGTCATTTTTATACATATTGAGCTAACATACTAATCTATTTAGTGCCTTGAAACTTTTTAGAAATAATTATCAATTATTTGTATGGAAAGTATTTTAGGAATATTCATTGAATTTATTAAGTGCGTATTCATTATCTAATTAAGACTAATGTATGTGAAATAAATTATTATTTACGGATTTTATCGCATGACCACGAAAGCTGTAAAGTAATCGAAACGTCAGGAAGTTAAAAATGTAAAAATTAAACCAAAGCCGCAATTAAATCCGTAAATAATATTTTTATTTCAATATGTAACATTAGCGTAAATCTAAAAAAATATTCTGATCTTATAATTTAACAGCCTCCGTGGCGCAGTTGGTTAGACGCCGGCTGTGAAACGAGAGGCCGCGGGTTCGATCCCCGCACCGAAACAAACATTTGTGTGAACCACAGGTATTTTCGGGACTGAGTGTTTGTGAGACCGAAGTCTCTCGTAGTTTCTGATACACGACATAAGACTCGATCTTAGTGTGGGGTCAGGACGATGTATGTGGCTGTTGGGTGTTATTTATTTAATAAAAAAAAATAGATCAATATGTCCCACCCGGAATCCGAACCCGTCTCCAGCTTTGTAATAGTATAATACAACTGTGCTAAATAATAAATTAAATAATACTTTCCATACAAATAATTAAATAGACAGCTATTTTTACCTGAGTCCGAGTAAAGATTTATTAGATTTGAGCGCGGCCCGAAGTTTTTTCACAAAGTCGGAAGGCTGTATCAGAACTGTGGCTTCCGTACCGTGATAGCATATTCTGTTCATTTCCTCTTCACCACCCTGCCAAAGAATAAAAAATCAATGTTTTCTTTACATTTACATACATAAACTCACGCCTTTTTCCCAGAAGGGTTGGCAGAGGTGCCATCGTCATCATCATCATATCAGCCACAGGAAGTCCACTGCTGAACATAGGCCTCCCCCAAGGATCTCCACAATGACCTGTTGGAAGTGGCCTGCATCCAGTGACTTCCTGCAACCTTAGCCAGATCGTCCGTCCACCTTGTAGGCGGGCGTCCGACACTTCGCTTGCCTGTACGTGGTCGCCACTCTAGAACCTTTCGACCCCAACGGCCATCGGTTCTACGAGCCGAGAGGTGCCAGGACACCCATATTTCGCCTTGTATGTTCCGTCCCACGATGTGATTTTGCCCGACCCGGGATTCGAACCCGAGACCTCAGCTTTGTCAGCGTACCCTATTACAACTACGCCACCGAGGCAGTTTCTTTAAATTTACTAGAAATAAAACGATTTTCCGAGTTCCGGGATCCCGGGTTGGGAAAAGTGATATTGGATTTTTCTATTCATTATCAGCCCAGAGTCAGGAATTTGTGCCCGATATGGCGATAGGCTCGCCACATAACACATCGTGTGACGACGGACGCAAGGGTTTAAATTATTATTTTAGAAAAAGTTATGGGTTTACCACCCAAACACGACCATATTTAAAAAATTGCAAGAAAAATATGTCGCCTTTCTTGGCGAAAATTTTAGTTGCATTGCGTTTGTAGTCACTAAAACTACCACATGGCTTCGTTTTCGGTAGCAGTCTTGATATACCCTGTATCATTTTACCCAACCCGGGATTCGAACCCGAGACCTCAGCTTTGCAGTACAACTGCGCCACCGACATTCATTTAATTTAATTACATTGTATTCTGAAATTGATCGAGTGACCATGTTTACGTATACAGGGTGATATTTAATTTAAACCACAAGTTCCTAACCACCCCAGGTAACATTGTACCAAGTTTAAAAAAAAAGACTCCGTTAGTTTTGTTATAAATCACCATTTTAGTTTTCAAGGATAAAAAATCAACCCCTATAAGTACCAGTCTTTTTAAGGCTCAGGTAAATTCCCGAACCGAACTGAAGTTCAGCTAAGCGGTAAAAATACTCGTATCTATATGGGGTGACCAAATATCATGAACACTTAAATCACGAATTTTGACGTTAAAATATAACATATTTTTACAACTTTTGAACTATGTCACATGGGGTGATGAGAACCATATGATGTAGGTTAAATTAACTTAATTAGCAATAGAAATATAGAGCATGCTAAGGCTTAAAAAATAACAAGGTGGTGATGTTAATTTGAAATGGCAATAATTCCCACTATTTGTCGCAAAGGACGTTTTACCTAGTGTAACATTGGTATCGATGACCATATTATGTCAATATCCTGTACATGGAACACGTATATATAATGATTGTAATTATTGATGCCACGTGTATTAATTAAAAATATTGACGACTAAAATTAACTATCCTTGGGTATCGAAGTATATTGAATTAAATGGATGAATCGTCATCACTTTTCGAACCATACAAACGTGTTTAATGCTGTTTTTTAGACATTTAGTATTATCAAAAAATGGTTAAATTTATGCAATCAGTAAAATTTATAATGATGTACAGGTTTTTTTGCGGCTTATATTGTGATATTGGTCAGTCGAAAAACTGGAAGATGATTGGAAAATTGTATTGCATTTCGCTATCTTGTATTCAGCTTTCATTACACCTTATATATTTGTTTTGTTATACGGGCCCCATGTCAAGTAATCTGCACCATATTATATCAATATTTCAAGTTGTATTTGTTGTGTCAGTGTCTCTATTTACTGGAGAAAGATATTTAGTGAAACAATTAATCGGCGATGAAAATTTAGGAGCCAAACCGACCATCACCATACCAATATTCTTTATAATCGTATCAAATAGTTTTATGGTATTACAAAATATATTCAGATTTATTAAACTACAAAAATTCCTAACACCAGCAAACGTTGCGAATACTATAACATTTTACACCGTCTATGGGTATTATTTGCCAATTAGTATTGTATTTCATTTGTTATATAATGAAATGAAAATCCTGTTAGATAACCTCAAAATTGGTTTGCACGAAAATGCTACGGAAGAGGAGCAAATTACAGCCGTGGATTCTTTTGTGTACAACTACCGTACTTTTGTGTACAAATCTAAAGAAGTTGACAAAATCATCATGGTTGCGGTATGTATGAATTCGTAGAAAATATGGAGAAAGTTATTTTTTTTTGCAATGAATAGCTAGACAAGCATTTCATACTCCTGATGGTAAGCGATGCGACCGCTCATGGACAGTAGCAAAACCAAACAACACCTTGAATTACAAAGCAATGTTTGGCATTCCACTGCGCTCGCCATCCTGAGACATAAGATTTTAAGCTTCAACATGTCCAGTAGTTACTCTGGCTACAATGTACTTCAAGCCGGAACACAACAGGGCATTTACACTGCTATTTGAGAGGCGGAATAGACATTGCGGTGGTACCTACCCAGGCGGCCTCTCACATATGAGAGACCTACCACCAGTAAAATGTTGATATTAACTAAATGTATATACCGGGTATCTCAAGACTGCTACCGAAAACGAAGCCGGGTGGTAGTTTTAGTGACTACAAACACATTGCAACTAAAAATTACGCAAAGAAACGCGACAATTATTTTATATGATTTTTTTAATATCGTCATTTTTGGGTGGTAAATCCATAGCTTTTGCGAAAATAATAATTTAAACACTTTTATACCTTAGATTATTTATAAATAAAAGGGTATACACTATTATTTTAGGATAAAATGTATTTACCACCCAAATATGGTCATAGGAAAAAAATAACAAAAAAAAATTAGTCGCTTTTTTTTGCAACTTTTTTTGTTGCATTGTGTCTGAAGTCGCTTAAACTATCACCCGGCTTCATTTTCGGTAGCAGTCTTGATATACCCTGTATTTACAGGTATTTTTCGGAGCTTTCTGTTCTGGTGTAAGACTGATGACAATTCTATGCTATTTCATAGCAGATAACTTTATTACGGTAAGTTCAAAAATAAATTTATATAATTATTTATGGGTACATAGAGTATACTGATTCTTCATTCAAAGCGATTTTAACTTGGCTACTAACAGCCGCTGCCAATAAACAATCCCAATCCAAAATTTGCCGTTTAAGATTGACAGCTCAATCTTTTTTCTGATACTATATTGCCAATAATCAATCTCAGTAGTGAAAAAACTATGGCAACATGGTAAATGACAAATCTACAAGTAGAAAACAATCCAGATTGACTTCAATCTAATTTTTTCGATTGATTATTGGCATCGGCCGTTATACTATCTAGACTGATATACGTCCCACTGCATCAATTCTCGTTTCTAGGATGTGATACTCGGAATGCTTGTGGCATTGTTCGCATCGTTTTATGAGATCTCAGTGGTATTGGCGCCAGCAATACTTGTAGAGCTGAGTTCGAATAAAGTCGACGAGATGAGAATAATCTTAGTCGCACAACTTCTAAAGTATACAGGTACAAATTATTTCTCTTTTTTTGCCTGGTTACTGTGAAATAATACGAACTTCAAATGTTCGCCCGTACGTAAACCTTCACCAATGCCTAGATACTAGACAAAATGTTGAATTCCTCTATCGTACATTGCAACCATTGACCAAGTTCGGAGATAATGATAAGTATAATAGAGAATATGGATTTCTAGAAGTGAAAAAAAGTTCGTATCGTTTTTATAGAGTAACCCGTCAGTACTTTTTTGTCATAATGTATACATATGGCTCATGGCTTTGACCCCACTTCTTGTCTTATTCTTCACTACAGAGTATAAAACAAAGTCGCTTTCTCTGTCCCTATGTCCCTATGTATGCTTAAATCTTTAAAACTACGCAACCGATTTTGATGCGGTTTTTTAATAGATAGAGTGATTCAAGAGGAAGGTTTATATGTATAATACGTACATATTATTGTACAGAAATCTATTTGTACCCGGGCGAAGCTGGGCCGGGCCGCTAGTGTCTTATATAGCATCAGGTGACCTGATGGTAAGTGATCACTGCAAATGAACATACACAACCGTCGGTTACATACATGTACGAGGGGCGATCAAAAAGTAATGATAATAAGTATAATAAAACAACGATTGTAGTTTAAATTTAAGTTATTTTTCTACATAGTCTCCTAACAAGTCGATACATTTAGTCCAACGTTTCACCAAACCTAAAATACCCTTTAAAAAAATGTGTATCTTGACTATCCCAAAATGCCTCTACAGCATCCATCACCTCGCTATCATCCTCAAATTTCTTGCCCCTGAGGTGTTCCTTGAGCCTAGGAAACAAATGAAAATCGCTGGGGGCTAAATCTGGAGAATATGGTGGGTGTTCGACCAGTTCGAAGCCTGCTTTTCGAATGGCAGCGATCGCAACTTCGGCTCTGTGTGCAGGAGCGTTGTCCTGATGAAACAGGACTTTCGCTCGGAGTTTGCCTTGTCTTTTTTCCTTTATGGCGTCTCGCAGTCGTCTTATTTGATCAGTGTAATAGGAGCCCGTAATAGTAGCTCCCTTTTCCAGGTAATCAACCATTATGATTCCCTGAGCATCCCAGAAAACGGACGCCATAACCTTGCCCGCCGAGCTCGAGACTTTGAACTTCTTAAGAGTCGGTGAGGATGGCCTTTTCCAAGTCATCGATTGTTGTTTGGTCTCAGGATCAAAATGATGGATCCATGTTTCGTTCATGGTCACAAATCGTGACAAAAATAATTCTTGGTCAGCCTGGAACTTTGCAAGATTGGCTCTTGAAATGTCAACTCGCTTTTTCTTTTGTTCGTCCGTTAACATTCTCGGGACCCAACGCACGGAGACCTTCTTCATATTCATTTTGCTGGTCAAAATGCTTTGGATGCTGCCATATGAGATCCCTGTGACCTCAGCTAAATGTCTGATGGTTACTCTTCGGTCTGCTAACACGATATCTTCGATTTTTTTTCACGTAGTGAGGGACGAGGTTGGGCGTCCCTCGCGATGTTCATCTTCTGTGGATGTTCTACCCAGCTTAAACTCTTTGCACCACCGTGCCACCGTAGAATATGGAGGAGCAGAGTCTCCCAGTGTCTCCACCAAATCCGCGTGTACCTCTTTGGTAGACATTTTTTTTAAACAGAGGTACTTGATGACGCATCTCACTTCGTGTTTCTCCATTTTCGTGTTATCGCTCCGACTGCTGGTATTCAAATGAATGTAGCTCCTCCAAATAACGTCCTATTTATACAATTTTTAGCTGGGAAGTGGTGAAGGACTGAAGAAGCGAAATGCTTTTTTTAATTTTTATCTTTATTAGAATTACCCGTTTATCATTACTTTTTGATCACCCCTCGTATGTTGCCGAACCATCAGATCTTGTGGGAGGAAGGAAAAAGTATAGGAAGAGGAAATAGGTATTGGGAATCCGGGATCTCACTCACTGACCGAATTTCGTGAAAACTGTCGCTTCACGTTGTTTTCTTGAGAAACAGAAATGGCCGTAGACCGGCCCGGACGAACCTGCTCATTCATGCCTGGGACACCCTGTTTCCTTACCCAAATTGACTACATGTGTTTATACAATTCAAATAAATCAAGGAAACTTTGAATATTCATTAATTACTAACGTTCCGGAGATATACTTTTCAAAATCGTGGCCAAAATGTTTAATTCCGTCTATCAATTTAGAGTATCGACTAATCGGACAAAGGAAAATCAAATAAAATTTCCTCATATTTGCAAAATTTTTCACTAACGTTTCCCTACTGCACCGAGCACCGAGACGTGGCCTCTCACTGTGGGCCTCATTAAAAGGCTCAAAGTCACTCAACGAGCCATGGAGCGGGCTATGCTCGGTGTTTCCCTACGAGATCGAATCAGAAATGAGGAGATCCGTAGGAGAACCAAGGTTAGCGACATAGCCCATAGAATTGGCAAGTTGAAGTGGCAGTGGGCCGGGCACATAGCTCGTAGAACTGATGGCCGTTGGGGCCGAAAGGTTCTAGAGTGGAGGCCACGTACAGGCAAGCGAAATGTCGGACGCCCGCCTACAAGGTGGACGGACGATCTGGCTAAGGTTGCAGGAAGTCACTGGATGCAGGCCACTTCCAACAGGTCATTGTGGAGATCCTTGGGGGAGGCCTATGTTCAGCAGTGGACTTCCTGTGGCTGATATGATGATGATGGTGATAAGTGTTAACAGAAAAGAAATGCAAAATCAAGATAGTGACGTCACTAGGGTTAATATACATTACAGTGAGCGCGTGTGAAAGAGACAGCAAGATATCCCCACTACACCCCTACTCTTAAATTTTAAATATTAATATTTGCCTTATGTTACAAGCTATTTTCACACTTTTTTGACAGCAAAGCTTTATTTTTAACGTATTTGCGTTTGTAAGCGAATTAATACTAAAATCGATAATAGTAAAATACCCTATTATATTTCAGATACGAGATTGCGTAAAGGTATTTACGATGCGCTGGAATGTATCGACGCATGGACGGACTTCAAGATATGGCCTCACATTCCTATGAACGCGACACTAGTTCTGGCCTACGCTGGTCTCATCACCACTTATATCATTGCATTCTTGCAGTTCAAGTATTAATGTTTTGTGTTAACCGTAAACATATTTTTACGGCATTGTTTAAAATCATATATTAAACTAAGAACTAACTCAATTTTAAAGGTACATGTCGACGCAGGAAAGCGATTTTGTCGTATTTTGAAACAGCAATTTTGCATCTGAACTAAAAATGATTTTTTTTTAATGAATAACCACCTCTAATATAGAATACTTAGGAATACCATTTCTTTAATCATAACATTTTAAAATAAAACCTTACATTTTCACGAGGAAATTCAATGCGGTATTTTTTTAATGAATTACATATTTAATATACAAAACGCATATACGCATTTTTGAGATACGACAAAATCGCTTTCCTGCGTCGATGTTTAATTAGATAATGACGATTTATAAGCATTATATTTTTTTTATTTTTAAGCCGCTTCCAACAGGTCGATGTGGAGATCTTTGGGGAGGCCTTTGTTCAGCAGTGGACTTCCTGTGGCTGAGGTGATGATAAGCATTTTAGATTTTAATTTTAGTTTTTTTTCTTTGTCTTCCTCTTTCTAAAGGTATTTGAGGAGTGGCATACCTTGAGCAGGTTGAGTGTTCTGTTGTTGACCTCGGTGACGGCCCACCTCCCCGGGGGCGGGATGCCGGCGCGCGCGGCCGGGGAGCCCTCCTCCACCGACGTTATGTTGCACTCGTTGTCCAGCTTTATACCTGTGTAATAATTATACATTTTTTTAAAGAATATTCGAAAAAGAAGCTCTCGTTATCCAGCTTTATTCCTGTGTAATAATATTTTTTTTTAAAAGAATATTCGAAAACAATGTGATGTATATTTCATCTAAACTTTATTGACATGTGGCTATATTTGGAACTATTTTTTTTTTAAATATTTACCACATTGTTTAATGTGTGTTTTTATAATGTTTTCTTAGATTGACGTGAATGTTACACATACAAATAAAACTAAGATTTACAATATAAATTAGCAGATGCGACGTTTGGACACCCTGTATATTAATATATAAATAAACATTTCTGCACTCACCTATGCTTTCTTTATCCCTTTTGTTGAGTAAGAATATCGTTCCTAGCGGCACTCTGTGGAATAATATGTCCACCTGAGAACAAACGTTAATTTCAAATCCTATTCAATATACAGAGTGTAAGTCTGCCAACCCGCACTAGGCCAGCGTGGTGGACTATATGGCCTAACCACTCTCAATCGTATTCTTGATTGTAGAGCAGGCCCCTGCCCTGCAGTGGGACGTATGTGGGCTGATACAGTATACAGGGTATATTGCGATCGAAAATGAAGCCAGGTGGTAATTTTAGTGACTGCATACACAATGCAATTAAAAATATGGTTATCTGTAAAGAATCATCGTGTTTTGGTGGTAAATAAATTTTCGAAAATAATATATTAAACCTATAAAATAAATAGGTGTATAGTTAGGCCAAAAAGAGCCTGTGTTGTGGACAACAACTGTAAACAAAAGTGGTGAAGTCGGTCCCGATTGCTAGTAATATACAGGGTATATCAAGACTGCTACCGAAAACGAAGCCGGGTGGTAGTTAAAGCGACTTCAGACACAATGCAACAAAAAAAGATGCAAAAAAAGTGACAATTTTTTTTTGTTATTCTTTTCCTATGACCATATTTGGGTGGTAAATATATTTTTTCCTAAAATAATAGTGTATAACCTTTTAATTATAAATAATATAAAGTATAAAAGTGTTTAAATTATTATTTTAGCAAAAACCATAGATTTACTATCCAAACTTGACGATATTTAAAAAACAATAAAAAATATATGTCGCCTTTATATGCGAAATTTTTAGTTGCATTGTGTCTGAAGTCACTAAAACTGCCACCCGGCTTCGTTTTCGGTAGCACTTTATATACTCTGTATATGTATAGTATGATCAGTGAGTATACGTACAGTGTGATGCAGCGGTCGCTTGAAGGCTGCGTGCGCGTGCGCAGCGCTGGTGCACCTGGCGCCGCGCACGGCCGCCACGGCGTCGCCGCCGCGCCCGCCCCAGCGCGCGCCCGCGCCGCCCCACCACGCCACCCTGACACACACACACACACACGGTGCTTCAATTTATTTAATAACCAGGGGCCCTACTATATTCATCCGAACGAACGAACGAACGAACGAAGTTCGAAACTTCGGACAAACGAAGTTTTTTATACGATACGAATGTATATATATAACGTACACCGTAACTATAAGTCTATGGTTACGACCATAAATCAATAACGACCATAAGTTTTATGTAGGTACATTCGTATCGTATATAAACTTTGATCATCCGAAGTTTCGAACTTCGTTTCGTTGAATATAGTAGGGCCCTTCGTTCGTTCGTTCGTTCGTTCAATGAATATAGTAGGGCCCCAGCTATACCCGCGACTTCGTCCGCGTGGAATTTAACAAAAAAAATATATATATTTCTAAAATAAAAGACTTTTTCTAAAATAAATTTAGCCTAAGTTACTCTTTATTATATCAGCTACCTGACAATATATATAGATGTATAGATAATAATAACTCTTTATTATAACATCATGTAACAAAAAATAAAAAAAACAGACATCTCTTCCAAACAACCAGTTAGTAAAGGTAAGATCCAATTTTTTTTTTTTTTACTATAAATGGCTAGACCAGCATGCCGTTCGCCTGATGGTAAGCGAAACGACCGCTCATAAACAGTAGCAGAATCAAACAACAGATCGAGTCACAAAGCAATGCTTGGCATTCCACTACGCTCGCCATCTTGAGACATAACATGTTATGTCTCAATACAAGAAGCTTATACCCAAATGGAGATTGCATTCCGTATATAAAAGTGAAGCACAAAAATTTGACCTCGAATGACGTTGCGACTGATTGCTATCCTTTTCTTTCGAGTGACAATGAATGAACAAAAAGTCATTTTCATTCATTGTCACTCGAAAGAAAAGGATAGCAATCAGTCGCAACGTCATTCGAGGTCAAATTTTTGTGCTTCACTTTTATATACGGAATGCAATCTCCATTTGGGTATAAGCTTCTTGTCTCAATATGTCCAATAGTTACTCTAGCTAGAATGTTCAATCCGAAACACAACAATGCTTCTACACTTTTTTTTGTCGGGAAAAATAGACAATGCGGTGGTACCTACCCAGGCGGCCTCTCACATATGAGAGACCTACCATCAGTAAGGATTATTAGGAAATTCTAAAAACTTTTTGTTCAATGTGTTGTAATAATTAAATTTGACCTTCTTTGTGTTTTCTATTGTGGAATAGAGATTAACTTATTTTGAATTTTGTGCTCTATTCCAATAATTGTTTATGATACTTTTTTTATTGTCTTTGTAAATCTCTCTCTTGAATAAAACGTCTTTTGCTTAAATCAGTTTATTCTCAATCCAATAATTTCATCAGGTTATGGGCCCAGCCCACCTGATTCACATTATAAAGTAAAAGTGAATAAATTGCTGAGAATATAAATCAAGCAAAAAGAAGTTCCGTATTCAGTAAGAAAAATCATACGTGACAACTGGTTGTAAAATTCGCTTCATCAACAAAATGTCTTCCAATACGATGGCACTGATTGAAAAGTTGACAGGAAGAGAAAATTATCCTACTTGGAAGTTTGCAGTACAAACTTATCTCGAACACGAAGAATTGTGGGATTGTATAACCACCGAAAACCCCGACGTCAAAAAGGACACGAAAGCTAAGTCTAAAATTATATTGCTGGTAGATCCTATTAATTAGGTATGTACACATACAAGAAGCAAGGACTGCCAAGGCAGTGTGGCAAAATCTAGAAAAAGCTTTCGATGATAATGGTTTGACACGCCGCGTTGGTTTATTGAGAGATCTGATAACAACGACACTCGAATCTTGCATGAACATAGAAGATTATGTCAATAAAATTATTTCGACAGCGCATAAACTAAGAAACATTGGTTTCAGTGTAAACGATGAGTGGCTAGGCACCTTGCTGCTAGCTGGTTTACCCGAAGTTTATCAACCTATGATAATGGCACTTGAGAGCTCTGGTGTGGCGATCACAGCTGATTTTGTGAAGACCAAGCTTCTTCAGGACGTGAGGAACTCCGAGTCTACTGCATTATATGTTAACAAAGGTAAAAGACAACCGATGCAGTCCGCCAAACAAGCTACCGATAAAACAAACAAGTCCAAAGGTCCGAGATGCTTTACATGTAATAGATATGGACATGTAAGTAAATATTGTCGAAATAAGAAGACACAACAGTCAAAGGATGACACTGGATATGTCGCTGTGTTCTCTGCAACTACAAACAATGACAATGGTTGGTACATAGATTCTGGAGCGTCAATGCATCTGACAATGCACCGTGACTGGCTCTATGACGAAGTAGCACCTCCGATTAGTACAATAAAGGTAGCTAATGACAAGAAGCTTGTTGTGAAAAGTTGTGGAAAAGTAAATCTGAATGTAATCAATGAGAGAGGCAAGATAAATTCAATTATGGTTCAGAATGTTCTGTATGTTCCAGAATTGGCTACAAATCTTCTATCAGTAAGTCAGGTAATAAATAGTGGATGCCACATGCAATTTAATAGAAAAGGTTGTATGATATTCAATAAAAATAATGAAAAAGTAGCAGTTGCCAATTTGGTAAACAATATGTACAGGCTGAAAACACATAGTGTACAAGCATACACATCTGCTTCGAAAGACAACGATTTCTATCTCTGGCATCAAAGACTGGCACACTTGAATTTTGAAGACTTAAATAGACTATCAGATAATACAGGAGTGAAACTAGAAAACAAAGAGAAATTCGTCTGCATTACATGTCTAAAAGGAAAACGGACACGAAACTCTTTTCCTACAACAGGCAACCGAGCTCAAAGTAAACTCGAACTCATTCACTCTGACGTTTGCGGGCCGATGGAGGTACAATCTGTTGGAGGAGCTCGCTATTTTGTGACTTTCATAGACGACTTCACTAGAAAAGTATTTGTTTTTATTTTGAAAAACAAATCAGAGGTATTTGAAAAATTCAAAGAATTTAAAGCCTCTGTAGAGAACCAACTGAATTTAACTATCAAAACACTTCGTACAGATAATGGCACAGAATATTTGAGTAATGAGTTTCAAGCTTTCCTTAAGAAGTCAGGAATCAAACATCAGACATCTGCTCCGTACACTCCTCAGCAGAATGGCTTAGCTGAGAGGATGAATCGAACTCTTTTGGAACGATCAAGATGCATGTTACTAAATGCTAAAATACAAAAACAGTATTGGGCAGAAGCAGTGGTAACAGCGTGCTATATCACCAATCGATGTCCTACAAGAACTCTTTCATTTTCAACACCTGAAGAGAAATGGTCTGGTATAAAGCCGAATATTTCTCATATGAAAGTTTTTGGCTGCGAGGCAATGGCTCATGTTCCAAAAGAAAAGGTCAAGAAATGGGATCCAAGGTCAACGAAAATGATCTTTGTTGGTTATAGTGAAGAAACCAAAGGATACCGACTTTTAGATCCAAAGACCAAGAAAATCCTAATAAGTAGAGATGTAATGTTTATAGAAAGCTCAGTTAAAAGAAATTTTGTCATGGTTCCATTAGAAACTGTTTCAGAATCAATGTTAAAAGATGATGACAACAACTTGAATGACAAAACATTGAATAATTCGCAACAGTTGGAAACAACCAATGATGGAATAAGTGATGATAATTATTATTCCGATGAAGGATCTATATATGAGCCTGAAAAATCAATAGATCTAACAGAGCTGTCACGAAATATAACAACTAGATCGATGACTAGAAAGAATAAAACAGAAGCGAACACTTATATGTGTGATGATAAAATTCTAGAACCATATAATGTGCCGGAGACATACACAGAAGCAATATGGTTAAAAAGATTGTTAATGGACATTGATGAATTTAAACAGGAATCTATTTGTCTAAACATAGACAATCAGAGCGCTATTTGCTTAATAAAAAATGTTGATTATCACAAAAGATGTAAGCATATAGATATAAAATATAATTTTATCAAGGACAAGTATAAAGAAAAGCAAATAGATTTGAACTATGTATGCACCAAGGAGCAATATGCTGACATGTTTACAAAAGCTCTTCCTAGAGATAGATTTCAGTATCTTAGACGGAAAATTGGTGTTCAAAGTTTAAAATGAAATAAGATTTTTTGTTTTTAATTAAAATTTAAATCTTATATAAAGTTCAAATTTGGTGCAAGTGTTGTAATAATTAAATTTGACCTTCTTTGTGTTTTCTATTGTGGAATAGAGATTAACTTATTTTGAATTTTGTGCTCTATTCCAATAATTGTTTATGATACTTTTTTTATTGTCTTTGTAAATCTCTCTCTTGAATAAAACGTCTTTTGCTTAAATCAGTTTATTCTCAATCCAATAATTTCATCACAATGGACATGTCAGTTCCATCGTGTCCTAATATAACAAAGAGTGGCTACACATAATTATATAATCCTATATTGCTAATACTAATACGATGCTTCACTTTACAACAAATTATTAAATTATAAATAATAGTTCCTCCTATTTAACATGACATACAACTTCTATCATAAATAAAGAGGAATAATAGCATAACTATAATATTCAATATAAACATTTACACACATCCTCTGACAATCACACATTACACACTCAAAGGACGTCTGACACTTAGTTTTTAAGTTTATATCTAATAGATGAATTGTTTACGAATTATGATACCCTTATTTCTCCTTGTATAAATTAAAACATACACTGGGAAAGACACTGCTAGCCGAAATACAGGTGTTCACTTAGTTCGACTTCCGAGGTGCTCAAAATATAATTTGTATCATAAGACCTATTGTTTATATTAATGCTGTACCTCAAGTTTATAAAATAAAATTATTATTAATTATTTTCACGAACGGTACAAGTTGTGACTGTTGTGAAATCGTACATACCACACTCGTCTATCATAGTCTATCATGATCGGCGGTTTATCAGCAGGTACTGGTGCGACTAGCGCCGCCCCGCGACGTTGCTCGGCGCGCAGGCGCCGTGCCTCACGCACTCGAACACCGCGCAGTGCATTATCGAGGAACGGACGATCTTCTGCGAACAATGTCGTATCTTTATTTATTTTTTATTTTATTTATTTATTACCAAATTGCATAAAACATGGTATAAATATATGTTCAAATTACAATAGTAGGATCTACATGTCTTGCTATTATTATAGTGTGCAATATATTATTAAAAATTTATAGTAACATGTTTATATTAGTATGTTATAAGTATTGTTTCTTATCATTAGATAAAGTCTCTTAAGATATAAAAAATATACTTAGCATGCCATACATAAATATATTTTTTAAACACTGTGTATTTGAGGTCTTTGAAGTGGCTTGGTATTTTGTTATAAATGCGCACACACATTACCAGGCAGCTTTTATCATATTTTGTTGACCTTGGTAATGGACTATATGGTCTAACCACTCTCAATCGTACTCTCGATTGTAGAGGAGGCCCGTGCCCTGAAGTGGGACGTATATGGGCTGATACAGATATTTAATCGAAGTGCATGTGTAAAAAAGGACTTACCGTTACTCAAAGAGCTGCTTCTTCGCCTACTGCTATCAACTCTTGCATCTGGTCTTGACCTGTGAACCACTTTAGCCGGAGACAATGCTGTATTCCTGAAACAAATATATAAATAGGTTTAATAAGATTTAACATTGTTCATTGACTTACTCAGACTTATTTTTCAGTCTGTAAATTAAAAAAAAAACGAATGGCGAGACGAACATGCCGGTCGCCTGATGATAAGCGATACGACCGCTCATGAACAGTAGCAAAACCAAACAACATCTTCAATTACAAAACAATGCTTGGTATTCCATTGCGCTCGCCATCCTGAGATATAAGATGTTAAGTATGAATGTGTGCCGTAGTTACTCTGGCTACAATTTCCTTCAATCCGAAATACAATATTACATTTACACTGTTGGCTGTTTGGCGGGAGAAACAGACATTGCGGACCACCGCAGGTAGGTACCAACCTAGCCAGGTGCCCTCTCACACGAGGCCTACCAACAGTAATTATTTATTGGTATAGTATTTATTTATTTATGTTACATTGTACACCAAAAAGAAAGACACATATAAAAAACTTAAAAACTAAAGGCATGGTTACAATAGGCGACCTTATCGCTTGCTGCGATCTCTTCCAGACAACCTTTGGATGGACTGGTTTTTTATTTTTATACTAGCGGCCCGGCCCAGCTTCGCCCGGGTACAAACAGATTTCTGTACAATAATATGTACGTATTATACATATAAACCTCCCTCTTGAATCACTCTATCTATTAAAAAAACCGCATCAAAATCGGTTGCGTAGTTTTAAAGATTTAAGCATACAAAGGGACATAGGAACAGAGAAAGCGACTTTGTTTTATACTATGTAGTGATACTTCTTTAGGCGCGTTATAAGAAATTGTAAATTTCATCCTCTAAAGCTGGTCACTAAACCACTCATAGTCTCGAAAAAAAGCTAAAAAACAAAATAGAAATATAACCTCTTTTAGTCGCGCATGTTGGCATGCCCGTCACCTCTGATCGCTGTTTTCATATTTATAATATTTATCCACCTGTTTCTAGTTTGTAAACTTATGAGAATACTACTAGTTAAGTGATGGACTGTACTAACCACTCTCCATCGTACTCTCGATTGTAGAGGAGGCCTTTGCCCTGCAATGGGACGTATATGGACTGATACAGTTTCAATACATACCTATCGTTAGTTTCATTATCTTGTCTCTGTGGGCTCTCCGCTCGTTTTCCATTCCCAATCCCTCTCAATCGTGTCAATAGGGACAACTCAGTCAAACCTCTCTTCCATATAGGTTTCGGTTGAGTTTGTTCCGTTTTCTCTGAAAATTTAATGAAATGAAAATAATTTATGAATCCATTACTTAAAATGTTCAACATCATACATAAATAACGTCATGCCTTTTTCCCAGAAGGGAGAGGCAGAGGTGTCAGGACACCCACATTTCGCCATCGTATGTTCCTGTCTACGATATGATAGGGGTGAGCCTATGGCCTCTTTTCCACGTCACGGTTGTTCAACCGTACGGCGTGTTAGCCGTACCTTTGAAAAAACGTGCGAGCTTGTACTTGGCACGGCAAAATCA
Organism: Hyles euphorbiae; assembly: GCA_023078785.2. Taxonomy (NCBI): domain Eukaryota; kingdom Metazoa; phylum Arthropoda; class Insecta; order Lepidoptera; family Sphingidae; genus Hyles; species Hyles euphorbiae. The sequence goes on along the minus strand of CM041054.1, from coordinate 3,645,635 downwards.
CCGGGCGAGACATTGGCCAGGTACGGGCTAGTAGCGTTTTTATCAGGGGCTGTGTAGGACGTGCTGCGTCATGAATTTTCTTACGAAAAAAAATATTATCGTTGCTTACTACATATATAGGAAACGGAAAATAGAAAAAAAAGGGAAATACGGTTTTGGATACATCCGATTTATATAATGAAATTAATAATAATAATGAAAAAATGATAAAAATAATGATAATGAAATTAATACATACATACATAAACTCACGCCTATATCCCAGAAGGGGTAGGCAGAGGTGCCAGGACACGCACATGCTGCCTTGTAGGTTCCTTCCCACAATGTTATAGGTGGCGAGCCTATCGCCATATATCGGGCACAAATTCCTGACTCTGGGCTGATAATGAATAGAAAAATCCAATATCACTTTGCCCAGCCCGGGATTCGAACCCGAGACCTCAGCTTTATAACCGTACCTTAGTACAACTACGTCACCGAGGCAATCAATGAAATTAATAATTCTTGATTTATGCTCATTTTATAACAAAATCGGGAATAAGCGTATGTAAACCGTCACGAAACCGTGCGTACGTCCGGCGCCGTCGACACACTCCCATAGAATGCCATACAACACTGATGAAAATCACGCCGTGCGTAGACGCGGCGCGCCGAGGGGCAGTCACGGCGCACACGGCCGCGGCGCCGTGCCGTGGCGCCACCGTGCGCGTCTACAAGCTTTCATAGTAATCCATACAACACTGACGACCGTGCCTACACACGGCGAATTAACCGTAGATTTTTACGGCGAAAAACCGTGCGTGTACAAGAGGCCTATCGCGATATTGGGCATAAATTCCTGACTCCGGGCTGATAACGAATAGAAAAATTCGAAATCATTTTGCGCGAACCAGGATTCGAACCCGAGACCACACCTTTGTAATGGTGCTGTACTGAAATTATGATGTGTATCATATGTGTGAACATAAGAATCTATATGGTATTATAATAATATACCCTCACAAGTTTATTTATAACATTCATAATATTATTATCTTAATATTAAAAAGAAATAAACAAAACTGTCTCACCAGTCTTCGTTTCTCTCTTAGGACTGCTATGCACCCTGACTTGCCTCTGGGGAGAATTGTCATATGCATTCTGACTCTGCGACCGTTCCACATTACTCCTGACTCTCTCCACCGGACTATTCTGGACTCTGGGACTTTCTGTGCCCACCGTAGGGTTGTAGTCTATCTCCGTAGTAGTAGTACCTCTTGCATTACTTTGAGCATTATTCGTAGCGTTTTGACTCAGAAATAGGAATTCATACGCTGAATCGTTAGTTTCCAAGTTTGGTAGTGATGACTTTCTGGTCTTTTCTGTGTTTCTGAGCCTTCTGGGTAGGGGAGACGGTTTCGGTTCGGCTGAAGTGGAAGCCATACACAGCCTCTCATACAAACACTCATTTTCTGTCACATTCGCTGCTCTTTGGTGATCATCTGTCACTGTGACAGCTGTCACCTCATCCGTCAGACTGACAGCTGTCACCTCGTCTGTCAGGTTGACGGATGCCAGTGTTGTGGTCAAGCTGAGGTGTCCGTATTCCGACTCGCTTTTGGTAAACACAGTGCCGTATTCAGAATTTTGTACGTTCACTTCAGTGTTGACAATGTTGACGAAATTCGGCTCTGTCGGCACTTCCGTTTTGTCCAGTTCGAAGTCGAACACGTCCGTTTCCGGTCCCAGCACTGGGATTGCCGTGTGCGGGGCGTCCTTGTTCGATACTTGGATCACTGTGATGTTGGATGGACGGTCGCTGTAATAATATATGTCTTCATTATTAAATGCCGGGTGATACTGAAATTCAATGTGGTATTTAATTTTAACAACATGTTCCTAACCACAACAGGTAGCATCGTACCAAGTTTGAAAACAAATTGCAAGTTAGTTTTATTAAAAATAAATTTAAATAATAAATAAATTTTACTTTACAACCTTTATAGGTACGATTCTTTTTACCGCTCAGGTTAAGTTCAGCTAAGCAGTAATATACTCGTAACTAAACGGATAGACCAATTAAAGTGATAACTAAATATAGGTTTTTGTTCAACATTGTACAACATTAAATAGATAATGACACAAGTTCATTCATTCTTTGTCAATTTGATAAACTGCATAGAACCTGCATACATTACACATCAATCACTTCATCTTCAATCTTAGTAGAGACTTGAAATAATAAAGAATATCTCTAATATTTGATGAATAAGGTTGGCTGGCAAAAAACGCAAGTAACGTGAAACCTGGGGGGTTACTCTGTGATCAGAAACAAAGTTCGTAACGTTCAGGGGCAACGTTCTACGTGACTACGGGAATAGGGAATATGCACCAGACTTCAAAATAAGTCAAAATAATTTTTTTGTAATCTTTATGAATATAGAAATATACCTTAAAGATATTTTTTAAATTTATCAACTCTAAATAGGTAAAATAAATACTTAAAAAATGACATTTCAAATTTGCCGCGCATTTTTTCCGAAACGCGATCTATTGCTTGAAAAGGAAAGTGACGACAAAGGGCACGTTCTTATGAAGTTTTAGATTGTTGAGTGTATAGTTTTACGTTTGTTTATGAGTTATTTTGTGCTTTCTTTATACTATTAAATAAAATGGATTATTTTTTCACGAAATTCAGTTCTGTAGCAATTCATGAAAGAAACTTAATCCAAATACTACATTGTTCATAACGTGCCCTATGACGTCACAGCGAGTTCGCGCCAACATGGCGTTCAAATGCTTCAAAACCGATAGCAGTTTTGATTATTTTTTTGTACTTTTTTGATTGATATTTTCAAAGACTTATATTTTTTTCCGATAATGTAATAACATACAGAATTGATTAAAAATATAAAAAAATGACATGCATATTCCCTATTCCTACAAGAAATACTAATGCTTCTTTGACGAATATTACGTAAAAGAAAAGATTTTGAATATTTTGAGGCCGTGGCGCATTTGGTTACAAACCATCTGTGAAACGATGGGCCGCGGGTTGGATCCCCGCACCGAGAAATATTTGTGCGGCACACAAATATTTCTTTAAGGTGTTTGTGAGAGCGAAAAGACTCTCGTAGTTCCTGATACACGACACAAGACTCGATCTTAGTGTACGGTCAGGACTATGTATGTGACTGCTGGGTGTATTTATTTATATGCTTGACTATTGACATGCCTTAACGAGGTCGCATCGTGAACGCTTGCCGCTAGACAACAATATTACGTCGACGCTGCATAGACGCTGGAGAAACGCCTACGCTCGAAAAAATCCAGTAGGAGGCCCCTACTAAAGTTTACACTTCTAAAAATGTCTATCAATACTATTCTCTATAACAGTCATCATTCACTCCGGACTTAAGGTAAAATCACACTATAGTATTTCGTCTTACACACAGAGCAAAGAAGCGGCCATAAATACTAGAGAAACGCATCTTAGAGCAATCTAAACAATAGATTTTTTTGTTGTGTGCACATTATCATGCATACGCTTAAGACGTGACCACAGACTACATAGAAAAAGCCTTGTATGTTCCATTCTACTGATTGGTCAGTGTGCCGCTTACTTACCGCTCTTTGCTCTATGCGTATGACGAAATACTATAGTATGATTTCACCTTTAGTCTATTATTACGACGCACGATATACAATTCAAAGATTTTGAGTATAGGCACAATTGTGCAGTTTAAACGACATAATTTTATAAATATATGGTATGCAGATTTCCTCACATTTTCCCTCACTGTTACAATACAAAAAATCACATACCTGACCAAATTCTCCCCACTAGTACTCGCTTTCTCATCACTAACCAAAACAGTCTGCCTGTACTCAGAAACGCTCTCAGCCTCATCATGAGCTCGGTCAATCTCAGCAAAGAATTCTTCATCGCTGTCCGTGGTATCTCTTTTCAACACCGAGTCATCCAGGCATATGTTCTGACCGCATATCTTGGCTACGTTCTTCCTGTCTCTTTCTCTTGGCTGACTTGTGCTCGGTGATGGGAACTCCCACTGCTCTGGTTGGGGGTCCGGTGTGGGTTCTCGCTCCGGTTGAGTACGGGTTGGGATTATTTCTATGCCGGGGACTCTGGAAATTAAAGAATGGTGTTAATTGTGTGGATCAAAGTGTAAGACTGCCTCGGTGGCGTAGTTGTACCAACGTACGGTTACAAAGCTGAGGTCTCGGGTTCGAATACCGGGTTAGACAAAGTGATATTGGATTTTTCTATTCATTATCATCTCAGAGTCAGGAATTTGTGCCCGATATGGCGATAGTCTCTCCTATCACATCGTGGGAAGGAAGATACAAGGCGAAATGTGCGTGACCACTGTCCTGTCACCTTTGAATACCCCTTCTGGGAAAAAGGCGTGAATTTATTTATGTATGTATGTATGGTGTGATGTAGTATCTGTTAACATTTAAGATTGTGGTACAATCAAATGTCAGTGTACACTTGACTATTTTTGGAGGAATTTGTACATGTAGAATTAAAAAAAAAACTTAATGAGAAATATCTTAAGGAAAGTATACCAAAGATTTCCAAGAACATACATTGCATGTATGCCAAGTTGCATTAAGCCATGGTGTAGAGCATAGCCTAACACCTTTAAAACAATTTCTCGACAGTAGAGGACTGACATCGGAGCTATACTGCATGTGATGTGATACTTATATTATGGCAGTAGCAGGCTACATGATTGTAGCCAGCCGTGGGATTAGGGTGGGGCAGCAGTCTAAAACCATATGTAATTAGCAAACTGTACCCACGGTCTTTCCCTGATATTTTTTTCCAATAAAAAGGGTACACCTTATAACACCCTGTATCTGTTTTTATAAACGATTTATCCTAAATACTTTCTTACTGCTCACCTGCCTAGTAGCCATAGATAATTTATTTTTTTAGAGTTGGTTAGGTACCTTACAGGTCAGTCAGGGTGGGGCAAGCGCCCCACTCTGCCCCACCGTGGCTACGCCCATGGCAGGCGAGTATGCGCGAGAGTGAGGGAGACAGAGAGTGCGTGTATCCTTGAGTGTGAGAGAGACACAGTGTACATGTATGCAAGTGTGACAGAGAGGTGTATACCTGTCTGGCGGCACGGGCGGCGTGGGCGGCAGCGGGGAGGTGGGGTCGCGTGCAGCGGCGCGGGGGGGAGGCGGTGCGGGGGGCGCGCAGTACACGTTCTCGCCCTTGCCGACTATCTTCAACTCTGACAGTTTGTTACGCAGTGTTGTAACCCAGTCTTGCATTGTCTCCCTGGGGGTGAATGAGAGGATTCTGTTATAGGGTAGTTTTAAAGGTTCCGTAATGCAGTTGGTTTTAGCTGTGAAACTAGAGGCTGCAGGTTTGATCCCGGCACATTCAAATAAATAAATGGTGTATTTATTGTTGCATTTTTGGTTCGTAATATAGTATTTGTATTCTGCAATTTCTAAATAATTATAAATTTATCCTTTTTTGCACCATACAAGTGAGTGGTAGCATTTCTACCATAGAAGTGCATGGTGGCCTGATAGTAAACAGAACAGACAGGTCGCGCGTTCGAATCCCAAGGCACACCTCTAACTTTTCGGAGTCATATGGTATTGATAGCACTAAAACGGTGAAGGAAAACATCCTGAAGAAACCTGCATACTGTAGAGATTCACAATAATTTATATGGTATGTAAGTCCACCAATCCGCAGTAGGCCAGCGTGGTGGATTATATGCCCTAAACATTCTAGATCGTACTCTCGATTGTAGAGGAGGCCCGTGCCCTGCAGTGCGACGTATATGGGCTGATACAGATACAGATTGCACCATACATAGAACAAAAATATATACAGCAATGCTATACTTCTTTTATTTAATTCAATTAATGCAGACATGCTACAGCCAAAGTCTTATTATACTTAAGTTAATTAAAAAACCAAACAATAAATCATTCTAATTTGCTCCAAATCCAACTCACCAATCCGGAGCCAACATCCTGACAGGTCCGTGATCGGTGTCCACCAGGAAGTCGTACTGCTGTCCCTGGCGTGGTCTCACGCTCCCCGTCACATGCCGCGCGGCTGAGAGACACGCGCGCCACACTGGCCTGTGGGATAGTGCACAGGGGTGCTCTGCCTCCGGGTACTGCTCCAGGTACGGAGTCCTGCCGTTGTGTATGCACAGCTGGGTCCACATCGCTTTGAGGGGTGGTTTCTGTAAATTTAGTAAGTAGGTCATTTGAGTGTATTTTTTTATTGGTATAATTTTTTGCGAGACGATCATGCGATTCGCCTGATAGTAAGCGATACAACCGCTCATAGACAGTAGCAAAAATAAATTATACTATGAATTACAAAGCAAAGATCAATTTAGAAACAAAAAAATCATCTTAAGATTTATGTGAAAACTGGGAACCTTTTGCACTTCAATTAATAGTCTATATTCATTAACATTTTATATTTATTTTTATATTTGGTTTATGAAAATACCTCAAAGTAGACTTCAAAACAAAGAAAATCATACCTTATTTCCCAACGGTATAAGTTTGCTGACGCTAACTTCATTCGGTATCCGTTTGAGGTACGAGTTCTTCTGTATCTCCCTGTAGTAGACAGGGCCCTCATCTCTGTCACTGGACATTTTAGCTGCTCGTTAAATACTGAAACTGAATAATCAAACAATTATTTACTAAATAAATAACTATATAGTACAGTAGGTGACATGCTAGGTGGGAGACGAGAAGTTAATACCATTCCTGCATGGAGACATGTTTACAAGTATTAGATTTCGGACTGGGTGGGTTAGGCCAAAAGTTTCTCATACTTTGAGATATCTGTGAAAGATAACATCTAAATATTTAATATGGGATCACAACTTTTTTGTATACAAGTTTTCATTCGAAAAAAAAGAGCATAATTATGGTATTGCTTATTTTTAGCTTCAAAATTATTAGTACATAAGTTAAATCTAGATATATTTATGTTGTTGGCATTAGCAAAACCAAGAATATGGTCATAGATTAAAAGTAATTTTAAAAGTTGTTCACCCTGATAATAAAAATGTATGAATATTGTTCACGTTACTTTTTAAAGCCCGATTGTTAAATCGCGTCAATTGTGGCTTGAATAATTAAACGAGCAGAGGATACGAATGGTGACTCACAATGAAAATATTTGTTTTGCATCCTTACATAGAAACTAAGATTTCTTTTGGGGCCATATTGAAGTGCAGTTAAAACACTTATTATCGACTTTGTTAAAGTTTTTATCACACTTTTATGACCGCCAATAATTAGAGCTAAACACAGTATTGTTTAAAACTAGTTGTTAAACTTTATAAGTTCCAATTACTCGAAATAATTACCTGTTATCTTTAATCACCTTTCTCTCTATGGTTCTGTCGAATTTCAACGCACGACCTTCATATTTCGCAATGGTAGCGGCGTTTAACATTTGTGCGATTGCGTTGTGTGCAACTTTTTTACAACTGTGTGTAAATATTCAATGGAAAACAAACGGGATTGCGAATACAATGCACCGACGCCATTTTTATTATTAATGACATTTTGATGCAGTTGCCATTTGGTAACATTATATTATATGTAGAATTTATAATTATCAATTATTTATTAAAAAGAGGTATTGCAACTCACCAAATTAATATAAGACACCTTTAATACTTTTAAAATATATATCTTTTATTTCTTTATAATGATAATACGAAGACATATTATAATGGTTTTATAATACTGGCAACTTTAAGTCTACTTGTCTGCGGTAAATTGTGGTGTTTGTTGTTTTCAGGAAATTTTGTGCTACAACAGGAAAATTCAAATTTATGTAAGTGAAATCTATTTTCATATATTAAATAACGGTCTCTGGTGTAGTTAATCTAATTTGTTTCATGTTTTAAGACATAGTTTTAATAAAAACAATTAAAATTACTGTATCATCATACTCAGCTGTCAAATTATAACTTTTTAATTTTAGTTCATTCAATCGCCGCTGCGGCGCTGCTGAGGCCGCATATTTTGGTCACGTGATCATTTCAACCGCCAAAATAATTGTCACTTTTTCGCCGACTGACATTTGTGCATCGTGGAAAAACGTTAAATTCATTGTTTTTATTGCATTCGCACGGCAAATCGCGCGTTAAAGTGTTGAAAATATCAACAAAATTATATAATAATGGCTAAGGTGCACATAACGAACGTTGTAGTACTGGACAACCCAAGTCCGTTTCTGAACCCTTTTCAATTTGAGCTAACCTTTGAATGCATCGAAGAACTCAAGGAGGATCTGGAATGGAAGATGATTTACGTCGGCTCCGCGGAAACTGAGGAGCACGATCAAGTGCTAGACACAATTTATGTCGGCCCTATTCCCGAAGGTAGACACATGTTCGTGTTTCAAGCGCCACCGCCTGACGTGACCAGAATACCTGAAAACGACGCTTTGGGGGTCACGGTAGTGCTCCTAACCTGCTCATACCGCGGCCAGGAGTTCGTCAGAGTCGGATATTTCATTAACAACGAATACAGTGAATCGGAGCCCGAATTACGAGAAAATCCTCCAGCAAAGCCCCAATTTGACAAAGTAGTGCGTAATATCCTAGCCTCAGAGCCTAGAGTGACCAGGTTCAAGATAAACTGGGCAGAGCCCGATGCAGCAGTGGCTACGGATTCAGGGGATGGTAATCTTGAGACGTCACATGCTCCTAGTAATGATTCGTATGGGGCAAGCTTTAATGCTGATAGTCAGATCAGTGGAATAGAGTTTCAGGGAAGTTTGAGCGGGTATGGAGAGAATTCAAACTCAATAGCACCTATGGAATGCTGAGGTAATTACATTTTTCGTTTTTATAGGTATTTTAATAGTCTAATAGTTGTATTAAGAGTTGAAATCTCATGGAAGGATATATGGAGTCTGCATTGTGATGCCTGTAGTGAAATGCCTGCCTACTAGGTGGACGGATGACCTGGCTAAAGTTTCAGGCCGGTTCTAACAGGTTGATGTGGAGATCCTTGGTGGTGGCCTATGTTCAGCAGTGGAATTCCTGTGGCTGAGTGTGTGTGTGGTGATGATTGTGATGGCTTGTGATTGTGGCAAATAATTCATTTTGACATGCTTAATTGTGCTGTATATCTGGTTGATTGAATCACCCTAAGGCTCTTAAGAATTGATGGCTTGCTGGTCTTTAAGGATAGTATTGTAAAATAGTTAAGATAAATTACCATGGCAAGATAATTAACATTATGCCTTTACTTTGCACTTATAGTAATAATAGGCCTAATTAATATGTGATAGCCATACTTTTGAAAGGGGTTATATCATCCTATAATTATTGCTATTGTAAACCATTTGTACATAGTTGAAATGGCATATTATGAAAATGTTGAATGGAAAATGATTATTTTTATGCATAGGTTCAATTGCTGGTAATTGATTACTGCTACTCATAAACACCTATGCTTGGACCAAAGATAAATAAAGTGCCCATTATGAAATGATGATGGCTGGATAACACAAGAGGGCCGGCAGTGATAGGATGCATAAAGCAGTAGACCAAGCTCTGTGGCGTACCTCGGCAAAGACCTATGTCCAGCAGTGGACTGCAACGGGCTGATGATGATGATGAATGAAAAGATAGTGAAGGAAAGAGGATGGGACTAGGAAAGCATTGTTGAGCTTGCTCTGATCAAAAGTAATGGCAAAATGTCAGTTTTCTATCACATTATATCAGTGTGGTATATTATTTTGGAACCAATTGACAACAGTAGTACTTTGGGAAAAATATGATCTGAGAACCTTAAACTATAAACTAATCTGCCCTTTTTTACTTGTGAAATCAATACAGTGTAGTTCTACCTCCATTCACATAATCTTACAATATTTTTCTTTTCAGATTACCAAACAAAGTGTAGTGAGTTACTTATAGCATGGGACTCATGCTTAGAGTGAATAGACTTGTAAATAATGAAATGACTGATTATGGAGTATTGCTGCATGTGTGCATCTTTATATGAATGAGATATAGGCTTTACAAAAACATAAATTAGGAGATTTATTGCTGAACAAAGACATAAATAACACACCTTTAGAATGATGGAGATCTAACTAAAAAAATCTTATTTTTTGGGAATCATTCATTAGATTTGTACCATAAGTAATTTTGTACTTATGGAAGATACTTCGAAAAGACCGAGGTATAAATCTTTCTGTCTTTCATGTGTCAATAGGTCCATCTTTAATAACAGGTTGATGAAGATAATCATTTTGAGCTTATATTTATGATTAATAGCCTAAACACAGCCAGGATTTCATGATTCAGTTGGTAAAACAATTTGTTTGATACATAACTCTCCTTTATCATATTGCTATGAACAAATTTGGATTTTAGCATGCCCGTCTACTCTTACATATCAATTTCACAGAATACTAGTTGTTCTTGTACATATCCATCGTGCTTTTCCTGCTACATTGTTTAGTTAATTTTGCTACTATGTGGCCATTCTTTGTTAAAATATTGCTGGATTTAAACATAAATACAGACAGTAGTCTTTTTTTTAACCCATTGATGGTAGGTAGAAATACCAAGAATTGTTTTGTAACCAAACACCATGAAGGTGTTTGGTTTTGCTACTGTAATATGTATAAAGATGCACATAACTTCAGCATGAATCTTATATGAATGCACTAACCTAGTTTTATACTCGATAAAAGGATGCTGGAATCTTGTCTTAATCTCATTGCAATTGTTTGCTTGAAATCTGTAACTGATATGTAAAAAAAGCAATGCATAAATATGATGTCAAATGAAAATTGTGAAGTGCCTGAGACTAAACTAGAAATTTCCCAAAAAAAGGCGAAGATTTTTTATCGTTTTGGGTGGTAAATACATGTTTTTTTCAATAATAATTAATACACTCTGTTTTATAAGACGCAACGGCATGCAAGAGTTTAATTTTTTTTTTACTGAAGACTATGTATTTATGCACTTTTAAACAATGAAAGGAGACAAAAAATTATCGTATTTTTTGGGTAATTTTTGTATGCATTGTCTTTGAAGTCACTTAACTACCACCTGGTTACTTTGGCAAACTGCTCTGTGTCTTTGGGTTAGGATGGTAATTAAAGACAATATACTAATTGGAAGAAATATGAGTGATTTTTGGCGACTAATTCATTTTTTCTTATCAAATATTGATCAAATTTAGTTCCATTAAAAAATATCTAATCTGTTGCCTTGAATGTGCAATCTTCACTACCTAAGATTTAAATTATTACTTTCTTCAGCAACAATAACAATTACACTGCTTAAATTTTTCCTAAGCTTTCTTTGATGATCAAGATCATCAAGCTGTTAGAGCCATTTCAAAATGAGTTAATTTTCTACATAAGCTGCCCAAAAATAAGTACTGTTGCTATGTCGCTCTTCTCTAAAAGGATTTCTACTGCTTGTCTAAAAGATGTTAAAGTAGAAAGTGCACGTAAAATTTCACTAAACTCGACCTTGCAATATGACTCGCTTCAGCAACTATTACGAGTAATGTCTCGAACTCTCTTTAGTTAAGGGTTCTACTGATCTGTCCTCTTAGCCAATCTACAATCGCTTCCAATCTATTTTCTTTGTACAATCGTTAACGCCTTGAAGTAAGCAATAACGTTTCATTTGCGCTAATCAAATTCTATCTTGGATAGCATTTGTATGGGAGTTAGCCAATGGCGTTGTACAACCAAGGGCGGATCCAGCTTTTACGCCAGGGGGTTCACATTATAGTTCATGTCAGAACACTGGGTCCGATTTCAATACTCCAATTCGTAATGACTTTTTAAAGTTTGCTGATTTGTGAACATACACATATTTTTTTTCTTTATTTATTGTCATACAAAGAATTAAATGTGCTTATAAATTTTATCAACAAGATAATTAATAAATTTTGTCATTCTGGGGCCAGCCCAGGGGACGGGGGTCATGACCCCTATGACCTCCCCCCCTGGATCCGCCCTTGTGTACAACATACAAACGTCATCTCTACATCAAGGCGTTAAAAATTGTAGAAAGAGAATAGATTTGTAACTTACTGTGCTTGTAACTTAGCCGACTGATCCCTGATCAGGGTGCCATTAATTTAACTGGTGTGGTTGCTAAGTTAATTGCAATCGAGCCATATGTAACTTTCAAACTATCCTCGCCTATTTACTTTGTCAAGCTCCTATCTTATTTTGACGAATTATGAACTGAAGTTTATATGACGCTGGACGCCATAAAATTGATAGATTCAGTGCTATTGTTATATTAAAAATATCGAGACTTATGCCTTATTCATAGACAGTATTATAACCTGTTATAGTTATAAGGAGCCCTACTATATAAATCCGAAATTCGAATCTTCGTGACGTTTTTCGTTTCGAAACCTACTCTGTGACACGAAATTCGAATCTTCGTGACGTTTTTCGTTTCGAAACTTACTCTGTAACACGAAATTCGAATCTTCGGATCGAAGAATGAATGATTCGAATATATTAGCAATCCGAACATTTACAGAGTAGGTACATTCCTATCCTCACAAACTTCGTTCGTCCGAAGTTTCGAACTTCGTTTCGGATGAATATAGTAGGGCCAAAGGCGAGCGGACGCCATTTTTTGCTTAAAATTTGCTTAAACACAGCCAAGACCAATTAAAACTTCTTTTTTAAAGTTATTGAGCTGTTAAATAGCTGATTAGTGATTTTAACATCTATGAAAAACGTTTTTGACTCATCTTTATATGAACAGCATTTTAAAACTGCGTTAAGCCCTTATTAGACGGCCATACGATATTATCGAATTCTGCAAAACCAAGTCCTTATGGCTGAGAGTGAGCTGAATATAGTTTGAGCGAAGAAGACAAACGTCTTCTTCGCTCAAACTGTATTCAAATTTCGTTAGAAAGGGACAAAATATTCGATAACTTAAATAGGTTTTAAACTGTCTATGAATAACACCATTTAAATAAGACTCATGTATCGATATTTCTATCTCTTTCACTCGTACGCTGCCTTATGTTCTGTCTTTCTCGACTTGAGTTTGGTCGGTGCATGCGTCGAATGGATATTGTTCGCTGTGTTCGAAACAGGATACCTCAATGAATTAAAATGCATTAAATGAACAAATTGAATGTAAAAAAATGTGTAGTATTAATGCAATAACAACTAGAAAGACTTTTAATTTTGTAATCTAAATGTATTTGGATCATGTTCGTATTATGTCTATACGGAATTAACAAAATCTTGTAGAAATATATATTTGTAAAACTTAAATCGTATTGTTTTTGCCTCAGTTTACGAATACATAAAGCAGATTTATTTAAAAGCACAAAAATGACTACTCCTTGGCTAATATAAGATTTTGAAGGCCATGTCGACACAGTATTGCTAATATTTGACAAGATTTACCATGTTTAGATCTAGAGGGAAAGTATAAAGCTACAAGTACCCTCATAATGCATTTTACGTAATACAAACTACCTGTCAAAATATGCAAGTAAAATGAAGGTAGTTCACGATTACGGTCATATACTTCGCCAAATATGTTAAGGATTTTTGTGGCCTCCATTTTGAAATTAAATTTGAATTTAGAACAGGTTTTGATTGAGGGGTATCAGCAAAATCAAGTTTCTTTCTGATTTTTAAATACACCTTTTTAGTTTAATTTCTTTTAAGTGTAGTTTACTACGATGTGGAATCGTTACAAACGTTAACGCTTGAATTTCAAAATGGCGTCTATAAAAATCTGTGTTGACTATTGACTGAATACGTTGATGAGATACTTGTGTAAAAATAATGTAACATGTGATCGATAATAAGTAATAATATAGTTTAATTTAATAATGTATAAATAAAAGTTCTCATTACTAATGTTTGTTTTATTTTTTATTACTTTACAGTTTAGATACATGTCTTTTCAGCCAATTTATTTGTACTACAGCAATATATTGCATATTATTAGATAAGCTAGCTAAAAATCAACCCATTACTGGCCACTGCTACTTGGATTCTTCTAAAACCGAAAGTACCATTGAGATGGGTTAGGCCACCGCTCGGGCCTAGTGTGGGCTATTGTATTTTTATTTTGAATACTGGGCCGGTATAATATCTGTACTGCACCTCATGGTAAGCTCAAATGCTGTCCGCAAGAACTGTAATGGCATCAGACGGCAGCACCATGCCATTCGATACAATCATACCGGCCTGCTAAGGTGCCTTTTCACACTACGGCGGACGGAACGGTTGGCGGTCTTCACATATAGCTAATCATATTATGATTTCTATTGTATACTCAGGATGTTTTCCTGCAATGTTAAATAGTTTAATAAAATACACTCCCTGCTTTAATGGCGCGGTTATACTTCGGTAAAAATACAAAGCTAAATCCATCGTTATTGCTAAAATAATTAAACCCCTAGCGTACCATAGCCCAGGGGTTCCCAAAGTGTGCGCCGAGGCACCCCGGTGCGCCGTAGTAAGTAAGGACCCTCCTTAGCCGGGAGCCGTGAGCCGATCCCCTATTTTTATCATTTTCCGAAACCATGATAATTTTAACAATATTTTGAGGACTCATTTCCCAAGTAACCAATTACATACGCTCGTTCATTTGTCGCCGGTTTCGAACTCATGCTCACGCATCCATAACCCTTCACATTGATTTGACTGAATGTTTTTGTGTTTCAGTTTTGTTTTTCTACATTTTCTCTTTCAATTAAAATTCGTCACAAATATATTTGTTTTGTTTTCTTTTTCTGTACCTATCTATCTAACTACTATTATTGTAGGTACCTATTTATTTTGACTGAATCGATATCAACTACATAGCTAAGGTAGGGAGTCGTGACAAAATACTAAACTTGTGCGCCGCCGACTGAAAAAGATTGGGAACCCCTGCCATAGCCTCTTCAAAAATAAATGGGTGTACATTATAATTGTAGTTGAAATTATGTAATTAACACTCAACTACCACCTGGCTTCAAAAGCCACGCAAAGTTTCAGTGACTTCAAGAGTTCAGACACAATGTAACAAATTTATTTGCAAAAAAAGCGACCATATATTTTGTATTTTTTTCCTATCGTATTTCATGGTAGTTGCATAATTTTTCGTAAACCTTTTATTTTTAAAGGCGATATAGTACGCAAGGGTTTACATTATTAATTTAGCTAAAATATGTATTTACCATCCAAACGATGATATTAAAACTATCACAAAAACATTAAACATTACGGGCGTACTTGCGATTTTTTTAGTTGCATTGTGTTGGAAGTCACTAAAAATACCACCTGCCTTCGTTTTCGGTAGCAGTCTGGATTTACCCTGTAACATACATATGTAACTACGCATTATCAAGTTTATTTATATCATTGTATTTTCCGATAGACTTCCTCCACCCTTTCCCGCGTTTTAAGGATACCCGACGACCCGTGTGATTCATCCTGACATTAAACATTGACAGGGTCTATTATAAGTGCCTACAAACGTGTAGTAGGTATTTCATATTCCGATTGGCTTATGTAATCGCTCGGGTACGGCTTGGCACGTGGGGAACTAGGATATTCATGGTCTATCCGATTTGCTTACATTGTGGCGGATTGATTGATGGAGTATATAAGGCTTTCGCAATTATTCACTGCTTTGGCGAAAAAGAATATACTGATACTTCGGTTTGGGCGCTTCGCTTCACTCAGCCATATTATTTATCATAACGTAAACATATTCGTATTAAAAATATTAATTGTAAATTTACAACAAATTATTAACAAACTGCTGTGATTTTAATCAACTTGTAAATTATGTAATAATCACTACATTGTAAACTGGTTTTTAACCGACTTCAAAAAAAGGAGGAGGTTCTCAATTCGACTGTATGTTGCTTTTTTTTATGTTTGTTATGAAAAGAGCGACACTATAGTTTCTTGCCCGTTCTTCTCTAGAGAAAACCGCATTCAAAACCGGGTGGTAGATAAAAAAAATGACTGAATCTAAACGATGTTGGACATTATAATGTATTCAATAAATTATTTTCATTTCGTTTTCATTTCATTTCATGTATGAATAGCTTATTTCGTATAGTGAATTCCAATGATTCTTAAATGTGTCTCGTTTGGGGTTATTTAAAGGTCACAGCTCATACAGGGACTCAAGACTGCCACCGCTAACAAAGCCGGGTGGTAGTTTTAGTGACTTGAGACACAATCCAACAACAACAAAAATTTGCAAAAATGCGACAATTTTTTAGTTATTTTTTTCTACGCAAGGGTTTAAATAATTATTTTATAAAAAACTATAGACTTACCATCCAAATAGAATAATATTGGAAAATCACGAAAAACATGGTTGCGTTTCTTTGCGAAATTTTTAGTTGCATTGTGTTTGTAGTCACTAAAACAGCTGGCTTCATTTTCGGTAGCAATCATGATAATATACTCTGCTTATAAGTTATAGTAGGTATGCTATAACTACACGCAGGTAATTTTTTTTATTTCTCTGTATGTGACAAGGCGTTGCAGACCGGATGCCGGGTAGCTCCAATGAGCTGTGATTCAAGTACGCCAACCCGCACTAGGCCATTTAGAGTTACCGAAAAATATACCACGCCAATAGTTAATAAGGAATTAACCGTACGAAATGTTCCGTATACTTTATTTACATTTCCTTATTTGTAAAAGGGTCTAAAATTGTCGAGAATTTCCTTATTTGTTATTTTATATTGGGCAATATACAAGTGATTCGGTCTCATAATACACAATCGAAATATCTTTGGATTACACAATAAGTTGTCTGTGCGCGGGTATCGAACCCGCGGCCTCTCGTTTCACACCCGGACTGTAACCAACTGGACCTCGGAGGATCCCTGCGCCGATTTAAGTGTTTTTCCAATCTACAAGTATTTGTCTCGGGTCTGGGTGTTTGTGAGACCGAAAAGTTTCTCGTAGTTTCTGATACACGACACAAAACTTGATCGGTGTGAGGTGAGACAACAGTGCATTTACACTGCTGTTTGTCGGGAGAAATAAACATTGCGGCCGTACCCACCCAGGCGCCCTAAGGCCTCTCATATTTGAGAGTAATACCACTATTATATGTGTGTGACTGTCGCTTGTATTTACCTCCCTCCGCTTTGTACGGAGGGAACTGGACAATAATTTATTTAAAACTCCTATTAATTTAACTTTCTGATTGATTTCGTTGCGGGTTAAACACAAGTTAGACAATCCCGGAGACTCGCCGAGCTTCTGAAATGTTTAAATATGTAAATATACTTGCTATTCACAGTTATAATGAAACACATCTTCAGCAATAATCCATTTTAATAATAATGACAGACGGAAAAGGAAGAATAGACAAAGCTGTTCCCAACTATGGTTTGGGCACAGATAATGTAACCAATACATTACAGCTTCAAAGCTCGGTGTCATTACATTGCGTGCCACTCATGTGCCACTGTTGATCCTGCGACACAGGAGCTACCGTGGTGGGTGTGGCGGGACAGTCTCCTTGTTGCTTGTATTTGTTGTACTTATTTAAGGTTAAGCGAGAATGCACGATAACAATAAAACGTGTAAATAATGATAAGATAATATGTATTACCCGTATTACGAATGCATAGTGATGTTAGAATACGATAACTTTGTTACATTTCTGTCAACTATCCTTTATTTATGATATCCTTGTCAAATCTATGTCAAAAGACAACCTAACCTGGACGCTGAAAGGCAAATCGAGGAACATTCATTATCCTTTAAATGTATATTATAAGATTATATATCCAAAAAAATATGTGACTAAAGAAAAAAAAGTAAACTAGAATAAAGATTCACATAAATAAGTATGTTGACAGGTTAAGGCAAATGAAGGCTATTTGTATTTTTTATTTTTATTTGTCCTTTATCTTATTAACAGGAAAGACATTTTAGGGTAGGTTCTATAGTAAATGTTAT
Organism: Hyles euphorbiae; assembly: GCA_023078785.2. Lineage (NCBI taxonomy): Eukaryota > Metazoa > Arthropoda > Insecta > Lepidoptera > Sphingidae > Hyles > Hyles euphorbiae. Next base: position 3,627,655 of record CM041054.1, on the reverse strand, counting down.
AATAAACATACCGAACAAACACAACCATATGATCTAACTTTGTGTCGTATCAGAAACTACGAGAGACTTTACGGTCTCACAAACGCCCAGACTCGAAAGAAATACCAGTGGATGACACGAACAAAGTATTTACTAGTAAAACCAATTAAATTTGAATTACAAAGCAACGCTTGACATTCCACTGCGCTCGCCATTCTGAGACATAAGATTTTCCTATATAGTGTATTATCTATGCTTATGATGTTAAGTGATAAGTCTCAACATGTCCAGTAGTTATGTCATGTAGAAAACGTAATAAATTCTTGATAAATGATAATTATCGATTGTATAACAACTCTAGTTATGACTTATGATACAACATTTGTTATCTGTAAATCATTGTTCTAGTCAGTTGTGTTGCTAAGTTGTGTGACAGCTCACAGCGGTTGGAATAAGCGGGAATTTTACGAGGTAGCCTTTTTATTTTTTATAGGGCTTTGCCCGGGTGCAGATAGACATTTTTGAAAATATTCTATAACCTGGTGGGTGGTATGGGTGTCCTGGCACCTCTGCCTACCCCTTCTGGGATATAGGCGTGAGTTTATGTATTTATGTATGTTCTATAACCTAAGTTCATCAGGGATAATGTAGGATTCTAATGGTGAAATTTTCAAATCGGTCCGGTAGTTTCAGAGCTTATTCAATGCAAACAAACAATTAAGTCTTGACTACCCCTGAGGTTACGCTCACGCCTTTTGCCGAGAAGGGGTAGGTTCGCCTGGTAGTAACCAGTAAACCCTCATTTCGCTTTGTCTGTTTTATCCCACGATGTGATAGCAGGCAAGCCTATCGCTATATCGGGCACAAATTCAAGAATAGAAAAATCCGATATCACTTTACCCTTTGGATTTGAATCCAAGACCTCAGCTTTATACCTGTACTGTAGTACAACCACGCCACCGATGACCGAGGCAATCTATCAACGTTTTACGACCTGTTCTACGGCCATTGTCTATATCCTATCTATCTTTAACAAGAGGTTAAAATGGCTACCATTACTATGTCAGTTCAATTCTACTCTTTATTAAACAAAGATTGACACATATATTTATCTTGCTTAGCTATTTATAAATATATGCACCATATCTATACCTCACTATCTTTGTTCACTGAAACATAAAATGCATCCAAATATCTATTGTAATCTCTAGTTAAAGATAGATAGATTATAGAGAACGGCTGTTAGTAATCGAATATTTTGTCTTCCCTCAAACTGAATTCAAAAGTCCTTTGGAAGGGACAAAACATAATTTGTATTGCAATGTACTTATTATCAGGTAGATTTTGGTCTTAGAGTATCATAGATTTATATATATATATAAGATTTATATATAGATATAGTATTATAGATATATAATATAGTGGGAATGCTGGTACTTCAAAAACGTACACGTTCACCTTTGCCTATCCTCGTATTGGCTGATATTTGACAGGTTGTTCAACATTCATTTATTACTTGGAAAAGAAAAGTAAAAATAAATAGTTTAGGGCTATTTAATTCCACTCAAACTCGTTTTAAAAGGATAATAGCTAAATATAATTTCGGCTATCAAAGGAATTTATAGCAATTTATTGCTAAATAATTAATTAATCACTAATATAGGAGCGCTACCAACATTACGAACAAGAAAATATCTACGTTTTTAACCGACTTCATCCAAGATCTTAATGTATGACAGCGCTCCCTCTATATTAAAAATACTCTAAGGTTATGGTTTAAAAAACCTAATTATCACATCATGGACGGAACACACAAGGCGCAATGTGGGTGTACTGGTAGCACGTCTACCCACCCTTTCTGGAAAAAGGCGTGAATTTATGTATGTTTCTTTTTGTTAATTTCGCTACACGTCGACTTATTGTAGATACGGCATACCCTCCAATTTAATGAGGACAAACTTGCATTCAGAATATATAATACTAGCTGTCGGGCCCGGCTTCGCCCGGGTGCAGATAGTTTTTGAGTCCAATCCACATCAAGAACATATTATTTCGCGTGTCTACTAACTATATTTCCCGCGTGCCGTCGACTATATTTCCCTTCCGTAGGAGAGGACATCCCGTGCCAACAATTTGAATTTGAAAGAGTAGAAAATATGTATATTTGGTTTCCTGACTCATCCCACGGGAACACTACATTTTTCGGGATAAAAAGTAGCCTATGTGTTAATCCAGGGTGTCAGCTATCACTATACCAAATTTCATCAAAATCTGTTGAGCCGTTTTTTCATGAAAGAGTAACAAACATCCATACATACAAACTTTCACCTTTATAATATTAGTAAGGATATTAATTTATAGATATCCTTGTCTATGGTTGTTGCAAAACTCTTTCATTGCTCTCCGTTTCGTAATATAGCAATTTAGTACAATGACTGACATAGTTCGGTTGACGATTGTGGCAAATATCTTGTGAGTGAAATTAATAAACTTTATTTAGTTCTTTTGCGGATAAAATACATGTTTAATTTAAAGATTATTATAAATTTTCAAAATATTTTGTGTTTATTTATTAATAAAAAAATATATCTACAAAATAAAAATAAATCGTGACTAGAAATTGAGATAAAATAATTTAAAACCTTGTTTTGAAAAGTGTTGGATGGTGTTTAGTTTGCAGTAGTACCTATTTGTTATTTTTTTGTTTCAATTAGTGTAAATACCTATATCTGGATCAGCCCATATACGTCCCACTGCAGGGCACGGGCCTACTCTACAATCGAGAGTACGATTGAGAGTGGTTAGGCCATATAGTCCACCACGCTGGCCTAGTGCGGGTTGGTATCGATTGTACATAAATACTCAAAGTTATTTAGTTCAGTCATTACTTTTTAAAAGTGTCTAAAGTCCGCCAACCCGCATTGGGTCAGCGTGGTGGACTATATCGCCGAACCACTCTCAATCGTACTCTCGATTGTAGAGGAGGCCCGTGCTCTGCAGTGGGACGTATAAGGGTTGATACAGACAGATCCCCGTGCTATCCAAGTGCGGATTTAATATATAACTTCATTAAGTGTATATATACATTTTTACAAATTGCTATGGTATGCAGGTTTCCTCACGATGTTTTCCTTCAACGTTATAGCGCATGGTGATTGACTATCAATACACATGACTCTGAAAAGTCTAAGATGTGCCCTGGGATTTGAAAAGACCATCGTAAATATGTTGGCGGCTGCGCCTAGTCCGGTACCAACACTCAACAGGCCACCATGCACTTTTTGACATGATTTTTAGTGAGCGATTAGAACTAAGGATGTAAAATAAATTACACCCAACAGTCACATACATAGTCCTGACCCCACACTAAGTCTAAATGAGTCTTGTGTCGTGGGAATCAGGAACTACGAGAGACATTTCGGTCTCACAAACACCCTGACTCGGAACAAATACCTGTGGTTCACACAAATATTTGTCACGGTGTGGGGATCGAACCCGCGGCCTCTCGTTTCACAGCCGGCGTCTAACCAACTGCGCCACGGAGGCTAATAAATAAATAAATATTTAATTAAGTCCTTCATTATATATTTCTGTTTGTTACAGTTTATTCATTGGTGTCGACGCGAGAGCAAATGACATTGGGGACAAAATAAAGTCAGGTAGGTAATTATAGTTTCTATTTTGTTTGTTTATGACTATATCAGTGTCGCAGTTGTATAAAGGTGAAAACACATTGTAGGTTTTCGTCTTACGCATAGAGTAAAGAAGCGGCCATAAATACTAGAGCAACGCGTCTTAGAGCGATCTGAACAATGGATTCTTTTGTTGTATGCACATTATAGGTCATACGCTTAAGACGTGACCACAGACTACATAGAAAGAACCTTGTACCTTCCATTGGCCTGATTGGTCAGTTGGCCCCAAGAAGCTTATACCCAAATGGAGATTGCATTCCGTATATAAAAGTGAAGCACAAAAATTTGACCTCGAATGACGTTGCGACTGATTGCTATCCTTTTCTTTCGAGTGACAATGAATGAAAATGACTTTTTGTTCATTCATTGTCACTCGAAAGAAAAGGATAGCAATCAGTCGCAACGTCATTCGAGGTCAAATTTTTGTGCTTCACTTTTATATACGGAATGCAATCTCCATTTGGGTATAAGCTTCTTGGTTGGCCCCGTACTTACTGCTCTTTACTCTATGCGTAAGACGAAAACCTATAATGTGTTTTGAGCTTTACGATGCGACTACAAAAGCGAGGTCTCGAGTTCGAATCCCGGCTTGGGCAACGTATGGGTGTATTTATTATTTATTTATTTAATGCAGTTTTCCCGATTGTTATAAAGTTAATCATTATAAAGTTCAGAAAATTAGAAGCTTAGTTCTGTCTGGAATGAGTTTCCATTAAATTCAAGTATACCATAAGCGCAATGAATGATCATTAGTTTTTAAGTGTGAAGTTAATTATTAAAGTACATAATATATTCATTTTATTGTTAAAAAGTTGCGGTGCTTGAGGATAAGTAAATGTTGTAAGCACCCCGCGCTTTGTAGTAATAAAATGAATGTATATTACTCCACTTTCTAATTTTAAACTCATTATCAATTATTTTTACTTTTTTAGTTGGTTTTTTTTTTATTAAAGCGTGTATTTTTAAGTTTTTAAACCATTATTTAATTGTTTTGACTAAAAACATATACTTATCTACAGCTATTTTATCAAAGGAAGATAGCTGCGCGTAAAATAACCATAAATATTTTTTTTCAAAAAGAAATTTCTGGATAGGGTTATGTTATATAATTTTTCAATCAATGTATTTTCATCGGTCCTCGACAAATCTACAAAGTTTGAATGGATCGTTTAAAGTGGGCCAAAATCGAACTCAAAGGAGTCGGTTACAAACATACAAGTGAAGCTAATATAAAGCGTGTAAGAAAATGGTTAAAAGGGTTTAATTCAATATTTAATTATGTCTCGACGATCGCTTGACACTATTAGGTGATTTTTTAATTAATTTCTTTGTTGTTAGATAACAATATGACGGTGCAACGTCTGACCGCGCTTCGGGCGCTGATGGCAAGCCAACCTACGGCTTTGGCAGCCTATATTATACCCACTGCTGACGCCCATAACGTAAGTAAATAATAATATTAAAAAGAAAACTAAACTAAATTTGTATTCTATCTCATTCTCTCACATGCTAAATGTTATACAGGGTGATTTTGAATTATTATATTTAATTTAAACCACATGTTCCTAACCCCCATAGGTAATATTGTACAAAGTTTGATCAAAAATTGCCTGATAGTTTTGTCAAAAATGGCGATTTTATGTTCTAAGACATTTCATCATACAATGTATCAATATCACCCTGTATATGAATGCGTTTGTCTCTTTTTGGTGCCGCTTTTTCGTTTCATCGTATTTTCAAATCACATATGCGTAAAATTTCACAAAAACAATATATTTCTATCTTTTTTTTTCCGGTATTGCACTATGATTCCTCTTGCTCACTTTTGCATTTGGTCTTATTATTCTTTCGCTCTGTACCCACTCTTGAACATAAGTCTCCCTCAAATACCATAGCGACCTACTGGACGCGACCTTCACCCATTATAATACCATAAATTAGCAAGAACTTAAGTGGTGCTATGCCAGCTTAAGTGAATTCGCACTTGGCCAGCGTGGTAGATTGTACTTACTCCTCTCAATTGTACTCTCGATTGTAGAGGAGACCCGTGCCCTGCAGTGGGACGTATATGGACTGATATAGGCCATAGTATTTCAAGCTAGCTTAGTAGTAAGCAGACTTCATATTCCATGAAATTCTAGCTTAGTTCCTCAATCATACCCTCGATTGTAGAGGCGACACGTGCCCTGCAGTGGGACGTATATCTATACTAATATACTAATACTATAAAGCTGCAGAGTTTGTTTGTTTGTTTGTTTGAACGCGCTAATCTCTGGAACTACTGGTCCAATTTGAATGATTCTTTCAGTGTTAGGTAGTCCATTTATCGAGGAAGGCTATAGGCTATTTATCATCACGCTATGACCTATAGGAGGAAAGCAGTAGTGATATTTCTAGCAAATACGAGGAAATTTTGTTAGTTTTTCGTGGTCCGATTGGACGATATTCTAAACTGATAGTGAGAATTAAACATTTTGACCGCCATTTTAAAACGTGTTTGCACCCGGGCGGAGCCGGGCCCGACCGCTAGTGTACTGATATAGGCCATAGTGTTCCAAGCTAGCTTAGTAGTAAGTAGACTTCATATTCTATGAAAAATCTGGCTCAGTTTCTCAATCGTATCCTCGATTGTAGAGGAGGCCCGTGCCCTGCAGTTGACCATATCGGGGCTGGACTATTTGAATTACTTTGATCTTCTTTCTTTTTGTTCACAGTCGGAGTACATAGCCCCAGTAGACGCTCGTAGGGAATGGATATCTGGATTCACTGGATCAGCCGGGACCGCAGTGGTGACGTCATCACATGCCCTCGTGTGGACCGATGGGAGATACTACACGCAGTTTGAGAAGGAAGCTGATATGAGCATATGGACTCTTATGAAGCAGTGTGAGTTTAATTAATTACTTTTATTGCAATGAATGGCGAAATGAGCATGCCGCTCGCCTGATGGTAAGCGACACGACCGCTCATGAACAGTGGCAAAACCAAACACCTTGGCCCGCCACTTTTACAACACTGCGCCTGATGCTGTCTAGGCAGAGTATCGAATGGCATCAGACGACAGTCCCAAGACATTCAATACAATAGGCATGATGACTGATTTTGAAAAACTACTTCAGAATGTTCGTATACATTAACAATACTTAAAATGAATTTAATTTTTGAAAACAAGTGAAGATTTGCGCGTAAAATTACGTTTCAAATTTCACATTTTAACCTTTGCTCAAAAACGCCGTAATAGTAATGGTGTCGGTGTGTGACGTCATGCTTTACTAAATGCTTGCTCGTGCAATGTTTACGTGTATATTGTGATATATGCATTTTATTATTTTTAATAGTAATGCCGAGTTTTGATGTGGATCGATGATGTGTAGTTCCGCAATGTAATAATACATCCATAGAAACTCCGAGCAATTTGTTTATTAATGTTTCAATGGATAAAAAGGTTAGAAATATATGGCTAAAAATGGAAAGGCAAGATCCAGGATCTTTATCTTTAAATTCGATGATTAATTTCCGTGAACACTATTTTGAAGGAAATAATAACTTTATTTACAATGTTCATAATAGCCGCGTACTGACTAGCCACGCAGCCTCGCGCGGTAGCCTCAGACGTTTGCTGCGGGACGGTTGCCTCGCGAGGCAGCCTTGATGTGTACATTTTTTGGATCGAGGCAGCTTCGCGCGACTTGGCCGAGCCAGTTTTGCTCAAGATCGCCATGAGGCCGTTCGGAAAGCTGTCGCCACCACTGCTTTTCTAATAATTCTACGTCTTGTAAAGAAAAGAAAACAGAAACCCAAACGTTTTTGGATGAAACTGTTATATCAAAACAGATTACAAGCTGGGAAAAAACTGTTTGAAGAGTTGTGCTTCAATGACGCAGATAAAAAAATTACTAGAATGAGTAAAATTGAATTTGAAAATATGTACACTCTTATAAATACCAAAATAAGAAAGAGAGACACACATTTCCGAGAAGCAATATCCGCAAGAGAAAGATTATTCGTGACTGAGATTTTTGGCCACAGGAGATTCTTATACCAGTCTAGGTAGGTCTCTCATATGCGAGAGGCCATCTGGGTAGGTACCACCGCAATGTCTATTTCTCTCGTGAAACAACACTGCTTAAATGCACTGTTGTTTCGGATTGAAGGACATTGTAGCCAGAGCAACTACTGGACATATTGAGACTTAACATCTTATGTTTCAAGCTGACGAGCGCAGTGGAATGTTGTTACTGTTTATGAGCGGTCGTATCGCTTACCATCAGGCGAACCGCTTGCTCATCTCGCCATACACTGAAATAAAAAAAGAAAAAAAAGTCTACAGTATTGTATCTATTTCGCATATCAAAACAAAGGATATCGGTAATAGTTCCTGAAGTCTGTGATGCCATAATCGAGGTGTTGAAGGATTACGTTAAGGTAAAATAATTTTTTTTTAATTTATCATTTATTAATAAATCAACACATATCAACATAGAAATATGATTAAACTAATATTTAATGATAAGGAGGTGGAGGGGGAGGCATCGATAAGGTATCAAGTATCAGGCAAAGGTGAGGTAGCAGACATAGGTGAGGTAGCAGGCATAGGTGAAGTAGCAGGCAAAGGTGAAGTAGCAGGCATAGGATAATCACTGTATGCTCCCATGTCTGCTTGAAAAATGATTTTATTTATAGCATTCTTTACACATGCTAATGTAAAATTATCATATTTTCGCAACTCATTTGCGATATGTTGTCCGTAAATATCGTAGGGATCATTTGAAACCTTATCTCTTGCATATTTTTGTAAAAGTGTTAATGCTTCGGATATAGCACTGTCAGTTAAATCATCAGTCTCTTTTGTTTTCGATCTTTTTTTAGGTTTCGTAATCAACTTCTGTTGTGGTTCTTCCACTGACGTCGGATTTGAAGTTTCATTTACCTTGTTGTCTGCATTTTGAGTATTATCCTGACTTGATTTCTGTAAAGATGAACATTAAAATTTTATATTTTTTAACAGATACCGTCATCCCAAAAAGAGTGGCTTGCCATAGCAAAAGAGTTTGAAAGCAAATGGAATTTCCCACATGTCATAGCAGCAATGGATGGGAAGCATATTACAGTCTCCTATAAATAGTGGCAATGATTATGATTGTTACAAAATGTTTCCCAGTATAGTGTTGTTCGCTTTAGTTGCCGCTAACTACAAATTCCTGTACGTAGATGTTGGCAGCAAGGGTCGTATATCAGATGGAGGTGTGTTTAAAAATACTAATTTATATCAAAAACTGGAAAAGAAGGAGCTTAACATTCCTACGCCAGAAATCCTACAAATACTGTATAAAACTGCAGTGCCCTATTTTATTCTAGGAGATAAAGCTTTTGCACTGAATGAGTACACATTAAAACCTTATGGAGGTACTCCAGAAAGAGGTTCAATGGAAAGGATCTTTAATTATAGACTATCCAGAGCAAGAAGAGTTGTGGAGAATGCATTTGGAATTTTAAGTTCTGTTTTCATAGTATTAAGAATGCCGCTACTATTAGAACCAGAAAAGGCTACTAAAGTCGTGTTGACTACAATATGCTTATACAACTTTGATGCGACCGATGGGCGTTTCTTTAAACTGCATATACTAGGTACCATTTTGAAGTTCTGTACTAAAAATCAATTAAATAGGAGCAGTAGTTTAGTCATAAATGATTTTTTAAGTTTTTGCCCCATTTGAACACTCTGTAGCTTTTCTAACAGCTGATTACGCCTAACCAGTAGCGTAACAATAGGGTGGCATAGTGCGCAAAATGCCACGGGCCCCCGGCCTTAGGGGCCCCCGGCGCGGCGGCCCAGACGGGACCCTCAGGCCCAAGAGACCGTAAACAGAGAAAGAACCTAACTAATTGATTACCAACAAAATTGATAATCAAAAACGATTTTCTTAATTGTTATTATAGATACCAATAAAAATAATAATGGTTTTTTAGATCTACGCGAATTTTACGCATTGAATTAAAACTATTTTGTATAGCGCAGATTTGGTTTTAAAAAGAACAAAACTTTAATATTAGACTTCTGAGGGGCCCCATCACCATTGCAGCGTTTGGGCTTCGGCCATCTAGTACCGAGTACACCTAGATATTACGATGACTGATTGGTCTCGTTGTGGAGATTCTTTTATGGCCTGCAGGCATACGACCGTACAGCCTGCCTGACGGTCAGCACGTACAGCCGCTCATGGATTTTCGCAAATCCAGGGATCCAGCAAAATGAAGTCACTTCCTTCCGTAAGGAGAGCACTCACACAGATAGTTTATAGCGCCCAGGGAATTCCGAAGCAGGGAGCTTGTACGTGCGTGGTAGAAAAAATCACTGAAAACGTATGTACTTTCCGGGAACGGATAGTTTCAAGATTGTAGTAAGATTGAACTCTACTACGGAGCGGTGCGGGAAGTGTAATGGAAGATTAGCGATAGTGGCCATATTCCTCAGAGCCATCTTCCTCAGAGCAATTCCCGTTGAACAATCGATAGATTACACAAACCCGAAGTCCCGCTGCAATCTTAACGGCTCAACTTTCTCAATGGGCCGAGCTGTTATTTTGGGGCTTCTACCCTGAGGTGAAAGAAGTACTCCACGTGGTGCCAGTCTCCAGGTGGTGAAGTATCGCTTGGTTCTGTTGAGAATCCCAAACTTTTTGCTGGCCAATCTGCCCTTGTCTTCCAAATAAATATATACATAAATACACCCAACAGTCGGTGGAAGCATCGAGCCTTATGGAACACCAGAATTAATGGTCTTGGTCTCGATACAAAAGGCGTCCAATACGACTTTTATGCTCCGAGCATTCAGAAAGCTGCCGATGTACTTTCAGAGTTCCTCGAGTTGAAATATCAGGCAGGATCTTCACCAGAACGACGCCATGCCGCACTCGATAAAAAATTCAAGGCCTACCGTAATCGCCGCCTGATGATATGTGGGATAAATGAGAAGATCAGATGACGTATTTCCTCAACTCAACCTCACTCGAGGATCCTCTAGGAAAGGTATATTTTTAACCAAAATATTAACAAGATTAACTTTTAAGTATTATTGTGCTGTTGTTAACTCGTGTCAGCTCTGGTATAAACCTTAGTGGTTTTATTGATGCTGTTCATGTTATGATTTATGTATAATTTTCTTTTGTGTACAATAAATGAAAAAAAAAAAAAACTAAGCATACCATATTCGAGAATTCCTTGAATTCATTTTAAACTTCACCTCGACAAGGATAAGGTTGAGGAATATTCGAGGAAACGTCTTAGAATACGGGTGTAATGTAAGAATTCCAGCACGATCTCCCACGCAAGACTTATGAGGCTACCTAAAGGGACCACCGGAGTAACTGCTCTGCGGTGCACTTTTACTAACTCTGATTCCGGGATGGACGACAGAGCACGTGATCTCGCCCACAAAATCTTAAAGGGGCGTCCAGATCTAGACTAAGTGGATATTATCAACTTTGCTCTCTACTGAGAGACCTGCGTCCTGACTTTGCGCCGGGCGTTCACTGGAATAGAATCGGGGCGCTTCTCGTCCTGAGATTATATCCAGCACCGCCCGAAATGCGGAAGACAGGGTCTTATTCGGTATGCTAGCGCAGGTTTTTGTTAGGGTCCCGCCTCGACCGCAATGAGTGTGACTAGTGACACTGATATATTCTGATATATTCCTTTCGATCTCGTCCGGGGTACCGAAAGAACTTAATAGTTTTCCTCTCCATAAAAAATATGGAATGGGGGCCCCAGCCGATGATTTTGCCACGGGCCCCAGATGGTGTAGTTACGCCACTGCGCCTAACGTATGGTCATTCACCTTAAAACGATAGATAGTACTAAAATTGCGCGTTGTTGCCGCTCTTGCACAAGTCACACAAGCTGCGGTGTGGCGCGGCGCGACATTAACGCACGCCGCGCGCGACGTTGCCAATTTGTTATCTATTCGTATCTACAGGTCAATGAAATTTATTTACACAGGATGGTTGCGTTTTACTCTTATTTGGAAGCTATTTAGTTTGTTTTGAAACAAACAAAATCTCATTTTTGGTATTATTAATTTTTGTGCTGTGCCGAATTAATACCAAGGACGTATAGTACACATAACGTAATTTAATGCCCATCGGTCGCATCAACGTTGTATAACTACTTGCGTAGAGATCAAGATTCCTCGCAAAGGTTTACTCCCCCAGGATCATTCGATGGCGAAGTTGAAGGAACATACCCGGCTAATGACGGCAGGATACAGAAATGTCATCAATGCTATCTATTCAAGCTATACCACGGCGAGGATCAACAGATGTAAAAGAAATACATTCACATTTGGGGAGACATTTCATTACAAATGGAACAATTTCTTGGCAGAATAATGATCAGTAAATACTTACTTTTTTATTTAAAGTACTCGTATCTTGCGTAATTCCTGGATGGTTTCTATCTCCCAGGAAACTAAAGGCTTCATAGGCGTACCAATTTGAAATATATATTTCACCACGACCTGTAGTAAAATGAATATTTTTATCTATATTATAATGTATAATTATAAAAAATAATTAAAAGATATTGGAACGTTATTACGACCGATCTCACTTTGGATATGATAAAATGAATATTGTTTAACATAAACATTAATAAACACCTGGTCGAGTGATTCGGCTTTTTTTCTCTCTTGATTTTTCCCTCCTGTAAGATCCTAGCAAAGAGTCCATTTTTTTCTTTAAGTCTTTAATTGGAATGTTCATTTCTTGATTTATATGCCTCCATGCATCTTCTCTTAGTCGTCTATTAGTATAATCGGGACATTGTGCGTCCCAAAGTCTTCTATATTCACCGTATAGTTGTATTAATTTAAGACACTGTTCTTTATCCATGGCGCTAACTTACGACGAATAAGCGAGGCGAAACACAACCGTCTCGATTGAGCGCGGCAAACGTACCGAGGCGCCCTTGAGCATGGACAAAAAACCGACAACGCTCGGCTCGGGCCGCGGCACGCTCGGGCGAGGCGGCGCACAGTGGGACGGATTTCGGGGCTCCCTTTCGTAGGATTTTTCAATTTTTTTTTACCTTTTTTCCCAAATCTAAGTATAAGGTATTATTTTTATTACCATAAAATTAACTAATATTAGAATTTTGAACCGATTGGCATCTCAAATATTTAAATAAATGACTTTGAAGATTTTAAATGTATCATAACGGATTTTTTTTTCGTCCTAACTTTTTTTTATATCAAGATGTAAAGCTGAAACTTTTTACTTTTCGCTCGGTCAAGGTCAAAACTTGTATCGCTTGATGTGGATTCAAATTATAATCCATAAAAGTTTCAGCTTTACATCTTGATATAAAAAAAGTTAGGACGAAAACAAAATCCGTTTTCATACATTTAAAATCTTCATAGTCATTTATTTAAATATTTGAGATGCCAAACGGTTCAAAATTCTAATATTAGTTAATTTTATGGTAATAACAATAATACCTCATACTTAGATTTGGGAAAAAAGGTAAAAATATATTGAAAAATCCTATGAAAGGGAATCCGTCCCACTGTGCGGCGCGGCGAGTTCGTTTGCCTCGGGCGAGGCACGTCCCGACTAGCCGAGCATTTGCTTCGCGCGGCAGGCCTCGCGAGGCTGCTCGGTCAGTCAGTACGCGGCTAATAACAATAGCGATAAATATCGGAGCTACGATTCATTTATTTCGTTTCGGTATTATTATCATACCAATCGCTGTGTATACGAGTGCATACTGAAAAACGTTATTAATGTTCCAATTAAATAGTGATATGGAATATCGCATAGTTCCAAATGTTGAGCTATTTGCGATGAATCCTTATTCCATGAGTAATGTTCCTTTTTCATAGGTAGCACAAAACAGATTGCATTACTAAATATTAGATAAATATAGGTACTGAATAACATAGAAATTACCAAAACTTGCCAACAAGTTCACGTTAAGACTAAGTAATATTAACTAAAGATGAGACGTATTTACGATACCAGGTTTTAAAACCAGGTATTCACTTCGAAGTACGGCGCCCTGGTACGAACTACGAGCAGAAAATACTTACAAGTATGAAAGTATTGCCATACGTCGATGCGCAGAGAGCTCTGGAAACTACACATGAAAATACTTGCATAGGAAAACGATCCATAAACTAATATAAATAAGAACCATAATCGTATCTGTCAATAACAAATACTTTGAACTTCAAAGTATTTTTTTATTCATACTATTTTGCTCCTTATATATCATAGAATACGGGTTGAATTCCTATGCAAGTATTTTCAAATTTTGACGCCGCTTTAAGTCGGTGCGCGAAGAACTTGGAACACTATACATAAAAATACTTCCATAGAAAAACTATCCTTAACTTCGTATAAATAAGAAACACAATCGTATTTGTGAATAGAAAATACTTTGAAATTCAAAGGATTGAATTCCTATGCAAGTATTTTATAGACGCCGCGCCGCGGCTGGGACGCGAAGGGTTGCCGACTCATACTAACAAAATACTTTAAAGTATTTTAGAACCTGGTTTTGAACCCTAGTATTTTTACGTACTCATACTTAGAAGCCCTGGTACTTAATTTTGCAAGTATAATATCTCATCCCTAGAACCAATTGTCTAAAATTTTGATAGAGGATTTTGGCGAATTCGATCATGACTATCGTTTGGTTTCAGAAATTCGTAACCGTACTCAGCATGAAACTGAAAACATCACTATATATTTTTCTATAATGTCTGATTTTTTATTATGTTAAAGTTTGAAGATAGCGTAATATTTAACAACATGTAATTTTGCCGGCGTTATAGTATAAAAGCTGAATTTTATATATGTTATTAAGGCAACTATAAACAAATATTTCCTTGGTATTCAGACATTTTTGATGGTTCTTTCATCTGGCCAGAAACATTAAAGCTCATAACTTCCAAAGCCACCACGACCTGAACTTCATAATAGCTGATTGTGCGATGCCTATGTCAGAGGCAAGTGCAGACAAACTTACAGCTTTTATAAAATTCCGAAGGTCTGGCGGCCACGGGCTCTTGATTTAAACGGAAAGGTCACAATAACAGAAAAAGAATATTGTCACGTAACATTTAAACATAGACAATACTAACTAAACAAGTATCTAATTATATTATTAGAACCATGGTTTAGAGCTCTAATTTATTTCAACACTTAGGTTTTGTACTTTTATTTTTACAAAAATATTTTTAATCTTAATTAAAAACTAAAGCACGTGTTTATTTTGAGAATCCTTTTATACATTATTATATTAAACCATACATACATACATACATAAACTCACGCCTTTTTCCCAGAAGGGGTAGGCAGAGGTGCCAGGGCACCCACATTTCGCCTTGTATGTTCCGTCCCATGATGTGATAGGTGGCGAGCCTATCGCCATATCGGGCACAAATTCCTGACTCTGGGCTGATAATGAATAGAAAAATCCAATATCACTTTGCCCAACCCGGGATTCGAACCCGAGACCTCAGTTTTGTAACCGTACCGGAGTACAACTACGCCACCCAGGCACGTTATATTAAACCATAATTTCATTAATTCGTTGTTACTGTCATCATCTCCATTATGCCGGCCTGCTATATGCCTCTTCACACTACAGCGGAATGACTCGGTTTGTAACTTTGTGCGGCCCACAAATATTTGGGTGTTTATGTGACCGAAAAGTCTCTCGTAGTTCCTGATACCCACGATGCAAGACTCGATCTTAATGTGGGTACAAGACTATGTATGTAACAGTTGGGTGTATTTATTTCTTTTATTTAAATTGTTCATATTTTAGGTAAAATTCGTATTTTTTTCTTGTGTGTGCAATAGTAATAGAAATTATTGCTTTTTCAAATCAACATCACTACTTTATTATTTTAGAAGCCTTAGGCTCAATTGCACAAACTAACTTTGCCAATACCTTTGCCCTTGAAACTGTCAATTCCATACATTCGCAAGGTCAAATACATCTCAAATGTATGGCGATGACATTTTCATAGGCAAAGGTATTGGCAAAGTTACTTGGTGCAACTGAGCCTTAGCATGCTCTATGTTTCTGCTATTGCTAATTGCCCCCACAGAATTTATAAACAACAAAAAAACTGACTATTATAACCATTTTTCACCTCTAAAATTACACACGCAAAATTGACCGTTCAGTTTCTTCTGTAAATGGGTTCGTAAAATAACGAATTCCATCGTAGATTACACGAGATCGTATAAAGATATTAAGTATTAACCGATCGGTTTGTGAACCACAATCGCAAATCGCAAAATTTTGATTATTTCAGGAGGTAATTTTCAATACTAGCCAAATCCACTTTTGTACAAATCCAGAAATTGTACATTTTTTGCCTGTCGTTTCTTATATGGCTTTTATTAAGCTGGAAGTGCATTATTCTGATGTTTTAATGTTTGACGTGAGAATTTCAATATGTAAATGAAAGTTTACAGTGTAGGTATTTAATTAGAAAAACGACATAAAAGTTTGGATTTGGCTACTTTTGATTGTAAGTGTTGGATTTGACTACTTATGAAAAAGAATGAATTGGATTTGGATATTTTTGAAAATAAGTGTTTGGATTTGACCATTTCTGAAAGTGAAAAAAAAAACTGATTATATAGGGTTACTCGGATAATGTATGGCAATTGTAAGATGGCGGCTTAATCTAAACGCGTTCTAATTGATCAATTTGGATAAGACTAAGTTTGAAAGTAAGTGGTTTAAAAGTATCGATGGAATAGGCTAGTTTTGAAACTAAACCCCTTTTTAAAATGTGTTTTGGGGGCTTTTTACTGAATTTACATGGATATATCTACAATTAAATTGTCAGGAATTCTCAGCGGATTCATCTGGCATTATTAGTACAAAATTCGTGAATTTGGAGATGTCCACTTTTGAAAATCACCTCCTGATTTATACAATTTGTGAAATGTTATTATCGACTTCACTTGCTATTTGTGATTGCAATTGCTATTTCTATTTATTCCATCACTATTGTGCAATAATGTACTCGTATTAATATAAATTTTGTTTCTTTCGTCACCTTTACTCGTATCTTTCATATCGACGGCGAAGTGCCAATAGCTCCTAACTGAAAGTCATAAATTTACACAAACTGAAAAAAAAAGTTTAATTTTTTGTTTCATTAATGAGTAGTAAATATATTTATAAGTGGGGAATAGTAACAATGCGAATGTATGGTAAAATACACTTAGTAGATTTCACAAAAACATCGGCTTAATACACCTTTACAATTAAAACAATAAAGAAGGTAATTTCTCATAAAATTTCAGATAGGAGGTATTGGTTCTTCACCGTCGATATGTGTTATTATTCATTCCAACCATTATATCAAAAACCTCGTTAATATTAGCTCAGTTTTCTCTCGTGTTGTTTCAGCCTTGCCTGAAACTCCGACTATGGAGAAATGGCTCGCTACAAACCTTAAAGACGGGGCCGTGGTGGGCGTCGACCCTCATACATTCACTAGGGATGAGTGGACTCCTTTACAGGTGAGCTTAAATATACTTCTCATGAGAAAAATCAGAACACCTTACAAGTTTATGTTTTGTAAGGATTATCAGAAAAAAAGTGTTCAAAATATTTTGAATTTATAACATCAACATTAGGATTTGAAAACCTCATATTATTCACTATTAAATGACATTTTATATACATTCTTAAATATACATATTTTTGAGATACTACTGACTACATACTATCTGATAAAACATTAAACTTTTGTAGGACGTTGTAGCATGAGTAACTACTCGACATATTGAAACTTAACCTATGTCTCAGGATAGCGAGCGCAGTGGAATACCAAGCAGTGTTTTGTAATCCAAGGTGTTTGGTTTTGCTACTGTTCATGAGCGGTCGTATCGCTTACCATCAGGCGAACGGCACGGTCGTCTCGCCATTCATTGCAATAAAAGAAACACAATTATATTTCTATCTCCTCAGACGGCGCTAACAAAAGCCAACATGCATTTGATCCCCGTATCGAAGAACTTGGTGGACGAAGTGAGGGTGGAACTCAAAGATCCGCCCCCGAACCGACCTCGGAATCGTATCGTACCGCTGCCTGTTAAATATACTGGTATGTTCTACTGTTCTCTCTTTCTCTCTCTGTGTGCGCGTGCGTGCATGTGTGTGTGCGTGCGTGCGTGCGTGCGTGCGTGCGTGTGTGCGTGTGTGTATATGAGTGGTGAAGGGTGATTTAAAAAAGGGAACCTGACGTCCCTAATGTTATAGTCAATTACATTAATGATGATTGATGTCTATTGTCATTTCGTATACTTTGTTAATCGAATTCGAACAAAGGAGGAGATTCCCAATTCGACTGTATGTTTTTTATTTATTTATTTATTTTATTTGTAGGCAAACCAGCAGGACAGAAGATAAAGGAATTAAGAGAGAAGATGGTGGAAAAGAAAGCTGCCGCCTTAGTTGTCACTGCGTTGGACGAAATCGCTTGTAAGTACTTTTTTATTGCTGTCAATGGTGAGACGTGCATGTCGTTCGCCTGATGGTAAGCAATACGATCGCTCCTGAACTATAGCAAAATCAAACAACATCTTGAATTATCAAGTAATGCTTGGCATTCTAATGCGCTCGCCATTCTGAGACATAAGATGTTGAGTCTCAATATGTCCAGTAGTTACTCTGGCTATAATGTCTTTCAATCCGAAACACAACAGTGCATTAAACTGCTGTTTGTCGGGAGAAATAGACATTACGGTGGTACCTACCCAGGCGGCCTCCCACATATGAGAGACCTATCACCAGTATTTCCTATGTTGTCATTTATTTTTGAGCAGTTCATGCGAATAAGACCCTTCAATATTGGTCTGTTGTATTAAAACGTAATCAATATTGCTTGGACTAAAATAAAGTGATATATGACATTTTATGGACCCAATAAATATCTTCATTTCATTTCATTTGTTTTCAGACACGCTAAACCTCCGAGGTTCAGACATAGATTACAACCCGGTGTTTTTCTCGTACCTCCTCATTACTCCCGCGTCCGTGACCTTGTTCTCTGGCGACGGTGACCTTGACCCTGAGGTCACGGAGCATTTGAAGACCGAAGGTGTACAGGATCTGGAAGGCGCCAGGTATTGTGATGTGGTGGTGAAGCTTGAGGAGTTGGCGGTGAGTAGATTTTATTGTCATTCTTTATTATTTAATCCTTAGTAGTTTAGCTCTAGTACCATGGTTCCTAACCTTCTTAGGTCTGTTACCCCTATGATCTAAGGGTGACTGATTTTACCCCTCCTCCCAAGGATGATCTCAAACAATACGTGTTAATACCTTATACGTAGACTTTATTAAACTTAAAACAATTGCACTTAACCAACAATTATGCTTTTGAAATTTTTATAACTTTACAATTTTTACACGCTTTATATTAGCTTCACTTGTATGTTTGTATGTTTGTATGTTTGTTTGTAACCGACTTCTTTGGGCGCGATTTTGACCCACTTTAAACGGCCAGATTTCGTTCAAATTTTGCACACCTGTCAAAGACCGATGACAATACAATAATTCGATTAAAATATATAATTATCCTGATTAGATTCGCCAGGATTAATTATTCTTATAATTGATGACCATTGCTACATTCATCGCTAGATGGCGTTAACATTGTATTCTTCCAAGAAGCTTATACCCAAATGGAGATTGCATTCCGTATATAAAAGTGAAGCACAAAAATTTGACCTCGAATGACGTTGCGACTGATTGCTATCCTTTTCTTTCGAGTGACAATGAATGAACAAAATTGTTCATTCATTGTGAAAATATTTTCATTCATTGTCACTCTATTTTTCGTTTAATTCGTATTTTTTTCTTGTGTGTGCAATAATATACTCGTATTAATATATTTCTTTCTTATGTCACCTATACTCGTAGTCAGCCTACCCACAATGGAAACGCGTGATGTTTTGTTACAGAAAGAGCTATCGGAGAGCGGTGACGGCAAGCATCACGTGTGGTTATCCAGTGATGCCAGTGAAGCCATACACAGAGCCGTTTCTGGGGTAAGTAAATATATAATAAATAAAAGAAATAAATAAGACGATTACCAAAATTAAAAGTATACAGAGTGATATTGACATATGGTATTTAATTTAAAACACATGTTCCTTAATCCCCTTAGGTACTATTGTGCCAAATTTGAATAAAAACTGCCTGATAGTTTTGTCAAAAATCGCGGTTTTAAGTTTCAAGGCTTTTGATCAACCCCTATAGATACTGAATTTTTTTTGGTTCAAATAAGTTCCTTAACCGAACTGAAGGTCATCTAAGCGGTAAAAATACTCTTATCTACATACTATATTGTGGATATACATCTACTATATTGTGGAATTGTTTGCCGGCGCACGTGTTCCCTCCTTCCTACAATCCTGGGTCCTTCCGCCGCGGTGTGAAGAGGCACCTTAGCAGGCCGGCATAATTGTTTCCATTGGCATGGGACTGCCGTCCGATGCCAATGGATACTCTGCCTGGGTGGCATTGCCACTTTCCATCAGGTGCAATGCCGCCACTATGCCAGGCCATAGTATATAAAAAAAAAATCTACATGGGAAGTCCAAAAATCGTGAAAACGAAAATCACGATTTATGACGAAAAATCCTCTCATATTGCTTTCAAATTATATACAATATCACCTGGGGTGCAGAAACATGTGGGTTAATTTAAGTAACATTTGTCAATATCACCCTGTATAAGAGATTTAGAGCGTGCTAAGACTTCACAAATAACAAGGTGGTGATGTTAATTTGAAATGCCAATCATTCCCTTTACAAGTATTAAGTGCTCTGTACAAACGACTTATTGACTTGACGTCTTTGTAAAAGTAGAAAAGGTTGTGTGAGGAATGTTCGAACGTTTGACTTCCATGGGGATACAAATACACCTAATCTGCAAAATATTCGAATTATCGAAAAGCATTTCTTGATTCCGCGGCATCGTTGCTCTTACTATATAATAAAGTTTTGTTTTAACATATATTTTGGCTAATTAATTATATTCTTACATAATTACGTGTTGCAATTTGAAATTGTAATTTGTACATTGTTTTATTTTGATCTTATAAAAATATGATGTTTTATGGTAGGAATAAAATCTTAAATTGTAAGGCCACAATTAGATGTTTATTTTTGTAGAACATATTTTGTTTATTTTCAGCACGATATATTGAAGAAACCATTGGATCTGATATCTGAAGTCTCGCCGGTGGCTTTAGAGAAACATATCAAGAACGATGTTGAATTAGAGGTAAGATAACTTCATAACGTACATATAACACAAACACGTAGTCATTTTCAGAATAATTTTTTTAACTTTTTTGCCTGCATTTATTAACTTCCTCAGAATATTAACACACCGCTAAACACCCATTGAGTTCAACAATTCGCTCGTATTGAGCAACGGTGTCCATAACGCAAGTTAACTCTTAATTTGGACATCGATGTTCAACGACAATCATTCAACTATCAAGCTATATTCAAAATGTCAAATGTTATACTTTGTCTGTATCCAATTACTTCGTGCAAATCAAAATTTATTATTGTTATACCAACCATCCAATTATTTTAAAAATGTACATTTCAAAATATAACAAAATCCTTTTCTTTTCTCATGGCATATTGAATATTTTTTCCAAATTCCTTTTAATTCTGTAAAGCATATTTTACTTTGCATGTTATTTCTTTTTTTTTCGTATTTCAAGGTTTTCAGGTTGCATATTATGATTTCTCTATCAATTTATGTCTATAAGTTGTAGTAAGTCAGCTTTAGGTCCGTGTAAATTTAATAAAATATGTACGTCCATATAACACTGTTAGCCTTCGGTCCGAGATAATTATCAGCAAACCATCATTGAGGTATTAAACTAAAGCGGACATCGGGAACAAAATTTCTGCGTATGGTGCGTGCGCGCGGGTACAGAATGAAGCGAGAGGGAATATAATGTTACTGCGTAGGCGTGACAGAGACAGAAATATAATGTACATTTTGTTCGAAACATTTTGTTTGCAGTGGCCCCTCTAGTATATTATCTCAATGCAAACCATACATTTCTCGTAGGGCTTCCGTCAATGCCACATTAGAGACGGCATAGCTGTGGTGAGGTTCTTCAAATGGCTTCACCAGACCATAGACGCGGGGCAGACTGTCACTGAGATACAGGCTTCAGATAAACTGCTTGAGTTTAGGAAGTAAGTGTATTTATATCAATATTGTTTTAATAATTCTCTTTTTGTGTACAAGATTTTTTTAAATATTTAAGTTACTTTATTAGTCTAACGGTTTTCAATATGATTTGGGAATGCCTGACAATTTGAAGTTTGAAGTCTCAGGAACCGAAATAGTCTTTAAATGTGGACTTTTTTTTTTGGAGGTCTAAGCCTATTTTGATAATTTTAATGGCGTTAATTTCTGGTGAAATTTATAAAAAATCAAAAGTTTGTATTTGTAAAAATCGACGTTTATAAACAGAAAACATCGTAGTGAAACTTCCATACTTTAGTGAATTAACTAATTTTTTTATATGTGAAGTACGCCAAACCGCACTAAGCCAGCGTGGTGGGCTAAATGGCCTAACCACTCTCAATCGTACTCTCGATTGTAGAGGACGCACGTGCCCTGCAGTGGGACGTGTATAGGCTGATACAGAAGTCTTTTTTGTAGAATTTTAATTGAGTTAAATTTTGGTGAAATGTATGTAATTAATAACGCACTTTATTAAACAGAAAACTTCTTGTTTTAACTTGCTTACTATAGAGAACTTAACTACATTCTTTATATGTGAAGTCCGCCTGGCACTAAGGCAGCGTGGTGGCCTAACCCATCTCAGTAGTACTCTCAATTGTAGAGCAAGCCAGTGCCCTGCAGTGAGACGTATATGGGCTGATACAGTACAATATATATTTTAGGGATGAAGAGGACTTCATGGGCCCTTCGTTCGGTACTATAGCAGGGGCGGGCGCCAACGGAGCTATCATACACTACAGCCCTTCCATAGAAGGGGAACAAACTGTGATAAGGGCGCAAGACATGTTCCTGTTGGATTCTGGAGGACAGTACAAGTATGTATTATTATTATACAGAGTATATCAAGACTGCTACCGAAAATTAAGCCGGATAGTAGTTTAAGCGATTTCAGACACCATGCAACAAAAAATGCGACAATTTTTTTTTTGTTATTTTTTTCCTATGAACATAGTTGGGTGGTAAATACATTTTTTCCTAAAATAATAGTATATACCTTTTTATTTATAAATAATCAAAGGAATAAACGCGTTCAAATTATTATTTTAGCATAAACTATGGATTTACCACCCAAAAATGACGATATTTAAAAAATCATAAAAAAATATTGTCGCGTTTCTTTGCGAAATGTTTAGTAGCATTGTGTTTGTAGTCACTAAAACTACACACACATACACATTATACAAAACACTATTTATATTTGAAGAAAGATGTATAAATCGGTCTTCTATATGTATCTTCCATAAGTACAAAATGTCTTATGTTACAAATCTTTAGTGAACGTTTGCCAAAAAATACGATTTTTCTACTTAGGTCACTCTTATTCTAAAAATGCGATATTTTCTCCCTATGCTGGGCAAATATCTCCCTCAACCCTCTGTTACTATTTTATATCACACATTTATTTATATTCGACACAGGGATGGCACTACGGACATTACAAGGACCAGGCACATGAGTGGCAGCCCTACTGAAGGCCAGAAGGACGCTTTCACTAGAGTCCTCAAAGGCCAGATGATGGTGGGCAGTGCACTCTTCCCTAAGGGAGTGAAGGTAATATTATTATAACCCCTGGACCGTCGGATGAACCGCGCTCAGGCTCGTCGGACTTCAAGCAATAAAGCAACCTAACGTTATTGAAATAGGGGCTATTTTAGTTCAAGGACACAATATGGCGCTTACGACAAGCCAGGGGTTAAGTATCTCATACCGTCCCGTCCTGTTATATCCCGTTCGGTCTCATTCTCAAGGCAACATGCCTTATCACATCCCTTTCGAGTTTTTACATTATACAGGTGTGTGGTATTTGGGGTTTGAGAAACTACGCGAATTTTTCTCGTCCAAAATACTCCAGTGCTTTAAATCGAAAATTTTCGATAGTTGTGTGTTGCCAGTGATGACTTACGGCACCGAGACGTGGCCTCTCACTATGGGCCTCATTAGGAGGCTCAATGTCACTCAACGAGCTATGCTATGCTATGCGGCTATGTTCGGGGTTTCTGGGGTTCGGGGTTTTCGAGATCGAATCAGGTATGAGGAGTTTCGTAGGAGAACTAAAGTAACCGACATAGCCCAGTGGATTAGTAAGTAGAAGTGGCAATGGGCGGGGCACATAGCGCGGAGAACTGATGGCCGATGGGGTCAAAAAGTTCTCGAATGGAGGCCACGTAGCGTAAAAATCAGCGTTGGACGTCCACCCACATGGTAGTCAGACGACCTGGTAAAGGTCACGGGACTTAGATGCAGGCTGCTTCCAACAGGTCATTGTGGAAATCATTTGGGGAGGCCTATGTTCAGCAGTGGACTTCCTATGGCTGATGGATGATGATAGTATTTGGTATGTGAAGGTCACCAAGTTAAAGCCAGCGTGGTTGACTAGCTTCTATATTTTTTAACGGTAAATTAAAAGTTGATATTGTGATAGAAACTGTTCAACTTGTATATGTCTTGAAATATCATATTTTTATAAGATGTAAAATTTTCAAATGCTTTTCCTGAAAAGTTGCATTTTTGCAAAATTGACAATGTTTCACCGGGCGTGCGATATGTCGTCCAGGCAAAGTATCGAATGGCATCAGACGTTAGCCAGCCAACAGCCAGGTCCCATGCCATTGGATACAATTATGCCAGCCTGCTAAGATTCAGACTACGGCGGAGTGATCCGGAATCATAGGAAGGAGGGAACACGCGTGACGGCAAACAATTCCACAGCTATACACTAGTGTATCTTCCCCAGGGCAACGTGCTCGACAGTTTCGCCCGCCACGCCCTGTGGGACGTGGGCCTGGACTACGCGCACGGCACCGGGCACGGCGTGGGACACTTCCTCAACGTGCACGAGGGACCCTCGGGCGTGTCGTGGCGACCCTACCCGCACGACCCGGGACTCAAGCAGGGACAGGTGCTTAGCAACGGTCAGTAGTAGTGTATTAGTAGTGAGGGGGAATGGTAGTCTGTGTGATAGAGATGGCGATATGTTGGAGTGAGAGGGAGTATAGTGTGACTGCTTAGGAATGAAAGAGAAAGCGATACAGTGGAGTGAGTAGGGAGTATAGGGTCTTTGTAGGAATGATAGAGATAGCAATACATTGGAGGGAGAAGGAATATGAGGTATCTGTTGAAGTAACAGAGATAGCAACACATTGGATCGAGATAGTTCAGTGTCCCTGTAAGAAAGACATGTAGCGCAATGGAGTGTGTGAGAAAATAGTGTCTATGTAGGAGTGATAGAGGATAGCAACTCGTTGGGGTGAGAGGTTACATAGTTTCAAAGAGTAATCCCCTGTCCCCTGGGTACATCCTGTATATTTACACAGTGATTTTTTAAAACGATGGTTAAAATTATTCAACTACCTGCAGAATATGATTTAAAATTTTTGTTGCACATTCAAATATTTTTGTTCCTTCCAGAGCCCGGTTTTTACAAAGTTGGCGAGTACGGAATAAGACATGAAGACTTGGTGGAGATTGTAGCAGTCACCAAGGGCTCCGATCATCCCAAGGTAAACGTATAGCTAGGTATAAAAGAGTCTGTTTTTAATGAGGGCGCTAAGATCAAATTTAATAAGAATAATAAATAGCACCCAACAGTCACATACATAGTCCTGACCCCACACTAAGATCGAGTCTTGTGTCGTGTATCATGAACTACGAGAGACTTTTCGCTCTCACAAATACCCAGACCCGAAACAAATATTTGTGTACCGCACAAAAATTTCTATCGGTGCGGGTTCGAACCCGTGGCCTCTCGTTTTCCCCCCTCTCTTTTTACCCCTAATGAAACCTATTTCTTAACAGGCAAAAAACCTTCTAGACGACTACAACGGTCGAGGCGTGCTAGGCTTCAACACACTAACACTGGTGCCTAATCAGAGGGAATGCATTGATGTAGCCATGCTGGATGATTTTGAGGTAAGTGACCTTACAAAAAGGTCAAGGTCATGCTGTTATTCATTCTAAGTAGGGTGAAAATGATGGTTTGCATTAATTTATACAGCTGTCGTACATAAACACGTACCATGCATATTTATTAAAATCATGTGTAATGACTAATCTATTAAAATCAACTCTAACTTATAAACAATAAAGTCCAATTTCCTCCACATTTGTCCTCCATTGATTACTCGTACCATATAATATATGTTTTGGTGAAATCAACTCTCTCTCACTAATAATAAATTGTATTGTCCTTCACCGCTGTCCTAAACCACCTCATATCACACGTGTTTTATTAAAATCCACTCTATCTCACACACAATAAAGTCCACTTTCCTCCGCAGCTGTCCTACATCAATTCATACCACAAGAGAGTATTGGACACACTTGGACCGCTACTGAAGAAGCGAGGACTACTCGAAGACTTGGCCTGGCTGGAGAAGGAATGCTCGGAGATTACCAGAGATTGAAAAATTTACTTATTTTGGTAATTATTTTCTTATGACAAGGTATATTAATAGATTGCGTAATTGTACAATGATACTTTCTTAGATTAACGCGCAGTGGAATGCCAAGCATTGCTTTGTAATTCAAGGTGTTGTTTGGTTTTCCTTCTGTTCATGAGCGGTCGTATCGCTTACCATCAGGCGAACGGAATGCTCGTCTCGCCATTCATTGCAATAAAAAAAAGTTACATATTGAAATAAAACAATTAATTTCGGATTTTATCTCGGATTTGGTTTAATTTTTACATTTAAATATTTTTCGTGGTCATTTAATAGTATTCGTGGTCACGGGGCGGACTGAGGTATTAGTCATCCGCTCAGTGACTTACAATTTAACAAAAACAATTTTACAATGATACTAATAAGCCAAAAAATTAATATTGAAATAAATAATTGCATCACGGCTTTTTCCTCCATTTTCAACGGCGCATACTTTGGGAACCACTGGTCTATTTTAAGTATAGCTTTTTATGGCATTATTAAATAAATAAGTATATAAATACACCCAACAGTCACATACATAGTCCTGACCCCACACTAAGATCAAGTCTTGTGTCAGAAACTATGAGAGACTTTTCGCACTCATAAACACCCAAACTCGACACAGATATTTTTGGTTCACAAAAAAAATATCTCAGTGCGGGGATCGAACCCGCGGCCTCTCATTTCACAGCCGGCGTCTAACCAACTGCGCCACGGAGACTAATAATGTAATTATTTGTTTCAGGTACCAGTGACGCTAAAGCAGTGGATTCAAATTTATTTTTATTATTTACATATTTGTATGAAATTATTTTATTTAATTACATGCTATTCTAACAAAACTTTGTTTTATTAAAAATATACTGAGTATTTCAAAACTGTCTGAAGTTACTTAAACTACCTGGCTTCGTTTTCGGTTGGAATACAACCTCTATAAACGTGAATTTGTGTCCGACAGAAATTGCTTTGAGCAATAAGCCCGTTGTCCACTTTGTATCCTGTCATAGTGTCTATGTGTCTGGTGCATTATAAAGTGTTAATTAAATAAATACGCCAAAACGTCACATACATAGTTCTGACCCCACACTAAGATCGAGACTTGTGTCGTGTCAGAAACTACGAGAGACTTTTCGCTCTCACAAACACACAGACCTTAAACAAATATTTGTGGATCGCACAAACATTTGTCTTGGTGAGGGAATCGAACCCGCAGTCACTCGTTTCAAAGCTGGCGTCTAAGCAAACAGCCACGGAGACTGCTATCTATTTCAATGTAAACGTTCAACTCAGGCTTTGATTTAATAAAATTCATTTATTTAAATTCAACAAATTGTATTTCTTTACCATATTTTGGAAAATTATATTCACCGTCTAAATCTCTATGACCACATAGTCTTTCTTAAATTTAATAATCATTCTAACAAAGAGGTAAAACAGACAGAGTAAATAATCAAGCCTCATCAACATTACATCCTCTTTAATAACAGCAAACAATTCTAATAAATGTAAGTAATTGTTGATCAATAAAATCATTGATTTAAATATAGAGACAGGGCGAAAAGCACATAAAGTGTTCCTAGATAAGTGGTGCGCGCTCCAGTACATCTAGAGATGTCGTCGCTTGCAACGATTTTGAAAATGCTTGATTGTATTATGACAGAAAGTTCAATAAAAATAAAGATAATACATTTTATCACCATACAACGTAATCTATTATATTAATTTAATTTAATATTTATTATAGCGCGATTTTCACGGTCATCTTTTTGTAACTCCAAATGGACGGCCTATCCTTAGTTTTTAAATTAATGACAACAATAGAATATTTACCTACAACCGCCGTAGATTATCGTGTTCTCACAAATATTTACACGACGAAACTTTTTTATATTCTTACGATAGTCGTATCTTTGAGGCGAGAAAATCTCTCCATGAAAATGGCGTTTAATAAACGCGAAATCGATAATAATGATCCTTCATAACCACTCGTTATCACATTGACTAATAAAAAAATATCTTTATATTGCACTCCAATAATAATTATCATACTACTGTATCTAATCTTTCGCAATGATTTTAAGTATTTTTGTATGTCCATCCATCCATCAGCCAAAAGAAGCCCACAGCTGAACATAGGCCTCCCCCAATAATCTCCACAGTGACCTGTTGGAGGCAGCCTGCATCCAGCAACGTCCGCGACCTTTTCCAGGTCGTCTGACCACCTTTTTTTTCTATGTGGACTAATATATTTCCAAATTATCTTTATTTTATACGATAGAACCGATAAATGAGCAAACTGGTCACTGGTAAGTGATAAATGAATAATAATAACACCCAACAGTCACAGTCCTGTCACATACATAGTCCTGACCCCACTCTAAGATCAAGTCTTGTGTCGTGTATCAGAAACTACGAGAGACTTCGCTCTCACAAACACCCAGACACGAAAGAAATATTTGCGGGCCCCACAAACATTTCTCTAGGTGCGGGGATCGAACCCGCGGTCTCACGTCACGTCACTCATAGGCGGCGTCTAACTGACTGGTTATACGGACGCTTCGATCATGGGTGTATCAATTTGGTCAATCCAACTGGTGGTAGGTCTCTCATATGTGAGAGGCCGCGGTTAAGTACCACCGAAATGTCTATTTCTCCCGTCAAACACCAGTGTAACCAATGCACTGTTGTGTTTTGGATCGAAGGACATTGTAGCTAGAGTAACTACTGGACATATTGAAACTTAACATATGTCTCCGGATGGCGAGTTGAATACCAAGCATTGCTTTGTGATTCAAGGTGTTTGGCTTTGCTGATGAGCGGTGGTATAGCTTACCATCAGGCGAACGGCATTCTTGTCTCGCCCTTCATTGTAAAAAAATACAAATTAAAAAACAAACCACCAAACTAAGGTCTAGTGAGTGAAAACATTTATCTAATACCGGATTTATCTACAAAACAATGTCGATAACAAATCGGTATCGTCTACACGTTATTCGGAGTCAAAATGGGCACGAGTTACCATCTACTATGTACTTTGTGAGTATTTTCTATACTTTTTATTTTATTGCAATGAAGAGCAGGCTGATTCGCCTGATGGTGAACGATACGACCGCTCATAAACAAAAGCAAAACCAAACAATTACTAAGCAATGCTTAGGAATTAGGATTCCACTGCGCTCGCCATCCTGAGATGTTAAGTTTCAATATGTCCAGTAGTTACTTTGACTGTAATGTCCTTCAAACCAAACCACAACAGTACATTTACACTGCTGTTTGGCGGGAGAAATAGACATTGCGACGGTACCCACCCAAGCTTCCTCTTACATATGAGAGACCTACCAGCAGTTTACTACTTTAGTAAACTTTGATTCCTAGATCTGGCTATTTAGTTTGTATGGATTTCGGAAAATCTCAAACGACATACTGGAAGCTAAGCCTAGGACTGGAAGCTATGTTTAGCGTGGCGCTAGGATTGAATTCTATCACATTTTGGGATAGAAGTAATCTCGGAAAACATAGGTATATAGTGTTTATAAAACCTTTGCCGTACCGGAAATGTAAGCCAGAGCCCAGAGCTTTAGATTTTTAACACGATGGGTATATCTAACTTTAAAGAAGTAAACATACAAGTTTTATTAACATTGATGTATATGAAAAGTAAGATTTAACTTAATAAATACTTATTTTTACTGGTGGTCGCTCATACATGAAGGAAATATTGAGGCGACATATTGATGGCGAGAGCAATGGAATACCAATTACCAACCAATAACCATTGCTTTGTAATTCATGGTATTGTTTGTTTTTATTGTCCTTTCTTTTTATTTCGCCAATCCGGCAAACGAGCATACTGGTAACCTGATGGTGAGTGATTACTGCATGAACTTCCACAACGCGCGGATCGTGGATGTGTTACCAGCACCTGAAATCGGGAGGAGAGTGGGAAGGAAAAGTGATAGAAAGAGGTAACGCATATTGGGCATCTGGCAATCTCACTCTCCAAACAAAACGCGTGAGAAATTCTTGCAAAGAACTCTCTAGTCCTTAGACTTTAGATTTATGGATACGCTAAGTCTATAGTATGCACTATGCAGGTGTCCTCTCGATGTTTTCTTTCTCTGTTAAAGTACCTATTACATTAACTAAACGAAAATGAATATGTAAAATAAAAAAATCGAATCCCAAAGGATACACCTCAGTAGTACAGCAAAGTGTTAGTTTTAATCATTGAGGTATTTTAGTAGAGAGGACATCGGGCACAAAATATCTGCGTATTGTGCGTGCACATGGGAATCCGGTGAAGCGAGAGAGAAGATGTATTACTGCGTAGGTGTGACAGAGACAGAAATAGAAGGAGCGGTACGGTACCGTTCATTTTGTTTGTCCCAGTGTCCCCTCTAATATAATATCTCAATGGTTTTAATACAACTTTTGCTTTTATAGGTTGTCACTAGGCTTGGCCTCAGGCCACATTCCGATGCGGTACTTCGATTCTGCAGAACCTGATTCGCCAATTTTCGGTACGTAAAAAAATTGTAATTGTAAGTACCACACTCTTTTTAACATAACTCTTATTCCGTAGGTACTTCCGTGTCTTAACATTTCAATCATTCATCTTCTAACTTGTTCTATTTTAAGTACTTTCATTAGTCATCTAATGAAAATGTCGGAGGCGACAACCTCCGTGGCGCAGGTGGTTAGACACCGCCTATGAAACGAGAGGCCGCGGGTTCGATCACCGCACCGAGAGAAATGTTTGTGCGGCCCACAAATATTTCTTCCGGGTCTGGGTGTTTGTGAGACCGAAAAGTCTCTCGTAGTTTTTGATACACGACACAAGACTCGATCTTAGTGTGGGGTCAGGACTATGTATGTGTGACTGTTGGGTGTATTTTTTTATCTCTTTCACAAAAACCACATTCCATACCAGTCATTTGCCTAACACTCCATTCTACTAATCTTTCTTCATAACATTTAAATCCTACATAGATGTTAATTTATTTCACAGTACAAAAAACATTAGCGCCCATTTTGACGAGAAGCCAAAGCTTGGAGCGTCTCACTGCTGTTCGTCAAGTCTTGGCTCTTAATGGAGTGGACGCGTATATTGTACCAACTCAAGATGCTCATAATGTAAGTATATATTAATTTTCCGCAGGACGCAGTGAATAGTGACCACCAAACTATTTTTTTTTTGTTTATTTTCCTATTATTATGTAGTGTTCCCGTGGGTCATCCCACGTCAGGAATTAATAAATATATATATATTTGCTACACGGCCCGACCGATTTTGATGTTGGTATAGGGATAGCTAACACCCTGGATTATCACATAGGCAACTCTTAATCCCCAAAGAATGTATTGTTCCCGTAGGACGATTTCCGTAGGTATTCGAATATAAATATTTGGTACTCTTTCAAATTCGAATAGGTTCGTCATGGGACTGAATGAGACAGGACTTAAACCGGATATAACGGGACTGGAAATATAGTCGACGGCGTGCGGGAAATATAGTTAGTACATGAAATAATAGGTTGTTGCCACACCAACTGCCACCACTGGACTCAAAAGCTATCTACACCCGGGCGAAGTACGATATCTCTATCTATCTTTTGTTAACTGAAACATAAAATGCATCTTAATATCTAATGAACTCTCTTCTTCTATGTCTTAGAGTATTTATAATATAGAGGGAGCGCTGGTACTTCAAAAACGTAGATAAAAATGGTGGTGCCGGGCCACCTTTTTCTGCCCTCCTATTGGCTGAAATTTGACAGGTTGTCCAACATGCACGAATTATATAGAAAAGAAATAGAAAAAAAAATGTTTAGGATTTTTAATTCCACTCAAAATCGTTTCAAAGGCATAATAGCTAAATTTACTTTCGTTTATTAAAGTATTTTAACGCAATTTTTTGTCAAATAATTATTTCAATTTTCACTAATAAAATTTTTGAAGACGCAAATGTATGACAGCGCTGCCTCCATATTATAAATACTCTAAGGTATATGTCTTTCCTTCCAGTCCCAATACATAGCCCCGGCCGACGCACGTCGCGAGTGGGTGTCCGGTCTCCGAGGATCATCAGGCACCGCTGTGATCACAGCCAACAGAGCTCTGGTCTGGACTGATGCTAGGTACTTCACGCAGTTCTACCTAGAAGTAGATACTAGCCTGTGGGAACTTATGAGGCAAGGTGAGATGTTAGCTACTATATTTTACGCTATAACTTCTGCATCAGCTTATATGTCACTTCTCCTCCTTCTTCTCCACTACAGGGCACGGGCTTCCTCTACAATCGAAAGTAAGATTGAAAGGGTTTAAGCCATATAGTCCACCACGCTTGCCTAGTGTGGGTTGGCGACCTTAGGAACCGTAGAGTTTTATACGAACCTCTATGGTATACAGGTTCCCTCACGATACAGAACTTGGAACAAATATATTAAGTATCCTATACTTTGGCTAGTATACAACAGTACAGATAATAAATTAATTATTTCTCCACAGGCACAGATTTATCCATTCAAGATTGGTTGGCGACCAACATGACAGCGAATTCCGTGGTCGGAGTCGACCCCACCACTTACACCAGAAGCGCTTGGACTACCCTAGAGGTAACAATACGTAGCAACGTGACGTAAAATTACATTTATATACTGAGTTGAATAACCTTGAGGCTATTATTTATAATATAGAGGGAGCGGTAAACTACATTTGCGTCTTCAAAATCGTAGATATTTTCTTGTTCGTATTGTTTGTAACGCTCTCCTACACTTATAAAAAAAATTAACTAACTACAAACTGGAATAAATTTCTTTGATACCTAACCGAAATTATATTTAGCTATTTTGCTTTTAAAAGGTATTCGAGTGGTATGCGATAGCCCTAAACTAATTATTTTAATTTTTTTTCTAAGAAATTCATGTATGTTGGACAACCTGTCAAATATCAGCCAATAGCAGGGCAGGAAAAGGTGGCGCGGCACCACCATTTTTATCTACGTTTTTGAAGTACCAGCGCTCCCTCTACATTAAAAATGCTTTAAGATATTATTGTAGATTTTAAAACTAAAATAGGTAATTAATATCTAATAATAATGCCTTATTACGTCATTCTATCAAAATATAAACGGTAACTTTAAAGATAAAATCAGAAACATCATAATTGAGTAAATAATTGACAATCCACACAAATTAAACAAATGAATATAATTTCAGAATACCCTCAGCAGTTCTAATATAACTCTGCGAGCCATATCAGAGAATCTAGTGGACGTTGCAAGGCGAAACCTCGGCGATGGACCTCCCGCAAGACCTAACAACCCTCTGATCGCCCTTACCGTTAACTTTACTGGTAAGATTATAACAATATTTATTTATAATTTACTTCTACCTATTCTTTCTAATAAAAGTAAAAGGCGAGAGTCTGTGAATGTATGTATTCGTAATGGGATTTATTGCTATTTCAAATTAACATCACCTTGTTATTTTTGAAGCCTTAGCATGCTCTATATTTTTAGCAATAGCAAAAAAGCCCCCTACAGTATTGTAATCACAAGAACTGACCATATATTATAACCATTTTTCACATCTAAAATTAAACAAACCAAATTGACGGTTCAGTTTCTTTTAAAAATGGGTTCGTAAAAAAATCCAGTCCATAGATTACACGGGATCGTATAAAAATATTAGCCGATCGGCTTTGTGAATCACAATCGCAAAATTTAGCTTATTTATATAACTTGTGAAATGTTATTATCAACTTCATTTGCTATTTGTGATTGTATTTGTGGTACTACTATTTATTCCAACACTACTATGTATGCTATTTCAGGTAGAGTGTCAAGCAACAAAGTAGCAGACATTATCCCACAAATCACATCGAGAGGTGCTGTTGCATTGGTGCTAACAGCTCTTGATGATATCGCATGTAAGTATTTAACTAATTATCTATACATATAAATAAAATTGAAGTGTCTGTTTGTAGAGTGAAAATAAAAACATGACCAAGTACATATCGTTATATACACGATACCTATAACGAAAATGACCTTAGAATTTTTTTTGTCTGTCTGTTTGTTCCGGCTAATCTCTGAAATGGCTGGACCGATTTTGATGGGACTTTTATTGTCAGGTAGCTGATATAACAAAGAGTAACATAGGCTACATTTATTTTAGAAAAGTTCTTTTATTTTAGAAAAATAACGTTCTTGTTAAATTCCCTGCGGACGAAATCGCGGGCACAGCTAGTTATTAATATAGTTCTTAGTTATTTCAATAATATAACGCATGCAATGATATGTTAGTAACAAAGCAGTCGCGACTGCCAACATGTGCTATGGTGGTTCAAATCCCAGGCTGTGGCTTCTGACTTTTCGGAGTCATGTGTATATTGATAGTCAATTACCACGCACTAAAACGATGAAGGAAAACACCGGGAGGCCTAGGGGGTTACTCCTAGATTGAATTTTATACTTTGAAGCTGGAATCTCCTCAAAGTCGTGTATGTTAGTTATGGCACAGAACAGCACAGAGGATAAGAATATGGCTTTTAATTTTCGATCTAATAATATACACTAGATTATAAGTAGGTAAGGGCCTAAAAAGTGCAAGAGAAATAAGAGCACGAAAGAGCGTGTGCTCTTATTTGATTTTAGTTTGGTCTAAGCCATAATTATTCTTAATATAAAGTAATAAGGTTTATTGTTACCTGAAGTTGATTATGACTTTGCTACATCTCATAGTTCGAAATTTAAATGTATTTAATTATAAGCAACCTCGGCCACTGTTTGCGTGTGATTTTGTTCCGGACCCTGTATCTAGTATATATTTGATCGAAGCTTTTAATAATATTCTGGATTGACCTAGACTTAGACAAATGTTGAATGTTTAACACCGGAACAACTATAATCACGAATTATATAGCCATGTTCTTTTTTTACAGATACATTGAATCTGCGTGGTTCCGACATTCCGTACAATCCTGTATTCTTCTCGTATTTGATCATAAGAGCGGACGTGGTAAGAAGAATAAATATCATTGATATTTACCTCAAAACAAATTATGATTAGGGTTTAATTGAGCTCCTGTTATTTACGAACTCGATTCGTAGTCAATTTAAAACCTATTTAAGTCACTGAATGTTTTGTATTCTTCGCTTAAACTGAATTCAAAAGAAGTAAGGGACAAAATCTATAAAATAGACTTTAAAATACGTATGTATAAGATACCTTACTACAAAAGCTGAGGTCTCGGCTTGGAACCCCAGGTCGGGCAAAGTGGATTTTTCTATTCATTATCAGCCCGGAATCAGATATTGAGCCCGATACGGCCATAGGCTCGCCACCTATCACATCCGGAGGCGGAAAAAACAAAGCGAAATATGGGTATCCAGAGACCTGTGCCTACCCCTTCTTGAAAAAAGGCGTGAGTTTATTTATATACGTATGTTCCTTTAATTTTTCTCTCTTCCAGCCTGCACCCAACAACGTTATTCTGTTCTGGGGCAACGGATCTCTTTCCGCTGAAGTGACGCAGCATTTGGCTTCAGAGGGAGTGCAGGTTCAAACAAGACCTTACAGCCAGATCTT
The DNA here is from genome assembly GCA_023078785.2 of Hyles euphorbiae. NCBI lineage: Eukaryota > Metazoa > Arthropoda > Insecta > Lepidoptera > Sphingidae > Hyles > Hyles euphorbiae. Next base: position 3,591,652 of record CM041054.1, on the reverse strand, counting down.
CGACTATCTGAGGAATATAAGCGTAAGTTAATTTTACCCTTAACAAGGGTCAGGTCAAAAGCACCCTGAACCGACGAGAATGCATGAAAAGGTCGATGAAAGTGGATGACACGAATGTAATATGTCAGGATCGAGCAAAGTGGCGTTCTATAGTATCTGCCTACCCCTATGGGATACAGGCGTGACTATTATGTAAGTATGTATTAATTTTTAGAAGTTTTATTAACATGATACCTAGTGCTGAACGAAGAAATCTTTAAGAGTTCTATATTTCCTAACAAAATATTCATTTTGAATCTGTACGATACATACTGGCAGACTTTGACTGGTGGTATGTCTCTCATATGTGAGAGGCCGTCTGGGTAGGTACCACAGTAATGTCTATTTCTCCCGCCAAACACTGTAGTGTGCACTGTTATGTTTCGGCTTGAAGGATATTGTATCCAGAGTAACTGCTGGACATATTGAGACTTAACATCTTATTTCTCAGGATGACGATAGCAGTAGAATGCCGAGCATTGCTTTGTAATTCAAGGTGTTTGGTTTTGCTACTATCCATGCGAGGTCGTATCGCTTATTATCAGGCAAATGGCAAGCTCGTGTCCCCATTCTTGCAATAAAATCAACTATAGTCAATAGTCACTAAACCTAACGACCGGCTTCGTTTTCGGTAGCAGTCTTGATATACTCTGAGGCTTAAATGTTCCTATTTATGTAAATAAATTATGTAGGTAGAAATTAGAAACGAAATTGTCCTCTTTCAGAATGAAGTTCCAATCGGCAGTACAATTTGGTTGGCGGACGACGCCAGTCATGCTGTCACCTTGGCTGTGGAGTCGGTAAGTAATTTGTAACATTACTTCAATCGTACTCTTGTCTTATTATTTGTTTTACACGACAAGATCTACGTAATTGATCTTTTACACTTTTTCTGCAGGGCCATTTGCAGATGACTTCATGTCCGTTTGAGACCTATAAGAACTCGTAACTGTATTTAAGTCCGCAGTGCTTACAAGACCTAAGCAATAACCTTAAAAAATATATATAAAGTCATGCACAAATAAAAATTTGTAATATATTTGTCTCTGTCATATATATAAAAATAAAAAAAATACGGCGTCCCACACAGTAAAGTACCCAGATTTTGGCATCGCACTGTCTGAAAGACTCGTAAGATATCTTTTAGGTCCCCTAACGCACTAAACGTGTTACTATGGCGTCCGGACTATGTTCGTCGTCTCAACCTGATTTCAGCAAATAATTGTGCTATTTTTGTTCTAGTCTGGCACTGTCAATACCCTGTTGACAATATCTCCTGTGGCGTTAATGAAAGTCATGAAAAACGACGTGGAACTACAGGTAATTTCTAAACCTAATAACAATTTCCAGGGGTTCCTAAACTAGGTTTAGCCTGTCTTCTTGGGAACCCAGTTTGTAATTGGACATGGACAATGTCCCGCCGACGCTTTCTCCTCGCATGATCTCTTATTCTTGTCCTACCGTATCCGACCTCCAAAATCCTCACCTAAAATCCTCTCGCAAAGAAATTTTCGGGGTATGAATATTGATAACCTTCGCAAGGATGCCGACAGCATTGACTGGAGTCCACTGTTCCTTGCAGATAGCATTGACGCTTAAGTTGAGTTTTTTAATGGTCAATTAACCTCACTGTTTGACAGACATGCACCCGTCAAAGCTATTAAGGTGAAACACCTACCAACGCCTTGGCTTACGGCTGAAATTAAGGAGTTGCTTGCCAAAAAAGCGGCCGCTAAGTCCAGGTTTAACCGACGCCCAAATGAAACTAATTGGCTGAAATATGTAGCCGTACGGAATCACTGCACAAAGGTATGTAGGATCGCCCAACGCCGACATATCCATAACTCTGTACAAAACGGAGACCCAGCTAAAGTCTGGAAATTTCTTAAGTCTTTGGGAGTGGGTAAATCTCAACAAGACTCTATTCCCAAATCTATAGATTTAAATTCTCTTAACCATCATTTCTCCTCTCCGTCTTGTTTCCCCAGGACGATCAAAGATAACACTTTAAAGCATCTTTCTACCCTTAAGGCTCCTGATTGTTCTAGTTTCGTTTTCAAACAATTTGCTATCTGTGATGTTAGGAGAACTATTTCGCTTATCTCATCGAATGCAATGGGAAGTGACCATGTCAGCCGTAATATGATTCTTCCTATCCTCGACGAAATCCTTCCTATCATTACCCATATCCTAAACCATTCCATCTCCTCAGGGACCTTTCCGATCGCTTGGAAAGAAGCCCACATCATTCCTATTCCTAAAAAACCTAATGCTTCCCTACTCTCCGAATTTCGTCCTATTTCCATCCTACCATTTCTGTCTAAAGTCCTTGAGCGCCTAATCCATAGCCAATTCAATAGTTTCCTCTCTAAGAATAATATTTTAAATCCTCTCCAATCCGGATTTCGTCCCGGACATAGTACAACCACTTCTCTGACTCATATTACGGATGGCATCAGGTCAGGTATGGAGGAGGGCAAGCTGACAGTCTTAGCGTTGCTAGACTTCAGTAATGCTTTCAACACCATTGATTTCGATGTATTACTTGGCATTCTGAGTTCTCTTAACATATCTCCAATGGCAATTGATTGGTTTCGAAGTTACCTGTATGGACGTCGGCAACGTATCTGTGTTGAGGAAAGTTTTTCCTCATGGTGCACTGTGTATGCTGGCGTCCCTCAGGGCGGCGTGCTATCTCCTTTACTCTTCGCTGTTTTTATCAACTCTATAACTAATCATCTTCGCTCCTCCTACCACCTTTATGCAGATGATCTCCAAATCTACACTCGGGCGCCCCTGAATAGGCTAGCTGATGCAATTTCGGAAATTAATGTCGACATCCAAAGCATCTGTAACTGGAGCAAAGCTAATGGGTTGCAGGTTAACCCTGCCAAAACTCAGGTCATTGTTGTCGGCAGCCCCAGGATGATTTCAAAACTAGACTGGGATCTTGTACCGTCTATATACTGTGATGGTATCATTATTCCTTACAGTGATACTGTAAAAAATTTGGGTTTGTATTTAGATAAATCCCTCACCTGGGGCCCGCAGCTTCGTGAGCTAAGTAGAAAGTTGTTTGCTTCAGCTCGCTCTTTGCGAAGGTTACACAATTTCCTACCCGTCACCACGAAGATTTCACTTGCGCAAACACTTCTTCTCCCCATCCTTGATTATGCCGATGTCAGCTATCTTGATCTTACCGAGGACCAACTTAATAAACTTGAGCGTTTCCAAAATTTTTGCATACGGTTCATATTTGGCCTTCGCAAATATGACCATGTTTCCGAGTTTCGTGTTAAGCTCAAGTGGTTACCCATACGACTTCGTCGGAATACTCATATTCTTTATCTTCTCTACAACATCTTGTTTAATCCCTTAACTCCCTCTTATCTTAAAGATCGTTTTATGTTCCTTCATAATTCACATACAAAATCCTTGAGATCGTCGGAGAACCTGAGGTTGAGAATGCCCGTGCACTCTACGACTTTCATGGACAAGTCTTTTACAGTACAAGCAGTCCGATTATGGAATGCACTTCCTGATGCAGTGAGACGGGCACGAACATTGGTGTCCTTTAAGAAAATGGTTAAAGAACACTACCTGTCCCTTTAACTACTACATTACTCAAGTGATTGATTGTTTGTATATTATGTATGTATTTGTATATATTATTATGATATCTGTGCACTTGTATATGTATATACATGTATTTATATATATTATTTATTTATATATCTAGTATATGTTATGTTTGTTAATTTTGTAATTATATTCGTATGTCACGTTTTTTGCATATATGATTTTATTTAATTTATTTTTTCTTTATTCAATATTTATCTTGGTACACTATTGACTGCCCTCTCTTTTTTTTCCATCTCTTACTGTCCATCCCAAGGTAGTCGGTAAGAGATTGCCTCGAGCGATACGACCGCCTTTTGTACCACTATGTATTAATATAATGTTCTGTAATTAAGTTAACTTAGTGTACAATAAAGCATTTAAATAAATAAATAATTTACAGAATATTATACATTTTTAACAGCCTCCGTGGCGCAGTGGTTTAGACGCCGGCTGTGAAACGAGAAGTCGCGGGTTCGATCCCCGCACCGAACCAAATGTTTGTGTGACCCGCAGGTGTTTGTGTCAGGTCTAGGTGTTTGTGAGACTGAAAAGTCTCTCGTAGTTTCTGGTACAACACAAAACTCGAACTTATTGTGGGGTCAGGACTATACAGGGTGGACAAGAAAACGGCGCACCTGCCAATATACATTATAGTATATGGTGAAGACATCTTAATTAAGACGGATTTGCATGGCGCTAGCGAATATTAAGAAAGATACCGAGAAAAAAAAACTAACGTTACATATGCTAACCCTTAACACATTACGCTAAAGTGATTGAACCTTACAACTGAACGGTAGACACTCAACAATAAATAAGCAGAGCTCATTATTTACTTATAAGTCGTGCGATTGTGTACATAACGCTCAGGGTACATAAAAAAGATATTAAATTAATACTGTCAACAGTCACATACATGGGTACTAACCCCACACTAAGATACAAATCTTGTGTCGCGGATATTAGAAAAATAATTATGGTTCATGGAAATTGTCTCGGGGCAGAAACCGAACCCGCGGTCTTTCATTTCACAGGCAGTTCTTACCAACTGCGCCACGGAGGCCGTCGGTGACTCATATGGGCTGGTTAGTTGTCATTAATGACCACTAAAATAGTTAACTGACCTTGTAATGTAAACCGTAATGACCTTGATAGGCAAGGATGGAAGCGCAGGATCCGCCAAAACCCGCACGAAAACACTGTCACAGTTTGGTAGCACAAATCACTTTTTCTTTTACATTTCACATAACACAAGTTACATCAAAAGCTATCAAATTGGGTAATGTTCAAAGCATAGTGAAATTAATAAAATTTACTCAAAATAACTGAAAACGAATTAACAATAATATGCACACGACTAATACATGCACACGCGATCGCAATCCGAATTCAACTAATATAAAATAAATTATTATTTTGATTTTTGAAAGATAAAGGCCTGTTCACATTAGATACAAAGCTTTCCTATTTGAGTTCATAATAATTCATGTGAACAATTAGTATTAGTACCGTATCTATTTTATTTTTATTTTATTTTATTTTATTTGGGTGGCTCACAGCTATCAATAGCAAACAAACATATATTAAACAAATTGTATACAAAAGATAGCCAATTACGAGCTACCGCAGATAGGTTACAAAAGTTACAAAATCTAATTGTCTTACTACTCGTATCTTTAAAGTATCTCGTATCAGTTCATATACGTGCCACTGCAGGGCACGGGGTCTCCAGTGCAGTAAATTAGTGCTTAGTGTTTATTGATTTCACTAATTTTATCTCACAGAAATCTCATATGCAAATTCTATGCTATAATGGTAGACGACATTTCTCTAGGTATAAGAATTTAGAAGAAATTTTATCACTTTAAAGTAACATTATTTTCAAAACACATTAAAGTAATGTTAAATACAATAATAAGCAAAAGTAAATAGGCAATTTGTAACTGACTGGATCGGTTGATGACATATTTAAATAATATTATAAGCTCTTCAGCAAGTAAGGCCCATTCTATCAGTACAATAAGATCTTTTTTTTTAACGTAACTTTTATATCGGAGTAGGTACTTAATCAAATTAATTTATATCAAGTGTGTAGTGTGAACACACCTCAAGATGTCGGTCTTCTTTTGCAAAATGCTAAAAGTTACCGACAAAGAAATTACCGCCTTTCGGCTCGCGCTCACAAAGGCCGGCGGCAACCTCAAAGGAAGAATAATCGAGCCGCGTTGGATCCGACGAAGTACACTATGACCGGCGGCTTCCTTTGACTAATAGGGCCGAATTGGGCCATCATTTTAAAAATCTTATTTTTTATTAATCAGTGTCATCAGATTATTTTTTCAATGAATATTAATTATTTGGAAAATTGAAATGTTATGTAGGTATTACCAAAACTTTTCTAATTATAATTAAATTCGCAATCTTACATGATTTAAGCGATGACCAGTGTGATTTCTTGGTGTCTTTCAGTTTGGATTTGTGACACTAAGGAAAATAATGACAAACAAAATAGTCAATCCATACACGATGCAACTGCACCTAAAGTTATTATGTTGTTAATTTATTGACGCTTAAATCTAAGTACGTCCCTGTTTAACTGATTGATTTATTTGAAATGAAACAAAAAATATCCTTTTTTGAAGTTAGAGAAGGATAAAGCATAGAGTTCATGACAGCTAAGAGTTCATGACCTTACCCATGTGTAAACAACGGTTAAAGCGAAGTCTAAGAAAGTTTTGATGCTGTTAAAAATGGTTTTCGTGGTATATTTCGTTAACCGTTTAATTAACGACGAAACGAAAAAATACGTATGTGTTTAAATCTTGTTCTTCATCCATTCCAACTGGTTATATGCGATAAAGTGGTGATTAAATTTAAAACTTTAAACGGTTATAACTTCAAAACGGATAGGTATTTTCCAAATATTATTTTTTTATTACGATATTAATATTATGCCCTTGTACCCAACTGAGCAAGTGCGCCATTTTTTGCGCTCCCTGTATATGCGGCGGTTGGGTGTATGAAATAAAATAAAATAAAACTCATTTATTTCAGGTAAGCAGACCCATACAAAATTACTCAAACAGAATAAATATACAAAAATCACAATAAAATGAGAATAGAAATATCACAAAAATACAATAATTATTAAAAAGAAAGAAAATTACTTAATATTATACATAATAAGAGTATTTTATTTCCGGACCAATTGAGTGATAGACATGCATCTACCTGCCCTATAAACTAGTATTATTTATTTATTATCGTGCCTTATTTAATACCAAAAGTATGGTTTTGACTACAGGGATTCCGTCGAGCCCACGTCAAAGATGGTATAGCGGTGGTGAGAGCGCTACACTGGGTCCACCAACAAGTGGACCAGGGTATTAATGTTACTGAGGTGGACATGTCAGATAAACTGGAAGAATTCAGAAGGTAAGTTGTTTTATAATTAGATACGACCTAGATAAGGCCACGGTGCCTCCCTTAATGGTTTGATGGGGGAGTTATCACAAAATAGTACGATTTATCTGTAATATTGAATAATGACGGGATTCATTGTATAATTTCGAATCGTATTGTAATTTTGGAGATAGATATAGGCATGCTGGATTACAAAGGGACGCCGGATTACAAGAATAAATATAATAATTGAAAAAAAGAAGAATAATGGATTTTTAGATTTACGAGAATTTGGTTCAATTTTTACACGTGAAACTTCCTGATGCCGACGTTTCGATTACCTGAGAGCTTTCGTGGTCACGGGGCGAACTGAAAATGTATTTGTTTTATTGAATCCGCGACTTCGATCAAATATTATATACTAGATACAGGGTCCGGAACAAAATCACACGACAAAAGTGGCCGAGGTTGCTTATACTTATACCTTTGAATTTCGTACAACGAGATGTAGCAAAAAATCTTAAATTATAATCAACTTCAGGTAACAACAAACCTTATTCCTTTAAATCAAGATTTATTATGTTTTTGGACTATACTAAAATCAAATAAGACCACACGCTTATCTGTGCTCTTATTTCTCTTGCCGTTTTTTAGACCGTTACTTATAATCTAGAGTATATTTAATCGAAGATCCGCGATGACATCCGTAAAAATAGTTTTATTTCAGGAAAGAATATTATGTTTTTTTCAGTGAAGAAGAGTTTTCCATGGGCCCGTCGTTTGCTACGATAGCTGGAGCTGGCGAGAACGGAGCCATCATACATTACAAGCCTTCTAGAGAAGGCCCGCAACGAGTTATAAGTAGAGAGGATATGTTCTTAGTTGACTCTGGTGGACAATACTTGTAAGTACTACTCTTTATAGTATGATAATTGTTAAATTTGGTGTATGTTGTGTCAACCTATAAGTAATTGTTACACTTACTTATTATGTATGAAAGAGTTTGCGATAAGTTAGTGTGAACAATTTTTGGGGACAAAATAACTAAATAAATAAATAAGTATCATAGGTCTGGCAAGCTAGGCAAATGTTTATGGTTAAGATAAAGGTTACGGTGGTGGTAAGAGATCATTTCCGCCCATGAACATCCACAACGCTTGGACCATAAATATGTTGCCGACCTATCAAATAGGGAGGGGAACGAAGAAAAAGGATGGTAGGAGGAACAGGGTATTGTCAATCAATTTTATAGAATATCGATAGTGAAATAAAAAAATATTTACAAACAAATTGAGATCTAAAAAATATATGAAACAGTACATTTACGCTGCTGTTTGGCGGGAGAAATAGACATTGCGGTGGTACCTACCCAGGCGATCTCTCACATAAGAGACCTACCATCAGTAAGCAGTATCATATCTAAAACTGTTACCTTGATATGATTGTGTATTTCTAGGGATGGTACAACAGATATAACCCGCACCCGGCATATGAGTGCCAACCCCACTGCAGCGCAAAGGCGAGCCTTCACACGAGTGCTGAAAGGACAGATCATGTTGGGAACTGCTGTATTTCCCACCGGCACTTTGGTAAATATACAGGATATATCAAGACTGCTATCGAAAACTAAGCTGGGTGGTAGTTTAAATTACTTCAGAGTGCAAAAAATTGTCACATTTTTTTTGCCTTTTTTTATATCGTCGTATTAGGCTGGTAAATACATAGTTTTTTCTTTAATAATAGTGTACACCCTTTTATTTTAAAGACACTATGGTCCGCTAGGCTTTAAATTATTACTTTACCGAAACCTATGGATCACCACCCAAAATCGACGACATTTAAAAAATAATAAAAAAAATTGGCGCGTTTCTTTGCGAAAATTTTAGTTACATTGTGTTTGTAGTCACTAAAACTACTACCCGGCTTCGTTTTCGGTAGCAGTCTTGATATACCCGGTATTGCTTAGGGTGTGGATGTTGTAAGTTTAAGATATATCAGCTCATATACGTCCCACTGCAGGGCACGGGACGTAAGCCTTAGGCACATGACTTAGGAGGTTGGAAATATACCTAATCTAAATGTAAGTGCGTTATGGCCTGTTGGTAACAATAGGTTCACGGTGGATGCAGGCTCAAATCCTAAGGCATACTTCTGCAATGATGAAAACACCGTGAAGAAACCTGCATAGTGATTTTTGAGAATTTTTCTGGTATGTAAAGTCTGCCAACCCTCACTAGGCCAGCGTGGTGGACTATATGGCCTTACCACTCTCAATCGTACTCTCGATTAAAGAGGGGGCCGTGCCCTGCAGTCAATAACAAGCAACGATATGGGCTGATACAACAACCTGTATATGGGTAAATAGTATTTACATTGTATCCCATTTAAATTTGACCGTTTATCCAGTGTCCAAATTATAATGGGGTCCAAAATCCTCCCAGTTAATCAGCTCAATTATAACTAGTATCTAACTATAAACCCAACTACCTCTTCTAGGGTCACACAATAGAAGTCCTGGCGCGCAAGGCACTATGGGACGTGGGTCTGAACTACGGCCACGGCACTGGGCATGGAGTAGGACACTTCCTGAACGTGCATGAAGGTCCATCCTGGATCCTGAGTGGACCGTCTGCCAACGACCCTGGGATCAGGCCCAAAATGATTTATAGTAATGGTGAGTGATAAAATAATCGTCCATAGTTTCAAGATTATCAAACTACAAACTACTAATTTTTGTGGTACAGTCAGCAACATAAGTCGCTACACATTCACGAGATTTTGAATTGTGTTATCATCCAAAATAATAATTATTTTCAATATTGTATGGCACTTCTCGGCATAGATGACTTAAATTGGTTATATTTTACGACTACAGACTAGTACGTACACATTTTAATTAATGAAAAGGTTATCAAAAAATGTGAAGTGTGCAGCGACTTATGTAGCTGACTGTACCAACACAAGTATTAGTTTCTGATATGAGAGTTTGTGAATCCGAAAAGCCTCTCGAAATTATTTATGACACAAGATTTGTATAAGTCAAGACAATTTAGAAAGGATGGGAAATAAATAAATTCATTGAAGGCGCAAATAAGCTTAAGTAGCAAGGAAAATAAAAAAGTAACAAAAGTATTAATATGAAACAATAAAACACAACTAAGTCTAAACGGCCGAAAATAGAGACAGATGAAAGGAGTTGAGGGAGACCTTTGCCCAGCAGTGGGACAATATAGGTTAATAAAAAAAATGGTTGCCTGTAAAGTCGGTTTTACGGGCGAAGATTTTACGTGACAATGTCTTTTTCTCGGTAGAATATTTATTGATATGAATATAATTAAATTGCACAATAGGAACAAGGAATTGAATGAAAATAAGAATTGCACAAATTTTAACTATAGAAATATATTTTGTTTACTAAAACACTATCAACATTTATCAATAGTATGACATAACCTATAAACTCAGTTTCTCAACTTTTGTGTCAATCTAACAATTAATCAATCAATCATAGTTTACGATAATGAAATATCAGTGTACAATTATTTACCTTTATTGTTGTAGTTGTTGTAAATGATAAATGACGAATCTAAGCACTCCATATTTTCACTACAGACACAGCTGACGATACTTTAACCACACGTGTGAACTTGTATTGTGACGCTTTCTTGTTTTTCCAACGCCAAGAACGTTCGAGAAAGACAAAGACAGAGACACAAGCATGCGCCGATTCAATGCGCCTAATTCTCTAGTGCTGCGCGCGCGGCAGACCGATCATAGTTGAGTGGGAGAGAGACAAGGCATTCGGCGGGCCTCTCTCTCGTTCGGTGACTCATCGTAACGTTACCGGGCGTTACACCTTTTCATAAGTGACTCCCAGCCGCAACCTAATTTAAGACGTTGTCACGTCAAAAAGTCTAAACAATTATTGCGCCGACAATAGGCCTCCCATTGAGCTTTATGTTGCAGTACGGCAAAATCAGTGATTTTCAACGGAGTGCGCTAACGACTCTCGAAAATTCAATTGTATGTATGTACATATGTGTGTGAATGTTGGGTGTTATTTATATAGTTATTTACTAATCATGACCACCATTTATCTGCAGCACTGTGTTCAGAAGACTGTCAAATAGGCATTAGAGACCTACTAGGTCTCGTAACCGTCTTGAGGGCCGCTCTCTATACCATATCTATCTTTAACAAGAGATTAACACAGCTACTAATACTACGTCAATACAATTCTATTTTTCGATAAACAAATATTGACATTATAAATATGTATATGCGCCGTAGCAAAATGCATCGAAATATCTAATGAAATATTTAGATAAATTACAGAAATCGGCCCTTAATGTAATAATTTAATACGCCGCGCCGCGCTGGCTGGATGTCTCTTTAGAGGCCGTTTACATTTAGCAAACTTTGTACTAGTATCACTTAACCCTCCGTTACAAAAATATATATTTATTACAGAGCCCGGTTACTACGAGGTGAATGAGTACGGGATCCGACACGAAGACTTGGTGGAGACTATTGAAATCAACAGCACTTCTGACCATTTACTGGTAGGTATCTATGTGCCTGTCGTAGGCGACTAAGCGAGACCACTTGAGTTACTGGGTGGAGCCACCCTCACCTAAAAGTAATCTCGAGGCTAGCTAATAAAGGGTGCGCGTACGTGTCGCTCTGTTATGGACAGAGGGGGGACAGAGGCAGGCTTTAGGCCTCCAAACTGCATAGAATAACTGTGGATAATTACCGGACATATCACACTAACACTTAGCAGTCATTATAATTTGTATAAAGATTGCCTTCGAGGGGTGTTATCAGCGTTAGGGACCCAGCTCGACTTTAGCACCCAAGCGCCGGGCTAGAAGGCCGGTGACCCCGACATATAAATCGATCAATGCGATATGATTATCGATTGTACTATTTCATTTTTTAGGGTTCCGTACCTAAAAGGTAAAAACTAAATCTAAACTAAGCTTCCGCTGTCTGCCTGTCTGTATGTCACCAGGCTATATTTCATAAACTGTGATATCTAGAAACCTGTTTTTGTTTTGCAAAATATTTATATCTATTGCCGCATTAACAATAAATAGGTACGAAAAATAAAAAGAATGAAAATATTAAGGGGGGTCCCCAAACAATAAACTTAATTTTTAACACAGCATTGCGTTTACACTGCTGTTTGGCGGGAGATATAGAAATTGCGGTGGTACCTACGCATACGGCCATCGTCAGTCGTTGTTGAGATGGAAATAGTAAATTATTAATAGACACTCAACAGTACGTGGGGTACCATCGGGAAAATAAATAGCCATATATACATATTACATAGTATAAAACAAAGTCGCTTTCTCTGTCCCTTTGTATTCTTAAATCTTTAAAACTACGCAACGGATTTTGATGCGGTTTTTTTTAATAGATAGAGTGATTTAAGAGGAAGGTTTATGTGTATAATACGTACATATTATTGTACAGAAATCTATTTGTACTCGGGCGAAGCTGGGCCGGGCCGCTAGTGATATTATAATTCAATGTTTTCCAGGCTGACGGAGTAGTGAGTGACTTCGACGGGCGTGGAGCAACAGGTTTCTACACGATTTCATTAGCGCCTCACCAAACTGCGTGCTTGGACATCAATCTACTCACAGACCTTGAGGTAAATACATAATTCTCATTTTTAGGGCTTCTTACCTAAAAAGTAAAAACAGAACCCTATTACTGAGACTCCGCTATCCGCCGCTATCCACTGTGGGTTACCAGTCTGTATCTCATAAACCGTTATAGCTAGAAAGCTGAAATTGCCACAAATTATTCTGTTCGCATTTCACTGCGCTCGCCATTCTGAGACATAAGATGTAAAGTCTCAATATGTCCAGTAGTTACTCTGGCTACAATGTCCTTCAATCCGAAACACAACAGTTCAATTAAACTCAGTGGCGTAACAATAGGGTGGCATAGTGCGCAAAATGCCACGGGCCCCCGACCTTAGGGGCCCCCGGCGGCCCAGCCGGGCCCCTCGGGCCCGAGAGACCGTTAGCAGAGAAGAACCTAGCCAATTTATTACCAACAAAATTGATAATCAAAAACTATTTTATTAGTTTCCATTAAAGATACCAAGGTTTATTTTTGATACATAAAAATAATAATAATGGTTCTTTCTTAAAAGTAGTAAAGATATTACGACGACTAATTGGTCTCGCTGTGGAGTTCTTTAATGACCTGCAGGCATACGAGCATACAGCCCGCCTTACGGTCAGTGGTCACCGCCGCTAATAGACTTTTGCAGATTCTTACCGTCGTAAGGAGAGCACTTTCTTAAAGCCTAGTTTAAAGAAGGACAGGTTATAGCGCTCAGAGAATACCAAAGCTGGGAGTTCATTCCAGAACTTGCATGTGCGTGGTAGAAAAGAACACTGGAAACGTACTTTCCGGGAACGGATAGTTTCCAGGTAGTAAGAATGAATTCTACTGCGGTGACGGGAAGTGTGATGGGAGAATAGCGATAGTGGCACCATCTTCCTCAGAACACTTGCCGTGGAACAATTGATAGATTACACAGAGAGACCCAAAGTCTCACTGCAATCCTAACGGCTCCACATTCATTGATATGCATGATAAATAGGGTCGGCGAAAGCACCGAGTCTTATGGAACACCAGAATTAATGGTCTTGGTTTCGGTGCAAAAGCCGTCCAATACGGCTTTTATGCTGCGATCATCCAGAAAGCTGGCGATGTACTTTCAGAGTTCCTCAGGTTGAAGTACCAGGCAGGTAGTTTCCCCAAAACGATGCCATGCCACACTCGGTGATAATTTCAAGGCCTACCGTAATCGCCTCACCCCCACTATCCAATGCCTCCACATGACGGTCGGTAAGATAAACGAGAAGATCACCATCCGAACGACCCTCAGTGATCCTCAAGATACGTCAAGAGCTGCATATTTATAACTCGCTCCAAGACCTTGGAGAGTCAGCATGTGACAGCAATCGGCCTGCGATTCGAAGGATCCGACCGGTCATCCTTCTTGGGGATTGGATGAACATGGGGGATATCCCATGAAGCCGGGCGTAGGTTGTTTTAATAGGAAAGACGCGTGAGTACGGGGGCTATCTCTGGGGCGGACATCTTTAGAACCACTGCAGGGACACATTCCGACCCACTCAACTAGTAGATGTGCAGTACCGCCCAAAATGCGGAATTCGGGGTTTTATTCGGTATGCTAGCGCAGATTTTTGTTAGGGACCCGCCTCGACTGCAATTTAATTGCAGGTCAGTGACACTACTGTATTCCTTTTGGTCTTCTCCGGGGTACCGGAAAATAAGGTGCAACAGTTTTCGTCTCCATACAAAAAGGGGGGCCCCATCCGATGATTTTGCCACGGGCCTCAGATGGTGTAGTTACGCCACTGATTAAACTGCTGTTTAGCGGAAGAAATAGACATTGCGTTGGTACCCACCTAGGCGGCCTCGCACATATGAGAGACCTACCACCAGTCATTTCTAAGATCTTTTGTCTTCTTCAGCAGCAAAGTATCGTTAATAATTTGATCAATAAAGTGCTCTACTTTCTTACAGTTAAGATACATAAACGAGTACCACGCGCGAGTACTCTCTACCCTGGGTCCTATTCTGCAGCAGCGAGGGTACACCGATGTCCTGGCCTGGCTGGAACGGGAATGCGCTCCCATACAACGTAGCAGTGCTGCTTGGATCACCACGACACCACTCCTAGCTGTTCTTAGTATTGTTGTTACTTGGATTTCTTGAATAAAATGCGCATTTTATATTTGTGTATTATTACAACCTAACCTAGAGGAACCTACCAGATGAAGAGCTCGAGATTTCCTAATAAAAATGATGTAAATTAATAATTGAGTTGAATAATCCAAGTATAATAATTTATTAAAACTCTCGACTTTTAAAGTGATGTAATTGACACTAAAAAAAAGCTCGCTAAAAATATATGCATCTCCTAAAAATGTAACATAGGTTCATCAGGTAACTTATGTGCAATATTGCAACATTGTTGTTGCATGTCGCATATAAATGTAACTTGGGTTCATCAAGTAACATAAGTGCAACATTGTTGTTGCATGTCGCATATAAATGTAACTTGGGTTCATCAAGTAACATAAGTGCAATATTGCAACATTGTTGTTGCATGTCGCATATAAATGTAACTTGGGTTCATCAAGTAACATAAGTGCATATTGCAACATTGTTGTTGCATGTCGCATATAAATGTAACTTGGGTTCATCAAGTAACATAAGTGCAATATTGCAACATTGTTGTTGCATGTCGCATATAAATGTAACTTGGGTTCATCAAGTAACATAAGTGCATATTGCAACATTGTTGTTGCATGTCGCATATAAATGTAACTTGGGTTCATCAAGTAACATAAGTGCAATATTGCAACATTGTTGTTGCATGTCGCATATAAATGTAACTTGGGTTCATCAAGTAACATAAGTGCATATTGCAACATTGTTGTTGCATGTCGCATATAAATGTAACTTGGGTTCATCAAGTAACATATGTGCAATATTGCAACATTGTTGTTGCATGTCGCATATAAATGTAACTTGGGTTCATCAAGTAACATAAGTGCAATATTGCAACATTGTTGTTGCATGTCGCATATAAATGTAACTTGGGTTCATCAAGTAACATAAGTGCATATTGCAACATTGTTGTTGCATGTCGCATATAAATGTAACTTGGGTTCATCAAGTAACATAAGTGCAATATTGCAACATTGTTGTTGCATGTCGCATATAAATGTAACTTGGGTTCATCAAGTAACATAAGTGCATATTGCAACATTGTTGTTGCATGTCGCATATAAATGTAACTTGGGTTCATCAAGTAACATAAGTGCAATATTGCAACATTGTTGTTGCATGTCGCCTATAAATGTAACTTGGGTTCATCAAGTAACATAAGTGCATATTGCAACATTGTTGTTGCATGTCGCATATAAATGTAATTTGGGTTCATCAAGTAACATAAGTGCAATATTGCAACATTGTTGTTGCATGTCGCATATAAATGTAACTTGGGTTCATCAAGTAACATAAGTGCATATTGCAACATTGTTGTTGCATGTCGCATATAAATGTAACTTGGGTTCATCAAGTAACATAAGTGCAATATTGCAACATTGTTGTTGCATGTCGCATATAAATGTAACTTGGGTTCATCAAGTAACATAAGTGCATATTGCAACATTGTTGTTGCATGTCGCATATAAATGTAACTTGGGTTCATCAAGTAACATATGTGCAATATTGCAACATTGTTGTTGCATGTCGCATATAAATGTAACTTGGGTTCATCAAGTAACATAAGTGCAATATTGCAACATTGTTGTTGCATGTCGCATATAAATGTAACTTGGGTTCATCAAGTAACATAAGTGCATATTGCAACATTGTTGTTGCATGTCGCATATAAATGTAACTTGGGTTCATCAAGTAACATAAGTGCAATATTGCAACATTGTTGTTGCATGTCGCATATAAATGTAACTTGGGTTCATCAAGTAACATAAGTGCATATTGCAACATTGTTGTTGCATGTCGCATATAAATGTAACTTGGGTTCATCAAGTAACATAAGTGCAATATTGCAACATTGTTGTTGCATGTCGCCTATAAATGTAACTTGGGTTCATCAAGTAACATAAGTGCATATTGCAACATTGTTGTTGCATGTCGCATATAAATGTAACTTGGGTTCATCAAGTAACATAAGTGCAATATTGCAACATTGTTGTTGCATGTCGCATATAAATGTAACTTGGGTTCATCAAGTAACATAAGTGCATATTGCAACATTGTTGTTGCATGTCGCATATAAATGTAACTTGGGTTCATCAAGTAACATAAGTGCAATATTGCAACATTGTTGTTGCATGTCGCATATAAATGTAACTTGGGTTCATCAAGTAACATAAGTGCATATTGCAACATTGTTGTTGCATGTCGCATATAAATGTAACTTGGGTTCATCAAGTAACATAAGTGCAATATTGCAACATTGTTGTTGCATGTCGCATATAAATGTAACTTGGGTTCATCAAGTAACATATGTGCAATATTGCAACATTGTTGTTGCATGTCGCATATAAATGTAACTTGGGTTCATCAAGTAACATAAGTGCAATATTGCAACATTGTTGTTGCATGTCGCATATAAATGTAACTTGGTTTCATCAAGTAACATAAGTGCAATATTGCAAAATTGCTGTTGCATGTCGCATGAAAATACAAGTACTTTTTGTGCTCCAAGAAATATACTATGGAACACAGAAAGAAAGATTTCTTTAAACCTATGTCATCAATATACGAAATATTTTTTTCACCTTTGTGATGATTGACTATCAAACACATGACTCCGAGAAGTCAGTTGTGTGCCCTGGGATTCTAACCACATATTGTGTGTTAAAATAAAAACTCAAATAAATTAAATTAAGACTTTACTTAAACATACTGATTTACTACAATACAATGGTTTTCGTTTATTCCTTGGAGCGGTAGTGTTTGATGTTGACAAGCACCCAGGCAGGGATCGCAGACCAGCCGATCACCATCATGGAGGCTAGGAAGATCACCTCCTGGAAATTATAATAAATCTGTGAATACTTATGGTTCAACATAAGACACAAACTGTGCATACATTAAAATGTGCATTTGAGGTAGTTCTGTCACTGACAAATCTTATTTATTGCAAACCAAAACTGGTTGTATAATCTATGTCCGTTGTTGTAACATTACTATAGGATTAAGTTTTTTTTTTAATACCATTGTAGTGTATTGATAAATTCATACTCTTAGCATCTGTCGTCTCGAACTATACACTACGCGAACCAAGGGTGAGTGAGATAGATATAGAAGGAGATAGATCATAGACGTGGAAGACGGAACGGGGTGTGAAGACGTGGTGTATAGTAAACGAGCCGATAAATATTAATAATTGTATTCTACTACAATGTTACACATATTAACCTTAAATAGTGACTATTACAACCATAATGAATATTTAAGTCATTCATTGTATGCTGTAGTTGCCTGTTTACGGAGGAACATTTAACTCTGTTTTTGTTATTTATTCGTTAAATATATTTGTGGTAATGTAATGTAATATCATTTGTAGCAATTTATACCAGACAACCAATCAAAGGAGATTACCATTCAAAGTCTTTTTCTTCTTCTTCAAATACTCATTGATTCAAAGTATTGGTAAAAATATCTTGGATCCCAATACTGATACTGCTTAAAATTTAGTATAGCATTTTTAAGGTTTGTCCTTAAATATTTTCATATTCCATATTATGTAAGCTATGTAATTGATTCTTTAATATTCCATTTCTGTTTAATTTTTATTTTACTAAGATTATTTAGTTTATGCAACAACTGTGATCTCTTTGAACCACCGAAAGATTGACTGGCAGAGGATGCCTCAGGCATTTAGTCTGCCTTTATATTTTGTATATAAAGCATGAATAAATAAAATAAACATATATATGCATTTTATTCAGAGAATGACATTGCCCGAGATTCTATGGCATTATAAACAATAGCTAACAACAAATACAATGGTGCGAAACCTCTCAATGTGAGACACTCAAAGGGTTTGAATTTTAGTGTGTATATTATGTTAAAACTAGACCAGGGATCAGCAACCCACGACTCGCGAGCTACATGTGGATCTCTAGATATAAAACTGCAGCTCTTTATTTCCGCATGCCTACAATTTATAAAAAACATATGCTTAAATATAACTTTGAATCCATTATTCCAGGATTAGGCACCATTACTATCTCTCAGCCACTTGTCCTTGCTTTTTAAAGCACCCTTCCCCCGTTAATTGTATTGTAACAATCACCAGAAAAAAATGATGGCTCTTCAAAACTAAGTAATGTTGAAAATTGTAATTTTAGTCTCTTTTGACCCAAAAGGTTTGTAGTTAGATAGTTAGTGGTTAGATTCAGAATCTTTGTTATAGGACAAACTAAATCTCTTCTAATTTGAAATACAAGTTTTCTATTTTAGTGTAAAATTAAGAATATTATATGAATTAAGAAGACTCCTGGGTGTTATGACATTTTATTTACTCTTTGGCTTTATGCATAGACAGTTTTATTAAACCTATTTTAGTTATCAAATGTGGAATTCAGTTTGTGCAAAGAAGATATAACTTTAATTGCTATTTGGTAACTAAAATAGCTAGATGAACTATCTACAAATAAGGCCGTGGTTAATATAAGAGCACCTTCTCTATTAGAATACATAGCAAACAATTTCATTTAAGAATACTATGTGATTCACCAATGGAGGAAAAACAATTCATGAAACTGCTGCTAGTATCAGTGACAAGTAATGGGTTTAGTTTTGGTTGTAAATGCGTCTTCTCTAAAAACGGTAACCTATTTTATAATCGATTCTCTATCTTTATTATTATCTAAAGATAACCTAGCAAAAAGAAATTACGTAATGTTAAAAATCGATTTTTGCACGCCAGACCAAACTTAAATATCACATTAAGCTTAAATAAATACCTTAAGAAGGTTGCTAGGCAATATATAGATAGATATTGCGACAATTTGATGAATAAAAACATGTTATCATGGATTTGGTACTTACGCCTTTGGAAACCTTGTTTCTCGCGGGTGTGGCGATAACACTCATGTTTCTCTGCTGGATAACATTCTTGACGACCTGAGAGTTCGCCTTGGTGAGGATGCTCCTGATTCCCAGCATTTTGGAAGTTTATTTCGGTCTAAATTTTACGAAATACTGCAGTGACAAAAATCAAATCAATGAAAATTGAGAGATGTCAAAGAGCGGTCAGTGGTGTTGTACTTTTAGTCGATTTTTGTATTTCAATCGATTTATACCGATTATGAATTTTGAATGATATTAAATAATAATATTGCTTTATAAAAGAAACTCCCATAACGATACTAGCATATATTTTTAAGTGATGAAGATTAATAAAGAATTTTATACGAATAATGCCGTTCTAAAATTTGTGCCACATTCAATATTTATTTATTTATTAAATTAGAATCGATTCTAAAATCGGTGATTTTATTTGTTTTTAAGAATTTATAGCGAAGGAACTTTGATCATACAGCCTTCGTAATAAATATCATTTTTATTGTATTAAGTTTAATGTTTTAAACAGCTACGGAATAGCGCCATTTATATTTGGCTGCCTTTTACGCCGTTGATGAAACGAGAGGCCACTGGTTCGATTCTCGCAGCGAGTCAAATGGTTGTGGAAACCACAAGTATTTGTTTCGGGTCTAGGTGTTAGCGAGACCGAAAAGTCTCTCGAAGTTCCTGATAATCCTGATATACGACACAAGACAATATAAGTGGGGTCAGGACAATGTATGTGACTGTAGGGTGTTTTTATTTTATTTACTTATTATTAAAAAACAAAATATTTTTAAATTTTATTATAAACATTACAATCTAACGACTTAACATAAACGAAACCCGTGCGAACAAACAATTCAAATTGCAGATTCCACGTCACCATTTCTGAATACAGGAATGTAACGCCTTTTAGTAGAAAATAGTAATACTACGCGTTGTAGATGTTTATTGAGAAACCTCCATCAATTGTGGTGCATCTGAAAAAGATAAAATTTCTTTAAATATTTCTTAGACAAGTGTCACAAAATAGAATCACTACATAGTATAAAACAACAAACAAGTAGCTTTCTCTGTCCTTTTGTCCCTATGTCCCTTTGTATGCTTAACAGCCGCTGCCAATAAACAAACCCAATCCAAAATTTGCCGTTTTAGATTGACAGCTCAATCGTTTTTCTGATACTATGTTGCCAATAATCAACCTCAGTAGTGAATAAACTATGGCAACATGACAGGAGACCAATCGAAAAGTAGAAAACAATTGACAACAAAACAGATTGACTTCAATCTAATTTTTTCGATTGATTATTGGCATCGGCCGTTAATCTTTAAAACTACGCAACGGATTTTGATGCGGTTTTTTTTAATAAATAGAGTGATTCAAGAGGAAGGTTTATACTGGGTATCTCAAGACTGCTACCGAAAACGAAGCCGGGTGGTAGTTTTAGTGACTACAAACACAATGCAACAAAAAATTTCGCAAAGAAACGCGACGTTTATTTTTTATGATTTTTTTAAATATCGTCATTTTTGGGTGGTAAATCCATAGTTTTTGCTAAAATAATAATTTAAAGTCTTTTATACCTAAGATTATTTATAAATAAAAGGGTATACACTATTATTTTAGGAAAAAATGTATTTACCACCCAAATATGGTCATAGGAAAAAATAACAAAAAAGAAATGTTGCTTTTTTTGCAACTTTTTCATTTTCAAAAGATTAGACAGAAATGCTATAAGTTTCACCCGTATTTCAACGAGCTTAGTACCGCTCAAAATATGAAAATGGTTGAACCAATAACCAAAAAGTAACAATTCTATTCACAGGCTACATTTATTTATACTGCCTTGGGAAATTAACTCGGAACTTCATAAATTAAACTCTATTTATAGCAACTACACCTAATAAATACTCAAAAGGCAAAAAAAAGCAATTTTCTTATTTGTATTAACATTAAAAGCATAAAAATATAGAAATATGTCTCACCTCCAGATCCATCGTTGAACATAAACTCATCCTGGTATTCCTTGAGGAACTGTTCAGATCTGTGCTCGTCCAGGAACAACGAGTAGACTTTCTTCACATCCTCCATGCTTACCTAAAAACACAAAGTGTTTTCTTGAATAATTAACAATAAAATATTATCTGCAGCATTATTTTTAAAACTTATATAACAAAGTAATTAAAAAAATAAAAGCAGAAATCAAAATAATAAAAAAAACAACAATTTAAAAAATACCAGTGCAAGGAAAAACATTCATTGTACTTGTACATGTTAATTTATTTGCTTATTGACTTGATTAGCCAACAGAAATATATGGGTAACATATTGAAGTTGGGTTGCCAAGAACCAAGCATGTAGGACCTATGCATTATATTATTCAAATAGCTGAGACTAAATTTATTTTTGTAATATGGAGTGTCTTCTTTAATTCATTGCGGATTCACATATAGTAGATGACAATCAGATTTACTATCAAACGCTTTTCTTGTACCTTGCTAGATTGTACATCAGTTTTGTAAATAAAAAAAAATTCAACATTTGTAATGGTTTCTTAGATTTACTCGAATGTTACACGTTGAAGTAAACTAATATTTACGGATTTTATCGCGAATTTAGTTTATTTTTTACATTTTTGACTTCCCGACGTTTCGATTACTTTACAGATTTCGTGGTCACGGGGCGAGGTAGTCAGAGGTGAACGTCAGGAAATAAAGAATGTATAAATTAAACCGAATCCGCGATAAAATCCGTAAATAATAGTTTTATTTCAATGATAGACATTTCTAAGCTTGGTACTTGGCTTATTATTGCTCTTTTAGAAGACAATTATCACAGTACAATAATTTTACAGAAAAGTATATGCAGGATACAGGCCGCTTCCAACAGGTTAATGTGGAGATCCTTGGGGGAGGCCTGTGTTTAGCAGTGGCCCTCCTCTGAGTGTACAGAGAGAGAGAGAGTACTTTACCTCAGTAGCTCGTCTACGTCTGGCCACAAGCGAAGCCGTGGTAATAAGTTGTATAGCGTAGCGCAGTGAAGTCTCCGTGGCCACTCGAGTCAACACAGTTAGGGCATCGCTTGTCATCTGACAATCTTCTTCTTCACATCTGAAATTATACAGAGATGATTTAATTACATATTAGAATTTTATTTGTTATTGTTGCCAACTTGACAGTCAATAAAATCGACTACACCCTTAGAGTAATGACCTCTAGAGATTCACGCTGTAACCGCACATGAGACATCAATAGCTATATCTAGCAACACAAGAAAATAAGCGCCATATTGTGGCCTTGATTTAAAATAGACCCTATTTCAATGACATTAGGTTGCTTTATTGCTTGAACGACGTCGCTTTGTCTGGCGAAATTCTTTTTTCGCCCAACAACAAAAAGCGGCACGTCACATGAAATACAACATTATTTTGCATCTCATTCTGACATAGAGAAATTCGTATCGGTGTGTCTCATTTTTGCGATGTACAGTACATTTCGGCTCTCTCTAGAGGTAATTACTCTAAGACTACACCTAATAAAATATTTTTTTTATTGCAATGAATGGCGAGACGAGCATGCCATATGCCTGATGCTAAGCGATACGACCGCTCATGAACAGTGCCAAAACCAAACAACATCTTGAATTACAAAGCTATACTCGGCATTCCACTGCGCTCGCCATCTTGAGACATAAGATGTAGTCTCAATATGTCCAGTAGTTACTCTGGCTTTTTGACGGGAGAAATAGACATTGCGGTGGTCCCCATCCAGGTGGCCTCTCACAAATCGCACCTTTAGAATTAGTGTGACCTAATCCAATAAAAATAGATTTTGGCTTTAAATCATATTTTGGCTCAAAATGACCTACCGACCCGTCATTAAAGAAGGACCTATTGACGCATGAAAGGCAGAAAGATGTATAAATCGGTCTTCTAGATGTATCTTCCATAAGTACAAAATTTCTTATGTTACCAATCTTTATTGAATGTTTCCCAAAAATTATTGTTTTAGTTAGGTCACTCTAATTCTAAATGAGCTACATTAGAGACCTAACTAGTAATTCTTACTAAAACTCACCTAATATTCAATATCTCTCGCAGTTCCTGATGCGAGTACGGTGTGGTTGGCACTATGATCATCCGGTCCAACAGGTCCAGTGGTATACCGTGAGGGCTTCTGTAGTTGGTGCCCCTGATACGAGTGATGCCGCGGTTGGTAGCCATGATCACTATTGGAGCTGTTTCCGATTCCAGCGCGCGGTTTAGGAACGAGAAACACTCGATGTCTAGCATATGGGCCTGAAAACAAATAATAATTTAAATATATACTAGCGGCCCGGACCAGCTTCGCCTGGTTACAAATAGATTTCTGTACAATAATATGCACGTATTATACATATAAACCTTCCTCTTGAGTCACTCTATCTATTAAAAAAAAACCGCATCAAAATCCGTTGCGTAGTTTTAAGATTTAAGCATACAAAGGGACATAGGGACAGAGAAAGCGACTTTGTTTATACTATGTAGTGAAGACGCTATGGTACGCAAAGCTTTAAATTATTATTTTAGGAAACACTATGGATTTACCACCTAAACTTGGCGATATTCAAAAATTATGAAAGAAAATTGTAGCAGTCTTGATATACCAGGTATATGAAGAGTTTTTTGAACGCGCTAATCTAAGGAACTAATGTAATGGTCTCATTTTTTTACATATCTTGTAATCAAGAAAGCTGTAAGGTAATCAAAACGTCGGAAAGTCAAATAATGTAAGTATTAAACCAAAACCGCGATAAAATACGAAAAAAATACGGTAGCGTAATTTATGGATGATTATTAAATTCTGGAAAACTATGTACATCAATCTTAAACGTGGCAATAGGAGACAAAAAAAATCGATATATTAATAATGTTTTGTTAAATTCTCCCTCTAGTTATTCTCACCTCATCAATGAACAGAACTCCTGGTATCATCTCAGCTTTCCCCTCCTCCCTCCATTCGGCCACTTTGCTGTTGATCTGCTCTCGGATTTCAGACTTTATTTCACCCGTGTCACCTGAATTTAGGATAAATTTTAGCTTGGCAACTTCGATCAAATATACACTAGATACAATATGAGCGCTTTCGCCTTCAGTCACGCACCGACCGTTACTTCTAAAACGTCACAGAAATTTATAAAATATTATGTGAAAAGCTACTTTAAGTTCCAGGAATAAGGTGGAATTTGTGTAAATATATTTGGAATATGTGATCTTTTTGTTTACTTGTTTTGTTTCAATGCATCGGTGCCACTTTTTAACAGAACATTTACAGGGAACTGTGTATCTAGTGTATATTTGATCGAAGCTTGGCAAGGTCTTTTACGATGGACTAACAAAAATATTGATGCTAAGTAAATATGAAAAAAGTAATAGTATTTTTTCTTGCAACTGGGCGCATGTCAATGATTTATAAAATAACTACGTTATCTATCTATGCGCTTTCGCTCGCGTTAATGTAGATTTTATCAATACAGTTAGAGGAATTGATCAATAAAGTTAAAAAATTAAAATCAAGATTCACTTTTCCCTCTTATGTGAACAGTACTTTATTTTCAAAATAAAACCTGTTAAAAAAACACAGTTACACTTTTTTGTGCCTGATAACAAGCATTCAAAATATCATCAAAGTTGAGTGCCATAACATAAAAGTATAACAACCAAACTCACTTTCCAACTTATATCAGTAGGGATGTACTCATTTTCCAATTTGTACTAGTAAACTTTATACTTTACACTACCCTCCACATTTAGTGTCGTCAGTTTCCGCTAGATGTCACTGTACACTCACCGGAGAACAGTGCTAGGAAGCCATGCTTTATATCAGTACGGATACACAATACTCCAAACTACCCTCCATATTTAGTGTCGTCAGTTTCCGCTAGATGTCACTGTACACTCACCAGAGAACAGCGCAAGGAAGCCGTGAGTGCGTGAGTTGATGACGTCCACCTCGTGCAGAGTCACCGTGTGGACTACTTCCTTGCGTTTCTGCAGCTCGCCTTCGGGACACTGGACGAAACGGGCTTGTTGACCTGGGGAAGAAACAAATAATAAGAATATAGGGTATATCAAGACTGCTACCGAAAACGAAGCCATAATGAAACAAAAAATTTGATACTATTAATTACATCATTATTAGTTAATGTAATTCAAAATTTTATTTTACATACAATCTTTTAGTTAAATACGGCTGTTCGGTAATGTTTTGTATATTCATCGGTTTTTTACAAAATAAAATAATTTATCTTTTTCTAATTAAAACAGTTAATGGTAAATTATGGTTCAATAAACTAAACTAAGACCAGAAATTAAAAAAATATGTATTCAACGAAAAAATAAAATAAGGAATTGAAACACAACCATAAAAAATCTTAAGAAGGTTGTAACTGACATAGAAGATTTAAATCTAGGTATTACGTAAGTTTGGGCATTTTCGTTCACCCAACTTATAAGGATGCCATCTTTTCTTGTGTTAACAATTAATTTGATCATACCTGTAGCATCATAATCTCTGGCCCTTGCAAAACTTCTTCCCAATTTGTTGATTTTACCGGTTGCTTTATCAATAGTTATCACATCTCCGGCTTGCACCTAGAAAATATAATAATTTAATGAATAAATAATGTTCCCAAAACAACTCATACTTTGCAGTAATGTACTTTGATAGTCAAACACCACATACTAGAACGATGAAGAAAAACATCGTGAGGTGACATGCAAGAAAATTCAACAAAATAACATACTACTGATGGTAGGTCTCTCATATGTGAGAGGCCGCCTGGGTATGTACCACCGCAATATCTATTTAATGATGTTAAGCGACACCACAGCTCATGGACAGTAGCAAAACCAAACAACACCTCGAATCACAAATGGTTGGCATTCCACTGCACTTGTCATACTGAGACATAAGATGTTAAGTCTCAATATGTCCACATAGGTCTACATAGGTCTCCCCCAAGGATCTCCACATAATGTTGTCTTCGGCCTGTATCCAGCGACTTCCTGCTACTTTAGCTAGGTCATCCGTCCATCCTTGTAGGCGGGCGTCCGACACTGCGCTTGCCTGTACGTGGCCTCCACTCTAGGGGCCCTACTATATTCATCCGAAACGAAGTTTGAAACTTCGGATGATCGAAGTTTATATACAATACAAATGTAGCTACATATACTTATGGTCGTTATTAAGTTATGGTCGTAACCATAGACTTATGGTTACGATGTACGTTACACAAATACGAACTTTTACAGAGTAGATACATTCGTATCCGAAGTTTCGAACTTCGTTTCGGATGAATATAGTAGGGCCCTAGAAACTTTCGGCCCCAACGGCCATCGGTTCTACGAGCTATCTGCCCAGCCCACTGCCACTTCAACTTGCTAATCCTACGACCTATGTCAGGTTAATGTGGAGATCCTTGGGGGAGGCTTATGTTCAGCAGTGGACTTCCTGTGGCTGAGATGATGAAATGTGTTGAAGTATTCATTTCATATAAAATATTGTATTGCTTACCATTGTCTAGCCATTCAAAGCAAATAAAAAATAATACAGACATCTTTCTTCTTTATCAGCCCATACACGTCCCACTGCAGGGCACGGGCCTCCTCTACAATCGACAGTACGTTTGAGAGTGGTTAGGCCATAGTTCACCACACTGGCCTAGTGCGGGTTGGTGGACTTACAAACCATAGAAATTCTTATAAACCACTATGGTATGCAGGTTTCCTAATTTTTTCCTTCACCGTTTTAGTGCGCATATATTACCAGTATATAATAATAATAATACATAACATACCTTCTCTTTAAGCAGCGAGTCGATCATCTTGGCCCCCATGTCGTAGTTGGTCTCCATGTCTGTAGTCTTGAGCGTGAGTTTCCCGACACGCGCGCCGCCGCCGCCGGCCGCTCGCTCCACCACCACCTCCACCACCTCGCCTTCTATTATCTCAGATTCCTCCCTGAAAAAATAATATATTTTTTCTAAACTAAATGTAGCCTAAGTTACTCCTTATATCAGCTACCTGACAATAAAAGTCCCATCAAAATCGATCCAGCCATTTCAGAGATTAGTCGGAACAAACAGACAGACAGACAGACAAAAAAAATCCAAGATCATTTATGTTATAGGCATCGTGTGTATAACGATATGTAGTTGGACATTTTCTTTAATTTTCACAATGCAAACAGACACTTCAATTTTATTTAGATGTATAGATAACACCCAACAGTCACATACATAGTCCTGACCCCACACTAAGATCGAGTCTTGTGTCGTGTATCAGAAACTACGAGAGACTTTTCAATCTCACAAACACCCAGACGAGACTAATATTTGAGTATTGCATTGGTGTTTTGAAAACGATTATTGTATTCTATATCTGTATCAGCCCATATACGTCACACTGCAGAGCACGGGTCTCTTCTACAAGCGAAATACGATTGGAAGTGGTTAGGCCATATAGTCCACCACGTTAGTCAAATGCGGGTTGGCAGACTTTACATACCGTAGAAACTCTTACAAATCGCTATGGTATGCAGGTTTCCTCGCAAAATATCCTTCACCGTTATAGTGCGTGCGTGATGATTGACTATCAATATAACTCGGTCAAAATATCTGTGCACCCGGCGTTGATGACGTCATGTCGGCGCGTACTGAGTGTAAAATAACCATCCAAATACCAATCCATTACTTTTTTTGTGTAATGATTGAATTAATGTTTGTGTTAAATGTTACGTAATTCAATGACAGAAAAATTTTAACATTTTTTTAAAATCTTATTTAGTTTATAAGCTGTACATCATGATTTCAGAAAATATTAATTTATAATATCAATATGTTTAAAAATTAAAAATTATTGAGACGCGTATCGGCAACGAAAGTGCTAACCGTACTGTCGTGTTGTCGTGTTGTGTGTCGGACGAGCGCAGGAAGGAGAAAGGGGCATCGGGAGGGGCATCGCATTCCTGCGAGGTGCACAGATATTGTGACCGAGTAATACACACATGACTCCGAAAAGTCAGAGGTGTGCCCTGGGATTCGAACCGCGACCACCGTGAACATTTTAACAGTCGCACCTAGTCCCTTTACCAACAGGCCACCACGCACTCAAACGGTGAAGGAAAACATCGTGACGAAATTTGCATATCGTAGCAATTTATAAAAAAAATCTATGGTATGTGAGTCCGCCAACCCGCACTAGGACAGCGTGGTGAACTATATGGCCTAACCACTCTCAATCTTACTCTCGGTTGTAGAGGAGGCCCGTGCCCTGCAGTGAGATGTATATGAGCTGGTACAGACTACAGACATAAATTGGTGTTTCAAGAACGATCTGTATCAGCCCATAAACCCTAATCGCGTTACATCTTGTTGACATATTGTACATTTCTATTGGCAACACTACCAGTCTGTCAAAAATGTCTGCAAGGTGAAAACAGGAATAAATGTTATAAGTTTATGTAGAAAAGGATTTGTGATAAATATTAAATGACTGTAAAGAAGATTCTGCCGTTTATTTCACTATATTAACAGATCTAATTGAGGGCATAGATTTCCTGTCATTCAATGAGATAGTAGGAAACTCAAAGAATGTTATCGTACTGAAATTCTTGCAATAAGCCTTTCTCCTATGCTATGAACATTGAACATATAATGATAATAGACAATAGAAAAAAAATGAGTATGTTTCGAATCCCAGAAAACTCACATGAGGAATATACATCCCACTGCAAAGCACGGGCCTCTTCTAAGCGAAAATACAATTGAGAGTGGTTAGGCCATATAGTCCACCACGCTGGCCGAATGCGGGTTAGCGGACTTTACATACCGTAGAAATTCTTATAAATCGCTATGGTATGCAGGTTTCCTCACGATGTTTTCCTTAATCGTTATAGTGCGTGGTGATTGTCTATCGATAGACATGACTCTGAAAAGTCAGAGGTGTGTCCTGGGATTCGAACCCACGGCCACTAAGAACATGTTGACAGTCATGTCTGATCCATATACCAACAGACCACTCATGCACAAATTATATTAAATTTTTCTTTTTTATTAAATTAGTTGATGATAGCAGGAAAGTCTTTCAATTGCTAGTCATGCATGTTTCAATTGCTAGCCAAGTACTATACAGCACCACTTTGTCTATGACAAGCAATCAGTGACGGACTGTTTTTTTTAAACAGATTAAACAACACTAGTCAATTATCATTGGAAATGTTCAATTATGCACGCGTTTTCCCCAGATGGGGTAGGCAGAACTGCTTTCGCCAAATTTCGCCTTATATGTTCCGTCCCATGATGAGAGGGCTATGATGAGAGGGCCATCCTATCGCCTTATCGGGCACAAATTCCGGACTACACTGATAATAAATAGAAAAATCCAATATCAGAATCGAATCTTTTTTTCGGCGGTAGGTGTTAAAAAAAGATAGACGTATTTATAGTATCGTATTTTTTAATTTAAATTGTAATACACTATTTATTTGGTATACTTTGCGTGCATTTAGTTCTTCGCATAGTAAGTGCATTGTACTAAAGATAGCAGCTCTGTATGTGACAACATAGCTCCAAATACACCACCTGCTAGCCTGCACCTACACTTGTTATACATCGAGGCAGAAAATACAGAATATGGCGCAATTAGCTGATATCCAGGAGACCCAGAGTAAATTAGAGGACAGCTTTTCAAAGAGGATGGCTGAGCTAGAAGCAAAGTTGCAGTCTGGTAGTCAAGCAAAGGACACTGTGGCTCGTGTGGCTGAGGAGTTTCGCACATTCCGAGAACTGATGTTCGACATGCTTCGTCTGCTGAGAAATCAGATATGCGATTGTGCTCGGATGATAGACACCATCGAAACACGGCATCGAAGAAAGGCACTTCTTTTTCTGGGTGTCGCAGAAGATCCGAAAGAGGACTGTACAAGTGTTGTCCTCAATATAGTCATCAATACGCTGGGCTTAAGAGACTTCTCTGCCTGTAACATAACGGCATGTCACAGAATTGGGACCCAAAGCAAGGATCACAGTCGCCCAATACTTGTCCGATTCTGTGGTGTTGAACATCGCTCTTCGGTTTGGAGGGCTAAGGCAAAGCTGAAGGGTTCTCCCATCACAGTGAAGGAGTTTCTGACCAAACCACGGCAGCAAGTTTTCAGCAAGGCACGGCAACACTTTGGCGTCAGATCGTGTTGGACCCAGGACGGTACAATTGTCATAAAGACCTCTGATGGTAACCGTATAAAAATATTTACATTCGACGAGCTCAATCCGTTGATGGCGAGGTATCCCCGGACATTGGAAACTTCTTCAGTGGTCAGAAACAACAGACCCGCGGTCTCAACGGCGGCAACAAAACAGCGATAATTACTACGGTTCGAACACAACTCACGACACTGTAACATGGTAGTTTATAGTTATTTATTACGTTTACTATTTTACTTTAAGTTAATAACTCGCGATCAATAATTGTCTTTTTACACCTTTTTGTTTACACTTTACATATTACATAATATTTAATCGCGTGAACTGTGACTACACTGTCATAACACCCGTGCAAACGCATCAATGTACCTACTATTTTTATCTTTTCGTATACCTACTTTTTATTATAATTGACGATAACATTGTTGACGTTTGCCGGATGACACATTTGTTTTGTTTAGAAATCTTTCTTTTTGTTATAACATGTTCTGTTTTGCTACTTAAATTCATTTTTAGATTCATAAATTAGTGCTATTTTTTTTTCCTTATGTTTTGTTTGTTTTTTTTTTTTTTTAATACTGTGTTCAGTAATCTTAATGTTAACAATAATGTGTATGTGTATTGGCTGGCGGGTGGTGCTGAGACTGACTCATTGCACCACATTTATTCATTTACATTTTAGCATTGTATATTTATTTATTCGTATTTATATATATATTCATATATTATTATTATGTCTTCTGATACTGATTCTTTTATAACTGCCATTGATTCTGCTTCTACGACCAGTGACGACAGTTTTTCCTCGTTACATGATGGGCTTGGTGACTTGGTGCGACAAAAATTTTCTTATCAACTTGACACATTTAATATCTGTCACATTAACGCACAAAGTTTACCAAGTCATTTTAGTGACCTTTCGGATACATTCGCTGATGCCAACGTGCATTGCGTCCTGATTTCTGAGAGCTGGCTCAAACCTCAGTTAGCTTCTACCGCTTATCCCCTTCCCGGATTTATTCTTATCAGGAATGACCGGGTCAATATGAGGGGAGGTGGTGTAGCTGTTTATCTACGCTCTAATTTTAAATATAACATTGTAGCATCGTCTATTGACTCGGCGCCGGCAGAGTATCTCTTCCTCGAGGTTTGGGTCAGGGGAGTGAAAACCCTACTTGGCGTCGTTTACTGTCCTCCTTCCTTAGACTACTTCTCCAGTCTCGAATCGATTCTGGAATCTTTAGGATCGGAATACGCACATCATATCATCATGGGAGACTTTAATACCAATCTCCTTGCCCAAAGTTCCTGTCGTACCCGTAAGCTCATTGATATCCTTAATTCCGTTAGCCTGTGCGTCCTACCTCTTCAACCCACTCACCATAATGCCGGTGGAGACGACACCTGGCTTGACCTCATCCTTGTTTCTGATCCTTCCCTTGTATCCTGTTTTGGCCAGTATCTGGCTCCTGGATTCTCTCGCCATGACCTCCTGTTCCTGTCCTACGCCTTAAAACCCAATAAGCCCCCGCCCAAGGTTTTGCGCAGGCGTTGTTTTGGTCGCATGAATTTGGACAAATTGCGTAGGGATACCGAGAATCTGGACTGGCAGAACCTGACTTCAGCGTCTACAGTGGACGAAAAGATCTCGATCTTCAATAAAAATGTGCTTGCACTTTACGATGTTCATGCTCCCATTAGACACATAAAGCTGAAACGCCCTCCAGCTCCTTGGTTGACTAGTGTTGTTCGGATGGCGATGAGGCGTAGGGACCGTGCCTTTCGTAAATTCAAGAGGGATCGGTCAGATGCTAATTGGTGTTTATTCAAAACTGCAAGAAATCGTTGCAATCAGATGATACGTAATGCAAAACGCCGACATATTCTCGATAATATTTCCAATTCCACCCCTTCCAATATCTGGACATTCCTTAGAACGCTAGGTATTGGTAAGGGAAAACATTTTGAACTCCCGAGTACAATCAGTTTGGATGATATCAATCTTCACTTCACGAACATTACTCCACTTGATCATCAAACTAAGTTATGTACCCTTGCATTCCTTAATTCCCTTCCTCGTCCCAAGATTGATCCCTTTTCATTTTCTTCAGTTGCTCCCGGCGAGATTCGAAAGATTATCCTTTCTATTAAATCCAATTCCATGGGCTGCGATAACATCAGCCGTCGCATGATCCTTCCTCTACTCGACCTACTCCTCCCTACCATTACCCATGTAATTAATGCTTCCCTCGACACTGGTGTATATCCGTCTTCGTGGCGGAAAGCTTATGTCATACCCCTTCCCAAAATTCCTAATCCCTCCACTGCCAACCACTTCCGTCCTATATCCATACTACCCTTTATGTCCAAGGTGCTTGAGGCTTGTGTATACAAGCAGCTGTCCAGGTTTGTTAATCTTAATAACTTATTAAATCCTCTACAGTCTGGATTCAGACCTGGACACAGCACTACCTCTGCGCTCCTCAAAGTGACTGGCGATATTAGAAAAGGCATGGAGAACTCCAAAGTCACCGTGTTGGCTCTAGTGGACTTTACAAATGCTTTCAATACCGTCAGTCACGATATCCTTTTATCTA
This sequence comes from Hyles euphorbiae, assembly GCA_023078785.2. Taxonomy (NCBI): domain Eukaryota; kingdom Metazoa; phylum Arthropoda; class Insecta; order Lepidoptera; family Sphingidae; genus Hyles; species Hyles euphorbiae. The sequence continues at coordinate 3,558,079 of CM041054.1, read as the reverse complement.
TCCTCTCCTACATTGGGATCTCGTCCGAGGCACTGAATTGGTTCTTATCCTATCTTCAGGGGCGTCAGCAGTCGGTACGTCGCGATGACACTTCATCGAAATGGCGTGACCTTCACTCTGGTGTTCCTCAAGGCGGTATACTTTCTCCCTTGTTGTTTTCTATCTTTATTAATCTTATAACACAAAATCTTCAATGTGCGTATCATCTGTATGCCGATGACTTGCAGATCTACTCGCAGGCGGGGATTGACTCTGTTACTGAAGCCATAGACAAAGTTAACGAAGACTTAGCCCGTATAAAACAATGGGCCGACAGTTTTGGTCTGGCCGTCAACCCAAGTAAATGTCAGGCAATTATTGTAGGTAGTCCAAGGATGGTGAGTAGGTTGGACACTACACTTATCCCCCCTCTTACTTATAATGGCACAGTTATTGAATGGAGCTCTGCAGTAAAGGACCTAGGCATACTGATCGATTCCTCTCTGAACTGGCGTGCTCAAGTTAATGCAGTTTGCCAGAAGGTTACGGGTACTCTACGTGTTCTTTATCGCTTGAAGAACTTCCTTCCTGTGAAAACCAAGACAACGCTTGTGCAAACCTTGATATTTCCTTTAATCGACTATGGTGATGTGTGCTATTTTGATCTGGATGCAGAACACCTCAATAAACTTGACCGGCTTCTTAATAACTGCATTCGATTCATTTTTAATCTCCGAAAATATGATCATATTTCTTCTTTCCGCTCACAGTTAAAATGGTTACCAATACGTCAACGTCGTTCTTTACACGCCCTTACAACTCTTTTTTCTATTCTTATGTCCCCTGCTTCACCTTCTTATTTGTCGTCTCAATTTAATTACTTAGGGAGTAATCATAATAGGAATCTTCGCTCACTTAATCATCTCCTTCTGCAGTGTCCTTCTCACACCTCTAATTTCATACATTCTTCTTTCTTTGTTCAGTCAATTCTTCTGTGGAATGCACTCCCCGTCAGAATCAGGTCGTCTAGTACTCGTTTGACATTTAAAGCGAAAGTCCGACAACATTTACTTGATAAATTGGCAGAATAATCTTAGTATGTTTTATGTAGTATATGTATCTATAAGTATAAAATATATGTAATTTTGTATATTTATGTATGTATTTATATTTATCTATATAATATACAGACTATAGTCATATACATTTATGTATATATAATATATTCTTCTGATATTTATTAGTTTACACCTGAAGTTTTATTTTATTATTATTTAGAGATGCGCCTACTTTGATTTCTCTGCACCACCCAAAGGTTGACTGGGAGAGAATGCCTCAGGCATTAAGTCCGCCTTTATACTTTGTATATAAAGCATTTAAATAAATAAAAAAAAAAATCTGAGACCTCAGTTAAATCATACCGTAGTATACTACGCCACCGAGGTAGTCATTGAAAATTGGGAGAATTATCCTAGGCTTCCAAGCACAGAGTGGCATATAGTGCTTAATAAAATTTTTCTGGTATTTATGAATGTATCTAAAATATAAAAATATACATGGTCTAACTTACTTAATTCTAATGCCAATGGATTTCCTGATGGCTTGTGTTAATGCTTCAGTCTTGCTCATCTCCAGCGAGAAGATTTCGGAACCTGCAAAAAATGTCATACAAGTCAAAATAATTCATATTAAAAAGTATATACAGGGTATATCGAGACTGCTACCGAAAACGAAGTCGGGTGGTAGTTTCAGTGACTTCAGACACAAATCAACTAAGGAAAAAGATAGCAAAAAATGCTCGCCTTTTTTGCTATCTTTTTCCTATCGTCATATTTGGGGGATAAATACATAGTTTTTTCTAAAATAATACTGTACAATCTTCTATTTTCTAAGACACCATGGTCCGTAAGCATTTAAATTATGTTTATAGAATAATTAATGTGTACCTGCCATGCTGGTGAATGGTGTGTCGGGCCCAAGAGCTTGTGCGAGTCCCATGGCGATGGCAGTCTTGCCTGTACCGGGCTGCCCTGCCAGTAGGACCGCACGCCCTGCTATTTTACCTGTAAATATAGATTTGGTAGATGTATTTAGAGTAATTATTTTTAATAGGTTAAAAAAATAGATTGGAGTAAACCAGCGCTCCTACGGAAAAGCATTTATGGAATGGGACCAGGCATATACAGGTGTCCTAGAACTACATATATCTAAAAAAATAATAGTCCTATGCCAGATAGTCTTCAAAATACAGTCTTTGATGAAATTAATAAGGCCAAAAATTTTATAAATAGATAATTACTGTAAGGGTAGTGTAATTTATCAATTAACCAAGAAGAAATTGTATTAAAAAAATTGATGTTATTTAGTTTAAAATTTATTTGGCATCCAAAACACTTATTTTAGGGCTTAAAAATGTTGCACATGAGAAATTATATTGATTTTAATTAAACATCTAAAATTTCATAGACACATTGTTATGTTCATCAATATCACCTACATACAGGAATGGAAGATTTCTTTTAATATAGACTACTTATAGGAACCATTCTCTTTAGTCCAAACAACATGCTTGAACTTTCATATTAATTTGTATAAGTTGTATATCCCCCTACCCTATTTATACCTAGGTACCCTATTTTAGTATTGATCAAACTATCAACCAAAGCATACACTCCATAAATACTATCTTAACAACAGGTTGCCATACCAACCATAGTTTAATCAATAACAAAATATCACATTGCCATGACCTCGGAAACCTATTACCTTCTCTAATCATCTGTAGGATCACCCCAGCGGCCTTCCTGGCCATCTTCTGCCCCACCATGCCCTGGGACACGGCTCTCGGCTCCAGCGAGTCATCGAGACCGAGTCCTCGGATGTGAGAGTGGGCTCCAATACGCTCTATGCGCGTTATATTCCGCACTTCCTGCACTTGCGCTGCTGCTAGAGACTAGAAATAGGAAAAAGTATTTTTTTAAAGCTTTTAGGGTCTATGAAATTTATTACGTGTTCTATTAGTTTTATATGCATTAAGAAAAACGATTTTGGCATATACTTCGTGTTCTGTAAGTGGTGGTGTATTTTGAAGGATATGTAGGCAGGGTAACTACTGGACATATTGAGGCATGCTCGTCTCGGTATTCATTGCAATAAAAAGTAAATACTTTAATCGGATATTACAATATACAGCCACTATGGACCCTTGTAATGACTGTTGCTTTTTGAGTTCTCCTGTATATATCTGAATACAATCAGGAGTGTTGTGAGTCTCACAATGTGAGATAGTCAAATATAGTCTTCCCGCATCGGTAAGATTTCGGACTCGAAATCTATATGGATTACATTGCGCTCACCATCAGGTGCATAGTGGTTTTGTCGTGCCATTATAAAAGACATCAGAAATAGCCATGAGTTAGCCAAAGCTATTCATTTTTTTGTGACTAAAATCTTTGTTTAGTAAAATTCCAATTTCAAATGTTTTGTCTTTCGAGGTTATGTTATTGCGCCGACTTTAATTTCTTTACTTAAATGCTGTGTAAATAATATCAGTAACTTACCGCCATAATATTAAATTAATGTTTCACAATGGCACTAATATAACAAATATAAATTCTAATTTTATAAATGTTTTGCGACTTATCGCCCGATGCTCGATTCCAATTTTTCAAACAATGACCATAGACAAAATCTGTAAAGTTTATTTTTTAAATTTTGGTAGTGTTGTATCAACTCTAGATTTGCAATGTCCTTAAATTCGACTATTTTTAAAATCGATGCCATGAATCAATTACATTGAATTCATTGCATCAATCAATTTTTAATCACTTTTAATTAAAAATGTATTAAAAAGCATGGACTGGCTCAACAAATCATACACGATTTATACGAAGTAATGAGATAAAGAGTACTTGTGACCCAAGTCTCGCTATGTTGATATTTTTAAGGGCCATTCATTGAGATATTATACTAGAACATAAAAAAAATTGAAACAAAAATGGACGGCAGTATTACCACTGTACTGTACAACATCTTCCCTATTGCTCCACTGGGTTCCTGTACCAGCACAATTCACAGGGATTTTGTTCCCAATGTCCGCTCTAATATAGTGCTTCAATAGGGACATTGGATAGTAATTATATACCTAAGTATATTTTTTAACATTACCTGAATTTACCTCTAAGTAACTATTTATTTTAACTAAACGAAAAATTACAGCTATGACGATTATTTATACAATTGAAATGAGACCGCTGATGAAGACTATTCTCAAGAGCATGGACGTATTAGTTTGTTTATTAAGACCATGAACCATTGCCTAGTGTAATCGTTACAAACCATAATTTTATCCGCTAGCCATGCAATCAGCTACTTATATTCGAAGAATATTTTTTAGAAAAAAATCCACTCATAGATATGGCCGGATCTGCCAGAGCTTTTTGGGCTGCAGCCCAGGGCCCGTGGATACAAAACGTCATTTTAAAAGGTTCATTTTAACGACATTACAAAACAGTGCGAAGTCGTTAAGAACAAATGGGTAAATATAAATAAAATGTTTTATTGTCATATTTTCCTTTACAGTAAACCTAGATCACTCTGCAAAAGTTTTGTGAGGCAATAAAAATTAGTTGAATAATTAGTGGGCCTCTGAGTCGTATTAGCCCAGGGCTCCACAATTTTATGTTCCGCGCCTGCTTATGAAAAGTCTATTGTTGAACGTAGGCTTCCCTTAAGGATTTCCATATCCTGTTGAAAGCTGCCTGAAAAAGAAAGCATAAAAATCATGAATTAATTCTAATTGCATACAATTGTTTTTGCCGCCCTCCCTCGTTTCCGCATCATTTCCCTTTGCTTTTTTAAACCCTAGGCAACCCTTATAGCCTTAGGCACTGTAGGGTATGTAGACACCGGTAATTGCGAACCACAAGTCAAAGAATAGTCAATACATACATAAATAAACTCACACCATTTTCTCAGAAGGGGTAGGCAGAGGTGCCAGGACACACATTTCGCCTTGTATGTTCCGTCCCATGATGTGATAGGTGGCGAGCCTATCGCCATATCGGGCACAAATTCCTGACTGGGCTGATAATGAATAGAAAAATCCCATATTACTTTGCCCAACCCGGGATTCGAACCCGAGACCTCAGCTTTGTAACCGTTCCCTAGTACAACCTAAGTACAACTACCTACGCCACCGAGGCAGAATAATCAGTATCTTTAGAGTATTTATAATATAGAGGGAGCGCTGGTACTTCAAAAACGTAGATAAAATGGTGGTGCCGGGCCACCTTTTTTTACCCTCCTATTGGATAATATTTGGTAGTCTCTTCAACATACATGAATTTGAGACTTTTAGGAGTCATGTGTTAACTATTTATTCAGTATTTCATGTTATAATAACTTCGTATTATTTTAACAGGTCAATTGATAATTTTGTCAATTTATTATTTTGTACCGTCAATTGACTATTTTTATTTTCTATGGTGGGAGATTCTAATTTATGCACACAAAATGTATTTAAAGCATGAAAAATTGTTAAAGACATTCATTCGTGTTCAAATTATTGTGGTAATAACAACAAGTTGTACTTATATTGAAATTAAAACAGTGAAAGTGTTAATAAGTGCCTTTTATTGTCGATCTACGCCAATACATGTGTGTAATCAAGTCAATCAGCACGCACTATAACGGTGAAGGAAAACATCGTAAAGAATTTTGGTAACCACAGCGATTCGGAAGAAACTCAACATAACAGACATGTTTTTTTTTTTATTGCTGTGAATGACGAGACGAGCATGCCGTTCGCCTGATGGTAAGCGATGCGACCGCTCATGAACAGTAGCAAAACCAAACAACACCTTTAATTACAAAGCAATGCTTGGCATTCCACTGCGCTCGCCATCCTGAGACATAAGATGTTTAGTCTCAATATGTCCAGTAGTTACTCTGGCTACAATGTCCTTCAATCCGAAACACAACAGTGCATTTAAACTGCTGTTTGACGGGAGAAATAGACATTGCGGTGGTACCCACCCAGGCAGCCTCTCACATATGAGAGACCTACCAAAACATTTAACACATACATGACATGTAACATACATAGTCCTGACCCCACCCTAAGATCGAGTCTTGTGTCGTGGGTATCAGGAACTACGAGAGACTTTTCGGTCTCACTAACACCCAGACTCGAAAGAAATATTTGTGGGCCGCACAAACATTTCTCTCGGTGCGGGGATCGAACCCGCGGCCTCTCGTTTCACAGCCGGCGTCTAACCAACTGCGCCACGGAGCCTGTCCTATGGTATTTAAAAGTCTACTCTCTTCATCGTACTGTCGATTGTATAGGAGGCCCGTGCCCTGCAGTGGGACGTATATGAGTTGATACAGATACAGATTAATAATAAAATATATAATAAAAGATTGTCAAGTTATTGCCTAAGTGGCGCCATTGTATGCACGATTTGCACTGCACGATTACAATGCTGAGATCTCGGGATCGAATCCTAGGCAGGGCTATGCGATATTTAATTTTACGGCAAGGACTTTGTATCTGATATGGGGATAGGCTCTGTGAGACTAAACGTACAAAGACTCTGCCAATCTCTTCTGGAAAAACACGTGATTTATGTATGTCTGAGTGTGAAAATATGTCACGAATCCTCGCTTATTCAAAAAATAAGCCTGTGGTAAATGTGTTGCCGAATTTTGGAAATGCACGTAAGAAGCGAAGAATAAAAGCAAAACAGATTACTTGTGATAATGTAATATTCATGTTTCTATAACATCACTACGAGTAGTCTATACATTACATTTAAAAAAAAAACATAAAAAGTACTGTCGAATTGAGAAACTACTTCTTATTTTTCTAGTCGCTTAAAAATGAAATATTGCCTTATAGTTTGATTTTGTTTATTGTTTAGTTATTCTAAAGCGATCTACTACAGCAATTTGTAAATAATTTATATGTTATGTAAAGTCCACCAACCCGCACTAGACGAGCGTAGACTAACCCCAATCATACTCTCGATTGTAGAAGAGGGCCATGCCTTGCAGTGGCAATTGCAATGAGTAGGTATATTTTTGTTAGTTACACTAATAACTGCGTCAGTCCCACTGCAGGGCACGGGCCTCCTCTACAATCGAGTGAACGATTGAGAGTTGTTTGGCCATATAGTCCACCACGCTGATCTAGTGCGGGTTGGCGGACTTACATACCATATATTTTTTTATAAATCGCTACAAAGCGCAGGTTTTCCTTCACAATGTTTTCCTTCACAATTTTAGTGCGTGGCGGTTGACTTTCAATACACACGATTCCGAAAAGTCAGAAGTGTGCCCTGTTATTCGAACCCGCGACCACCGTGAACATGTTGGCAGTCGCGTCTAGTTCGTTTACCAACAGGCCATCACGCACTAATATTGGTAGCATAGAACTTGGAAATAACCAAAATTCTTTAATACCCGTACTGTAATGCATAGAGGTTTTGATTCCCTAGTTTTTGTCTATAGTTATTTGAGTAAACCGTCAGCTACACAGCTGACCTCATTAACTAGTCGACGGCTTGAGCCTAATTGGTCTCGTTGCAAATTCTTTTTATGACCTGCATTCGTATTTAAAAATATGTTTTTATGGATACGACAAAGAACACAATACAATATACTGGTGGTAGGTGTCTCATATGTAAGAGGCCGCTTGGGTAGGTAGCACCGCAACGTCTATTTCTTCACGCCAAACACCTGTGTAAATGCACTGTTGTGTTTCGGTTAGAAGGGCATAGTAGCCAGAGTAACTATTAGACATATTGAGACTTAACATCTTATGTCTCAGGATGTCGAGTACAGTGGAATGCCGAGCATAGCTTTGTAATTCATGTTGTATGGTTTTGCTCTTGTTCATGAGCGGTCATATCGCTTACCATCAAGCGAACGGCAAGCTCGGCTCGCCGTCCATTGGAATAAAAAAATATGCAAACGAAGCAAACAAATCACCATGTAAGTGACCACTGCACATAAACATCCAAATCGCTTGGATCTTAGACGTGATACAGGTCCTTCAAATCGAGAAGGGAGTGAGAAGGAATAACTATGGGAAGAGGAAAAGGGTATTGGGCAACGAAGATCTGACAATTTCTCTCTCCGAAACGCGACAGCAAAACTGTATCTACAAGTCAATTTGTTAGACAGTGGTACCGTCCTACGAGCCTGCACATTCATGCTGGGTTATGATTGACAACAGCGTGGCTTTATAAGACAGGGTTGCAAAGAACGCTCAGGTGTGCATGTTGGTTACGCTATGAAACGATACGAATTTTAAAAGTTCGGACACCGTATATAAAACTTCACTAATGTGCCTAGATACTCCACAAAATGTTGGAAACCTCTATCGTACGTCGTAACCATTGACCAAGTTCGGAGAAAATTATAAGTATAATAGATTAATGTAGTATTTTTAGAAGTAGAAAACTTATATATTTTTACTCCGGACGTTTAACATCTGAACATTCGTAGTTCATTTCATGGAGTAACCCCCCAGGTTTCCTCACGATGTTTCCTTTCACAAGGCTGTAATTAGACCTTATGACACAGTATCTATTCAGTGCATCGAAGTTCGAACTGATTCCAAAGCATTCGTTCCTATTGGAAACTTGTCAACGTTGAGTATTTGAAGAGCCCTACGCTTCGGATTAATTAGGAGTCTGGATGATCCGCGATTCGATGTGGTTATTAAAATATATTAAAATAAGTTATGTATACAGTAGATATATAAAGACTGCTACTGAAAACGAAGCTGGTGGTAGTTTTAGTGACTAATAACATAATGCAATAAAAAATTCGCATAAACGTCACTTTCTGTGTTTTATTTTTTAAAATATCGTTATGATCGGGTATTTTTTTGCAACATATTTGTTTGCATTGTAGGTATCTGAAGCATATAGTTAGTATTATAACGTCTGAAGTCACTAAAACTACCTAGGCTCCACATATTCGTTTTTAAATTTATGATGTAGTAAGCGATTACCGCTCACGGACGGTAGCAAAACTGAACACCTTGAATTACAAAGCAATTTAGCATTCCACTGCGCTCACCATCTCTGGCTACAATGTCCTTTAAACCGGGACGCAACATTGCATTTAAACTGCTGTTTGGCGGGAGGAATAGACATTGCGGTGGTACCCACCCAGGCAGCCTCTCACATATGAGAGACCTACCAACATTCATATGTTCCGGTTAGAAAGACATTTCAGTCAGAGATGGTGAGCGCAGTGGAATGCCAAATTGCTTTGTAACTCAAGGTGTTCAGTTTTGCTACTGTCCTTGAGCTGTATCGCTTACCATCAGGCGAACAACATGTTCTATTCAAGGCAACATAAAAAATATGTATGTAATATTATTAGTGTGGTGTAGAGTAGATGTGTATATTATTGCATTCGCGAACCGAGCCCCTACTGCTCCAGTTATCCACTGCATCTCAACATTGTTGCAACTACCATCGTAAACTCGATAGTTTGTCGCTTACAATCAAACCAAAGTTATTACCCAAGCAAAGTAATAAGTACCGTTTGACGTTTCATAGTTTACAAGTTGAAATAATTTTGTACAGGCGTAAGCCGATTGGTAAAATCATGGAATTTAATTACGGTAAATGCTATTGAAATAGTGTGACTTACGCCTATGCAAAATCATTAAAAACTCATAAATTCAGGCAATTAAAATGTAATTTTTCGTAAAACCATGTAATTGACGTACGGAAAATCTTATTTTAATTGCCTGAATAGCGCCCTTACGAAGCTAAAAAGTATAAAAGGTCAAACGGCCTGTGTATCGGCCCATACACTCTCCACTGCAGGGCACGGGCCTCTTCTACAATGGAGAGTGAGATTGAGAGTGGTTAGGCCATTTAGACCACCACGCTGGCCTACTGCGGTTTGGCTGACTTACATACCAACCATGGAAAAAGACCATGGAAATGAAAATTATAGTGCGTGATGATTGACTATCAATACACAAACGGTAGATACCAATAATTACTTTAGTTAGATCATAGGAATGAGGAAGGAGATGATCTTTATCGGATGATCAAACATGCCTTTTTATGTACACTTCTTTTTAACTGTATTTTTTATGTAATTTCTGGTGAACAATACAGTTATCTTAGGAAGGTTTTGAGCAACGGTCGGACTCAATAGCCTATCTATCTTTAACAAGAGGTTAAGGCTGTTACAATTACTATTTACATATCTTTACCTTACCAAGCTATCTATAAATATATGCACCATATATATACCTTTATCTCTGTCTACCAAAACATAAAAGCCATCAAAGTTTCTCATGAAATTTCTAGCTACAGATAGATAGAATATAGAAATCGGTCGTATGATATTAATAGTTTATTGTCGGTCGACATTTTACTTGGGTCGAAGAATTATATTAAATTGACATATCTGATCTGATCAAAATATTCCATAGAATTTTTTAAGAATATTTATTGTAAGTATATAAAGTCCGCCAATCCACACTAGGCCAGCGTGGTGGACTTTATGCTCTAATCACTCTCAATCATACTCTCGATTATATAGGAGACACGTGGCCTAGAGTGGGAAGTATATGGGCTGATACATCCATACTACTGATCACCTTAAACTTTATTTGTCTTTACACTACACACTACACTAAGCTAATAAGAAACGAGTGTAATTAGAAAAAGGAAACTCCGTTAGGTTTATTTTCACATGAAAACTCAAGTTCCTAATTGACACAAAAAAAACGCGAAAATTACCTCCGAGAACAAATGGTAGTGTTCCATAAAAACCCTGTTACGGAGGGTAGCAAACCTCCCTGCACCCTCTCGAGCGTTCCCTCCCTTTCTAACCTCACGAAAATCTATTTCCATCACTTTTCCTCCTTTTCCGACCTTCTCTCTCTTCTAATCGATTTTGTCCACACAGTTTTCGGAGCCACGCGCGACGTACGTGCAGTCCACGTGAGAACATATTATTTATTTCGTCGGAAAAACGCGCAAATACTGGTACAATATCTAATTAAAGTGATAAACCACATTTAGAGGTTATAATACAGTGATTTTTTAACGCTTTTCGGAGTTTTTGAGCGCGTTTAAGGAAGGCGGAACACCGGTAAGAATTGGTTTATTTTTAGATTTTTAATTGCATGGAATGTTCGAGAATAATTGATATTTTTGTGTTACATCCGAGAATTTATAAGGCTGTATAATTGGCTGTCCATAGGCTGTATTATATAGATTTTTAAAAACTGCGTAGAAAAAATTGGCGGTTAAAATTGTTTTTGTTTTTCTATGGAGTCAATGGCGCATTAATTGTTCAGTATTGTGTCCGGCATAATAGCGATTAACAGTAGTTGTGTTTAATACAGTATTCATTTACTTTTTTCATTACACGATTATCATTTGCAATCTAAAAATAAATACTACAATTTTTCTTAATCAATCCGTTTTTTGTGGACTTCTGATCATTATTGTTAAACGAATCACGCATGCTTAAGTTTAACTTCTGATTAAAATTTGTTGTTGGATTATTGTCCTTTTAGAATTAATCTTTTGTTTGATATCGAGACTGTAATAATTATATTTATTATGCACATAAACTAATCTCTTCTTTGTATAATCCTTTACAATGGGGTTTCAGTAATACATTGAATGATAACTTTAGGCTTTCACAAGAAGCAGAGTTACATTGTGTTTGTTGTCACTAAAACTACCACCCGGCTTCGTTTTTGGTAGCAGTCTTGATATACCCTGTATTTAAAAAAAAGCAAAATTACTGACGGTATATTTAAATCCGTCCGGATAAGGGCCACAACATATCAAGCTGGAAAACCCATCATATTAATTAGTAATCCATTCAATTTGATTGAGTGTTAGGCTTACGGCCAATGCCAATAATCAATCGAAAAAATTAGATTGAAGTCAATCTGGATTGTTTTCTACTTTTCGATTGGTCTCTTGTCATGTTGCCATAGTTTGTTCACTATTGAGATTGATTACTGGCAATATAGTATCAGAAAAAATATTGAGCTGTCAATCTCAAACGGCAAGTTTTGGATTGGGATTGTTTATTGGCAGCGGGTGTTAGTCTGTGTAAACCCAGGATGCTTGTGGACATATAAATTCATTTAAATAAACCATAGCGGTTCTGTTTGTAATCATCATCATCATATCAGCCACAGGAAGTCCACTGGTGAACATAGGCCTCCCCCAAGGATCTCCACATCGACCTGTTGTCGTCGGCCTGCATCCAGCGACGTCCCGCAACTTTTACCAGGTCGTCTGACCACCTTGTGGGTGGAAGTTCTACGCTGCGCTTTCCCCTACTTCCTTCTTATTGGCCTCCAATCAAGAACTTTTTGGCCCACCAAGTCCATACTAATAAAGATTGAAGGATATATCAAGACTGCTACCGAAAACGAACCCGAGTGGTAGTTGTGACTTCAAATACTATACATCAAGGACAAAACATTAGCCAGCTCGTCCGTCCACCTTGTAAGCGGGCGTCCGACACTTCGCTTGCCTATAAAGATTATACTAATTGATGAAGTATTTTATATCCTACCTAAGTTGAAGAATGTGGAGATCATTGAGAGAGGCATATGATCAGCAGTGAACCTCTTGTGGCTGAAGAGAGACAAAGAGAGAGAGAAAGAAAGACAGAGATAGTCTTTACAAAACGTCAAAATACGTAGGTATATGATGCTAATGATTAATCTATTCAAAACGCAACTTTGGAAAACCTCAATTAAAACCTTTGAAACAAAACTCTTACGGATTTTATCGCAGATTTAGTTAAATTTTTATATTTATGATTTTCCATCAGTCCGCCCCGTGGCCACGAAAGCTGTAAAATAATCGAAACGTCGCGTCGGGAAGTCTAAAATGTAAAAATTAAACCAAATCCGCGATAAAATCCGTAAATAATAGTTTTATTTCAATGTGTAACATTCGCGTAATGTTAGAAACCATTAAACAAAACCTCACAAAAATACAATACGTCTCTGAAAACCTCATACAACCATTGCAAAAATTGTTTGTATACAAAATTATGACGCTTTGAAAGCCCCGCTGTAACAGTGCATCCCCCTTCATTAAATGACGGTTGAGGGTGCGCGCAGGGGTTGCAACCCTCTGTATAAGGGAGGTTGGTGTATCGATGCTTTTTTAACAAAATTTTAGGTTATGCAATTTGGTCCTTCAAGCCATGAAAATGAACATTTATAGGTGCTCGATATAATTATCGGTCGTTTTCTATATCCTATCTCTCGTTAATAAGGGGATAAAATAGCTACCATTACTATGTCCGTACAATTCTACGGTTTATTTAATAAAAACTTCACTTCACTTCACTGGTGGTAGGTCTCTCATATGTGCGAGGCCATCTGGGTAGGTACCACCGCAATGTCTATTTCTCCCGTGAAACAACACTGCTTAAATGCACTGTTGTGTTTCGGATTGAAGGCCAGAGCAACTACTGGACATATTGAGACTTAACATCCTATGTCTCAGGATGGCGAGCGCAGTGGAATGTTTCTACTGTTTATGAGCGGTCGTATCGCTTACCATCAGGCGAACGGCTTGCTCGTCTCGCCATTCACTGCAATTAAAAAAAAAAAAAATAGACATACATATTCATATGATAGATACTCTAAGGTTACATCGTAGACTTTATGTTGCTGAATAAAGAAAGGATCTACAATGCGTCTGGCATTGTAAATTCACGACATTGTATTGTACACACATACAAGACAACCTGACCACCTACATTCAAGTGATATGTTAGGTTAAACTAAAAATATCGATATAAAAACATTGCCATCACAGCACTAAGTGTTACGCACTTGCCGCCATTTTAGCACGCTTCCCCGCTGCCCCATTGACGCGTTGTTTTCAAACTTATCTATGCTCATGCTCATGTCATAGACAATAAAGTAGGGAGCCAAAGAGGTTGGCTTACTTTACAGAAAAACTGGCCTTGTTTTTGCTTTTAGTTTTTTTGTTATTGCATTGGATGACGAGATGAGTATGCCATTTGCATCATTTGCATGATAGTAAACGACATGGCCGCTCATATACAGTAGAAAAGCCAAACAACACCACGAATTACAAAGCAATGCTTGGCATTCCACTGCACTCGCGATCCTGAGACAAAAGATGTTATATCTCAATATATCCAGTAGTTACTTTGGCTACAATGTCCTTGAAACCAGAACACAGCACTGCATTTATACTGCTGTTTGGCGGGAGAAATAGACATTGTACCTACCCAGGCGGCCTCTCACATACTAGAGGTAGAGACTAAAGATGTGATTAACGGTTAAAAACTATTAATGGTTAAAATTTTAATAAAATTAACACGTTTAATTAAACGTTAAAAATATCACTTTTAAGGAGTAATGACTTACATGAAAGATGTTAATTTTAAAAGTTAAAAACTTGTATTCTTTTGAAATATTACATATATTTATTGGTTGGATTTTAAAATATACATCATTTACTACGTCCCGACATCATTACCGCACTTTTCTCAAAACAAATAACACTTAAATTCCTCGATGCTCGCGGCAAACAGTCAGATGACCGTTAATATGGTTTAAAAAATTAACGTTTACGAACATGAAGTTATAAATAGTTTAAAACAAGCAATATTGATTATGTTTTCTTCTCTACTTGAGAGTAGAAACCTACCACCAGTAAAAAAATCTTAAAAATCACAACTGCAAAATTGTGCAACTTAACAATACGAATCTTAAACACTAGATTACCCATATCCGCAATCGATTGGTAATATCCGCCATCGTAAAGGCGGATATTGCTAGCCAAACGAGATTGCAAGTATAGCTATAGAATGCATTTAATCGGTTTACGTCTGTCTGACGCTGAAAGCTTTGCCCTTTACGGAAATAAATGAGTGGGGTAGGGGTGTTAGGTATTCGCGTAGGTAGATTATTTATAACGGTCTGCCAATTATTTTCTTGTACAGTGTGGATCGTTATCTTCTTTCTTTTTTATCAGCCCATATACGTCCCACTGCAGGGCACGGGCCTCCTCTATAATCGAGTGTACGATTGAGAGTGGTTAGGCCATATAATCCACCACGCTGGCCTGATGCGGGTTGCTGGACTTACACACCATAAAAATTCTTATGAATCGCTACGGTATGCGCAGGTTTCCTCACGATGGTTTCCTTCACCGTTTTAGTGCGTGGTGATTGACTATCAATACTCACATGATTCGGAAAAGTTATTGATATGCCCTGGGATTCGAACCCGCGACCACCGTGAACATGTTGGCAGCCGCGTCTAGTCCGTTACCAACAGGCCACCACGCACTTGAGGATATTAGTCTTTTGAGTTTTGTTACAAATTAACTAACTAAAACTAGGTCGACTTTGATTATAAGTGAATGTTTAAATAAATGTAACAAATACTTGATGTCTTATTTAGGCATTTTGTTCATTTTTTTAACTTGATCGCATTGTTTTTAAGTATTTACATACATATTTAATTGACAGCCGTATTACAGATTTCTTTTCAAGATCGAATATCACTTTATTCACGAGTTTTTACAGTAGCCTTTCCTTCGCTATAATTCACAGATAGAAATTAATGTTATATATCGTCTCTGAGTGAGATAGGTTATATTTTACCTAAATATTGCTTGCAACGTTTTTGGAAAAGCAGCATTGTGGGTGTGAAATAAGGGATGAAATATTGCATGGATAATCAGAATCACTTAAGTTTTTAATGACAAAAATTCATAAGGCATACTATTTGGATATGGAGAGACGGGATATAATAGAGTGGGAGGTACGGGAGAGAACTGGGATAGCTGGCAGATTTGATAGGACGAATTGCACGGTATAAGACGGAATGAATAATGAAGAGAAAGGACGGAACGGATCGAGAAGTGACTGAACAGACGGCTTAAGACGGGATTTAGCAGGACAGTAGGATAGCTACGGCAAGTGTAGGCATTAATTATTATGCTAAATAATTAAATATAATATGAATCCTATGATAACCAAGGCAAAGCGAAGCGTGGCCGGGTCAGCTAGTATACTATTAAAGTAAACTTACAGTGGACAATGTTTATAATCCATTTACAAACCAGTCATCCCCAAAACTGCACATGCTTGATACTATAATATGAGTATATCGATTAATTTGATAACCATTGCTGGTTTTGTTCTCAGGTAGTCGTCGGCATGCCGTGGTCTGCATGAGATGGACGGCATACAGATGGAGCCAATCGGCAAGTATAAGGCCGATAGGAACGGATCTGCTAAAGGTAATTAACGTTTCTTTTTGTTCCAGTCGAAATCGAATTTATTAAATTTCGTTTATACTTTGTCACAAATATGGGATACCTACATTTGTCTAGAAACCAAATACAGTCTGTAGTACACAGTTCCCAAAGAAGACGAAAAATAACTGAAATTTATCAAAAAACAACAGTCAGGTAAAGAGAGAAAGAAAGAAGAATAACACAAAAGCATTTAAAATAAGATTCGATAGATAGGAATAGAGTTATCTTGGACAATCTGTTAATCGGAAAAAAAGTCGAGTTATCATAAGCACTCGAGTAAATACAGACGTACTAGCGGCCCGGCCCAGCTTCGCCCGGGTACAAATAGATTTCTGTACAATAATATGTACGTATTATACATATAAACCTTCCTCTTGAATCACTCTATCTATTAAAAAAACCGCATCAAAATCCGTTGCGTAGTTTTAAAGATTTAAGCATACAAAGGGACATAGGGACAGAGAAAACGACTTTGTTTTATACTATGTAGTGATGACTGAATAATTTTAATTCACTTGCAGTGGCTGCCTGGCGGAATATGGTTGATCAAGATCTGGACGATGTTGCTTTTTTAGCTGGTAAGTTGAAAATATTTCTGTCCAGCCACTTGAAGTCCACTGCTGAACATAGGCCTCCCCCAAGGATCTCCACATTACCTTGTTGGTAGCGGCCTGTATCCAGCGACTTCCTGCAACCTTAACCACGTCGTCCATCCACTTTGTAGGCGTCCGAAGTAGTAAATAAAGTAGATTTAAAATTATATCCCATATATACCAGTATCTTACGAGGGGAGTTACTCTTTAAAAACGATACGAACTTCGAATGTTCGGATGCTCGACGTCCGGAGAAAGATATAAGTTTTCCACTTCGCAGAATCAATACTATTCTCTATTATACTTATCATTTTCTCAAAACTTAGTCTATGATTGCGACGTACGATGGAGGAATCCAACAATTTGAAGAGTGTCTTGGCATATTACTTATTAGTGAAGTTAAGAATTATACCTGTCTCATATTAATTTTAAACTATTTAACGCTTCCATACCTAATATACCTAAAATCCCATAACACTAGAAGGGATCACTTCGCTCTCCGTCTGTCCGTCTCTAGAATCTCGGGATAAAACAAGAAAACCTTTAAATGCAAACCATAAAAATGCAATAATAAATTTTAAGTAGTATCGGTATTTACGAATTTTTTTACCGATACTCTGAATGGGCCTACATGTGTAGTTTAAATGTAATTAGTATGTTATTTTCTAGTCACTCTCACACATAAGGGACCGTTCATTAACCACGTGATGTTTTATTTAGCATTTTTTGAGCCCCCCTCCCCTTTGATGATATTTGGTGAGATTTTGATTTTGATAAATACATTTTTTTTTGCATAAATAACACCCAACAGTCACATACATAGTCCTAACCCCACAGTAAGATCGAGTTTTGTGTCGTGGGTATCAGGAACTACGAGAGACTTTTCGGTCTCACAAACACCTACATATAAATAAGTCTTAAAAAATTTCGAATATTATCATTAAATACGGGTATAAAGTATAATCGTGTTATACGAAAAATATATTATGTAGCATTTTAATCAAAATTATGTGCCGAAAAAAAATTACACGTGATATCTTACTACACCCCGCTCCCCCTTGTGATATTTCGTGATTTTTAGTCCAAACCCTCCCCCCCATTCAAAGCCCATTCACGTGGTTACTGGACGGCCACTTATTTTTATTTGCTTTTACAGATACAGATAAAGCTCGAGAAGCCCGGGAGTTACGAGACGCGCCAGTGGCAGTATGTTCCCAGCGCCGAGCGATATGCATCACAGCGCTGATTTTTGGCACCATATTCGTGGTCGCTTTGCTGGTGGTGTATGCTACTCCTCAACCAGGTAATAGTCTATACTATGCATCCATCCATCAGAAAAAGGAAGTCCACTGCTGAACATAGGCATCTCCCAATGATTTCCACAATGTTGGTGGCAGCCTGCATCCAGCAACGTCCCGTGACATTTACCAGGTCGTCTGACCACTTTGTCGGTGGAAGTTTTACGCTGCGTTTTCCGATACGTGGCCTACAATTGAGAACTTTTTGGCCCACTAAGTCCATACTAATACAGGATATATCAGACTGTTACCGAAAACGAAACCTAGTGGTAGTTGTGACTTCAGAGACTATACAACTAAATATTTGCCAAAAAAAGCGATGAATTATGTTCTACATAGATTTTGTCCTTGGTGTCTTACATAGATTTTGTCAAATAACGGTGTAAAATCTTTTATTTTTAAAGACGCTATGGTAGGTACGCAAGTATTTAAATTATTATTTTACCTAAAACTATGGATTTACAACCCAAAAAATGACTCATTTTCTGGTGATTTTTTTAGTGGCATTGTGTTTGTAGTCACTAAAACTACCACCTGGCTTCGTTTTCGGTAGCAGTCTTGATATGACCTGTGTAAAACAGAAGAGTTTGTTTAATCTATCTAATCTCAGGATTTGCAAAGTTATTTAATGGTTACTCCATTTCAGAAGGACGTATCTTAAGTTTTTACATCAATGTTAATAAACCTTGCAGTCCCAACACAGCCCAGACCTAATATAATGATAAGAATTTTGTACTGTCTGGTCCTAATATATTTTACAAGAAATATTGTACTAAATTGTCTTGCTCTTTGTCTCTTCCACAGCTGAACATAGGCTTCATTCAATGATTTCCAAATCGACCTATTGGAAGCGGCCTGCTGTGTTATCTACTCCGTATAATTAACATTATGTTTTGAAATAAAACTATTATTTACGGATTTTATCGCAGATTTGGCTTAATTTTTACATTTTTTGACTTCCCACGTTTGAATTACTTCACAGTTTTCGTGGTCACGGGGCGGACTGACTTAACATTGACTGACTGAACTAACTGAACATTATTTTTTGTTTCAGATTGTCCATGTGCTGCCGAAGTGACACTTCTGCCAGAGCAGCCTCCAACCGATACAGAAGGAAATGCGGCAGCTGCTAATAAGTAAGGCAATCTGTCAAAAATATAGCGCCTTTAGAATTCAACTTATTTAATCCAAAAACAAGGTGGACGGACGACCTGGCTAAAGTTGCAGGAAGTCGCTGGATGCAGGCCGACCACAATAGGCCGATGTGGAGATCCTTGGGGGAGGGCTATGTTCAGCAGTGGACTTCCTGTGGCTGAGATTATGATGGTGATGGTGAATCTAAGATAAATAGATTTCGGCTTTATATGATATTGGCTCAAAAAGACTATGTCCATCGATACGTTATTAAAGAAGGACCTATTGATGCATAAAAGATAGAAAGATATATACTTCGGTCTTCTCGATGTATTTACCATAAGTACAAACTAATGTTAAAAGTCTTTTATGAATATATCCCAAAAATAAGATTTTTTAGCTAGGATGATTTGACCGCCTCCGTGACGCAGTTGGTTAGACACCGCTTGTGAAACGAGAGACAGCTGGTTCGATCCTCGCATCGAGATAAATTTTTGTGACTGATAAATATTTCTTTCGGGTCTGGGTGTTTGTGAGAGCGAAGTCTCTCGTAGTTCCTGATACACGACACAAGACTCGATCTTAGGGTGGGGTCAGGACTATGCATGTGACTGTTGGGTGTCATTTATTTATTTATTTCCAGGGAACGTATAGCGAGCAACGGCGCGGTGTTTCCTTGGAGGGGGGCACGACTACCCACCTTCTTGATCCCTAAACATTACAGCTTATGGCTACATCCTAATCTCACTACTGGGGAACTACGAGGTAAGATCTTTTTTTAGTGCATTGAATGGCGAGACGAGCATGCCGTTCGCCTGATTGTAAGCGATACGACCGTTCATGAACAGTAGCAAAACACAACACCCTGAAATTACAAAGCAATGCTTGGTTTTCCACTGCGCTCGCTATCCTTAGACATAAAATGCAAAGTCTCAATATGTCCAGTAGTTACTCTGGCTACAATGCCCTTCAAACTGGTACACAACAGTGCACTTAAACTGCTGTTTCACGGGAGCAATAGAAATTGCGGTGGTACCTACCCAGGCAGCCTCTCACATATGAGAGATCTATCACCAGTCGAAGTTCTATCTGTATCAGCCCATATACGTCCCACTGCAGGGCACGGGCCTCCTCTACAATCGACAGTACGATGGAGAGTGGTAAGGCCATATAGTCCACCACGCTGGCCTAGTGCGGGTTGGCGGACTTACATACCATATAATTTTTTTATAAATTGGCTATGGTATGCAGGTTTCCTCACGATGTTTTCCTTCACCGTTTTAGTGCGTGGTGATTGACTATCAATACACACATGACTCCGAAAAGTCAGAGGTGTGCTCTGGGATTCGAACCCGCGACCACCGTGAACATGTTGGCAGTCGCGTCTAGTCCGTTTACCAATAGGCCACCACGCACTTTTAAGTTAATTAAGTTCTATTTACTAAAATCTTTTTCTTGCAGGCGAAGTATCAATAGACTTTAAAGTGGATCGAGACACAAACTTCGTGGTACTGAATGTAAGAGACATGAATGTTACTGAACGGGCGCTGTTCAAGACTGGGGGTTCACTTGGGCCCAAGATAGCGAAGACCTTAGACTATCCTCCTGCAGACCAGACTTACATTGAGTTCAAGGTTGGTTCAAAAGAAGTTTATAATAAATAAATACAACCAACAGTCACATATATAGTCCTGACTCCACTTTAAGATAGATTAAGTTTTGTGTCGTGGGTATCAGAAACTATGAGAGACTTTTTAGTATCACAAATACCTGCGAGAAATGTTTGTTTAAATGTGTACATATATGATATATGTACAAGTTAATATGTTTTTATCGTCAATATTTGTCTCACTGCAGTCTGTATAATATGTAACTTATTATTACTCACTCCGTTTCTCATAGCCTGTTCAAGCTTTAACTTTTCTATATTCTGTATCAGCCCATATACGTCCCACTGCAGGGCACGGGGCCTCCTCTACAATCGAGAGTACTATTGAGAGTGGTTAGTACAGTCCACCACGCTGGCCTAGTGCGGGTTGGCGGACTTTACATACCACATCATATCATACAAATCGCTATGGTATGCAGATTACGGTGTTTTCCTTCACCGTTATAGTGCGTGGTGTTTGACTATCAATACACACATGAATATGAAAAGTTTGAGGTGCCCTGTGGTTTAATCCCGCGACTACCGTGAACACACTGCCAGCCGCATCTGGTCCCTTATTTATTTTTAGTTATAATGATCGTTTAAATGCTTTTTATATCTACAATCATGGATAAATAATCTTGTACCCAGGACAAACTTCGAAGAAAGTACAACTATACGCTGAGTCTACGTTTCATCACACGTTTGGAGAGGAGTGACAAGCAGAGAGGGTTTTTCTTAACAGGATCGCATAGGCAGTAAGTAATATAGATGTGGTATTTGAATATTATCATGAAAGATAAGTAGAATGGAATGTTTACTGGTGGTAGGTCTCTCATATGTGAGAAGCCGCCTGGATAGGTACCACCGCAATGTCTATTTCTCCCGCCAAACAGTTTAAATTTACTGTTGTATTTCGGTTTGGAGGACATTGTAGACAGAGTAATTACTGGGCATATTGAGACTTAACTTTTCTCTCATCTCTCTCATCAATCTATTGTCTAAGGATGGTGAGCGCAGTGGAATGCCAAGTTTTGATTTGTAAATTAATGTTGTTTGATTTTGCTACTGTTTATAAGCGGCCGTTTCACTTACCATCAGGCGAATGGTAAGCTCGTCTCTCCATTAACTGCAATAAAAAAGACGGTTTGCACTCCGGGAGTGCCGGCAGAAGTGAAAACTTGATTATTAACGTTGAGCATGTTTGATATTTTGGAATGGTTAGGGAATAATTTTGCACCAATTGCTTTATCAGTATAAAAGTACTATCATTTATGTGGTAGAATACAATATTCATTTATTGCGCTATCGTACACAAACATGACAATTTATATTACATTAAAAATTTAACACTTTAAAACTATTACAATTATTTTACATTAAAAAGTTTATCTCTCCGAAAAATCAACTTTCATCCATAATTTCAACGACTTTTTCACCATCATCATTACCAGAACTATCATCGCCAATCTCTAAAACTGATACGATAGGTTTATGGTAGCTGAAGTAAGAAACGAACAGTTTTGATTCGAACCTATTTAAATGTCTAATAAAGACCGCATCAATAGTAGTTTTGTATTTCGTTGTGCTAAGATTGCGATCATTCGACATAGGTAGTTAAACCAAATTCATTATTTAAAAATTCAATTAATAGTTGATTTTTAATCAATAGTTGTTTTTTTGCCAACCCGCACTAGGCCAGCGTGGTGGACTATATGGCCTAACCACTCTCAATCGTACTGTCGATTGTAGAGTAGGCCCGTGCCCTGCAGTGGGACGTATATGGGCTGATACAGATACAGTTGATTTTTATCGTCTGCGAAGTTTATGTTGAAATCTCCACTCAAAATCATTGGTAATTCATCAAAGCTTTATAAACTGACAGCTAACTGACAGCTGTCTACTCTCCATCCGTCTTACGCTTTTTCGATCAGGTCACGTGTCCTGACGCGAGTTTAAGATTTTATACCCA
The DNA here is from genome assembly GCA_023078785.2 of Hyles euphorbiae. Lineage (NCBI taxonomy): Eukaryota > Metazoa > Arthropoda > Insecta > Lepidoptera > Sphingidae > Hyles > Hyles euphorbiae. The sequence continues at coordinate 3,535,121 of CM041054.1, read as the reverse complement.
TTACAGAAAAGTGCTCAACGCCGCTAAAGAAGTTTTCACTTCAAAAATAGATGTTAAGTCTCAAAATATCCAGTAGTTACTCCGGCTACAATGTCCTTGAAAACACAACAGTGCATTTCAACTGTCTGACGTGAGAAATAGACATTGCGGTGGTACCTACCCAGATAGCCAGATACCAGCAGATACCAGTAAAGGAGAATGAATCAGAATGTTCTAAAATGCATTACAAAATAGAATCCTGTGTCGTAAGTCGTAATTTTAGAATAAGTTCGAAGTAAATGATAATTTTCATAGGGAATAGTATTGATTTTTAGAACTAAAAACTTTTATCTTATACAGGGTGATATTGACACATTGTACTTAATTTAACCTACATGTTACCCATTACCCCAGGGAACATTGTACATAATTTGGAAAAAATGTAAAGAGAATTTTTGTCAAAAATCGTAATTTTTGTTTTCACTATTTTTTGGACATCCCATAGAGATACGAGTATTTTACCGCGTTGCTGAACTTCAGTTTGGTTCGGGAACTTACCTGAGTCGTAAAAAGACTCGGTATCTATAGGGATTGATCAAAAATCTTGGAACATAAAATCGCGATTTTTGACAAAACTATTAGGCAGTTTTTGATCAAACTTTGTGCAATTTTACCTATGGGGGTTAGGAACATATGGCTTAAATTAAATACAATATGTCAGTATCACCTTGTATGTTGACGTTAATTATCCGAAAACCCCCCATTAATGTGTAATTGTTTTGTTCGCAGTCGGTGCGCAGTCTCTCGGTTTTGGTTGACGCATGCTCGGTCCACATTTCCGTGTCTCGACGAGCCCAATTTAAGAGCCACTTTCAAGCTCACGATTGTTAGAGATCGGTAAGTCCTTTTATTTATAACTAGCGGTCCAGCTCAGCATGCAATATTATTTGAAAATATTCTATCGCCTATGTTCATCAGAGGTAATATAATGGTGAAAAGAAATTTTCAAATTGGACTCTTAGCTTCAGAACTATTCAATGTAAAAAATAATCAAATCTTTCCTCTACATAATAAGTTAAGACATAAGACATATTTTTGCACTAGCAGTTTTAGTTTCTTCCGGACCGACTGCCTTGAATTGAAATTTTATGGTCCCAATCATTTTTATTCGATATATTGACTTTGATATATTTTTTCAGATTCCACGTGTCGTTAACAAACATGCCTATAATAGCAACAGAAGAAGCTGGCTTTTATTTGGGACACAGATTGGTAAGAATACATTTATAAATTCCAAAGTGGTAGGGCCATGCTTTTGTCAGTCATGACTCAACATGAATGTGCAGGCTCGTCTGGGACGGTACCACTCTCTCACAGGAGATACACGTGAAGTGACAATTAAGTTCAAATCTTAGGGCACACCTCTGACTTTTCTGAGTCATCTGTGTATAGTCAATCACCATGCACTAAACGGTGAAGGAAAACATCGTGAGGAAAACTGCATACAAAAATGTCTATGGTATGTAAAGTCCGCCAACCCGCATTAGGCCAACGTAGTGGACTATAATCATGGCCTAGCTACTCTCAATCATACTCTCAATTGTACAGGAGGTCCGTGCTCTACAGTGGGGCGTAGTTTTTTTTTATCGCAATTAATGGCGAGACGTGCATACCGCTCATAAACAGTAGCAAAACCAAACTACAGCTTCAATCACAAAGCAATGATTGGCATTCCACTGCGCTCGCCATCCTGAGACATAAGTTGTAAATTCAATAGATCTAGTAATTACTCTGGCTACAATGTCCTTCAATCCGAAACACCACAGTGCATTTACACTGCTGTTTGACGGGAGAAATAGACATTGCCGTGGCGGCACCTACCCAGGCGGCCTTTCACATATGAGAGACCTACCACCAGTAAAGTAGATGGGCTGATACAGTATTTTTTTTCAGCTTCAAGACGAGTTCGCAACCTCCCCCCCAATGTCCCCCCACATGATGTCCTTAGCTGTGTGTAGACTACAGCGCCGGGCAGCACCCGTCATACAAGATAATGCCACCGAGGCGACCACGAACATACCCGAAGGCACGACGGAAACACCCGAAGATCTCCCGCCTGAGGTCAGCCTGTATAGCGACCAGCAGGTCATATTGGATGAGGCAGGGTGAGTCATAGCTTATTTATTTGAATTTGGAATGGACAACTCGAATATATCCGAACGCATGGCGGAAACACCCGAAGATCTCCAGCCCGAGGTCAGCCTGTACAGCGACCAAGAGGACATATTGGATGAGTCGGGATGAGTTATAGCTTACTTATTTGAATTTGGAATGGCACCGTAAACCTTTCCGAAGTCATGGCGGAAACATCCGAAGATCTACGATTTAGTTGTATAGCGATCAGTAGGTCATATTGGATGAGGCAGGGTGAGTTATAGCTTATTTTTTTGAATTTGGAATGCACAACTCGAATACACCCGAAGACGTGGCGGAAACATCCGAAGATCTCCCGCCTGAGGTCAGCCTGTATAGCGAAAAGCAGGTCAAAATTAATGAGTCGGTATGAGTTATAGTTTACTTATTTTATATATTGAATTTGTAATTGACAACGCGAACTTACCCGAAGTCATTTCGGAAACACCCGAAGATCTACGATTTAGTTTGTATAGCGACCAGCAGGTAATATTGGCTGAATTTCAAAATTGATATTAATTTATAGACTGGATTAATGTGCAACATAAAAATCTCAAAACATGCATTAAAAATGCGTAAAATATGCAAAAATGATGACTTTTAGGAAAGTACGAGTAAAAGAGAAAAGAGTTCTATATTCATTGATTTTATTACTAAATCTTAGTAATTAATATTTAAAATTACATAGTATTCATCCAAAAAACAACCTTATATCTACCGCTTTGTCGAAGATATGCAATAAAAGACTATGTATATTTTTTACAGACCACTGTTAGAATGGATTCAGAAGACGATACAACAATTTTCTTATGAGCTAAATACGTCGTACCCACTGCCTAAATTCGGTAAGTATGCCTAATCATGACTTAATTTGCAAATATATTAAATCTATCCGTAAGGAGAAACATTTTTACTTAATATTTAAGTTTTACAATTTTTAGAGGAACAAAACGAAAATTTCTTACAAAATATTAACTACAAAATAAATTTTGAGAACTGAAACTATAAACTTACTTAACAATTTACCTTATCTAATTAATACCAACAAATTTTGATGTTGTTCCAGACATAGTTGTAGTAGAGGGTAGCAACCCTTACTCAGAGGGGTGGGGCCTCATCACTCTGTCTCCATCAACCCTGACGGACACCAAGACTATAGCTAGACTGTTGGCGCAGCAGGTGAGATTAAATACATACATACATATTTTGTAAACGACATATTTGATTTCTCCTTTCTCTACACCGCCCTGAGGTTGACTGGGAGAGAATGCCTTAGGCATTAAATACTCCTTTATGCTTTGTACATAAAGCATCAAGAAAGAAATAAAAATATTTTACTCATTAATTCCCAGAAATTCATTGCTTTTTAAATGCTATGAAAGGCGAGACGAGTATGCTCTTCGTCTGATATTAAGCGATACGACCGCTCATAGACAGTAGCAAACCTAACACCATAAAATAACAAAGCAATGCTCGGCATTCTGAGACAATATGTTAAGTCTCACTATGTCCAGTAGTTCTCGTTACAATGTTCTTCAAAAAGAACACAATATTGCCTTTACTCTTGGGAGATATAGACATTGCGATGCTGCCCAAGTGGCCTCTCATATGTGAGAGTCCTACCACCAATAAAGGTGTAAGTTAGCACTGATTTTTTTATGAAATTTGTGTGGTGTCTCTTCAGTGGTTCGGTGGTCTAGTCTCCCCTCGATGGTGGGGGTCGCAATGGCTGATGGAAGCTCTGACGTCACTGCTGGCTGAGAAGTCCCCCCCACAACGCGAGTCGTCTACGAAACAACAGGACGCTTTGTTGTTGGACCATGTGCTGCCTGCTTTAAGGTATTTTAATAGTAGATTGTTTTCCAATTAATGTTGAGACGAGCATAATGTTCGCCTGATGGTAAGCGATACGACCGCTCATGAACAGTAGCAAAACCAAACAACACGTTGAATTACAAAACAATGTTTGGTATTCCACTGCGCTCGCCATCCTGAGAAATAAGATGTGAAGTTTCAATTTGTCCAGTAGTTACTCTGGCTATAATGTCCTTCCAACCGAAACATAACAGTACATTTACACTACTGTTTGGCAGTAAAATAATTGCGGTGGTACCCATCCGGCCCGGCCTCTTATATATGAGAGACTTACAACCAGTAGATGTGATCCATTTGGAAATCAATGTTTTATCGATTCGACTAAAATCGATCGATTATTAATAGTATAGCCGCATAGCGGCGGAAATTGTAACATATATATAAATTGGAGCCACAAAGTTCAAAATGGCGCTTACATTTGATGTAAATTTACATGATATAATGACAAAACTCAAGAAACCGAAATAAATAATAAGTACTTATCTTTAAAGAAATAAAACATAAAATAACACCAAACTTGTCCTTTTTGTTTAAATTCCCAATCAACCAACGCTTTAGTACACGCATGGTAGCAGATTTGAGTTTTCATCAGTGTAACTAATTTTAATTTTCTACAATACTACGAAAGCGGTTTGCACTATACATTTTATTTCCCCGATTCCCTGACTTTTTGTAAAAAAAGCATATTGTTCTTTCCAGACTAGATTCAAGTAATTCAGTGCGTGCCGTAGCATCGTTGAGGCTCGAACGAGCTGACATAGAAGCTGCCACTGATGAACTATCCCTTCATAAGGTATGACAATTTTAGTACTATGACCTGCAAGATTTAGTTCCGATATTCTGATCAAAGAAACTTGACGCCAATAAAATTTCTCTTCATAAGATATAGTAAATTTTGTACCATGACCCGCAAAATAGTTTCGATATACTGATCATTGAACCTTTGTGCTAGTTATAGATTTTAAATTGGATTTGTTGAAGATTACATGATTTTTAATAATTGATAAAAATGTCAGATTCCGTGGCGTAGTCGGTTAGCTGCACGTGAAACGATAGGCCGCGGGTTCGATCCCCGCACTAAGAGAAATGTTTGAGTGGCCCACAAATATTTCTTTCGGGTCTGGGTGTTCGTGAGAGCGAAAAGTCTCTCGTATTTTCTGATACACGACACAGTTTCGATCTTAGTGTGGGGTCAGGACTATGTATGTGATAGTTGGGAGTCGTGATGATGATCTCGTGTAGTCTATGGAGGAGTGAGTTTTTTACGAAACCATTTAAAGAAAAATCTGACTTAATTTTGTGGATGTAATTTTAGATGTGAAAAATGATTATAATATATGGTCAGTTTTGTATTTACAAATTCTATGAGCGTACAATTAGCAATAGCAGTAATATAGAGCATGCTAAGGCTTCAAAAATAACAAGGCGGTGATGTTAACTAACTTGAAATAGCAATAATTCCTATTGCTAGGATATCCATATTTTACCACCAACTAAGTAGAACCAACACTATGTATGTGTGACTATTGATGAATGTATGACTATTGATTGTATTTATCCAGGGTGCTGCTATTGTCAGCATGGCTATAGAAGCGGCGGGGGAGGAGGCGGGAAGAGCGGCCCTCGCGAGGCTACTGAAGGATCATCGGTTTGCTAGTGCTGATGCAAGGTAAACTATACAAATACATCTCCCAAAAATATAAATAGAGAGAAAATATTCGACGAACACAAGTAACACGTATACAAGCCATTGAGATATACTAGAGGGGATACTGCAAACAAAATGTTTGTAATAAATATTAACATATTGTTACTCATTCCATATTACACAGTCCGTACAAACTAACTCATTGTAACTCGCTCCATTTCGTACAGTCTGTGCAAACTAACTCATTGTTATTCACTTCATTTCCCACAATCTGTACAAACTAACTCATCGTCACTCATTTAATTTCCTAAAGTCCGTAAAACTAACTTATTGTCACTCATTCCATTTCCCACAGTCCGTACAAACTAACTCAATGTTACTCATTTCATTCCCCACAGTCTGTACAAAGTAATTTATAGTTACTCATTCCATTTCACACAATCCGTACAAACTATCTCATTGTCACTCAATCCATTTCCCACAGTCTGTACAGACTAACTTATTGTTACTCACTCCATTTCCCACAGTCTGTACAAACTAACTAACTGTTACTCATTCCATTTCACACAGACCGTACAAACTAACTTATTGTTACTCAATCCATTTCCCACAGTCTGTACAGACTAACTTATTGTTACTCACTCCATTTGCCACAGTCTGTACAAACTAGCCTTATGTTACTCATTCCATTACCCACAGTCCGTACAAACTAACTTAATGTTACCCAATCCATTATAAGTCTGTACAATGTACAATACATTTCAGAGATCTCTGGCGGTCCCTACAGCGCGACAGCCCAGACGACGGCTCGGTGCAGGCCCACGCGTGGGACGGGTGGTGCGAGCGCGCCGGTTACCCACTGCTCAGCGCCACCGTTGTGGGGTTCGATGTCGTGGTGAAGCAGGAGAGGTAAGTGTCTTAACAATCGAGTAACTGATGGTACTACCGGCGGTAGGTCCCTCATATGTGAGAGGTCGCCGCGAGGAACCACCGCAATGGTATTTCTCCCGCCAATGTTTGCAGTCACGTGTTTTTTTTACACTAGCCCGAAATAATGACAACACTGCGCCTGATGATAAGCACGAATGTCAAACCTCTGTACAGTAGTCTCCAGGTATTCTATACAATTGAGTATCGAATGGCATTCGACTCAATTATGCCGGCCTGCTAGGATGCCTCTTCACACTAAGGCGGAAGGACCCGGGATCATAGGAAGGACACACACGCGCGACGGCAAACAATTCCACAGCTTGATGGTGCGGCACAAAAAAGAATTTTCGAATCTTTTGGTTCGTGCTCAGATGGTGTGAACCATCAAGCTGTGGCTTCGCAAGCCAGCACGTGTGGTGGTTGGTGGGTGGATTATAATGATATACAGTAGACTCTCGTTATTTTGAAACTCAAGGACCTCTTATAATATTACCAATTATATATTATTGTTATATTGTTTGAAATATCAAAAGGTTCGATTTTTGAGAGACAATAAATAAAACGTCGAATTATTAAGTGTTGATCAATTATTATTTATTAACTGCTATTCAATAACAATAACAAAAGTTTAGAGGTACATTCGTGTACACGCACGTGTATTCATAATGTGAATTAATTAATTTTTCGAAAGTATTATGTTCTACTGGTTTGCCTCTTTCTCTCTGTAACTTTGAATTATTGTCGAGTGTTGGAAGCCGTTGAGTTCGAATTAACGCATCGTTTTGTTATAAAGCAATGATTTTTCGTTCGAATTACCAAGTACATAAAAATGTATTGATTTAGATCGAAATATAAAGATATTTTTAGGGAACTCGTGATAACTTTGAATTATAGAGAGGTTCGAATTATCGCAGGTTTGAATTAATGAGAGTCGACTGTATAATGTGTGTTAATAAAACATTTTAAAATATTTTAATTTAATTTGTTACGAACAATTAAGTTTTCATAACATTATATTAGGTTTTCAATAGTTTGTCTTAAATGTGCCAAAAATAAATTATATTAAATTATAATATGTGTCAACATCCCTATTTACTATAAGGAATAAATTGTGACATTAATAATTATGTTAAAATAGGTTTGTGATGGCAGCAGACCCACCTGAAGCTGAGCCTCCAATGGTCAACTATCTTTTGACGCTGAACCTAAGAGCTGATCTCGACGAGCTGTTCTATGAACCTGGTTAGTATATAAGGATTATCTCTCCTATTATTCAGAAACAGTAGTTACTATGTCCCCTACTGCGCTCGCCAACCCGCCTGCCAAGCGTGGCGAGTATTGGCAATAACCCCCCTAATGGAGACACAAAAATTGACCAGGCCCCCAGTCCCCGGCATGCTGGATGCAGGCCGCTTCCAACAGGTCGCTGTGGAGATCCTTGGGGGAGGCCTATGTTCAGCAGTGGACTTCCTGTGGCTGATATGATGATGATGATGATGAGTTACTATGTAGTTGTTCAAATAACAACATATTTACACAAATAATTTTGACAGCCTCCGTGGCGTAAATTGTCCATATTTTGATTTACGAATATAATTAATTGATTGCTATCCTAATACTTAGTTAATAAGTTTTCAATTTACTTCAATAATTTTAAAGCAATGTCAGGTTTTCACGATTAGTATATTTACTACGAATCATGCTGACCATACAAATGTAATGGGCTGCCATTTCTAATTCTATTCTCTATTTTTTCGGATAATTCTTTTTTTTAATAAATATTGAAATAAAACAATTTAAAAAACATTGAAATAAAACTATTTTTACGGATTTTATCGTGAATTTGGTATAATTTTCACATTTTTAACTTCTCGACGTTTCGATTACTTTGCAGCTTTCGTGGTATTGGATGGACTGAATTCCAAGTAAATTTTTACGCGTCTGTTTCATTGTTACAATTTTGTTCAACTAACCATATATTTTCAGAAAACTACACCGAACCTTTAGAAGATGACTACAATACCACCACTACCACTCCCGTACCACCTACCACTACGCGTCGTACCACTACAAAAACACCGAAACCAGTACCACCCAAATGGGTCATACCAGTCACGTTCTCAGTGGGACCTTTAGATGGAGAAAATGAAGAAGAGATGGAAAACATCACTAGAGGGTGGAAAAATGTTACTGAGAATATGCAGAATGGCACTTGGTAAGTAATATTTGTTAAATTATTTTTATATTTAGGAAGACTTACAAATGTACTATAGAATTAAAATGTACGGTATCCATATTGCTATTAACAAGTCTCCACACATACTTAACAGTTTAGAGCACCGTTTAAAAATTGAATAACAAATTAAATTAAAAACTATAACCATAAAAATAACAAATAGTGTAAAAAAGAGATGAACAGTATCAAGGAAAATAACACAACAATAACTAGATATGAAGGTTTTTTATTGCTATGAGCGGCCATATCGCTTACCATCAGGTGAACGGTGTGTTCGTCCCGCTATCCATTAAAATAAAAAAAAAACATTCAAGCGGTGAGGAATAAGATAAAACTATATCATAACTACCACTCACCGGAATCTTACTTCTGAAGGTGACTGAGCGCCGACAAAAATGATGATCTTTGTAGCACTCAACATCACTTACAAATGACACTATATTCTCAACAATCTAAATTAGTCAAAAATTCTAGCGCGGCAACGGAGCGCGCGTGTTGCTTTCGCAAGCGTTCACGACAAACTGAACTATTAGTCCAGCAAGATGGCGCAAGATATCTAACTACCCTCCGTTAGTTTTTTTTTTTATAAAAGCAACTCGGTGACGCCGTTCACGACAACTGTGAATCGAGAGGCCGGGGGTTCTGACTACAAACCCTGTATCGAAACAAATATTTGTGAGGCCCACATGTATTTGTTCCGGATCTTGGTGTTTGTGAGACTGAAAAGTATCTCGTAGTTCCTTTAGACCTTGTTGTTTGGGCGGGACTATATACAGGGTATATCAAGACTGCTACCGAAAACGAAGCCTGGTGGTAGTTTAAGCGATTTCAGACACAATGCAACAGAAAATTTTGCAAAAAAAAGCGACAATTTTTTTTTTGTTATTTTTTTCCTATGGCCATATTTGGGTGGTAAAACCAGTTTTTCCTACAATAATAGTGTATTTATAAATACACCCTTTTATTTATAAATACTCTAAGGTATAAAACAGTTTAAATTATTATTTCAGCAAGAACTATGGATTTACTTCCCAAAATTGACGTTATTTAAAAAATCATTAAAAATTAATGTCGCGTTTCTTTGCTTATTTCCTTTGTTATTTAACTTGTACATAAATGACCTTATCGGTGAGCTCAGCAGCACTCATACCGGTTGTCATATTGATAGTGTATGCGTCAATAATATTAGCTACGCGGACGATATGGTGCTGCTGGGACCATCGGTAGGTGCTATTCGTAAGATGTTGGCTATATGCGAGACCTACGCTGGGGAACATGGACTGACCTACAATAAAGCAAAAAGTAAAGTTCTGCTTTTCAAGGGTAAGTCAGGTGCACCCATTCCAGTTCGTGTTCCTTCAATAAAATTATATGATAAGGAACTGCAGAGAGTGACCAGTTTTAAGTACCTGGGCCACATTGTGACGGATGAATTGTCCGATGACGCAGATTTGGAGCGGGAGCGCAGGGCATTGGCGGTCCGAGGAAACATGATTGCCCGTAGATTTGCACGGTGCTCCTCCCCAGTAAAAATTATTTTGTTTAAGGCATTTTGTCAATCGTTTTACGCGAGCAGTCTATGGGTGAATCATACTCAGCGGGCTGCCAAGGTCCTGCGCGTTCAATATAACAACATCTTCAGGGTGCTGTTGCGGCTGCCTCCCTACTGCAGTGCTTCGCAAATGTTTGCTGATGCTCGGACGGATGGCTATCAAGCTATAATCCGAAAAAAGGTTGCCTCTTTATTAAGACGAGTGAGAGACAGTAGTAATAGCATCCTCGGGATGATTGCTTCTCGCACTGATTGTCCGATCCAACATAAATGGATGTGTATAATTACCGGACAAGACTGACATATCCTTATTATTATTTTACTCTTCATTATGAAATGTGTATGATTTTCTTTTTATTTTAATTTTTCTCCAAATTAATTGACTGATTGACATTATGATAATTGTGTGCTGACTACTGTATTATTATTCTATCGATTTTATCTGAAATAAATGTTTTATTATTATTTCTCTTTATTTTAAATCTTTTTTTTTTACATTTTTATATATATAGTATAAAAACAAAATACATATAAAAATATAAAAATTCATCCAACAATGGCGAGGCTCGAGACCCAAGCCACCGGTGGTTAGGACCCCAAAGTGAGGAACCTCCTCACTATACGTGCCGTGTCAAGCAATACTGCCTTCTGTATCTGACTCCTGACCCAAACGCCGATTGAGAGCCTCTGTAGATGTTGGTCGAGGCTCTTTGGTATCAACCCATGAGCAGAAACGACAATCGGGACAATATTATTATTATTATTTGCGAAAATTTTAGTTGCATTATGTTTGTAGTCACTAAAACTACCACCCGGCTTCGTTTTCGGTAGCAGTCTTGATATACCCGGTATAATGTATGTGACTGTGGGGTGTATTCATTTATTTTAAATTTATTAAATACAAGATCGTAAATAAGGCGCTTGATGAAACAAAACAGGTTTTTTCAATAAATAATTTGTCATGTTTAGTAGTAGTTTAGTGCAGGGGTTGGCAACCTTAGGAGTCGGAAGAGTCTAAAATTAGAATTTACAACATTTCAAGTTGTTAAAGAGCCATAATTTTTGTCATGTTTTATCATGGGGGAGGGGTACAGTAAATAGCGAGCACAAGTGGCTGAGAGATAAAAATGGTGCCTAATCCTCATTAATGGATTCAAAATGATTTTTTTAGTAATTTTTGATCTGAATGAAAGAGCTTCGCATCCAAAGAGCCGCATGTGACTCGCGAGTCGCAGGTTGCTGACCCCTGGTCTAGTGGGATGGTAAATGGAGAAATGGAACGGGAGGGGCAGGCATGGAAAAGGCATCGTCGGCCTCTTAGGTTGAATTCAGAAATGTTTCTACTGTGGATTCTAAACATATCTTTATAGCTGAGGGTCAGGCTATATGCGTCCCACTGCAGGGCACGGGCCTAATCGAGAGTACGATTGAGAGTGGTTAGTACAGTCCACCACGCGCGTCTATTGCTAGGAGGATTTAACATGCCATAACAATTCATACACAGCGCTATGGTATGCAGGTTTCTTCATGCTGTTTTCCTTCACCCTTATAGTGCGTGGTGATTGACTATCAATACATACATGACTCGGAAAAGTCAGAGGTGTGCTCGCGGATTTGTGTCTCACCGTGAACATGTTGTCAGCCGCGTTTGATCCGTTTCAATAGACCACTTGTGGATAATATTTATTTTCTACTTCAGGTACGATTTGGCGAATGACACGAAGACAGCAAAAACATCACGTTGGATGGAAAACGTAGTCAATTTGATATGGATGAATGATACAGAAAGTAAGTTATATATTTTAGTAAGTTTCTTTATTTCGCCATCATCTTCATCTCAGCCACAGGAAGTCCACTGTTGAACATAGGCCTTCCCCAAGGATCTCCACATCGACCTGTTGGAAGCATACATCCAGCGACTTCCTGGAACTTTAGTCAGGTCGTCCGACCACCTTGTAGACGGGCGTCCATATTTCGCTTGCCTGTACGTGGCCTCCACTCCAGAACCTTTCGGCCCCAACGGCCATCGGTTCTACGAGCTATGTGCCCGGCCCACTGCCACTTCAACTTGCCAATCCTATGGGCTATGTCGGTAAACTTGGTTCACCTACGGTGGGATCACGCTACGCTTTTCTCGTTGTATGCTAAAATCGTAGGGGATAGGATTCAAGTCTTGATAAGTAAAATGGATGATATATTCATTTCATTATCTTTATCATTTTAAAAAGAACAGAAGCAAACATTAGTATTTTTATTCACAACAAAGACATGAATTATGATAAAGAAATGTTTGTCGCATATTTTCAGTGGTAATACCAGATCTTGGGAAGCACAAATGGGTACGTTACAATGTCGGCGCGAGAGGACTCTACCGCGTCGCCCCCCAAGATAGAACTAATGAAGAGGTGAGTTTAATATATTTTATTCTATTTTAAGGCACAGAAAGGTCATTTACTGGTGGTAGGTCTTTCATATATGAGAGGCCATCTGGATAGGTGATCACCACAATGTCTATTTCTCCCGCCAAACAACAGTGTATAGTATGTAGTAGTTACTTTGGCTACAATTTCTTTCAATCCGAAACACAACAGTGCATTGGTTACACTGGTGTTTGTCGGGAGATATAGTCATTACAGTGGTACCTACTGAGGCGGCCTCTTACATATGAGAGACCTAGCACCAGTTATATTCATAGTTCATACATTATTTATGTTAATCCATTTTTAGTGGATCATGAGTATTACTAAAACGACGCGCAGCGATTGAATGACATTCATATTTCCTATTACAAAGCAATGTTTGGCATTCCACTGCGCTCGCCATCCTGAGACATTAGTTCTTAAGTCTCCGATGTCTAGTAGTTACTCTGGCTACAATGTCTTTCAATCCGAAACACAACAGTGCATTTAATACTACTAATAGACAATGCGATGGTTCCTACCCAGGTAGCCCATTACATATGAGAGACCTACGACCAGAAAAAATCATTTATTCTACTATTCAATGAATATGTATGTTATAGTCAGCAGAATTGTCAGCAAAGCGCGCCGCAGCGTTGTACGACAGCGGCGCGCCCGCTGAGAGGGCGCTACTGCTGGACGATGCCTTCGTGCTCAGCAGGGCGGGCAGACTGCCGGCCAGCAGGGCTATTGCGGCCGCTGGTCAGTACTGCAACTCCTGGGATTAATAATCTGCAACAAAATGCCACCATACAGAACTATACTTCTATATAAAGTATAGAATTTTGAGTGTATCATCAATTAAAGATCATCTATACAAGGCATATCAAGAGTGCTACCGAAAACGAAGCTGGATGGTAGTTTTAGTGACTTCAGACACAATGCAACTAGATTTTGTGCCAAAAATTATGACTTGTTTTTTGTTATATTTTTTCTATTGTATTATTATTATTTTTTATTCGATGGCTTTACCACCCAAATTTGACGATATTTAAAAAATATTAAAGAAAAATGTTGTGTTTCTTTGCGAAATTTTTAGTTACATTGTGTTCGTAGTCACTAAAACTACCACCCGGCTTCGTTTTTGGTAGCAGTATAGAGTACCGGTATAGAGTTCGTTAACTTAAGATGCTACTTGTTATATATGTATTTTCTCCATGAGTAATATAAAAGGATGCAAAGCATATTTCTTTTTTGAATGCTCATGCATGACGTTACGTAATTTTCCATAGGGTGCACGCGTGCGAAAGAGAAAATGAATGTCCCCACCACATTATTAAAAATATTAATATCTCAGTTATTTTACAACCGATTTTGATGCTTTTTCAAATAAATGCTTGTTATACTTCTAGAAACCATTAAATACTGCTCAAAATCAAAACCTTTCACATATTAGACCTTAAGTATCTTCTTTCCTTACAGCTCGTCTGACAAACGAAGAGCACTGGGCACCATGGCGAGTAGTCCTAAACCACTTATCCTGGTGGAGGGAACTTCTGCACCTCACATCATCAGGGCCCAATCTGCACCGGCTGCTCAGCAAACTGCACCCGAAGGTGCACGTCTACACCCGAGAGGAGCTGGAGAATGGAGGGATTAGTGAAGATCAGTTGTAAGTACGAGTACATACATACATAAACTCACTCCTTTTTCCCCAGAAAGTGTAGCCAGCGGTGCCAGGACATTCACATTACGCCTTGTATGTTCCGTCCCACGATGTGATAGGTGGCGAGCCTATCGCCATATCGGGCACAAATTCCTGACTCTGGGCTGATAATGAATAGAAAAATCCAATATATCTTTGCCCAGCCCGGGGTTCGAACCCGAGACGTGTCATTACAATGCGTGCTGTTGATCCTGCAACACAGGAGTTACAGTGGTGGGTGTGACGGAACACTCTCCTATTGGATAAGGAATGCAAAGATCAAATACTTAAGGGTATCTAAAAAGTCAATACATACTGCTGAATTGACTTGAATTTTAAGGTACAGACGTTGGGAAATGGATTGAGTAACATTTTCATGTTTTTTTTGCAGTGAATGGCGAAATGGGTACCCCATAACAAAGTACTCTGTGGGTATGCCATACGTCTGATGGAAAGTGATACGATCGCTCATGGACAGTAGCAAACCAAATAACACCATGAAATACAAAGCAATGCTTCGCATTCCACTTCTCCATCCTGAGACATAAGATGTTAATGTTTTCTTTATATAAAAGACCTACCACCGGTAAAAACAAATGTGCCGGGCCTATAAAATAAGTAAAATAAAACTATATATTATGAATGTCTGTTAACTATCTGTATCAGCCCATATACGTCCCACTGCAGGACACGGGCCTCCTCTACAATCGACAGTACGATTGAGAGTGGTTAGGCCATACAGTCCACCACGCTGGCCTAGTGCGGGTTGGCGGACTTACATACCATAGAAATTAAATCGCTATGGTATGCAGGTTTCCTCACGATGTTTTCCTTCACCGTTTTAGTGCGTGGTGACTGACTATCAATACACACATGACTCCGAAAAGTCAGTTAACTGTTAACTATACGCGTATAGTATATTTAATTTACAGATGGTTGAGCGGAGCCCTACTGACAGCAGGCGTGGAGTGGAATAACGAGCAGGTCACCAAACAAGCGGTGCAGCTGTTCGACGCCTGGTTCAAGAGGAATCAAAGCATCCCAGAGATATACCAAGAGGTAATTATTTATTTACTAGCGGTCCAGCCCGTGTTCAGATACATTCTTCAAAATGGCGCCCAAAATGTTCAATTCCGATTTTATTTTTAAGTATCCTAATTAATTTTTTCTACTCGGACCACTCTCAATCGTACTCTCGATTGTAAAGGAGGCCCGTGCCCTACAGTGGGACATATATGGGCTGATACAATACAATACAATTTCTTTTTTCATGAAAAATATCCAATGAACAGAATAAGTGTCAGAACATTCACATTGATAATATTAGTAGGGTTCACCGCGTCAAGTCGAACAAAAAAGCGGCGCGACCGTAATTTCCTTTTCTTGAAACAGTTAAAATCATTCGACTTCCATAACTACTTTGTGGATAAAACTAGAAGGTTAAATAGCAATAAAAGCAGCAGTCCCCGTGGCGCAGGCGGTTAGACGCCGCCTGTGAGTCGAGAGACCGCGGGTTCGAATTCCGCACCTAGACAAATGTTTGTACGGCCCACAAATATTTTTTTCGAGGCTGGGTGTTTGTGAGACCGAAAAGTCTCTCGTAGTAGTTCTGATACCCACGACACAAGACTCGATCTTAATGTGGGGTCAGGACTATGTATGTGACTGTTGGGTTTTACTTATTATTTTTTAGTTAAATGTTGTATAAACACGGTATATTTCAATTTTCACTCGTTCTGAACTAGTGGTTTAACAATTATAACTAGTCAAACTTTCTTAATTTTGTCACTCACTGACTGATCGATGATCAATAAACTGTACTGCACAGACACAGGTAAATATAAATTAACTAGCGGTCGGGCCCGGATCCGCCCGGGTGCATACACGTTTTAAAATGGCGGTCAAAATGTTTAATTCTGACTATCAATATATTAGTTTAGAATATCGACCAATCGGACCACGAAAAACGAACAAAATTTCCTCGTATTTGCTAGAAATATCACTACTACTTTCCTCCTATAGGTCGTAGCGTGATGATATAGCCTTCCTCGATAAATGGACTACCCAACACTGAAAGAATCATTCAAATCGGACCAGTAGTTCCAGAGATTAGCGCGTTCAAACAAACAAACAAAAAAACTCTGCAGCTTTATAATATTAGTATAGATAGTATATATAAATACACCTAACAGTCGCATACATAGGTCTTGACCGCTGGTACTTCAAAACCGTAGATAAAAACTATCTTCCCTCTCGCTTCACTGGGTTCCCGTGTGCACGCCCAATACTCAGAGATTTTGTTCCCGATGTCCACTCTAGTATAATACCTCAATGATTCTCTTCTTCTTGTAGTGCCTCTCCAACTAGTGAAGGTTGGCAGTCAATGACTTTTCCTTTTTTTTCAGTTCAGCATACTGTCCCTTGTCTCGTGCGAGGTGAAATAGTTCTGCAGCGCTCGCAATCCCTGTCCACTCTCTGATGTTTCGTAGCCATGAGTTTTTCCTCCGACCGACTTTCTTTTTACCAGCTAGTTTTCATCCATCATTCATATGCTCCATCATTATAAGTTGAAGGAGCTTGTACTTATTATGTCTAAGCACGTGTCCTAAATATGCAACATTTCTTTGCTTGATGGTTTTCAAAAGTTTGCGGTTTTGACCAACTCGTCATAAGACTTCTTCATTAGTCACTTTCTGAGTCCAAGATATTAATAAAAGACGCCTATAGGTCCTCATCTCAAATGCTTCCAAGTGTTTGCCTACATGTTCCTTGATGGTCCATGCCTCACATCCGTAAAGAACTATCGGCCAGATGTAACATTGAAGGAGTCTAGTGCGCAGTGATATCTTAAGATTGCGATTGCAGAGCACCCCTTTCATCTTACTGAACGCATTTCGAGCAACTTCAATGCGAGCCTTAATTTCAGTGTCGCAATCCCACTCGTCTGTAAGCCAGGTACCCAGGTACTTGTATTTCTTAACCCTTTCGAGTCTTTGACCAGATACCGTTATATCTGGCTGCAGACCACAATTTCTTGAGAACACCATTATCTTGGTTTTCTGGACATTCATTCTAAGACCAGCTCTTTCACTACACTCGTTTACTCTGTCTACAATCTTTTCAGATCTTTTCAGTAGAAGCTATGAGAACTGTATCGTCGGCATACCTCAAGTTGTTGATGAGGCGCCCGTTAACCCTTATGCCACAGTTCAGGTTGTCTAAAGCTTCCGCCATAATAGCTTCCGAGTATACATTATACATAGTGGGGGACAGGACACAGCCTTGCCGCACTCATCTTCTAATCACAACCTCTTTGGATTCCACAGCATCAATCGTGACTGTAGCTCTTTGGTTAAATGGATTCAAATCCTCAATGATTAAATAGATTGAAATACTGTAAGTATGATGTACACTCCCAGGCGGCGTTCACGTCGGGCGTGCGCGTGCGCGGCGGCGGCGCGTGGGCGGCGTGCTGGCGCGCGCTGGTGGCGTCGTGCGCGGCGCCGCGGCCGCTGTACTCGCACCGCGCGCTGCTCGCCGCGCTGGCCAGTGCGCCGGACGACTGGCTGTTCTACAGGTAATTGTATTAGGTATAGTTTATTTTACATAGGTAATTTAACACCGCGACCTCTTCATACAGGATATATCAAGACTGCTACCGAAAACGAAGCTGGGTGGTAGTTTCAGTGAATAAAAATTTGCAATGAATTGACACAATGCAACTAAAAATTTTGCAAGGATAAGCGCAATACACTAATATTATAAAGAGGAAAACTTTGTTTGTTTGTTTATTTGTTTGGTTGTAATGAATAGGCTCAAAAACTACTAGACCGATTTTAAAAATTCTTTCACCATTCGAAAGCTACATTATCCACGATTAACATAGACTATATTTTATTTTGGAAAAAAATAGGGTTCCGTAAGATATTTGGATTTTTCAGACACAAACTGAAAAAAATCAACCAAAGAAGTTACTTATTTTGCGTACGCTGCCTAAACTACAAAAGATAGAACCATAAAATGTTATAATTAATTGTAGATCTTATAAATATCTACAAAAAAGTCCGCGACACACTATACCTATCTATGTCGAGTGAGGCACAACAACCACATTTTTATTTAAAAATCTTGAATTTTTTTTTTGGACTACATTTAAACGCGTTTATTTTACTCATGCTTTTAACCCTTATCAAAATAATTATTTCATCAGTAAGTACAGTTTATGTTGATAATATTTGGTCTTTGAATGATTAAAATTGGACGTTTGGTTTTGAAGTTGTGGTGAAATTAAAATATTACGATTTCTGCTGCACAAAAATTTCATAAGGCAATCTTTATATGTACATGTATATGGAGAGACGGGATATAATAGAGTGGAAGGTACGGGAGAAGGCTTGGATAGCTGACAGATTTGATAGGACGAAATATAAATGCACCTTTTAAGACGGGATGGATAATAAAGAGAAAGGACGGGATGGATTGGGAAGAGACTGAACAGACGGATGAGACGGGATTGAGCCGGACAGTAGGACAGCTACGTCAAGTTTAGGTATACAAGAGTTTATACGAAAAATAACATGTATTTGGTGTGGAGTGGAATCAAAAAATATATGTAACCAGACGAA
Source organism: Hyles euphorbiae (assembly GCA_023078785.2). Classification (NCBI taxonomy): domain Eukaryota; kingdom Metazoa; phylum Arthropoda; class Insecta; order Lepidoptera; family Sphingidae; genus Hyles; species Hyles euphorbiae. The sequence goes on along the minus strand of CM041054.1, from coordinate 3,515,979 downwards.
GCTGGGCCGGGCTGCTAGTTATATATATTTTACTAATTTATTCTTTATTATACACCAAAATGTATAAAAAAGAAAACAACAAAATACTTAATACTAAAGGCATGGTAAACTTATACTAGCGTTAGCAGCGATCCCTTCCTGGCAACCTTTGAACGGACTGGATTATTATAAGAATTAATGGGGTAATACCACAAATAATATGTAGAATTCAGTACTACATAGCAGGCCCGGATCTAGGGGGGGGCAAGTCGGGGTGCGTGCCCCGGGCGGCACGATCAGGGGGCGGCATATTGAATCTTCGGAGACAACTACAAAACTCATCAATAACGTAACACCACTTACACTTTTTTTTCGCCGTGCGCGAATTAGTGATTATGCGATAGAGGCGCGTGAAAAAGAGATGAAAACTTAATACTTGGAATGTATAATAATTTATCCATCTCAACAATTACGTTTAATTTCTAATATCCAATTTGTGTTTAGTAGTTAGTTTTAGTTGATTAACCATCGAACGTCTTTTATGTGGTACAAGCAGTGGCGAATTTACTAGTAAGCTGAGTAGGCTGGAGCCTAGGGCGGCAAATTTAAAGGGGCGGCAAATCTGGGCCAATTTTTTTTGTTTTGATTTACTGAAATAATAAAAGGCAATATTTTACACACTGAAAAAATGGGGTTTGAAAATTAAGAATAGTTAAAATATTTCAGTAATATGTTCCCACGTTTCCACGTTGACAATTTAATAATAAACACTTTATTAAATATCTATACTTGGATCTTCTTCTTCTTCTTTTACCTGACGTTATCAAGGCCGGTGCCAGGGTCCGCCTTCCGGCAAATTCTCCTCCATTTCGCCCGATCTTCGGCATCCTCAATAGTAAGGCCATTGACCCTCATATCTTTCTTGATGACATCGAGCCAGCGCTTCTTTGGTCTACCCCGCGGTTGAGGTCCGGGAATTGAGGCTCAGGCACACATTACCGACGCACTCCTGCGGTTTCCTTAGGACGTGACCATACCATCTCAAGCGGGATTCCTGGAGTTTATCAGCCACATCGCGGACACCAAGACTGCCACGGATGTGCTCGTTACGGATTTTGTCCAAACGCGTAACGTTGCACATCCACCGCAGCATCTTCATCTCTGCGACGTGGACCTCCTGGACGTGCCGCTTGAGGGCAGGCCACGTCTCAGACCCATACAGGAGCACCGGCCGCACGATGCTTTTATAGGTGAGACCCTTGAGCCTCATCGGCATCCTGCGGTCGCAGAGTATGCCCGAGATCTCCCTCCACTTAGCCCAAGCAGCGCTTATACGGGCTTTGACGTCAAGGGCGATGTCACCGGACTCATGCAGTACGGACCCAAGGTACTTGAACTTGTCCGTCTTCACGGCCAGTTCGTTCCCCATCACGATGCTTTGGGGGTCCGTACTCCCGTAAGCCATGTACTCGGTCTTCGCCACATTTAACTTCAGACCACCGCTCTCAAGCGTTCCTTCCACCGGTTAACCTTGCGCTCCAAAAGTCGTTGGTCCTCCTCACCAGTGCAATGTCATCGGCATACATCCAACAACCAGGGCGCAGGGTCCTGGATGTGAGACGTAATGGCATCGAGCACAACACTGAAGAGGAATGGACTCAGCGCCGAGCCTTGGTGCACACCGACATCAATCGGGAAAGGATTCGTATCGCCAACGGCGGTCCGAACGAAGGACTCGGATCGGAGGTACATGTCTCTGATAATGTCCACATAGGCTTCCGGTATTCCTTTCATCCTCATCGCCCACCAGATTGCCTGTCGCGGCACACAGTTGAAGGCCTTCAGCAGGTCCAAGAAAGCCATGTGCAGTGGCGTCTTCTTCGCTCTGTATGCCTCGCCAAGCTTCCTGAGTGCAAATATCGGGTCGGTAGTACCACTGCCAGGACGGAAGCCGTATTGACACTCAGAGATAATACACTCTTGGCGGAGCCTGGACTCGATGACGCGTTCGAAAAGCTTCATGGTATGACTCATGACCTTAATGCCACGATAATTACCGGATTCCTGAACACAGCTTTTACCCTTGTACACGGGAGTTATCACACTCAACCGCCATGAGTCAGGTATGTTTTTGGTATTTGGGATGCTGTTAAATAACGCAGCAAGAAGCTCCACACCGTGAAGCCCCAACGACTTCCATGCCTCTATCGGAATATAGTCAGGCCCTACCGCTTTCCGGTTCTTCATGCGACGAAGACTATAGAGAACTTCTTCAGGTGCAACAGGTGCAACAAGACCTTGTTTCGGGGGCAATTCGGGGTAGGACACTCCCAAGTAAATATCTATACTGGGATATTATAAAATATTCCAATAGTGATACTTTATAAAAAATCTTGCTTAAATGTGAAAAAAAAACAGCTATTAACATTGATTATAGTATTTGGACTTCCTTGCTAAAAATATAGTTTTTTTTCAAATTGGTTATTTATTGTTTACACGCACCCCGTGGTCAAGGGGTGGCAAAATTCCTTCACGGTTTCCTTTGCCTGGCGTAAGAGGCGATTAATAGGGGTCATTGGGGTCGCTGGCACACTCTAAGATGCGCGGCAGAACTCGTGGCTTCATAGCGGACGCCCACGGTTAGGGCGTCCGTTGCAGAGAAAATCTACGCCTACCTAAGTTGTGAGGAGCCATATTAGGAAGTGCGTCGGGTGGCACGGCGAGTCAACTAGGTGTTACTCGCTCATCCGCATCGCCTATTGTCTGTAATACATCCAACCTGGCTGCAAAGCACAGCCCAGGATAAATGTACAACTGAACCAGTCATGGAGGAGCCCAGCGACAGTTTGTGATGTGTATTGAAATCCCCCAAGACCATTTCAGCCGACGGGAACTGCGTCCGCCCGTCATCAGCCACATGGCTGAGATACCTAAACAGCCGCGTCGTCTCATCTTCCCCGTTGTGAGACCTGTAAAGGCACACGTCGATGCGGCTCAGGTAACCAAGATTCACGTGCAAACACAAAGCGGAGAAGGACCCTCCATGCAGCTTAAACGGTGACAGTAGATGTCCAACCGAATATACATACAAGCATACCCCGACTTTAGGCTTGAAGCTTTCTTCAAGCGAATAACCGGGGTACAGCAGGTAGGAATATTCGGCCGGACAACGAATCCGCGTCTCCATCAAGAAGAGCAAAGCAGACTAGGCCGTCTCGAGATGGTGGTGGACGGCATTAAGGTCGTTTGGAGTTCGCGGATGTTGGTGAACTCCATAGTGAACGCGATGGTGGGGTTATGCACCGCTGAAAGACCTGCTTTGTTGAATTGCGCTGTCATGAAGTTGAAAGGATAGGTTTGATGAAGTGGCATCGAGAAGCCCAAGTCCGGGCATTAAGTAGGCCGAATGGGCACCGGCATGAAAGGGTCGGCATGTCGCAAAATGTCGGCCACATCCGGTCACCAACTGGCACGACGTACCCGCCCAAAATTATGTGCGACATGGTGAGGCAGCCCCTCGTGGTGGTTAGCCACGATTGGGCTCATGTACTGTACTGTCTCTTTGGCCGGCGGGTCAACACTCCTCCCTTTGAGAGCGATCAAAAATACGTACAAAATCACTATCAGATCACTATTACGGTCTTTACGCCCCGTGGACGGTGATCGCTACCCAGACGGACACTTAAGTCCTACCACCAAGAACTGTGTCACTCATTTGGCACTACCCAGGGGTTACGTGTAGGAAAACTAGACTCAAAGCTTACAGACGTGTGTGACGTTAACCCTCAAAAGTGACGCTAATATAAAGCGTGTAAAAATGCTTAACATGGTGGTAAAAAAAAAATGACGTTCTTTCCCGATGTCCTGTGTTGAGTGGGCGTCTGGTTCCTAAAAATGATGATGATGATTAAGATAAAAATATAGGCAAGGAGGGGCGGCATTTTTCAGTTTTTGCCCCGCCTCGAAAAAAACCTAGATCCGGCGCTGCTACATAGCATAAAACAAAGTTGCTTCTCATCTGGACAGGCTGCCAAAATAAAATTGTTGTGGACATTTAGGGCGATGAAAAATAGATGTTGTCCGATTCGTAGACCTAATCGATATGCACACAAAATTGACGCAAATCGGTCGAGTCATTCTGAAGGAGTTTAATTACAAATACCGTGACACGAGAATGTTATATATTAGAAGATAGATTTCTTTAATTTAAACTTTTAAAGATGATAGTTCAACCAACGCGAGTATTTTACGAAAGCGAAGACGTGAATAAGTCAATCATAAATTACTTACAGCTGCAATGCTTTGTTGTTACAAATAAATATCACTTTTTCCAGGTTCGCGTTTACGGCGTTGTCGAGTGAGGCACAGAGAGGGCGGGAGTGGAGGTTATGGGTGACCACGCTATGCGCCAGCGCCTGCAGGTAAATTATATACCTATTAAATATTAATATTTTATATTTTTCACATATCGTGGGGTTTTAGCTTAATTGCAACTAAATCAAAGTTGCTTGGATTGTCGTTCTTTGAAACGTTGTTGAAAATATTGTGAGAAAATCTGCATAACTAATCGAATTCCACAAGATTTTTAAGTTTGTGAAGTTGTTTTACTGGTAGGTCTCCAATGTGAGAGGCCGCTTGGGTAGGTAGCACCGCAATGTCGATTTCTCTCGCCAAACTGCAGTAAATGCACGGTTGTGTTCTGGTTTGAAGAACATTACCAGAGTATAGGACACATTGAGACTTAACATCTGATGTCTCATGGATGGCGAACGTAGTGGAACGCATCGCTTTGTAATTCAAGATGTTGTTTGGATTTGCTACTGTCCATGAGCGGTCGTATCGCTTACCATCAGGTGAACGGCATGCTCTTCTCGCCATTCATTACTATTAAAAAAAAAGTATTCAGATTTTTTCACGATGTTTTGCCACACTGCTGTTTGTTGTATCTCTGTATCAGCCCATATACGTCCCACTGCAAGGCACGGGCCTACTCTACAATCGACAGTACGATTGAGAGTGGTTAGGCCATATAGTCCACCACGCTGGCCTAGTGCGGGTTGGCGGACTTACATACCATACAATTTTTAATAAATCGCTATGGTATGCAGGTTTCCTCACGATGTTTTCCTTCACCGTTTTAGTGCGTGGTGATTGACTATCAATACACACATGACTCCGAAAAGTCAGAGGTGTGCCCTGGGATTTGAACCCGCGACCACCGTGAACATGTTGGCAGTCGCGTCTAGTCCGTTTACCAACAGGCCACCACGCACTTACGCACTTACGTTTGTTGTATATCTACTATAAAACATAAGATTTGATACAAATCCCGTGCCCCAGATGGCGTGGAGCGGCGGGTGTGTGGCGCATCCTGACTCCTCAGCCCGCGCTGCCTCCAGCCGCGCTGCAGGCCGCCGCCAGGTGTCTGCACCAACCTTATGACTACTACAGGGTAAGTATACAGGATATATCAACACTGCTACCGAAAACGAAGCCGGGTAGTAGTTTCAGTGACTTCACACATTATAGTGTTCTTAACATCCTGCGCCAGCACGATACCTCAGACGCATCTATCCGTCTGTCTCCTGCTTTGACGGTCCAGGATTCACAACCGTATAAAAAGATCGGTATCACCAAAGTGCAGCGGCGTGCACAGGATTATGACACTGGGTATGCGGCGGAGTACTCGGTCACAAAAACTATTTCTTTTATAGTTTTTTAGCATAGCCACAGCCACGCGACGGATCTCTAAGTCGGAAACCATGCCAAAATAACAAGTCTTAGATGTACTACTATTCATGTCCATCTTCTACGGCAACGCAGACAAAACAGCGATCGATCGTCGCGGCGGAAGAAATTCTAATAAGAAAATAAAAAAAAACTCACCTAGTCAGCTTTCAATTTTCACATATTCAAGGTTCCGGTTAGTTGAGATTACTATACCATCCCGATGTAAATAAACGCAAGATTTCGGCCACCTCATTCATTTATTTGATAAACATACATTTTTAACACAAACCTCGCAATCAAATGACATTTAAAAAAATAAACAAACACACTAGTAAAAGCAAATGACTACAATTAATATCGAAACTTAGTAATAAACTGTTAAATGTACACACTTTCAAATGATAAAATGAATAATCCGTTAAGAAATCCATTTTTTTTACAAACATACTAGTATAAAATAGTAAACAATGCAAAAACTCATAAAAAAAGCAAAATGGCCCCCGCGAAACACAAAACATTTCTATTTAAACAAATAAAACCTTACTAACCAAAAATGCATAATGTGCATAGGTGATTTATTAGATTCCAGCCTATTAATTTTACTCGGATTATAGGCAACGAACATTTACGATTACTCCCGACAACTACCGAACTCCCGAGGCCTGCCGCAGGAGTCGCGGCTTTCAATATTCATGGGTGTGTGCGTTTGCGACTGTGCACGGACACCAAAATTACTACACACATGCAAACAAATGTAATGCGGGACGCGGCGGCATGACTTGGTTGATTAGGTACATTATTTTGCTTTGCAGCGCCTCTTGCTTTTCGCGTGGCAATCATAATGTTTGCGTGATTGCAAATAGGTGCTATTTATAAAATATTAGGCGTTTTTAAGTTATTATATTTTGTTTATTCATTTATTTACTATAAATTAAAGTCATCTAAAACGTACGAATGTTATAATAAAATATCTGTGAATGGCAAGTAAAGCACTGCATTTCTGCCTACAAGGAGTGCACGCCCCTGCCAAAGTGTCAAATATTCTTATTTATGTTCTATTAGAGATGTTGCTGTCTATAATAGGCTACTGTGCACTTTTTAAATTTTAATTACATCAACAAAATTACATAATAAGATCCAGTGCTTTTTGTAGATTAGTAATTTTTATTTATTTATCTGTTTCTAGTTCCGAGAACTCTTCGGTGAGTACAGAGGGGCGTCGTCAGCGTTGGATACAATAGCTCTCAACGTGGCGTGGGTGATGAGAGCTGATGCAGACCTGCTCAGATACTTCAACTCTGTCAACCAGTAAAGACTTGTACCGGGTAGGTCTTAAACATAATACAGACCATATACATACGCAGGACACGGGAGTCACCTTATGTATTATACAAGCCAAATGCAAGAAAATACGATTTATTTGTCACAGTGGCAACATGCATTGTTAATAAAACACAGAATAAAAATACAAAAGAAACATGAACCGGCTATACAGTTAGTTTGAGTTTTCCGCCGCACGGTGCAGTATTTTACATAATATTATGTAATTTTCGTCACATACTATGTAATAAAGACCTACCCGTGATTAACTTAGCACAAATAATAAAAAAATATTAATGTATGGTAGAAATAAATGTCTGTATTTGGCAACATTTTATTAACAACTGTCACTTGATATATTTTTATTGACGTTTTACGTTTCGTTACCATTTTATTAACTTTTTTGTTACCAAACTTTGTTTATTTTATTTTATTGATAATTTATAAAATATTTCTTAAGTTAACTTAAGTTTAATGCTATTTCGGCTACATTATCGATTCTAGTCATTTACGTCCAAATAAAAATATAATTTTGAATATATTTGGTGGGAGAAAATGTTTTGAAATATCAATTCGTAATAATTTAAGATATTTATGTACGTTAACTATCCATAGGCAATTTTTGTGGCGCCTAACTATCTAATCTAGAAATATATTATGCGAAGAAAATGCTACCATTTACACTTGCAAAATATGTGGAAATTTAACTACGTAACCACACAACCCTTATAAGTACTCAAATGATGTTTATTGACAAAAAACACCAAACGCATCTGATTTGTACAAACAGTCACAAAAAATAATAATATAATGTTTAGTACTGGGGGGTTACTCTATAAAAATGATTCGAATGTTCGGATGTTCGACCACTGCACCGGAGTAAGATTTCCACTTCTAAAAATTAATACTATTATCTATTATACGTATCATTTTCTCCGAACTTAATCTACGGTTACTACGTACGATATAGCATTCCAACATTTTGGGGAGTATCTAGGCACATTAGTGAAGTTTTACCTATTGGGCCTCATTAATAAACTCGGATGAGCGAAGGATTAACTTTAGGCATTGGGCTAGAGAATTCAATCTATTATTATGAATAGCTGGATAGTAATGACCATATTAATAAAAATCTATATTCTTCAGCCTAACATGATAATCCTGTTATGGCAATCCACTGATTTTAAAAGTAAAAAGAACGGTCAAAATATATTAGTCAATTTTAAAGTTTTGGGCTAAAATTTAATCCCTCGCTCATCCGAGTTTATTAATAAAGCTCACGGCATCTGAATATTCGAAGTGCGTATAGTTTCCTAGAGTAACGCACTTGCTCCAAGGCTAGTTTCATTAAGTTGCGATACCGTGTCCCTAAGTTTGTCCATTTTAGCGCTTGTAACTTAATTAAAGATCTGATATGTTTTCTTATAACATCGTACTATTACTGCGCAAAATGAAGATATAAGACAAATAAACTTTCGTATAATATTTATGATGAAGATAAGTTAGGTTCCACAGGAAATGTCTTTAATAAACGCTTAACGAAATAGCTGGTACTACTTTTCGCCTAAATATGTTAGTGAAAATCAACTTAATTCAACATTCCTGATATATTTCTCCTATCCACCCTCTGATTGTCTGATTGCTGAAGATGCATCTTTCTATTAGTTTCAAGAATCCCGCTGATAGTAATTATAATATAAGCAACAGCGAAATAAAGATTCAGGGCTGATTTTCACTGACATATGCCTTCTAATTTCCTAAAATATAAAATATCTTTAGTTGCATATAAAGATTATTAAGGATATTCCCAAAATTGTGGAAACTTTTCCAACGATTGTGACGTAAATACGAGATTATGACGTCACTGATTTCAGCTGATTTTGGGAATGTCCAGCCTATATAATATAAATGTAATTTCACAGTTAAGTATCGCACTATGGATAGTTTAATGTTTAAATTATTTATACGGAGTATGAATATATTTATACCAAGATTAGCGTCACAGTACATCATATTATGCTCCCAGGATTAAGACGCTGAGGTTCGTATCCGGATTTGGCAAAATTATGTCGGATTTTTCTATTCATCAGGAGTCAGAAATTTGTGCCCTATATAGAGATAACTTCGCTCCCTAACACACAAATACGAAAATAAGGGAAGTGGGTGTCCTGGTAACACCTCAACCTACCCCTTCTGGGAAATAGGTAGTAGTTGTATATAATATTTGAACAGATATAAACATGTTTGTGGTATTGTGAGCTCACTGTGGTAATAGTAAAAACCATTCGGGAATTAATAACATTTTTATTCACACTCCGTGTAAATATTATTAAGATATTTATTGCATGATTAGAGGTTTATTTTGCAATACAAATATATATTCTAGCAGACATACTAATCTAATTATGTGATGTTAATAATTTATTTTGAAGTAAGCCCAAGTAACGTACTCTGAGATGTAATTTAGTACTAATGTCAACTATTTGGCTAACGTTTGGCTTGGTCAAATTAAAATAAGTTAATACACACATTCTGTACCATGACTGTTTCGGTGGCGTAGTTGTACTAGGGTTACAAATCTGAGGTCTCGGGTTCCAATCCCGAGTTGGGAACAGTGATATTGGATTTTTCTATTCATTATCAGCCCAGTGTCAGGAATTTGTGCCCGATATAGCGATATGCTCGCCATCTATCACATCGTGGGACGGACCATACAAAGCGAAATGTGGGTGCCCTACTCCTTCCGGGAAAAAGACGTGAGTTTATGTATGTATTCTGTATCATTTATCATTATCAGTCCTTCCGCGTCCATTACCGGCGTTAGGCCTCTCGTATGGCACGCCTCTGGGTTCGATCTTCATCCCATCGTCTCCAACCACTACCAGCCATTTTACGAATATCGTCATTTCAGCTGGTTGAAAGATGTCCTACACTACGCTTATTGAGGCGAGGTTTGCATTTGAGAACACGTCTACCTATGGTTGTCGGTTCTCCGACAAATATGACCAGCCTATTGCCACTTCCACTTGCTAATCCATTATTAAGCTATGTCGATTACATTGGTTCTCTGTCAAACAAATTATTGATAACCTAGTTTCTGATTCAAATATCATCTGTACCATCTATACTATGATCTAAATTATTACATCCGTGTATATGATTTTACCTACAAATAAATTATTTTCATCACATAAAAATATATATAAATATTATCTAATGTAAAAATACGTAAAAGCTTTTGATAAAAAGCGTTTTTCAATGCATTGGCCTTATGTGATGTGTATATTTTCCAATATCTCAGGATAATTCTTAGGATAATTATTTTATATATTTTTTCGTGGACCATTCATAGCAGTTTTCGTACAAGTAAATTATCTCTTAATCCATTTGGAAACTCCTTACTCAAAAGTAATCAGATGTAATGATGTGCAGACTATCGGCTAAGGAGAGACAATTATTTTTCGGTATGTAAACACAATTTTCTCGGCCTGCTAGATTGCTATTTTCTTTGCTCATCTTTTTAAGACATCGTATTAAAGAACACATCTCATACGGCAAATGTATATGTGATTATCATATTATATAGAGAAAATCACAATTTCTAATATATATACAAATCTCTAAGGACTTTTGTAACCGATGCCTCTAGTGTATATAGTTTTATATAATATATACAATACGTTCGTAATTTTGTACGTAGTATGTCTTGGATGCCTGTGGAAATTGTAATAATAGGTATGTATTTCTGTAATGCTGTGCTCCATTTGCGTCTCCTTACGTGGTTTTATTCTGTATCAGCCCATGTACTCCCACTGCTGAAGAATGAACCCCTGTACAAACGAGAAGGGTTAGGCCATAATACTCCTCGTTTACCTAGTGCGGGCTAGCGGACTTTACATGCTATAAACAATTTTGTTAAAATATCTATGGTATTTAGGATACCCCGCGATATTTTCTTATAAAAATAGTTTTCAAACAGAAATTACAAAACGCAAGGCATAAACATATCTGACATTAAAAGTAACTTATTCTTTAAATTAAGGCTTCATTATATCCAAATCATTTATCCCATATAAATAAAATTATTTAATCATTGTAAAACATTTCATATCAGCCTTTACTTTATATAAGCAAGAAAATACCATAATTTTGTGATAATTATTTATTTATGTAATAATTGCCAACGTTACCTATTTTTATTATGTTTTAAAGTATCAAAACCAGTTGCGCAAACCAAGCAAATGTATAGTGTGACCATGACAAAGAAATGCTACCATTTGGGTAAAATTTACGTATTTTATTTTAAAATGTTTTAACCAATATTATGAATTTTTATGAACTTAGAAACTATACTTATGTAAATAAGTATTCATACATTTGTAAAAATACTTATTTTATAAGAATTATTTGCAATATTTTCTGCAAAACGTTTTAATTTGATCTAAATGTTGTGTGTTAAAGAAATGGGGTTTAAATGACAATTTCATTGTAAGATATTATGATTCTATGAATTTTTAATCACCTAATGGTTTATTGAGACTTTAGTCATCAAATCTTGTTTTAATTTAATATTCACTGTAATTTAAACGCTAAGTTTTTTGCATTAATTTGGTTAATTAAATTGTCATTCGTCGCGTTTGTTTAACAGCTTGTAAAAACTATAAAATCATAGGTATATTTGTAACTTCCAGATCATGTGAGTAATTTTTTTATGTGATATCAATTTTCTTGAGACTGGTATAAAAAAAACATCTGACGTCATGGCAACCGGTAATAATGACCAAAATTCATTCCTCAAATCGATTGTAAAAGTTGTACTGTTTTGAACAATGTCTGAACGGCGCATGTACCGACCTAAAGCCCCATTTACACGGGGAGCTACTCGCCTCAAATATACGATTATCGGAAGGATATAAAAAAAATGCATCCTTTTAACATTTGTCAGAACGCGATAATGTATGGCGGTAATGCCGTGTGATTCTGACATACGAGTATCTCCCCATGTACATGGTGTTTAATGTAACACGCAATCTTTTCCTCCTCCCATCCTTTTTCCTTCCCATTCCATCCCGGTATTATAGGCTGGCAATACATCCATGATCCAAGCGTAGGGGATTTTTTTTGGGCGGCAGTGATCACTTACCTGTTACCATAAGATGACCGGTTTGCCGAACCGAATTGATTAAAGGTAATATGTTTAAAATATATTATTTATGCAAATCTAATATGTTAAGCTAACTACTGGGTCATAAAAAATATCCGAAAAATTAAAAAAAAAAAAATTGTAAAATATTCAGAAAAAAGTCAGTATTCCGATATTTTTCCCATTTAGTCATGGAAATTTGCAATTTTCTAAAATCCGGGCGAATCGAATCTCAGGGGCAAACATAATAATTACACTGAGCTTCTAGTTTAAAAATCAGTTTAAGTAACTTTTACTACAATCAAGAAAAAAATATTGAGATTTGAAGCCTTTATAATAGGGATGTTTACTTCATTAGCAAATCAAGGGTATAAAAAGACAACATGAATTTTATAACTTTCAAGCCCCAAGCAATAAAGCTAAGAGATTGATTTTTTTTCTTTATTTTTCCATTCTGAAAATTTTGGGAAAAAATCCTGAATTTATTCCGAAAAATTCCTGTTTTTTTTTTCGAATAAAATATTTTTTCGGATAATTACACAACACTAGTTACGCCTAACATAAGTATATGAGATGAATGTGTTTGTCTATTAAACTCTGGTGTGAATGATCGAATGGTCTTATATTAGAAATAAGTAATATAATGTAAAGATTTTATATCTGGCTTTTGTATTAAATATTTCCGATGTATTTCGTGTTTTATTATCATTCCTTTCTTTATGATATTGAAGGAGTTATTTGTTTTATTGCTATGAATGGCAAGACGAGCATAACATACGCCTGATGGTAACCAATGCTCACGGACAGTAAAAAAATCAAAATCAAACACCATGAATTACAAAGTAAGTAATGCTTGGCATTCCAATTCTCAATTTGTCCAGAAGTTAGAGTAACTACTAGCCAGAGGGCTGCAATGTCCTAAATTAGAAAATATACTCAATAAAATCGCAAAGAATTTATACGAAGTTGCTGGTGCAGGGCGCTTTTAACAGTCGTGAAAATTCCTTGGGTGACGCCGGAGGCCTATTTTCCGCAGAGGACCTCTTATAGCTGAAGAAAAAGATTGTGATCTAGTTTATGAAATGAAATAAATACACCCAACAGTCACATACATAGTCCTGACGCCACATTAAGATCAATTAAGTCTTGTGTCGTGGGTATCAGAAGCTACGAGAGACTTTTTGTATCACAAACACCCAGAGTCGAGACGAATATTTTCGGGCCCCACTAACATTTGTCTCGATGCGGAGATCGAACCCGCGGCCCGTCGTTTCACAGCCAGCGTCTAACCAACAGCGCCACGGAGGCTGTGGGAAAAATCCATAAACCGTCTTATCCAGTCCACTTTAACCCCGATAGACTTTAATAACATAACAATATATTTAGCTTGCCAATCGACTTGCATACTTCACATACCTCTGTTATTGTTACGAGAAAACTATTTACCATAAAATCATTATCAAGTTTTCAATTACCATAAGCTATTAAAACCGTCATGTCGACTTTTCATTACAAATTTGAAATTAACTGCGCAGTAATTTCATTGTACGCTGATTTCATTAAAGGATTTCTCAATTCAGAATGGATTCGTGACGCATGTACTCACAAATAACAATGTATTTTAATTCATTTTGTATATGTTTATTGGTTGTTGGTAAGTGTGAATAATTTTTACAATAATAATTCTGTATCTGTATCTGTATCAGCCCATATACGTCCCACTGCAGGGCACGGGCCTACTCTACAATCGACAGTACGTTTGAGAGTGGATAGGCCATATAGTCCACCACGCTGGCCTAGTGCGGGTTGGCAATAATAATTACAATAAGAATTTGGTGGTGACTCATAATTTGACAGCCCCCATGGCGCACTTAGTTACCTTACCCCGCTCAGATACAAATGTTTGTACGATCGACAGGTATCTGTTTCGGGTCTGGGTGTTTGTGAACTGAAAATTCTCTCGTAGTTCCTGATATCCACGACACAAGACTCGATCTAAGTGTGGGGTCAGGACTTTGTATGTGACTGTTAGGTGTATTTTTTTACTGAATCAAGGAACAGGTGTCGTTGCGGGATCAAATCGATTTTACAGAGTTATGTGTGACGTGTGTATTGATAGTCAATTGCAACACACTTTAAAGGCAAAGATGAACATAATGAGGAAATCTGCATCATTGACGGGCACGGGTGGTACAATGTACAAGAGTATCCAACTTTGTCATCACTAATCAAATTAAGTCAGCGTCGTATATTTAAAAAGGCCTACTCCCTGGGTCGATATCAGGCAGTCGCTTCTACATTTTAAGCCATTAGTAATTCTGAAACTTGACTAAAAATTTACGTTTTGCATCATAAATGTAGATATTATCGGGCAGAAGAATAATTAAAGAACAAAAGACGATCAATCATTTGTAGCCTGTAAAATTAAAGACAATTCGTCAAAGTATCAGCTAGAAGAATAATTAAAGAACAAAAGATAATCAATAATTTTCTGTCTATAAAATTCGTAAACTTATGTATTATCTTAATGCACAGAAAGTCCTGAAAAGCCTCCCCTAAAGATTCCTACATCGATCTATTGGAAGCACGCATTCGGTGACTTCCTCTAACCTCACCGTCTTTGTCCGTCCTTTTTGTTGATAAATGATGCTAAGCTTAGTACGTAAAGTGCGTGGTGGCCTGTTGGTAAACGGACTAGACGCGACTGCCAACATGTTCACGGTGGTCGCGGGTTCGAATCCCAGGGCACACCTCTGACTTTTCGGAGTCATGTGTGTATTGATAGTCAATTACCACGCACTAAAAACGGTGAAGGAAAACATCGTGAGGAAACCTGCATACCATAGCGATTTATAAATTTCTATGGTATGTAAGTCCGCCAACCCGCACTAGGCCAGCGTGGTGGACTATTTGGCCTAACCACTCTCAATCGTACTCTCGATTGTAGAGGAGGCCCGTGCCCTGCAGTGGGACGTATATGGGCTGATACAGAAGCTTAGTACGTAGCCTCCGATCGTGAACCCTTTGGCTCTATCAGCCATCATTCTCCGTGCTATGTGCCCCCTTTACTACCAGTTCAACTCAATTACCCATAGGTGCTAATTATGGCGCAGTATTTATAAAGTAATTGAAGTTTAGTAGTACTAGTAATGCACCATGCATTCACACATCAAATACTTTGTTGGCATTCTACTATGTTCACCATTAGATGTTAAATCTTAAAATGTGTAGTTGTTATTCTGGCGACTATGTCCTTCAAACTGGAACACGACAGTGCATTTGCACTGTTTTTTGGCAGGAAAATAGATATAGCGGTGGTACCTACCACATATCACCAATTGTACAGCAACGATGTTACTTACCACCATTTGAATTCAAAATGTCATATGTTAGTACATATCGTATTTCTACTGGATAAGTTTGAATATATTTTGGTAAAAAATGAAAATCCTTGCCATGCGGGCCCGGTCTGCGCTGGCTCTTACTCAGCGTTTTTAGGCTAATACTCAACAGTCCACATTGTTTAATTTGAAATATTTTCTCTTTCAGTGATCGAAATAAATACATATAAAGTATACATAATTAGCACAAACGATGATACACAACTGAAATTATTATCCGAAAATATAAAACAGCTGCTACATTTAAACAAACCTAGAAATGATTTAAGATCTGACTATGAGTCAAATAGGGATTTTGAAAGAAATATATGTAACAGACATTTTGGGAGCATATTTGGAACTAAAGCACAAAAACTATTATGTCTGGAAAACTACTACGAAGAACATATTGAGAAAGATAAAACATACAAAAGAAGAAGGAAACAGAAAAAGCAATCGAGAGTTAAAAAACCTTTTGTAGATTTGACTAGAGGTCAGGCCGTTAAGGCGTTCTCATCAGATTATTTGGATGTGAAAGATTTCGCTCGAAGTATGGACGCAGATGAATTTTCTAAGGATTATCTAGATGTAGGGGACTTGGCTAGAGACGACGACCAAGATTCTAGACGCTCCCTCACTTATGAATCAAAACTAAATAATAATCCAAAAGACGCAAAATTCAAAGCTGGTTCCGATAGTGACTATGAATCTTCAGAAGAAGAAAGCGATGAAAAAAAGAGATTTCAAGTCGTCGAAAATAAATCTGATAGCGAGAGTGGTAGCGATTCAGAAAGTTCTGAAGAGAAATATTCACGACAGAAGAAAAAAGAACCAAAATATATTTATTCTCAGGGAAGAAATAGGCATGTTAAAGGCTTAGATGGCAGAAAGAGGTTGCAACATTTCCTACCAAAGAGGTATCATTGGAAAGAAGATGATATTCAAAAGTTGGGTTACTATTGGTTCGACGGGCCTAAAGGAAGATATAATTTATAGGAAAAATAAAATCTTAGTTTTTATTTGTTTTTTATTGTACTTCCGCAGAATGTTGAACCTGATTCATTAGTTAATACCCCCAACACCACATTAAAATATTCACGGCCTCATTATTTATACAGTTTTCAAACCAATTTTAGTTATCGAATATATTGTCCCTTTCAAACGACTTCATATCTTAAGTTTTATATTGAATCTATGGATACGACAGACTTTTCAAGTCCCATCGGGGTAGGCAGAGTCTATAGAGATATAGAGCGTCAAGTACTAGGATCCAAACATACCTATTTCGCTTTTTTTGTATTTGGTTTCTGTAGGACCGCCTGGGACGTTCTCCCCTACCCATTTTCACATCATGAATCATTCGTTTATCTCCTTGTATCCATGCTTTCAATATAGCCCCAACAAATGCCCCTACTGCTAATCTTTCGGATTTTCGAGTAGTATTTTGTATCAGCCAATATACGTCCCACTGCAGGACGTGGGCCTCCCATACTATCAATAAAACGATTGTAAGGGGTTAAGCTGTAAGGACTATACGCTGGCCTAGTGCAAATTGGCAAGTTATATTAATGGGAATACTGTAGATAAAATTAGACTCCACAAGTATTTTTGACTTATCTTTCGGGATCATTATAAATTACAAAACCAAAATTAAAACAAATTAATTATTTTAAATTTATTTCTATTACAACAAAAATAATAATCAATATTTGCATATAATATTCACAATAATAATATTGGAGGTACAAAATTGTATCTTCGCCAATTTCTACGAGTTTCGTGGCCATGACCCATAGACAACCATAGACTATACAATAGTGTCAAAATTGTCTATTCTATAGAAACAAAGATCAAATCACAGGGCAATAACTGCCGCATTATCGTTCTATCTCTCTTTCCCGCCTTTTCAATTGACAGCTAATTGAGCAGTCTATGTGTCTATGGCATCATCTCATAGAAAGAGGATATAATAGTGTTGCCAAATCAAAAATATTTTTTCTACTATTTATACATTTTTTATAACAATGGTACAATCAATTTCTGTGTGATAAGCGAGATTTTATTAAATTTCGAGCATTTCTATTAAAAATATACTATTATTTTATATTGCAATCAGACTGCGGACAATATCTATGTACGGCACATCTTCTCAAAAGTGTTTTCTCTATTTATTCTTCATTGGAAATATTTTACTTTCCTCTATAGCAAAAAAGACATGTCAAATTATGAAGAATATTTAGAAACATATTATTAATGTATTTTTTATATATTTTTTTTCTTTCTTTTATAGAGAACTAGCTGTCGGGCCCGGCTTCGCCCGGGTGCAGATAGTTTTTGAGTCCAATCCACATCAAGAACATATTATTTCGCGTGTCTACTAACTATATTTCCCGCGTGCCGTCGACTATATTTCCCGTCCGTATTGAATGCTGTTCAATCCTGTCCTCTCCTATCCCGTGCCAACTATTCGAATTTGAAAGAGTAGAAAATATGTATATTTGGTTTCCTGACTCATCCCACGGGAACACTATATTTTTCGGGATAAAAAGTAGTCTATGTGTTAATCCAGGGTGTCAGCTGTCACTATACCAAATTTCATCAAAATCTGTTGAGCCATTTTTTCATGAAAGAGTAACAAACATCCATACATACAAACTTTCACCTTTATAATATTAGTAAGGATTACGGGACAAACAATTAAAGCTACAAAGTATCCTAAATTTTAATAATATCATGGATTAAAAACCGCTTACTTGCTTTTACATATGGCGCGAGCAATGAACTGGCAAAAGTAAATTTTTCTTTATAAATTAAAAGTACTTTGCAAAAAAAAATCGAAAATATGAAGTCATAAAGTCATCAGTTCTTTTTACTGTATGTGTATCGACCCATATACATCCCACTGCAGGGCACGGGCCTCCTCTACAATCAACAGTACGACTGAGAAGGATTGTATGGCCGTCCATAAACATTATCTAAAATCTGATTACAATACAAAATGAATTCTCTTTACTCTAATATATAATATAATTATGAAGCATAATTTAGGCTATGCTGTCTAAAAATAATATTTTATGAACACACAAATATTATACAAACGTATACGACCGATTAGATTCCAGTTACAATTTTGTTAAAATACATTCATATACAAACATCACGACTTTTCCTAGAAGGGCTAGGCAGAGGAACCCACGTTTCCCCTTGTATTCCGTCCCACAATGTGATAGGGGGCGAGCCTATCACCATATCGGACACAAATTCCTAACTCCGGACTGATAATGACATAAAAAATCCATTAACATTCTACCCGATCTGGAAATCGAACCCGAATCTTAAGCTTTGTAATACCGTAGTAAAACCACGCCACCGAGGCAGTCGGTATATAATTGTTATGTAAATAATTGTAAATGGAATCAAACAGTCTATATTTAAATAAACAAAATATTAACATGGATAGCCGAGGCAAATTAACTTAAGCACTCATCATTGATACAATAAAGATTCATTTATTTTTTACTAGCGGCCCGGCCCAGCTTCGCCCGGGTACAAATAGATTTCTGTACAATAATATGTACGTATTATACATATAAACCTTCCTCTTGAATCACTCTATCCATTAAAAAAACCGCATCAAAATCCGTTGCGTAGTTTTAAAGATTTAAGCGTACAAATGGACATAGGGACAGAGAAAGTGACTTTGTTTTATATTATGTAGTGATTATTTGGAAGTAATTATACTAGTCTACACTAATATTATAAAGAGGAAAATTTCGTCGTTTCCATCTTCGATCAAATATACACTAGATAAGTGACGGCCTTAAAAAACGGTAAGAGAAATAAGAGCACAAAGAAGCGTGTGGTCTTATTTGATTTTAGTATGGTACAAAAACATAGATCTTAATTTAAAGGAATAAGGTTTATTGTTACCTGCAGTTGATTATAATTTAAGACTTTTTGCAACTTGCTATGTACAAGTATAAGCAACCTCGGCCACTTTTGGCGTGTGATTTTGTTCCGGACCCTGTATCTAGTATATGTTTGATCGAAGGTTGGCATTGAGTATGCTCTGAAACTATTAGACTAATTTAAACATTTTTTTTATAGCAATTCGCCTGATGGTAAGCGATACGCTTATGGACAGTAGCTTTACCAAACACCACGCGAATTACAAAGCAATGGTTGGCATTCCACTGCGCTCGCCATCCTGAGATATTATTTTAAGTCTCAAATATCCCAATCAATATATCAATAAGTCCCTTAGTTATTCTGGCTACCAATAGGCGAATGACACGTTTGTCTTGCCATTTCTAGCAGTAAAAAAACACAAAAATCAATACTTAAAGAGAGGAGAAAACTCCACAACTTATGTCATATTTTTTTACGAATTAAATTTCAAATTGTGTCAATGATGAGTGCTTACAACAAATTTTATATTACAGTACTGGCAAATGATGATTTTGGTCATATACAAATAACTCCAGACAGGATTGAATATTTTTACTGTCTATGGGTCATTGAGAGGTGCCAAAAAGTTGATCTAATTTTCTAAATCTACGATTTCCTTGCATAGATCATCTACGGTGCTTTGGCATTAAAATGCGTTGTTGTCATGCTGTTGTTAAAATAAATATTCGGCATACTTTTTCCCTCTTCACGATTTATTATGTTGTTAATACTATAGGATTACGAATTAAAATGCTCGATGATTATATTATGAAAACATATCTCAAACAATGCATAGATATATATTTTTTAAATTTATATTTTAGTTTCATATTTCATCACGTGCCAATAAAGTATAGATGAATTATATATGTTTCTCAGGACAATAACTAAAGAATAGAAGCGCTAGGACATTTGAGCGTCCAATCTGAACTAGACAGCGAGGTATTGCCAAAAAAGAATTGTGGTGTGATTCCTTTTGACAGGTTATCGATATCGATAGATGAACTTTGTCTATTTCATGCGCGCAAAAATTGAAAAAATAACATTTCAATCGTAGACGCTTTCCTTTTGACAATAGAGACGAAAAGGAAGGGCTATTTATCAAAAGCATTTGATATACCAAGCTTTCAAACACCAAAACATCCTTAACTACGTACAAATTTACGTTTCTCATACATTGTTCTTAAGTAAATATTATATATGACCAAAATCACCACTCATAAAACATATGATTTCTATACAACTTAAATATATGTCTTCATAGTTACGGGCCCGTCGAGAAATTAGATAATTTAAATAATGTCCGTCAAGTAAGCAAGCAGTCGACCTGATGGTAAGTGTTCACTGCAAATATACAGTCACAACGCTCGTATCATTGATGTGTAGCGGGACCATCAAATCGGGAAGAAAAAAGGGTTGAAAAAGGAAAGGGATATTAGGAATACAATCTTAAATATGCAATACTGTTTTCAAGTACTATGTAAAAAATATATATATATATATTTTTCGGTGCCGCGGTCATTTCTCATGTACTTAAGGAAACATACATATATGATATACAAGTTATAGAACTTGCAAATTTAAATCGACTTAAATAATATTATGTATTTTACTCATAAGGTAAATTATGCGTCAATCATAAGCATGATAAAAATTAACAAATAATACAGAATTATATATTTTTTTATAAATAACGTACACAATAAAATCATTATTTAATAAAAATATTTAAAATCAATCTATCGACGGGCCTAATAATTAACACACTAATAAAATTAATAATTTTGGTCGAAGTACGTAAATGTACCAAAATAGTATAATTCAAACAACTGGCAACACTGACGTCGTTCGAAATTTGAATTCTGAACAGCCTTTAACGCTCCGTAGTCTATGGTTTAACAAAACTTATTAAATCATAGGATTTTATTCACAATTCAATCCCGTCTTTATGCCATACATATTTTGTCTATGGTCTTAATGTCGTTTTTACATAGACTAACAATTTAATATCATTATGTGTAGATTTATTGTATCCTACTTTTTATTGCAAGCTAGGAGAATTTAGTAAGAATTTTATAAAAATTTAAATATTTTTTTGCATAATTAAGATTTACATGGTAAAAATGTAACAATAATCATTAAATTATATTGGCTATTATTTTATTGGTATATTCAAACTGCGACTGAAAACGAAGCCAAGCGCTAGTTTTAGTGATTTCACACACAATGTATATAAAAAAATCGCAAATAAACGACGATATTTTTGTAATTTTTAACGATCGTCGAGTTTGGGTGGTAAATACGTATTTTTTCCTAATAAAACTAATATACATCCATTTATTTATTATTAAAGACTCAATCGTACACAAGGATTTAAATTATTATTTTAGCAAAAAAATTATTATTACAACCCATATAGCACTAAAAAATTTAGAAGAAAATCTGTGCATTTTTTAAAGTTATTTTAGTTGCATAGCGTTTGCAGTTACTGAAACAACCACCTGGCTTCCTTTTGAGTCACAGTCTAAATACACTCTATATTTATTTTTATACATTATTTTCTCAATATATTTTGAAAATAATTTGCATTATGTGATTAGAATGTGCTATTTTATAGTATTTTTATTGACTTAAAGCGTTGTGTTGTGATCTAATGTTATTATTATTAATTTTATAAGAAAATACAGTACGTAAGGGGAACGCTTTCGAAAAGAAATATATTAAAAAACAAAATTATTAATTTAATAATGGCATAATATTAATATTTCTGTATTAAATTAACCAAATAAGATATTTAGTGGAAAAGGCATACTAACCATAGATACAACAATTTTTTTTTTTTTTGGAAGCATTCCCCTTCCGCACTGTATCATAAAAATTCTGACATTTCCCACCGTTAACTTTCCATCATATCAATCCATTTCACATCTTTGCAATACGAAAAAACTCATACAATAGAATATCAAGCGTGCATTATTTTATGCATACCTAAATCCAAAAAATCCAAAATCAAAACAGCATTTTTTTTCCACACTCCAAATTTACCTGTAGGATACAATCCACCCGAGAACCATAGACAAACACGCGGCAGATACGTCAGTCTTTATGGTAGAAAATCCAATTCAACAAGGCTTGCAACACCAAAGCTAGTACAAACCCACCGAACAGATCCCACGAGTGGGTGGCGTGGGGTACTCTGCCCACATTTTGAGGCCTGAAAGCCGTTGCTCTTTGAGACTCGCTCATGGCCTCAACGGTTTTGGACAAGCGCTCTATGGCCACCGTTTGCTCTCGTAGTGCCGTGTCTATTGCATATAGACTTTGCTTTAGTGTTCTTCTGTAAGAGAAAAATAATTAATTTGTAGGGTAGAAGCGTGGTAAATATGGCCTAATCACTGTAATAGGGTAGATATTGAAAATCTTCAAAAGGTTAAGTCGGTGTGTATAAAAACTAAAATGGTACTTTATTTTGATAAAAATAATATAGAGATAGCGAATTTCAAGCAATTTTTACAAACTTTAATATTGCGTGAAAAATCATTTCTGGAATAAAATAGGACCAAACCAGAACAGTGTGTGAAAAAATCTCAAAAATGGTTAAAGTAACGGACGTCCCCTTATTTCTATGTATAACCTCATATGTAAGAGGTCGCGTGGTTAGGTACCACCGCAATATATATTTCTGACACCAAACAGCAGTTGTTATGCACAGTTGTGTTTCGGATTGAAGGACATTTTAGCCTATGTCTAGTATCTTATATCTCAGGATGGCGAGCGCAATGGAATGCCAACCGCAGTTTTATACTTCAGGTTGTTGTTTGGTTCTGCTATTGTTCATGAGTGGTCGTATCGCTTACCATCAGGCGAACGGCATGCTCGTTTGAACAGAAAATGTTGCAAAAAAAGCGACGATTTTTTTTGTTACTTTTTTCATATGATCGTATTTTTTTCCTTAAAATAATAGTGTATACCCTTTTATTTATAAAGACTCTAAGGTATAAAATAATTTAGATTATTATTTTAGCAAAAACTATGGATTTACCACCAAAAAATGATGATATTTAGAAAATGATAAAAAAAATCGTCGCGTTTCTTTGCGAAATTTTTAATTGCATTGTGATTGTAGTCACTAAAACTACCACCCGGCTTCGTTTTCGGTAGCAGTTTTGATATACCCTGTATAACCCTTATAATATACATACGTGGAAGTCTTGGACCGTCTCGCCAGTTCATCCCTACTATCGGAGTCTGAATGCCTCCTGATCTCTCGCTGACTTCTTCTCATCTCGGGTATGGGACGCGGCGACCCTCCGATGCGGAGGGATTGGATGACGAAGTCCTCTTCATGCTCTATAATCTCCTCTTGTTGCCAGGGACTAGTGAGGAAATATAAAAAAATAATGATAAATAAAAAATGGTGGTAGATCCCATATGTGAGAGGAAGCTAGGATAGGTACCACCGCAATGTCTATTTCTCCCGTCAAACAGCAGTTTAAATGCACTGTTGTGTTGAGACTTAAGATCTTATGTCTCAGGATGGCGAGCGCAGTGGAATGCCAAGCAATGCTTTGTAATTCAAGGTGTTGTTTCGTTTTGCTACTGTTCATGAGCTGTCGTATCGCTTACCATCAGACGAACGGCATGCTCGTATCGCCATTCATTGCAATAAAAAAAAGAACCTATGGCCGTTGGAGCTGGAAGGTTCTAGAGTGGAGGCCACGTCCACGCCCGCCTACAAGGTGGAGGGACGACCTGGCTGCAGGAAGTCGCTGGATGCGGTTTCCAACTGGTAGATGTGGAGATCCTTGGGGGAGACCTATGTTCAGCAGTGGACTTCCTGTGGCTGAGATGATGATAATGATGATGACGAAATAAAAAAGTTAAAAAAAGAAATGAAGTGGCCTGTTGGAAGCGGAAATTTATGTCCTATTCTGACCAAATAAGATTGAATATCCTTTGATAAAAAATTAAAGCCCTTGGCATTCTGTCCCATTTTGTGATGGTGTTTAGTCGACATACTTGTATTTAATAAAAACAATATACTTACTCAGTATTTATATGGTTGTATTTCCATCCTTGATCCACGACACCTGAAATGCAATAGTATTTTATTAGATATATACATATAAATACACCCAACACTCATATATAGTCCTGACCCCACACTAAGATCGAGTCTTGTGTCGTGTATCAGGAACTGCGAGAGACTTGTCGCTCTCACAAACACCCAGACCCGAAATAAATATCTTTGGGTCACAAAAATATTTGTTTCACACATGATTTTGGTATATGTATGTATGTATACACATAGAGTCTGTATCAGCCCATATACGTCCCACTGCAAGGCACGGGCCTACTCTACAATCGAGAATACGATTGAGAGTGGTTAGGCCATATAGTCCACCACGCTGGCCTAGTGCGGGTTGGCGGACTTACATACTATAGAAATTCTTATGAATCCCTATGGTATGCAGGTTTCCTCACGATGTTTTCCTTCACCGTTTTTAGTGCGTGGTGATTGACTATCAATACACACATGACTCCGAAAAGTCAGAGGTGTGCCCTAGGATTCGAACCCGCGACCACCGTGAACACACACATAGTAATGGGGATAATTGCTTTTACAAATTAACACCACCTCATAATAATCATATCATCAACCTTGTTATTTTTAAAGCCTTAGCATAATCTACATTTATGCTATTGCTAATTGCCTCCCAGAGAAATTAAAAAGAACTGTTCAGTTTTTTCTTTCAATGGATTCGTAAAAAAATCACTCCTTTATAGAGTACACGAGATCATATAAAAATATTAGCCCATCGACTTTGTGAATCACAATAGCAATTCTCAAAATTTAGCTGAAATGTTATCATCGACTTTACATGCTATTTGTGACTGCTATTAATATTTATTCCAACAACAATATTATACGTACCCTCTGGCGCGATGACATGCAAATCCCTGTGGAAATATCTAGGCACCCACGGAGCCACCAAATTCCTCGCTCTGGCTCTCTGCGCCTCTTCTATTATAGTTTTCTGTTCTGTGGCCGCCACCTGGAAATATTATTTATTTTATGTAAATATATAGGTCACAGGTGATTTTTATTTTATTTATTTACATAAAACAAAAATATACAGGAGGGAAACAGTAGTGAAAAATCTATGCAATTGAGAGGAAATTTTATTCGTTTTTCATTGTCCGATTGGTCTCAAAATCGATATCTGAGCAAAGGATATTATCGGAATATTGTTAATTGATAGACGGAACTGAACATTTTGGCTGCCAATGTTAAAAGTCTATCTGCACCCGGGCAGAGCCGAGCCGAATCGCTAGTTCCATATAAAAAAGAGTTAAATAAATAAATTGTAGGAAACACTATATTATCTCTCTCGCAGGCCAAATCCTACTATAAACATTTGTCTTTTATGTGTCGCTTTTTCATCTCATAGAATTTTTAAATATTTGTTATTTTTGTCTCGCTTTTTCATTCCATCAAATTTTCCAAAGAAGTCTCCCCACAATATTCAGCTCTTACCTGGTCATCATTGAGTATGGCCTCGGAGACTTTGAGCCACAGTTTCTGTGACTCATATTCCTTTTGGTTCTCGATCCTCATTAGATACCGCGGCATGCGCTGTTCTTTCAATACCGCCACGTCTAGTAGACTAGTCTCTTCCTGAAATAATAAGCATTGAATTATATTACTACACTAGCGGTCCTACCCGGCTCCACCCGAGTGCAGTTACGCTTTGGTAAATGGCGGCAAAAATGTTTAATTCTAAGAATTTTTTATCGATAAAAAAAATCATCAAAAGTATTTTATACTACTTCTAATACCTTCAAAAATATGTGTAACAAGTTTCATGACGATCGGTTAAATAGTTTTCGCATGAAAGCGTAACAAGCAAACTTACATTTACATTTATAATATTAGTAGGGATATAGAGAAGATATCCCGTACAAAAAAATGTCTTCTTCAATTTTGGTAAATGTTATAAAAAAAAATTAATGACCTGCTCTGATTGAAACCTCTTGTAACTTTTGTAATAATCACTAAATTGTAAACTGGTTTTGAAAAGAGCAACACTAGAGTTTCTCGCCCGTTCTTCTCTAGTGAACACCGCTTTCCGAACCGGATGGGAGATAAATTGAGATAATACAGTAACCCAGGCCGCTATTGCATTGTGTCTGAAGTCACTAAAACTACCACCCGGCTTCGTTTCCGGTAGCACTCTTGATACATACTGTATATCAGTACTCACCCCAGTCTTCTTATCCTTGATATCGATCTTTCCATCCCAGTACCCATCGACGGTGGCTATGGTATCCTTCCCCTTCTTAATCCTTCCGGATATCGCGTTCGTCTGGTCTGAACTGCCGAGGAACGACTGGAAACAAAAATTATTAATCAATTTTCCCAAGTTGAAGTGGCAGTGGGACGTATATGGGCTGATACAGATCCATGGACGAGATAATAATAATATTAAAAATTACTTCAACAAGGCCAAATTTACAACAGATAGGATTTCAGACAATCGTAGTAGATAACACGAGGGGTCTTAAACGTGGAGAGGCGATATAAAATGACTTAACCAATATTATTACCACTAAATATGGAGAGGTGAAGCAATATAATACAGAATTAACTCACCCTCAGTTTGAATTCCACGTCTGCGTGGTATCCTGTGTCAGCGCACATTATGTGCACCTGGAAATGAACAAAAAATCATTTTAAATCAATATTCTGGCAACATTTTCAATCGTGCTGCTCTCCCAGCGGCCATAGCGTGATGGTATATACCCTATAGCATCGCTGGATAAATAGGCTATCCAACACAAAAAGAATTGTTCAATTCGAACCAATAGTTCCCGAGATTATCGCGGTCAAACAAACAAACTCTTCAACTTTATACAGGATGTTCCAGATTGTAAAAACAAAATGTAAAAACACGTTGGCAGTTTTAGTGACTAGAAAAAAAGTAACAAACTGAAATTGTAAAGGGAATTGCCCATTCATAGTATCGGTAAAACATATCAATGATACCTGTAGTGTATTGTTAAATTCATACTCTTAGCATCTGTCGTCTCGAACTATACACTACGCGAACCAAGGGTGAGTGAGATAGATATAGAAGGAGATAGATCATAGACGTGGAGGACGGAACGGGATGTGAAGACGTGGTGTATAGCAAACGAGCCGATAAATATTAATAATTGTATTCTACTACAATGTTACACATATTAACCGTAAATAGTGACTATTACAATACCGATTCTTCTTGAATTTAACTATACCATGTTTAATGGTTTGTCCTTAAACGTTTTCCTGTTTTACCCTGGGCGACCAAGTTTTTTAAAATAAAGCATATCATGAAATTTTACATTTCGTTCACAGAGTCCCAAATACAAAAAAATATATTGGATTTCAAGTTCAGCGTTTGCGCTACATTAAACTCGCTTTGTCGTTAGAAACGCCAACACCCTTAAAACGCCAGTGGGGAAAAGGCTCTAAAACCATAACTGTACATAACAAACCACCCTGTATAGACACCTTACCTTCCCTCCTAGCTCCATACTGAGTGTTCCAATAACGATTCCTTTGCAATGAGCGTATGGCGCCGTAGTGACGTAAGTCTCACCCCACTGTAACAGTTGCACCCTCGCACAACCCTCCAAGATGGCTGAAGTCGAGTTACCTGCAATAATAATAAAAAATTCACCCTTTATTTCCAAGAAAAGCTATTCAGCTTCCCCGTGACCACGAAAACTGTAAAGTAATCGAAACGTCGGGAAGTTAAAAATTTAACCAAATCCGCGATGAAATCCGTAAATAATAGTTTTATTACAGCCATCGAGATAATATACTAGAGGGGACACTGCAAACAAAATGTTTGTAACAAAATGAAGGGTACATTCTATTTCTGTCTCTGTCACGCCTACGAAGTACCATATATTCTATCTCGCTTTAATGTGTACCCGTGTGCACGCACTATACGCAGAGATTTTTATTTATTTATTTATTTATTTCAACAGTACAATATCTTACAGGTAAAAACCTAATGCGACATTGACGCTTTAACTTATTTTGCTATTTAATCCTAAGTATCAATATAATATATCAAAAATAATAATAAGCTTATATTTTACAATTATTAACTAATCACTTGTAGCTAATTATACATAATAGAACCTTTGTGATTTCACTCAAAGCGCCTGAGAATATGTCTACTCTGTCATGGGTTTCATTAATGATTTTAATTATCCGCGTGACGGGTGTTTTCGCCAGTAGATTGGTTCGGGCAACTGGTACCGCGAGTAGTGGCGGGAGCCGTCGCTTCCACACGTATCGGTCTGGGACGCACAGGTTCAGATGCCGCAGCACCCCTGGGTTATGTGCTACCCTACGGAGTAATTTTATTATATACGCCGCAAGTGTGAAGTCCCGTCGTACCCTAAGCTCGTTGTATCCCACCATACCCAATACAAATAATGTGGGATACATTAAAGGGTAGAACGGGTATACTCCGTATAGCTTATGGTATAGGTGTCGTATAAATTTATTTTGAACCCGCTCCAACATGACACTGTATTTTGCTTCATAGGGAGCCCAAACAACTGCATTATGTTCAAGATGACTCCTGACTAGTGCATCGTACAACACCTTGATTGTTGTAATATTTGTGAACCCTTGAGATTGTCTCAATACAAATCCTAAATTTCTGTATGCCTTCTTGCATATCTTTATGATATGCTCCCGGAAATTTAGGTCTGTACCGAGAAGTACCCCAAGGTCACGAACTTGCGATAGTCGTTGCATCGGCTCCGCGCCCACCTTGTACTCATAGTGCACAGGAGTCCGCGCGCGAGTAAAGGTAATCACCGAGCATTTAGCTACATTAAAGGTGAGTTTATTTTTTTTACTCCACTCCACCACCCTGTCTATGTCTTCTTGTAGGTGTTCAAAGTCTATGTCACCCTTAATCTTGTGCAGCAATTTGAGGTCATCTGCAAATAATAAACAAGACGCATGTTTGACAACTTCCGGTAAGTCATTTATCATTATTAGAAATTCGAGAGGCCCCAAATTGCTGCCCTGACTTACCCCAGACCTTGTGAAATATGGTTGAGATTCGTACCCATCGTAATCTACATACTGTTGTCGGTCTTTCATGTAGCTGACAAAAAAATTTAACATGTGCGGTGTACATCCAATTGCCGCTAGCTTCCTTAATAACACATCGTTATCTACAGTGTCGAATGCTTTTTTAAAATCAAAGTATGCCGCGTCCACCTGTACCCCAGCGTCGACTGCCGGCACCACTTTGACCATAAAGTTAAGCAGATTAGTAGCTGTGCTACGCCCCGGTCGGAAGCCATGTTGCTCGTCCGACAGCTGCGCGCGGATCTGACTTTGCATGCAGCATTGGATCGCGGACTCAAAGACTTTAGCCGGCGTCGACAGCACAGCCACTGGTCTATATCCACTGACATATTTTGTTCCCGATGTCCGCTCTAGTATAATACCTCAATGATTACAGCTTATTATTTACATGTTTACGGACAGCCTCCGTGACGCAGTTGGTTAGGCGCTGTGAAACTAGAGGCCGCGGGTTCGATCCCCGTACTGCAGCAAATATTTGTATAAACCACAGGTATTTGTATCTTGTCTGGGTGTTTGTGAGAGCGAAAAGTCTCTCGTAGTTCGTGATACCCACGACACAAGATTCGATCTTAGTGTGGGGTCAGAACTATGTATGTGACTATTGGGTGTGATATTTATTTATTTTTCTTAGTTAACGCCAGAGGGCGCCTTTAATTGATTGAGTGATAGCTCTCAGTATATAAAATGAACTCTGTGATTGCAGCTGAAAATATGTCTTACCGTAGAATTTGGAGCGTGCCAGCAAACTACCCTCAATTATATACCCCTCCTTTCTGTTGGACACGTAGAAAGCGGATATCGGAGGATGATGTGAGACCTGAAACATATTAATTACGACATAATTTTATATTACACAAAATCGTTTTCTGTACCTATAAAAAAGGGTTTTCTGTAAAGGAGTTTTACGGACGATAATTTTACGTAGGAACGCTTTATTTCTTGTGGTCATGGTGGTGAGGGGCCGCCTGGGTAGGTATCACCGCAATGTTTATTTCTCCCGCAAAACAGCAGTGTAAATGTAGTAACTTCTGTACATATTGAGACTTAACATCTGAGGATAGCGAGGCAGTAGAATGCCGAGAATTGGTTTATATTGCTACATTAAGCATTGCTTTATATTTTACTGCATGAGCGGTCGTATCGCTTACCATCAGGCGAACGGTATGGTCGTCTCGCCATACATTGCAATAAACCCCCTAACACACCATACAAATGTCACTAAAATACTTCAATGAATAAATGAAATGGCTCCAGCTTTAACTAGGTGAACAATACAGGGCATCTCAAGACTGCTACCGAAAACGAAGCTGGGTGGTAGTTTTAGTGACTTCAGACAGAATGCAACAAAATTTTTTACCCAAATATATTTAAATTTTTAAGTACCACCCGGCTTCGTTTTCGGTAGCAGTCTTGATATATTCGGTATAATTTGATCTGTAAATCACAGCATACTTAAGTAAATATTGTATCATCTGTTGGTGGATCATGAAAAATTTACAAATAAAATAAAAAAGACACATTAAAAAATGATCAATGAGTTTACCCACCTGCTCAGCAACATAATAAGTGTAAGTATCCCCCTGCCGATGTTTCCAGCAGCATCTGAATGTCTCCCCCAAAACTGGGTTATAGGGCTTCTTCAGACCCTTGGGCTTACGGTACAATCCTGAGAGATACCAGCGAAGAACGCACTTGAATCGTTGGTATGGGTCTTCTAGAGTTTGGGCTCTGAAAGCAACAGAAATACATCGCACCTTTGATCTAACTAAAAATGTTATATATTTATTTATTAATTCTTAACTGCACATTAAAAGGATAACTATTTAAATATCTAACAAATAAGAAAAGGCAAATAAATCAGATGTTGATGGCAGTCTAGAAAATAAAGGATACAAGGTCCAATAAAATAATATTAGATAGACGAATTATTTAACTTATGTATTGGGTAGCCAGAATAACTACTGGACATATTGAGACGTAACATCTCATGTCTTAGAATGGCGAACGCATTGAAATATCAAACATTGCTTGGAATTCGGGTTGTTTGGTTTTGCTATTCTTCATGAGCGGTCGTATCGCTTACCATCAGCCGAAAGGTAAGCTCCTCTCACCATTCCTAGCAATTAAAAAGTACAAAAAACAAATACTCACTGCGCCAATATATCAGCATGATAATAATTATCAGACAATTTGTCCAAGAACGACCTGGGTTCCAATATGAACGTGGGCAACACCACTTTTGACAAGTCCATACCCGGCCTGACCTGTTTAAGTAGGAACCATAGTAGTGACTTGTTCTCTTCAGCCACTTCTTCTACCAGCTCCCCGGCCTGGGGACAAAGAAATTAATAAATACACCCAACTGTCACATACATAGTCCTGACCCATCACTAAGATCAAGTCTTGAGCTGTGTATCACGTACATATATACATACATAAACTCACGCCATTTTCCCAGAAGGGGTAGGCAGAGGTGCCAGGGCACCCACATTCGCCTTGTATGTTCCGTCCCACGATGGTTAGTTGGCGAGCCTATCGCCATATTGAGCACAAATTCTGACTCCGGTCTGATATTGAATAGAAAAATCCAATATCACTTTGCCCAACCCGGGATTCGTGCCACAGACCTCAGCTTAGTAGCCATATCGTAGTACAACTACGCTACTGAGGCGGTCCTGTGACACTGTGTATTACTAACTACGAAAAACCTACTTTTTGCTTTCTCAGAGACGAAACCAATACTGGTGTTTCATACAATCATTTGTCTCTGCAGAGATCGAACCCGCGGCTTATCGTTTCACAGCCGGCCTTAAAACAATCAACCAGGAAGGCTGTTTGATTTGACCCTGTTCTCTATAATCTCCATTTCATCTTAATTGCCATCAGTAAGGGCATCGTTCTGTATTATATAAGCCCATATATGTACGTCACACTGCAGTGCACGGACCACCTCTACATTCGAGAGTACGATTGATAGTGGTTATAATACAGCCCAACAAGCTGTCCTAGTGCGTATTGGCGGATTTTTACAGTAATTCTTCCAAATCGCTACGGCGCGGCGTGCAGGTTTCCTCATTATGTTTTTCTTCACCATCATAGTACCAAGTGGTAACGTTACCGTACAATATTAATAAAAAGGACTTGTACTTCATTTTCTAATCTTAATTATCAATTATTGATTACTTTTTAGTTGGATCTTTTATGGAAGCGTATTTCGCATGTTTTTTTAACTAATTTAATTGCTTGCACAAAAAAACATCTATTTATTTTTTCATTCATTAAGCTATCGTATCAAAGAAAGACAGCTGTGAACAAATTAACAACATTTTTCTTTCAAAAAAGTTAAATTTCTGAATATTGTGAATAAGGTAATGTCATTTTTT
The DNA here is from genome assembly GCA_023078785.2 of Hyles euphorbiae. NCBI lineage: Eukaryota > Metazoa > Arthropoda > Insecta > Lepidoptera > Sphingidae > Hyles > Hyles euphorbiae. The sequence goes on along the minus strand of CM041054.1, from coordinate 3,482,931 downwards.
TTAAATTATTGTATTGCCATTGGTCCGGGATAAGTATGCAAAATTAAGACTCAATCCGACGTTTTGAAGTGCTGGAAAATCGACTTCAAAGATTCCTTTACAAACTAACATACGTCTGAAGCTAATAAAAGCATATTAAAATACATGATATAATACTCACAGCCCCAATCTCCCTATCAGGATCCTCGACATAGCACCTCTCGATCCTGGCGAGGACCTGCTGGCGACGATCGGCCACGTCTTCCTGCTGTCCCTCAGGCATGCCTCCGCGCGATCCGTCGCTGTCCGAGTCAGAAGCGGCGCCGGCTAACTCTGTGGTGCGGTGCTAGCATGTTACTGATAGCTAAACTATAGATATTCGTACTAATAGTGTCTATATCTAGCTTAGGTAAGGCACTGATGTGGCACCGAAGGACTAGTAATTGTAGCTTCATGTCTATAATGGAAGGTAGTGTAGTGTGTCGTATCAAGCAGGGATAAGTCACTAATATGGCACCAGTAGTGATAGCTTAACTATTTTTATAGATAGAGGATAGTATAGTTATCGTATCTAGCAGGGTTAAGTCAATAATATGGCCTCAGTTGAAATCGTATATAGTGCAAAACGTTAACTCAACTAATAGGTATGGATTACAGTTCCTATAGTTAATATATCTAGATTAACTGATGTGGCACCGGTTAATGTTAATATTGTCCCTCCAGCATGCCTCCTCAAGAGCTATCAGAGTCTGATGCGACACCCGCTAACTCTGTGATTCAGTGCTAACATGTTACGAATACTAGTGATAGCGCGACTATAGTTATCGTGTCTAAATTAGTCATAGAGTTGACTATAGTTATCATATCTAACTCCTATAAGACACTGGTGTGACAACCGCCAATAACTGTACTAGTAGCTTAACTATTATAGATGCAGTTAATATAGTTTCATAGCTTAGACGAAACATGACTAACGGCCGATGCCAATAATCAATCGAAAAAATTAGATTAAGTAAATCTGGATTGTTTTCTACTTTTCGATTGTTCTCTTGTCATGTTGCCATTGTTTTTTCACTACTGAGATTGATTATTGGCAATATAGTATCAGAAAAAAGATTGAGCTGTCAATCTAAAACGGTAAATTTTGGATTGGGATTGTTTATTGGCAGCGGCTGTAAGGCAATAATTGGGTACTGAATAACTCTAGGAATGATAGCATGACTTCTGTTACCAATGCAATTATTAGTTATCGTATCTAACTTAAAAGGTTACTGATGTAAGTATAGTTGTGTCTAGCTTAAACACTGATGTGGCACCGCTTAAAATTATACATAGTACAATAATGTTAGCTCAACTGATAGATATTGATACAGTTACTATAGTTATTGTATCTAGATTAGTCAATAATGTGGCATCGATTAAGAGGAGTTCTAGGACATTGTTGTGAGTTCGACAAATAGATTATGTATGATACATTACTGAAAAGCTAAGATAAGCCACTGAAGTGTCTATAGTTGTCTTATCAAGCTTATGTGGCTTATATAACACTCGACAAATATCTATTAAAGATTATCTCAATAATACTTGTAAATACGATTACAAATGTATTGGGTTTAGTCACTGATGAGGCACGGGTAAACTATGTCTATTGTAATATTAACATGTTACTATTAGGATAAGTAATATCATTACATGTACTAAAGTTAGGAAATCTAACTTAAATGCATTAATAACAGACAAGCTTACTAATAACCAAAACTTATACCACTGGGAAAGTCCGACATAAGAAAACAAATAATATGGGCATGAAAAATGATGAAACAGTAGTAAGAAATGGACAGTGCTAACATCACCCCATATCACCAGCCGATCCTCGATTTAAAAAGAAGAAAATTATTAAAAATATTCTTGTGCCCAACGATATAAAGCCAATAAGCCAACCAACCTCCATTCGACCTGGGCTTGTCCAAAAACATCTTGTACCCTCCATTCTCGACTTTGGTGAAATCGGACAAGATGGCGGAATCGACTGAAAACTTTCTATTATTATTTAGTATTGCAAATGGCGCTGGCTCCGAGTATTGTCGGGTCAATTTCTTCTTCTTCAGAAGTGAAAAGATCGACGACCTTCGCCGCTCAGGCTTGTCCTTCATCTTTGCTGTCAGCATGCGTTCCGTTTCAAGTTCCATTTTCAAATCGGTTCCATTTTCAAATATTCGAATTTCGGTATTCTATCATTTTTAAATTTTCTATTGTTTTTGTTCCATTTTCAAATCATAGTCGATTATTCGATTTTTAAATTCACATTTTATTATCTATGCGCTGTTATTTTTAATGTTATTGTGTGAAGTCATATTGATTCGGCCTTGGCGGAACAATGCAATTTCCTACACAATTGATAAGAAGATATTTAAGGTAATCAGTAGGAAGTGCGAGGTAGCTGGTTCAGAATCTATAGTGATAATCAAAATATTATCGAGACAAGGTTTTTGTCAATGAAAATTATGATGTTTAGGCCCCTATTAGACAACCTAATTTTGGCTTTTAAAATGTATGGCGTCTCAAATGTATGGCGATGAAATTATGAAAGTTAAAGATATTGTTTTAGTTAGTTTATACAACAGGACCTTAGTATTGTAATTCAATAACCTATGCCTGCCATTCCACTCATATTAATACAGATTTTAACTCATAATACAAGTTATCAATTGAAGCATACAGATAAAAACAAAAAATATATTAATAACATTCCAAAATAAAAAATCTGGATTTCTATGGTATGTAAAAACCGCCAACTCGCACTAGGCCAGCGTGGTGGACTGTACTAACCACGCTCAATCATACTCCCAAGCCCGTGCCCTAGTGGGACGTATATGGGCTGATACAGTAGATACAGTATTCAAACTTTCATGTCTCTGACTAATCTTGCTAACACTAGAATACATAACAAATTCACAATCAATTCCGCTGACTTTAGTCTTATCTATACATATAAATAAAATTGAAGTGTCTGTTTTTAAAGTGAAAATAAAAAAAAATGTCCTACTACATATCGTTATATACACGATACCTGTGCCGAAAATGATCTTTAAAAAATGTTTGTCTGTCTGTATGTCTGTCTGTATGTTTGTTCCGGCTAATCTCTGAAATGGCTGGACCGATTTTGACGGGACTTTTATTGTCAAGTCGCTGATATAATAAGGAGTAACTTAGGCTACATTTATTTTAGAAAAAATCTTTTACTGTTGAAAAATAAAGTTTTTGTTAAATTCCACGAGGACGAAGTCGCGGGCACAGCTAGTTAATGTATATGACTTACTTTGTCAAACACCCATACCTAGTAAAGATAATGATGCATAATATGTATTTTCACTGTATTTGCCCGTGTTAAATAATTTAACTCAAACAATTGTCTGTCGTCACAAGGCCAAGTCGTCCGCATTATCAATTTAATGGAACGTGTACGGAAACTACAATTGTAATGCGGTGCATTATTGATTGAGATGTTTTGATGTATTTCGATGTCACTGATAATATTTATTTCGCTTACCAACTGCTTACGGTTAAACTCAATTTGACCATCGTCGACTATATTACTTTTTCCGTCCCGTCCGTAATCAGTTCCTTGACGAAAAGAATGCAATTCTGTCCTCTCCTTTCCCCTAACAATCATAAAAATTTGTAGCAAATATGTATATTTTAATTCCTGACTCAACCCACGGGATCACTACATTTCGACGGGATAAAAAATAGGCTATGTATTTTGAGAATATTCAGAGTATCAGGCTAGTTACACGGCTAATTTCATTAAAATTGGTCCAGCGGTTTGAGCGCAAAAAGGTAAAAACACACAAACTTTCGCATATTTAATATTAGTAAGATGACCCAGCTCCGTCCGGGTGTAGATACTTTTTTCATTCAGTCCACAACAAAACATCAAGTTCAAGTTAACGTTATGTGGCGAGTACCTTCGTCGATTTTCCGAGTGAAAATAAAGTAAGAAATTATAAAATAAATGACAACGGTCACATACATAGTCCAGACACCACACTAAGATCGAATCTTGTATCCTGCGTATCAGCAACTACGAGAGACTTTTCGCTCTCACAAACACCCAGACCCGAAATAAATATTTGTGGGCCGCACAAACATTTCTCGCGGTGCGGGGATCGAACCCGCGGCCTCTCGTTTCACAGCCGACATCTAACCAACTGCGCCGCGGAGACTTCCACAATTGCCACAGTTTTGAACAATATTGCCCTAGAATCATTTAATTTTAATGAAAATTTAAGGAATTTTTTCATTTTTAAAATATCTCTGCAGCAATATAATGGTCAAGTATTTTGTTTATTTATTTTTTCTGTGATTGACTATCTATACACACATGACTCCCAAAAGTCAGAGGTATGCTGGGATTCGAACCCGTGACCACCATGAACATGTTGGCTGTCGCGTCTAGTCCCTTTACCAACAGGCCACCACACATTTTTTAATAACCACACATAATTTAAAACGGAAGTAATTATTGTTCGTTGGCGTCACTTTCAATGTCTGTTGATAAGTGTTATCTAATCAGTACGCATTAGTAGATAACCGCCTGTGTTCACCTCGTGAGGAACAAAGCAAGAACATTGCTATTTTGGAGCTTGTCAAAATAAATAAATAACACCCAACCATGGAGACAATAATAATAATAATAATAACTCTTTATTTAAAACACCGCAAAAATATTTTTACAAGAATAAAAATAAAAATATTTAAATCGAGAAAACAAAGTGTTTTAAAACGGCGGTGTTTTAAAATATACTAGAGGGGACACTGCATACAAAATGTTTGTAACAAAATGAACGGTACAAAATATTTCTGTCTCTATCACGCCCACGCAGTAACATTATCTTCTCTCTCGCTTCACTGTGTACCCGTGTGCACGCACAATATGCAGAGATTCTGTCCCCGATGTCCGCTCTAGTATAATATCTCAATGCACCCAACAGACATACATTTACTGGTGGTAGGTCTCTCATATGTGAGAGGCCACCTGGGTAGGTACCACCGCATTGTTTATTTCTCCCGTCAAACTGCACTGTTGTGTTTCGGATTGAAGGACGTTATAGCCAGAGTAACTACTGGACATATTGAGACTTAACATCTTACGACTATCGACATGCTCGTCGCCCCATTTACGCCACAAAAAAAACTTAATTGCTTGCATTGTATGTTTATAAAAACCTAGCTAAGCCATTCGCCTAATGGTAAGCGATACGACCGCTCATGAACAGTAGCGAAACCAAACAACACCTTGAAATACAAAGCAATGCTTGGCTTTCCACTGCACTCGCCATCCTAACACAACGCAATGCAGTAGGTTAGACACCGGCTGTGGAACGAGAGGCCACGGGTACGATTCCCGCACCGAGACAAAAAAAATACATGATTCTGTGGTCTGTGTGTTTGCGAGACCGAAAAGTCTCGTAGTTCGTGATACACGACACAAGACTCGATCTTAGTGTGGGGTCAGGAATATATATTTGACCGTTGGGTGTATTTGATATTTTTTTATATTTAGTGGTGGAAAGTCATGATATTCTTTACAATTCAAAACATACAAAAAAAATTCGCAATAAAAATATTTTGCAAAGTAAAACATTTTAGCAGGATCAAGTAGGCGATTAAATTATGTATAATGCGAATTAGTGGTAGCCAAGCGGTCGCATATGGCGGTTGGCCTTTCAAAACATAGTCTAAGGACATGTGGCCGTCGCTGCTGATGTAAAAAACAAGTAATTCTGCAAAACATCCGGTGTAACATTTATTGGTAACCTAGTTTGTCGGTTATTTGTTGCGATAACTTAATAATCCTTTTTTATAAGATTTCATTCGCCTCCACAATGATTGCCGGTGCGTAGTATTTTTAAATTTTCCATACATGTTTCTATGCTATTTCATAAAAATACTGGATGCGAATATTTAACATTACGGTCCGTCCCGGCTTCGGGCGGGTCCAGATACACTTTTCAAAATTGCAGCCAAAATATTCAATTCCAACAATCAATTCAGAATATCGACCAATCGGATCAAGAAAAACGAATAACATTTCCTCGTATTTGCTAGATTTTTCACAACTGCATCCCTCCTATAGGTCATATCGTGATGGTATATATCACATAACATTCCACGACAAATGGCCTATCCAACACAAAATGATTTTTTCAATCCGACCTAGTAGTTCCTGAGATTAGAACTAACAGACAAACACTTCAGCTTTTTATATTAGTATAGATTTACAACCTTCAGATTTTAAACCTAATGCTACCACTTTTTAACACAGGTATTCTATTTTGCTAAACTCAAGGCTAGACTAAAGTAAATATATAAAAAAAAGCTTAACTTTTACGATGTGTTAACAGATCATAAATATTGTGTGTTGTTAGAAATAGCCCAGGCAGTAAACTGATGTTAATTAGACATTAGACAAATACAGTTACGAAATGAAAAGATAAAAAATGAATTTACAGATTATTTTTTTTACTGAAGCTGTATTAGCCCATATACATCCCACTGCAGGGCACGGACCTCCTCTACAATCGAGAGTACGATTGAGAGAGGCCATATAGTCCACCACGCTGGCCTAATGCGGGTTGGTGGACTTACATACCATAGAAATTCTTCTAAATCACTATAGTATGCAGGTTTCCTCACGATGTTTTCCTTCACCGTTTTAGTGCGTGGTGATTGACTCAACACACACATGATTTAGAGAAGTCAGGGTTGTGCCCTAGTATTCAAACCCGCGACCACCGTGAACATGTTGGCAGCCGCGCCTGAACCGTTTACTAACAGGCCACCGCGCACTTGACTTGATGAGAAGTATACTTCACTTATATTTTTAATACACAGGGTATAAAGAATTTTGGACAATCAATGCCAAGAAGATTGTTTCTAATCCGAGTATTAGTTACAAAGATTAGCCCGTATAAACAAAATAATCATCTGAGATTAGTGTTGATAACAGACTTGACTTAATTATATGCAACTAGCGGCCCGGCCCAGCTTCGCCCGGGTACAAATAGATTTCTGTACAATAATATGTACGTATTATACATATAAAACTTCCTCTTGAATCACTCTATCTATTAAAAAACCGCATCAAAATCCGATGCGTAGTTTTAAAGATTTAAGCATACTAAGGAACATAGGGACAGAGAAAGCGACTTTGTTTTATACTATGTAGTGATTAGGTTCTAGAGTGGAGGCCACGTACAGGCAAGCTAAATATCGTACGCCCGCCTACAAGGTGGAAGGACGAGCTGGCTAAGGTTGCATCGCTGGATGCAGGCCGCTTCCAACAGATCGATGTGGAGATCCTTGGGGGAGGCCTATGTCCAGCAGTGGACTTCCTGTGGCTGAGATGATGATGATCATATTTCTTGTCTCTAGCTTTAAAGTGCCTCGGTGGCGTAATTGTACTATAGTATGATTATAAAGCCGAGGTTTTGCATTTGAATCCTGGGTCGGGCAAAGTGATAGTGGATTTGGATTTTTGAATTAATTACGAGCTCGGAGTCAAGAATTTGTGCCGATATGGCGATAGGCTCGCACCCTATCACATCGTTGGACGGAACATAAAAGGCGAAATGTGGGTATTCTGACACCTACATATTATTGTACAGAAATCTATTTGTACCCGGGCGAAGCTGGGCCGGGCCGCTAGTATAATATATAAACATATAATATATGTATATAAATAACATATAATTTAAATAGATAAATCTGTCACTATCTGGTCTGTCTTTTATCATACCCAATTTTTTTTCTTCGAATAAATGCAAAATATTTGACAGCCTCTGTGGCACAGTTGATAAGACGCTGCCTATGAAACGAGAAGCCGCGGGTTTGATCCCCGCACCGAAACAAATATTTGTGAGGCCCACAACTATTGTCTCGGGTCTGTTTGTTTGTGAGACCGAAAAGGCTCCTGTAATTTCTGATTTACGACACAATACTGACTGTAACTGTACTGTGTACTGTGACAAGACTGTATGCGACTATTGGGTGTATTTTATTTATTAAATATTATTTAGGTTTAAACAACAGACATTTCTCAAAATTCCCGACAACACTATGTGCGACACGTGCAAACAAATTAATATTGTAACACGTGATCCCTTGATTGCGTCAGAACGTCTTAGTTATATCACACACTTCACTCAACAATTTAATACAACTTGTATGATATACCTATGAATTACTGTCAGTATCAGCCCATATACGTCCCACTGCAGGGCACGAGCCTCCTCTACAATCGAGAGTACGATTGAGAGAGGTTAGGAATGTACTAACCACGCTGGCCTTTTTTTTATTGCAATGCATGGCGAGATGAGCATGCCGTTCGCCTGATGGTCAGCGATGCGACCGCCCATGAACAGTAGCGAAACCAAACAACACCTTGATTACAAAGCAATGGCATTCCACTGCGCTCGCCATCCTGAGACATATAAGATGTTAAGAGCGTTTATACCCTGCACACGCTTTTTGGCTTAAAAACAGGACTTTTCAAATGAGTTAATAACCACCAATAAACAATTTAAAGGAAAAATAATTATTACTAATTTTAGAAAAGGTTGTCATCTAGGGATTTTGGTGGAAAACATTATAGATTGATGGATAATTTGTGAGTACTATACGGATTACTGAACACAAGTTTCGTTATTTAGGCTTTAAATGGCAATTTAGAAGCTTAAGATATCCAAAACCACTAAATATAAGATGAAAATAAAAATATTATCAGACTAATAAGACCCTTATGGAGGGATTTTGCTGAGAAAAATAATCTTTTTGTGTTTAGTTCCTGAAAAATTAAAATTTAAACAATGCGAAATTATTCAGAAACTCTCGTCAAGAACATATTTTTTTTCACCAACTTATCGTACATAATTTTTTATAACAATTGCATATTATAATAGAAGAACATCTTATCAATAAATTACCATTTTTATATTTCAATAAAATTAGTTTTCATGTTTTCTACAAATATCTTAAAAACCACTATAAAACACGCTGTCCGACGTGGATCAAATCAGACCGCCGCAAGGCCTTCTAGAGGGAGGACGTATCGCTCGTCGCTCCGGCCTGGCTGCAGTCGATTATGCCGCGCGTAGTAAAAATAGCCACGCGCGGAATGCGATTACCACATCTTAGTACTTTGGTAGTAAAATATTTAATTATTTTTATTACCTACAATGATTTTGTAGTGAGTATAAATTATGTTTCAGGTAATATAATGGGACGTAATTCCGAGACTAAATTATGTTATTTATTGTAATATAAAATTAAATATATTTCGTAATTGTAAGGGGTTGTAAGGCCCCTAACACTATTTATGTGTTCGAACACGAAATGATTAATAAAACGTCCGTAATGTCTACTGATTGAACACTGATTTGAATGCAACTTAACAATGTAATAATAACGAAAACATGATTAGTATCCAAAATTTGTATTATTCTTTGCTTGCACAGTAATATTTGTCTACTTATAATGCAAATAAAATATTTTTAATGATATTATATTACAGTTACATTTCAATTGAATATTTGAAGCGCACGGATCAAAGTTGTTTGAGCCGATTGTATAGCGAGCCGACGCGGCAGCTCTACGCATACAGCTTTGGTCGCTTATGTGTGCGTGAAATTAACGAAGAAATACCTATAGTTGACTTTGCGCGCAAGGTGTATACGCTCTTAAGTCTCAATATGTCCAGTAGTTACTCTGGCTACAATGTCCTTCAATCCGAAACACAACAGTGCATTTAAACTGCTGTTTCATTGGCCTTTCCACCAAAGCGCTATGGTACGTTGGTTTCCTCACGATGTCATTGTATTTTGTTTTTTATATTGCTCAAACCGGCCAGACGAGTATACCTTTCGCCTGATGGTAAGCGATACGACTGCTCATGAACAGTATTCAATGCTTGGCATTCTATTGTGCTCGCTATCCTAAGACATGAGATGTTAAGTCTCAATATGCCCAGTAGTTACTCTGGCTACAATTTCCTCTAAACCGTAACACAATAGTGCGTTTACACTACTGTTTAGTGGGAGAAATACATATTGAAATTAAATATCAAAACGCATGATTAAAATCATGGATGTGTTTAGGATTCGAACCGACTGCCTTAGAAACCGCGTTTCGTCCGTTACCAACAAGCCACTCTCTAAAACGTGCACTTGAAATATTTATTTCCGTTTGCCATAGTACTTGTACAAATTGATTTTATTTTTGTATGTGCCGTAATGCTTTGATAACCTGAGTAATATTGAACGAATATATTATGTACATATACCTAGTTATATATACCGGGTATATCAAGACTGCTACCGAAAACGAAGCCGGGAGGTAGTTTTAGTGTCTACAAATACCATGCATCTAAAAATTTCGCAAAGAAAACGCAACAGTTTTTATGACGTTTTAAATATCATCGTATTTGGGTGATAAATCCATAGTTTTTGCTGCAATAATAATTTAAGACACTGTCTTTAAAAATAAAAGAGTGTACATTATTATATTAGAAAAAAACGATGTATTTATCAACTAAACTCGATGACAAGAAAAAATCTTAAACAAAAAATTCGGCGTTTCTTTAAAAATTTTTGGTTGCGTTTTTCAAGCCACTAACGCCCGGGGCCCTACTATACATATAAATCCGAAACGAAGTTCGAAACTTCGGATGATCGAAGTTTATATACGATACGAATGTACCTACATATACTTATGGTCGCTTTTGACTTATGGTCGTAACCATAGACTTTGGTCCATAGACTTATGGTTACGATGTACGTTATATAAATTCGAACTTATACAGAGTAGATACATTCGTATCGTATATAAACTTCGATCGTCCGAAGTTTCGAACTTCGTTTCGGATGAATATAGTAGGGCTCATGGTGATAAGCTCGCACCCTATCAAATTGCGGGACGGTAATCACAAGGTGAAACGTGGGTGTCTTGATATTACTCTGCCTACCCTTTCTAGGAAAATGGCGTGAGTAAACTTTTTTTTTTATTGCAGTGAATGGCGAGACTGGCATGCCGTTCGCCTGATGGTAAGCGATACGACTGCTCATGGACAGTAGCAAAACCAAACACCTTGAATTACAAAGCTATGCTTGGCATTCCACTGCGCTCGCCATCCTGAGACATAAGATGTTAAGTCTCAATATGTCCAGTTACTACTCTGGCTACAATGTCCTTCAAACCGAAACACAACAGTGCATTTAAACTGCTGTTTGACGGGAGAAATAGACATTGCGGTGGTACCCACTCAGGCAGCCTCTCACATATGAGAAACCTACCACCCATTGACGTAAAATATATGGACGGGGCGGAGAGCGAGAAAAGTGTTGTCACGAAACTGGTCTACAGACCAGTGCAGCGGTTGTGACGTCACAGCGCACCGGTCTGTAATTCGTCGTAAAAATGCCCAATTGTATCGTGCGTGGGTGCAATAAACATGACCGAAAGTTCACAAAAAAAAGATAACATTTTTTATCACCGCTAAGTAAAAATTATATAACTTTAAGTCAATAAACATTTATTTTAGCATTATTGAAAAACGATTTCATGGCCGCCATTGACGTAAAAATCCAACAGATGGCGCGATTTACACAGCCATCTTTTTGACGTACCCAATGTACTGAAGGGCCTATCCTTAGTTTTTAAATCAATGCTACCACCAGTAAATTGTATTATAATCGATTACTGCAGGGCACGGGCCTCCTCTACAATCGAGAGTACGTAGACTGGTTAGTACAGTCCACCACGCTGGCCTAGTGCGGGTTGGCGGACTTCACATAACGTAGAGTTTACACTTGTATATAGTTCTTAGGTATACATTACCTAATGTTTTCCTTAAATGCAAGGTCTTTTCAATGTCAATAATGTTTTTAATATCTTATTATCCAAACATTTTATAGTAAATATTTTGATGATCTTGTTAATAATGAATTATTCAAGATGTTAGACTGATCTGCTAAATGTCAGGAAAAATGCTAAAATCTTGCCAAAAATAATAGCAACAGAAAACCTTTTCATCAGACTAAAAACAAAATATTATGTGTAAAAATCTTTCATACATACATAAACTCACGCCTTTTTACCAGAAGGGGTAAGCAGAGGTGTCAGTACACCCACATTTCGCCTTGTATGTTCCGTCACACGATGTGATATACGAGTCTATCACCATATCGATACAACATCCTGACTCCGGGCTGATAAAGAATATAAAAATACAATATACCTTTGCCCGACCCAGAATTTGAACCCGAGACTTTTCATTTCAGAGAGAATTTTCATCGACATAATAGCAAAGAAGAGGTTACTAGGAGTAGATTTAATTACAATACATCGAATACCGTTTACTTAATACTAAGGCTCAATTGCACAAACTAACTTTGCCAATACCTTTACCCTTGAAACTGTCAATTCCATACATTCGCAAGGTCAAATACATCTCAAATGTATGGCGATGACATTTTAATAGGCAAAGGTATTGGCAAAGTTACTTGGTGCAACTGAGCCTAAGTTAACTCTTTGAGCGGATGCAAATCCCTTTCCACCATCAATATAATAGTAACAAAAAACAATGTTATTAAAAACGTGAAAATCAAGTTTCGTTTGAGGAAAATCGTTTAAAACAACACACATATGTACATTTCTTTAACTCGTTTCCTGTATATTTTGTTTATCAACATAATACGACGCATAGATACTCAATATAACCTTTTTTTATTTAGCTGTATTACGAAACTAGCATTCCCTGACAGACATGAGATGTTAGGTCTCAATATGTCCAGTAGTTACTCTGGCTACAATTTCCTTCAAGCCGGAACACAACAGTGCATTCACACTTCTGTTTGGCAGGGGAAACAGACATTGTCTAATTTAGTTGTACCTCATCTGTATCAGCCCATATAAGTCCCACTGCAGGGCACGGGCCTCCTCTACAATCGACAGTACGATTGAGAGTGGTTAGGCCATATAGTCCACCACGCTGGCGTAGTGCGGGTTGGCCTGGCCTTAGTTATACCTCATATTTAGTGAATAATTAATAAGTTCTAATCGCTTGTCATAAGCGAAAGGGTTCGATCCCCGCACCGAGAGAAATGTTTGTGCAGCCCACAAATATTTCTGTTGGGTCTGGGTGTTTGTGAGACCGAAAATTCTCTCGTAGTTCCCGATACCCACGACACAAGACTCGATCTTAGTGTGGGGTCAGGACTATGTATTTCACAGTTGGGTGTTATTTATTTATTTGCCTACATGATCAATAAAAAACGTAATACCCCAGTAAAGCAGACACATTCCTACAATAACTTTAAGGATACCACGTAGCCATAAGTACATTGTTACTACATCCAGCAATTTCCTGGAACCTCATTATGTTGTATTATTGTAAACAACGCTATGGGATTTTCCCGGTACATAATTATTTACATAATATTATATATACTGTTTCCATTCGTTTATTTTATTTTTGACACATCGAGTACTGAATCAAATAGTGATGGCCTGATGCGTTATCAAATCAATTTTTTATAACAAACGATTTTATTTTTGAACAAGTTTTAATCGATTTAATACATATTTTATTTTTTGCTCCATGCATTGTTTTATAAAACTTCAGGGATATTTAAGTTACTTGATTTAATAATTATATTAAAATAAACCATTTACTCATGTTAAGTTAATATTCTTATCACTTCCGTCGGCAATAGTAATGTTGTTAAAAACAAATTGTGAAACGGCAACACTGGGCAGACAGGTGACGCGCGCCGCCATTTTGTGGTCACTCACAACGAGACGCCCGCGCCCGTGCTAGTGTTTTCCGTTCGCTGAATTTTAATTCACATTTTTCATACGTCGAGTTGAGTATTTATATTCCTCCGTATTGTTTTACCCGTGAATTCCTACATTTGGTTGAATTGAGAACATCGTACCTGCCTTCATCACTTTCAAAATGCCTAAAGGAAAGGTGCTTAAAGGACAAACAAGGGAGTTTGTGTTGCGACTTCATGAGTACTTTGAAAGGGAAAGCCGTAATGGTGGACCTCTTATACCAGTGACTCAAATCAGAGACCGTGTTTCAGCAGCATTAGGTATTACTGCTCCAACAGTTTCAAAAATAATTAAAGAAGGCTACGGCAGTAGTGGCATGGAACAAAACAAGCCATCTACACCTAAGAAAAAACGTCAGCCCTTTAAAGTGACAGCAATTGACAGTTTTGATGGTGATGCTATTCGTCGTCATATATACGATTATTACCAAAGAAAAGAGATTCCTACTTTACATAACCTAGTACAATCTCTGAAAACTAGTGGCTTGTTCCGTGGTCAAAAGTCTTCTTTGGCGAAGGTATTGAATAGGATTGGATTCCAATACAAAAAATGTGACAAAAGAAAAATATTGATGGAACGCAATGATGTTGCTTTGTATCGATGCGAATTTTTAAGACAAGCTAAAAAAATAGAAGACTGGTCGAATGTTGTTTTCACCGATGAAACTTGGCTCAATGCGAATCACACGGTATCAAAAACTTGGACTGACAACACTGCTAGCTCCTCGACCGCAGTGCCAATGGGAAAAGGTGAAAGAATTATAATTTGTCATGCAGGAACCGCAAAAGGATTTGTGCAAGATGCTATGTTAGCTTTTAAATCAAAGAAAACAGGGGATTACCACGAAGAAATGAATTCCGAAGTATATGAAAAATGGTTTCGGGAAATGTTATTGTCACTCGAACAGCCATCAACAATATTTATAGATAATGCGTCCTATCACTCTCGGCAAATTAACAAAATGCCAACGCAAGCCAGTAAAAAAAATGAAATAATAAACTGGCTCCGTAACAATGGCGAGGAGGTGGACGAGTCCCTATTAAAAGTAGAGTTACTTAAAATATTAAAAATGAGGAAGCAGCCTAAACGATACGTTATAGATGAAATGGCTGCAGAACATGGGCACACCGTCCTTAGAATTCCTCCATATCATTGCCAGTATAATGCCATAGAGCTAATATGGGCGCAAGTGAAAGGATATGCTGCGAGAATAAATACAACTCCTCCTTTCACCGCAAACAAAATGCTGGAGTTGCTTAAAAATGCGTGTGAAAATGTGACGCCTCATAACTGGGCGAGTGTCGTAGATAAGACGAAGAAAGAAATAATGTCTGATTGGGATCGCGATGTCGCATTTGACAACTTACCCATGCACTCATTAATAATTAGTGTTACTGGGGATACGAGTGACGACGACGCCGATTCCGACGAAACAGGCGATTGTTTATAAATAAAAATATTAACAAATTACCTTTTAGTTGTTTTAATTATTTAATCCTTAAAGTACTATGAATTCCAACATGGTTTAACTGTTTATTACAAGTAGGTACTAAACATTTATTTTCGTTGTAATCATTGTAATTATTTTAAATTAAACTCTTATTAAAAGTCATTTCAATACGTATACCTTTATTCATATTAATTAATTTGCAGCAAATACATTCGATCCTAATATTGGGTACTATATTACGTTTAACTGTTTTCATTAGCATTTTAATGTAATTTTATTTCAAATGATTCCGATTGATTGATTCTATTCAAAATCGTTTTTGTTATCTGTGGTCATTCGTTACGAATGGCACAACTCTAAGTGGGCGTTACCCGTCAAGAAAGTATCTACTTTTATTTCAAAATATTGTTCTACTGTAATGTCGTACTTTATAGGCGTGAACTGTCAAAAATAAAATAAACGAATGGAAACAGTATAGTAAATATAATATGGTGTTTAGGACCGAGACGTAGACCAAAGAAGCGCTGGCTAGATGTCGTCAAGGAAGATATGAGGGTCAATGGCCTTACTATTGAGGATGCCGAAGGTCGGGCGAAATGGCGAAGAATTTGTTGAAAGGCGGACCCTGGCACCGGCCGGGATAACGCCAGGTAGAAGAAGATTACATTTATTTATGCTTTAAGTTAGATATTCCCGGAGACTCGGCGACCTTCAATGCTCGGTGTCATTACATTGCGTGCTGTTGATCCTAGCTCACAGGAGTTACAGTGGTGGGTGTGAGGGCGGGACAGTCTCCATTTATTTATGCTGCATATACAATGTTGTATAAAGGCGAACTTAATGCCTTAGGCATTCTCTACCAGTCTACC
Organism: Hyles euphorbiae; assembly: GCA_023078785.2. Classification (NCBI taxonomy): domain Eukaryota; kingdom Metazoa; phylum Arthropoda; class Insecta; order Lepidoptera; family Sphingidae; genus Hyles; species Hyles euphorbiae. Next base: position 3,466,740 of record CM041054.1, on the reverse strand, counting down.
TTCGGATGATGCAGAGAGAAAACAAAGTGGGCGCATAAATTTATAAAATATGGTTATGTTATAATGGTTATCTATATCAGCCCATATACGTCCCATTGCAGGGCACGAGCCTCCTCCACAATCGAGAATACGATTGAGAGTGGTTAGTAAAGTCTATCACGCTGGCCTAATGATGGTTATTGTCATATTTAATTTAACCGTCGCCGGAAATGAACCAGCTACCTCATATAACAAATCCAGTTTGTATTTTCAAGATTACACTTTATAATCACTTAAACACTTTATAAATATCAATAAGATTTCAAACTCTTCTTCACTACAACACTTTTAATTTCAATTACGTCATAATGACAAATAGTCTTTAAAAATATGCTTTGTTAAAAATGAAGAATTAAACTTGACAAAAAATATGACATTAATAATCATTAGTTTATTACGTAGATTTTTAATTTGTTATTTTCTTGGGTTCGTTACATATTAATTGCCACTATCAATTTGTTTTTGTTAATTTTGCATTCACCATACAAATTAGTTAATTTCGGCAGCTGTGTATTCAGAATTTTCTTTACTTTAAATAACGATTTAATTTATCACTTAAAGCTTTTTACACTTAATTTTTCACATCCACGCTAACTAATAACAATTTTAGCACAACACATGTTAATTCTCATTCGTAAACAAACAGATCGTATTTACACAAACTCGCAATAACCAAACGCATATACACAGACGTCCGCGCGTCGCGACGGGCGCGGGCAAACTGAATAATCAATTACACATTTGACAGTTGCGCGTGAGTGGGCGGAGCGTGGTTTTTCCTTGAACAAAGGAAATGCGGCCGTAGAGCCTTAGTTACGTCATCGCATTTTAAAATGCGAATGTTTAAAACGTTCTTAGAATTGTGACTTTTATGGACCTAATGGAGTGACATTTTTGATATGCCTATTAGTTCATTAATTAAATTGCACATTCTTAATGTAATATGTTATTTATTTACAGTCCACAGGAGGCTTGAATTACACGGGTATATGTTTCGGGCCTAAGTGTTTGTGAGAGCGAAGAGTCTTTCGTAGTTCCAGATAACTACATGTATATGACTGTTGATGTATTTATTTATTTCATTTTTAATATTTGACGGTAATTTCCAATCAAGTTATCTTTTATATTTTCCGCTTTTAACACATACGTGTTATGTAAAGACATAGTTTGACTTATACGTCTAGAAACAGCTAATATGGGCTATTAACCGTGCGATCCCAGGTTCCATACCCAGATCAAGAAGTCAATAGTGTATCATTTTCTACACAAGAATTTAATGGGCTAATTCTATCACATATAGAAACTAAATTAATCTATGCATGTGACATCTTCAACGATACGTGTTTGAAATTATTCACAACATGTATGAATGTGTTCAAACAAATATACAATATACATACATACATAAACACGCCTTATTCCATGAGGGGTAGGAAGAGATGCCTCGTTTCGCTTTGTGCATCCACGATGTGATAGGATGCTACATTATCGCCATATCGAACACAAATTCCTGACTCGAGACTGATAAATGAACAAAAATTTCAATATATCTACCCATCCCGGGATTCGAACCCAAAACCTCATTGTAATTGTACCGTAGTACAGCTACACCACCGAGGCAGACACAACACATGTTTAAAACAAAAATACCTTATCAAGTATGCCGTACTAAAAATAATGCACAGACACGATCAATCATTATTGAAACGAGACGCATGCTTGTATGAATCATAATCAGGTCGTATTTTACTTTATACCAAACAGTGTTCGAAATATCGGCTTCGATTCTGCTTAAAAATAATCTTCGGAAATAATACACCCAACAGTCACATACATAGTCCTGACCCCACACTAAGATCGAGTCTTGTGTCGTGGGTATCAGGAACTACGAGAGACTTTTCGGTCTCACGAACACCCAGACCTGAAACGAATACCTTTGGATCACACAAACGTTTGTCTAGGTGCGGGGATCGAACCTGAGGCCTCTCGTTACAGATCCACCGTCCAACCAACTTCTCCAAAGAGGACATCAAAACTTCTATCTTCGGGAAAAACATTCGGTTTCAGATTTAAAAAAAACCGATGTTTTAGCTGAACCCAAGGTGAATGTCAATTATTATTTCCTAGATTTTTCTCAAGAACTCAAAGAAATATCGGCTTATATTTTAGCGCATCTTCAAAAAGAGTCTTCTGGTAAGAATGGTTTTTGATTATAACTAGTGTTAATAAATAGCAATAGCATCACAAATAGCAAGTGAAGTCGATAATAACATTTCACAAGTTATACCGGGTATATCAAGACTGCTACCGAAAACGAAGCCGGGTGGTGGTAGTTCTAGTGACTACAAACACAATGTAACTAAAAATTTCGCTAAGAAACGCGACATTTTTTTTATTTTTTTTTTATTAAATATCATCGAGTTTGGGTGGGAAAACCATATTTTATGGTAAAATAATAATTTAAAGCCTTGCATACCATAGCGTCTTTAAAAATAAAAGGGTGTACACTATTATTTAAGAAAAATCTATGTATTTACCACCCTAATACGATGATAGAAAAAAATGACAAAAAAAAACGTCGCTATTTTTTACACAAAATTAGGTTGCATTGTGTCTAAAGTCACTAAAACTACCACCCGGCTTCGTTTTCGGTAGCAGTCTTGATATACCCGGTATTTATACACTTATTAAGCATTATATGCTAATATTTTCTATTTGATATTGTGATTCACAAAGCCGATCGGCTTATATTTTTATACGATCTCGAGTTATCTATGAAGGAGTGAGTATTTTCACGAAACTATTTAAAGAAACTGAACAGTCAATTTAGTGTGTGTAATTTTAGATGTGCAAAATGGTTATAATTGTGGTAATTTATTTGTTTAACAAATTTTTGGAGGGGCAATTTGCAATAGCAGAAATACAAAGCATGCTAAAGCTGCAAAAATAACAAGGTGGTGATGTTAGTATGAAATAGCACTTATACCCATTACTAATTATAACTAGCCATTTTAACTTCAAACTCGTAACATAGGTCATGAAAATAAGATCACTACTGACTGACCCATTAGCTTCAAAAACCAATACTGATTTAAGCTTACATAAATAGCTTATAAGTGTGAATTTCATTGCGAAGATATGTACATACATAGAATGCAATATAATTATGAGTAAAAATTACAATCTAAGGATTATAGAATTATAGAGCCGAGCCAGTAGCGTAACTAAAGTTGTAAATAAATTGTTAGCAATGTATTGTCAAGTTTCTATCTTGGAAACATGTAGGATAGACATAAGGAGTACCATCGTTGTATGGAAAATATCGAAAAATTAAAATTAAGTCACCACGAAGGACAATTTTTTTAAGTTTTTTTACCATTCTATACGAAATATTCTATCACCAAGATGGTATTGGAGGCTGTCCTGCCCTCACACCCGCACCTGAAACTCGTGTGTCGCAGGATCAACAGCACGCATTATAATGTCACCGAGCATTGAAGCGAGCCGAGTCTCCGATGTCTAACATGTCTTTAACCCGAAACGAAATCAAGAAAGTTAAATTAATTGGAAATAAATTATTGTCCACTTCCCTCCAGGACAAAGCGGGTAAGATAAATTTCAAGATGGTACTATCTAAATCCTTGAAAAAGCTCAAGTTTAGCATTGGACTTATAATGGGTAAGGAATGAGAGAGAAACAGAGAAAGACGGTACTCCTTACTCCTATCAAAAGCAGGAGTTCCCAAACTCTGCGCCGCGGTTTCTAGGAGGGTTACTCTATAAAAACGATACGAACTTCGAGAGTTCGGATGTTCGACGTCCGGAGTTACATATAAGATTTCCACTTCTAAAAATCAATACTATTCTCCATTACAGTTATCATTTTCTCCGAACTTAGTCTATGGTTGCGACATACAATAAAGGAATTCAACATTGTGGAGTATCTAGGCACATTAGTGAATTTTACGTACAGCGTCCGAACATTCGAAGTTCGTATTGGTTGTTAGAGAGGAACGCTCCTGAGGCGCCATAGTAACTGTAGAAGGACATATTGAAGCAATTCTCTCAATTTTAATTTCTATACCTATTTAACTAACAAAAATCAAAATCTCAAGTATCCAACTTACCAAAACAAATTGTAAAGTATGTACACCGCGGAGTGAAAAAGATTGGGAATCCCTGTCCCCTTAGTCAAGTTACAATCACTTCCAATCTATTCTCTTTCTACAATCGTTAACGCCTTTTTATTTGCGCTAATTAAATTGCATTATTGTAATCACCACGCACTAAAACGGTGAAGAAAAACATCGTGAGGAAACCTGCATACCATAGCGATTTATAAAAATTTCTATGGTATGTAAGTCCGCCAACCCGCACTAGGCCAGCGTGGTGAACTATATGGTCTAACTACTCTCAATCGCACTTACGATTGTAGAGTAGGCCCGTGCACTGCATTGGGACGTATATGGGCTGATACAGATACAGATACAGATTTGTATGGGAGTTAGCCAATGTCATCGCTTTTTACGATTGTAGAAAGAGAAAAGATGGTAAGTTAGCTAAGGGGGTTGTTGTATGATGTCTCACCGCTCCTAACAATCTTCCCAGCGACGTATACGCTCTGGCTACAAGCCCTTTCGTCCCTCCTCTGGCACTGGCTCGCCTCGTAACTCAATGATGGCAGTTTATCGTAGTCTATCACCGAGTACTTCTCAGGAGTTGCCACGTGGGAGAGCGAAGCCGACTTTCTATTGTAGCAAAAACATGTTTTTGACAAAACCAAAAAATCTTCGTTTTTGTAAAATAATTATTTGTATTGCATTTCATTGTTTGATTTTTCAATAAAGATGTAGGATTTGAATGTTAAGAAGAAAGATGAGTAGAATGGAACGTTTGATGAATGACTGATATGGAACGTAGTTTGTGTGAAAGAGATGACTAATGAAAGTATTTAAGATGGAAAGAGTTCGAGGATAAATGATTAAGATGTTGAAGTATGCAAGGACGGAATAGAAGAGAACAGTCTGGAAGACGACGGAAGACGTGAAAGACGTAGAAGACGTAAGACGTGAAGACGTATTTTATAAAAGATTTATTATATTCAAGATTATCCAAACGATCTTTGTTTGATTTGACCCGAAGCGGATCTATTCCCACAAAAATGTATTTTGGCTTGCCTATTCATTTTGTAATAATTACTCAATCAACAAAGTTTTTTTTTATACAAAAAAAGTTTTAGTTGGTTTCCTTTGTTTGTTTTATAATTCAACTGTTTTTATTCTCTTTACTTAAGTTTTTGCGAAAAATTACACACTCCCAAAAAAATATTATAAAACAATATATTTTTTCATATATTTTGACGTTTTTTATCTATACGCTCTGACTCTATCTCAGTGAGGGCAGTTTGTCGTAGTCTATCACCGAGTACTTTTCGCCGACGCCGACTTTCTGTATTGGCAAAATCTTTTTTTTTGTAATTAAACGCCTTATTTTGGTCTAACAAATGTTTTTGTTTGTTTTCTGATATATTTTTGCTGCTTTGTTTTTTTTATAATGAAAGGTGATTTTTCTTTTTGTTCTCGTGATTTAATTTATTTGCGAAAAAAGACACAGTATTTATTATATATTATGTAAATTTAATATTGTCAATATGTTCACTATACATGTATGTAGATAGCATTAATTTCTCGCTTCTAATTTGTATTCATTGTTTTTGTATATATTGACGTCAATACATACAAAAACTTGTAGAATAAGTCAACAAACGGGTTGTTTGTGCCCTTTTGATATCACCAACGTATATTTTTTTATAAACAATTCGACAATAAACTAATCCTACTTGCCTACTGTTCAAATCAATGGCCGAAAACGTCGGGCTATATACTGTTAAACGGTTTCATAGATGGCGCTTTCTTATACTTTCAGGCGCATAAAACCTCACAATATTTAAAAACCTATTCTTCATCCACGGCTTTATTTATATTTTTATTATCCTACCACTTATTTCACACATACATAAACTCACGCCTTTTTCCTAGAAGAGATAGGCAGAGGTGCACCAGTACACCTACGTTTGGCCTTGTATGTTGCGTCTCATGTGACAAAAGGCGAACCTCCCACCATATCGGGCACAAGAGCCTGATTCTAGACTCATATTTGAGCTTCTTTTTTATTTTATATGGCGAAATATACTTTATTTTATATAATTATAATGCTCTAAAATATAGACATACTAACTTTTATTTTAAATAAAATAGAAGTGTATACGTAATGCCATTTTCGTAGACAAGACATACTCCATTATAATGGTGTTTATAGAATATACCAAAAACAAAAACAGCGATATCAGGCATGTTTTTGATTCGGATTGAGGGTGCAGCGTGTTAAAATTTGATATTTTCCTATTGGATGCTTCGCAAACATTTTTTGTTTTAACAAAAAAGTCTCTTACCTACTATCCAAATCGCTCGCAGACGACGTCGAGCTATATCCTCTGAACCGCTCCATAGATGGCGCTGTTTTAGTAATAATAATATTTTCAGGAGTGGCACAAAGCACTTCGCAATCCTTATACCTCCTATTCTTCCTCCACTTCTTGGCGAAAACGTCATCATTTTCCGTATCGCTTTTCACCCCCGAATCTCTAAAAAACTTACTCTGTGTAATAAATTTGAGGGTAGTTGGCGTCGAACACCGTCTTTTTGGTAAAGCGGTCATCATTTTGAACAACCCATCCTCTGTTATTGACGGAGACAACTTCCCTTTCAATTTCCTCTCACCCAATTTCATATCGAAGCATTTCAATGCAGATTTTCTTACTAAATCCATTCTAGGGCTCGACGCTAAACTCTTACTCAACGGCGTGTTCGAGCGACTTATACCCATCTCTTTCCTTCTTATTATATCTAACAATCTTCCGTCTTTCTTTTCGTCTGGCGTTTGAGAACCGCTAGACTCATCGCATTTTGATACGTTATCGACTGATCCGATAAAATTTGCCCATTTTGAGGCGAATGTTTGTGATTTACGTCGTTTCTCGCAAGGGCTATGTCGGGAGTTAGGGATAGACATTAAGGGGGAACTACATGATGAAGGGTCGGATAATTTGAGCAAGACTAGCGGTACCACACAGTGCAAGGATCAAGATAAAATTTAAATTAGTTACCTTGTATTATAATGCTATAGACTTAGAAAAGATTAGTAACATTAAATTTTTATTTTATTGTAAACCTTTTCTAATAGAATCTTCATTGTTGGATATAAGTTTATGGGCTAAAATAACAGTCTTAAACTAAACTATAGCTATGTTACTTCGCCAAAATCTAAAATTATATTCAAGGACGAATTAATACCGATTCTGTTTATATTAACATTAATTAATTACAAACACAGTAAATTACATTAAAATTCAAATGAGTCATTGCCAAGGTCAGTCATTCTAAGGTAACGTCAAGGTCACTTAAAGTTAACACTCCAATTTTTCCGACATATCTGGGGGCGCGGCCGAGCCCCCGTCCAAGTCGAGCTATAGGCCGTAACATCCTTTTCTCGAAGCAATTCAGACCATTTTCAACCCCCTATAACTTCGTTGTGGCTAAAGCATGAAGCCTGAATTTTCAGTTACTAAGCAGGCATTGTGTAAACACGGTATATTTAAAATTTCATTCAATTTGAACCAGTAGTTTAATAATTGTAACTAGTCAAACTTTCTTAATTTTGTCACTCACTGACTGACTGACCGATCATCAAAAGTCTAAGGCACTTCTAGCAGACATAGAACCTTCAAATTTAGAATATAATTAGTGTTTAGTGTCTACAGTAAGGGAAAATTCAAATATTTCATAATTTGTGTCTAGTTTTCTAGATAGACCAACTGCGTGAATAACTTTGTAATCCCATATAAATGTATAGGATTACAAAGTTACATTTGCAGTTAATGAATCATTGTACCCGTATATAATGGAATAATAGTTGTAGATAGATATCTATAAATATGAGGCATAACAGGAGGGGATATAGAGAGGGAAATGGTATATTCAGCCCATGAAACTGTATAACATTCCTCTAGAAAAACATGACGAAGAAAAACTTGCAAATAAATAGACTAAATAGCTCGAAAATATCAATTACAATGAAAGAAAGAACATTAATAATCAAGTCCGCTATATTTGTGATAAATTGATACCTACAAAAATAAGAAAAATCCATAAGACAGAGGCTTTAAGAAAAATCGTTAGTGATATTCTAGAAGTAAGAAGTACCGAAAAGGAAAAAAGTAGGACTCTACAAAAAGACGAGAGATCCCATCAAAAACATCCTGTAAAAAAAATCCAAGTCTCGCAGCTCAGGTTTTCTACCGCAAAAAGTTGTGAGATGCATGTAATACCAAGTCGATTAATTTATTTAGTCCTTAACGGACCTTCTATATAAAGTTATTACGTAAGTTATAACCATATCAATATTAAAAATTCTTTACGTTTTAAATAAATAGATCGACTTGGCCAGCAGCATTATGTATAAATTGTACGATACATTATGTTTTCATGCGATGGCCAAGTCGATCCATTTATTTAAAACGTAAAGAATTTTTAATATTGATATGGTTATAACTTACGTAATAACTTTATATAGAAGGTCCGTTAAGGACTAAATAAATTAATCGACTTGGTATTACATGCATCTCACAACTTTTTGCGGTAGAAAACCTGAGCTGCGAGACTTGGAATTTTTTTACAGGATGTTTTTGATGGGATTTGTATATCTAGTAATTACAAGACAAATTCCTTACTCTCAACTAGTAGAACCAGTCTAGTTCAAGGTCATATCAAAGCTCAACTTACACCAAAAAAAAATTTAACCCCCTGTCATGGTTAGTGTGAAAGTGAGAACTTATAATAAAATTTCCCTCGCTAGTTTGTCTACAAAGTCACCCAGGTCAAGTTCAGTGTCAAGGTCAAGTTCAGTGTCAAGGTCATATATTCTACATTACTTACCGTGTTCATTGAAGTGTTTCTCGAGCTCCTCGTGCGATATGTTCTGCGTGGCGGGCGCCTCCGCGGCCACCGTCTGCTCCGGACGGGACCGGGAACACCTGAACATGGGGGTGAATGGGGATTCAATAAATAAATGGATAATTGACGCAGATGGTTAGACACCGGCTGTGAAACGAGAGGCCGCTGGTTCGATAAACGAAACAAATATTTTTGTGTATATGTCGCATACATAGTCCAGAAACTACATTAAGTATTCTGTTGGTAATTTCAAATAACTTGGTCTAGTAGTCCTTTTTTTTTAATTATAAGTATCAAAAATACTCGAACTGCCTATATGACGTAGTTACACTGCATTACGGTTACAAAGCTGAGATCTTGAGTTAGAACCCCGAGATGGGTAAAGTGATATTGGATTTTTCAATTCATTATCAGCCCAGAGTCAAGAATTTGTGCCCGATATGGTGAGATGCAAGCCGCTCCAAACATTGAAAATTCTTAAAACCTGTGCCAGGCAATAATAAACCCTATTGGAATATCTATCTTTTTCTCCTTCTTCTAAATCCACCCTATGGTTGTCTGTAAGACATTGCTTTAAAGTCTAAGCGATGAGACCGCCATTTGTATTTTTTGTGATTTTATTTTATTTTTGTTTCTTTTTATCGTGGTTATTTTGAATGAAGATGAAGATTTAAATAAATAAATACAACCAACAGTCGCATACATAGTGCTGACCACACATTAAGTAATCTTGTGTCATCAGGAGGATTTTGTAGCAAAACCAAACAACATCTTGAATTACAAATTAATGCTTGGCATTCCACTGCCACTCGCCATCCTGAGACGAGATGTTAGTCTCAATATTTCCAGTAGTTACTCTGGCTAAAATATCCTACAAACCGAAACAGTGCAGTACATTTAAATTGCTGTTTGTCGGGAGAAATAGAGATTGCGGTGGTACCCAGATGGCCTCTCACATATGAGATACCCACCACCAGTAAAAATCCTTATAATCTGCGCCAGGCAATAATGAACCCTATTTACATAATCATAAGGTTGAGAATCTCACCTGAGCATAGCATTGCTGCATCGTAGAGCTAGTTCCAATCCGTCCAACCAGCAGTGTCCCGCCGCTTGCGACGGCGCGCGGAATATAAGATGCGCCGTTGGCAATGGCTGTACCACTGCGCCTGAAAACAAGAATATTTAAAAAATTGATAAAATATCCTTCACTAAGCTAGTGTGGTGGACTATATGGCCTAACCACTCTCAATCGTACTCTCGATTGTAGAAGACCCTTTGTAGATTGGCCTGCAGTGCGACGTGTATTTGCTGATATAGATAGATAGTTTGATAAAATATCTCCTACAAATTCGTGCGTTCCTGGTATTTAAAATTTCATCCTGTCGCTTTTTTAACGTCGCAGTGGGCGCCCACCTCAAAACAATTATAACTTGGCAAAAAAAAACATTTTTTTTAATTGTATTTATCAAAACGCATCCATAGCTATGGTCTAAGAAACAAAGAAATTTATAAATCCATTCAGAATGAAACAAGTTAGAAACGGTTTAAATCTTGTAGTGTTAACAGAAAAGAAATGCAAAACCAAGATAGTGACGTCACTAGGATTATTATACATTACAGTGTGCGCGTGTGAAAGAGACAGCAAGATGTCCCCACTACACCCCTACTCTTTAATTTTAATTATTAATATTTGCCTTATATTACAAGCTATTTTAATGCTTTTTTTACAACAAGGTTTTATTTTTAACGTATTTGTGTTTGTTAGAGAAATATTACCAAAAATCGATAATAGATAGTCAAATAGCCTATTATGACAACACTATTACAAATGTAATTGTGTTTGTTGAATAATTATATGTAGGTTCTTTTTTTTTATTATTTCTTTTTCTTAAGTTCTGGATGCAGGCCGCTTCCAACAGGTCATTGTGGAGATCCTTGGGGGAGGCCTATGTTCAGCAGTGGACTTCCTGTGGCTGAGATGATGATGGTGATGATTTCTTTACAATTTCATACAGTTCTGTTTGTTTACGAACATGTATCTCATATAGACGTTGTGCTAAAATGATCGCGTCGGTAACCGAACCCTGAACTCACCGATGGTCTCGTTGTGAGGCCCGCGAGGCGCCCAGATGCTCTGCTCTAGCGGATGGTACAGCTTGAAACAGAATCCGTCCTTCTTGCTGGGACGCTCTATGACTTGGCACGAGGTTAGAAGCACCGTGCCTACCCAGTGACTGCTCTGTAACAGCACATTAACAATTATGTAGATCTTGAGAATATTGTGGACATACATACACACGTATAATCGTTTAGGTGACCTCTGAAAACCAGCGCTATGTTATCATTCGAATGCCAATTCAGCAATTATGCTGCGATGGCATCCCTATGGCACGTTCGCGAATCATTGCACATAAATATAAATACGACATATTTTTCTCTTTATTCTTCTTATAATACTTGTGCTGTAGGTGTGATGCTATAATCGTGTCAACAAAAACTCTTTTCTTTTCTTATTTATTTATCCTTTTTTGCACCATAGTAGAAGAAATAACATTAAAAAAAACAAAAGGCGGCCTTATCGCACGGCGTCTGTGTTCGTGCCCGTCTCACCTCAATTGGAAGAGATATTATTTTCTTCTTTTTTATTTTACAATTCTATGTATAATGCGCTAAAAGTCGAGATAGCAATCGGGGTATGAGTAGACGCGCGGGGGAGCACATGCCCCGCACCCCCGCGGATCTCCCATCAGCCGCCCGCCTTAAATATATTACGTATATATTTTGATTTGTTGGCTACTCGATTCAATAAACGAATTAATCAAAATCTACAAGAACAATGAAATAAAAACTATTTTTTTGCATTGCCATAATATTTTTATAATTAATTTTTACTTAAGTATTTTTTTGTGTTTGTTTTAAAGTCGGTTTATTAAATTAAAAATTCAATAAATAAACAATTATTTAAAGACTCACCTTAGCTTTAGAACTCTTGTATAGCAACAGCAGTCCCGGTTTGAGCACGCACCACAACTTCGTCCATGATTTGAGAGAACCTCGGACCTGCGGACAAATGATAAATACATTTTTTTCTTCACCAACATTTTGCACAGAATCTCCGAAAAAACCTATTGGGATAATAAAGGGTATATTCAGACTGCGAAAGAAAATGAACCCGGGTGATAGTTTTAATGACTTCAGAGTTCAGATACAAAGTTACTAAAAATTTGCAAAACACGACGTTTATTTTGTATTTTTAATTTAATATCGTCTATTTGGGCTGTACGTACATAGTATAGTAAATAGGAAAGAAACCTATAGCTACTTAGTTAAGAAACAAAAACACAGAAATGACAAAAGCTAACATATACAAAAAACTTTTTTTTTTGTTTTTTTAACCGATTGCAAAAAAAGGAGGAGGTTCTCAATTTGACTGTATGTTGTTGTTTTTTTTTTATGTTTGTTACCTCATATCTCTATACTAGATAAAATTTTGATCATTATTTCTTTGATTGAAAGTTGGTGCTTGTCATTTAGTTTCATAATATGGTGGGGATCTGATGAATACCTTTGGACCTGGAGAAGAGAACTCCTCCAAATTGCATTATTTTTTTTGCCTCCCCTCCTCACCTTGAGCCAGTCGGCGAGCACCACTACCGAGGGGTCCTCTATGGAGTGCAGCAGCGCGGAGGCGACCCTCTTCTTCTCCCGCCTGTAGTGCTGACGCTGCGCCTTGTAGCTCTCCTTGCGAGAGAGGGCCGTGCTCGCTGTACGGGACACTCCGCCTACCGCTGTTTCTGAAGACTGAGAGGAGATGGACTGTGTTAGAAACCCTAGTAGACTTATTAGTTTCATAATATAACAAGAAATTGAAGAATATAGTATCTGTATCAGCCCTTATACGTCCCACTGCAGGGCACGGGCCACCTCTACAATCGACAGTACGATTGAGAGTGGTTAGGCCATATAGTCCACCACGCTGGCCTAGTGCGAGTTGCAGACTTACATACCATAGATTTTTTTTATAAATCGCTATGATATGCAAGTTTCCTCACGATGTTTTCCTTCACCGTTTTAATATACTTAGTATTTTAGCGGAACGCGGCAAGCGCAGTATAGGACGTCCACCCAGAAGGTGGTCAGACAGCCTTGTAAAGGTCGCGGACGTCGCTAGATTCAGGCTACCTCCAACAGATTACATTAGAAATAATTGAGAGATGCGTATGTTCAGCAGTGGACTTCCTTTGGCTGATGGATGGAACAAAACCAACAATTTTGCCAACTCATCTAATTTATCACGTGTACCCGCCTTCTTACAACCACAGGGCCTTCCGTCACAGCGTAAAGAGACAATTTAATCAACAGTCGAAAGACCATTTGATGATCTTCATGGTGTTCGCGCTTGCCATAAAATACAATGCAGGCGCTTTGCCACTACATAACATTAACATTACATACACACATAAACTGACGCCTTTTTCCCAGAAGGGGTAGGCAGAGGTGCTAGGACACGCACATTTCGCCTGGTATGTTTCGTCCCACGATGTGTAGCCTATCGCCATATCGGGCACAAAATCCTGACTCCGGACTGATAATGAATTGAAAAAGCCAATATCACTGTCCAACCCGGGGTCCGAACCCGAGACTCAGCTATGTAACCGTACCGTAATACAAGTAGTTGTAGCCTACGCCACCGAGACAGTCTCATTACTCTGCAAAATATATTTGGTGAGGGTTACAAACATACCTTATCTGATGAAGTGCCGTCCGGCGGATGAGCCCTGGAATCTCCAGACGCTGGTGTGATCACAGGGGCTCCAGGTGACCTCGGCGGCGGTGTTAATGTTGGCTCGCCTGGAGAGAGTATCAAAATAAATGTTTATAATTTCTTATAAATTAAAAAATACACCCAGCCCAATTTTACTGGTAGCTCACTCATTTGTGAGAGGCCGCATGGGTAGGTACCACCGCAATACCTATTTTTCCCGCTAACACCCAACAGCCACATACAGTCAGCAACATAAGTCGCTACACATTCACGAGAATTTAAAAGAGGCCTTTCAATTGGACACAGTTGCCATAAATGGTTACAATAAATATAAAGTATCAGTATAAGCCAATGTACAGTCAGCAACATAAGTCGCTACACAGTCACGAGATTTGGAATTGTCTTATCATCCAAAATAAGAATTATTTTCAATATCGTATGGCACTTCTCGGATTTGATGACTACTTGGTTTTATTTTACGAGTACAGTGTAGTACGTAAGTTATTTTTTTTATAATACTGTGAAGCCTTATATTTTTAAAGACGCTATGAGTCATAGCCTATGACACGCTATGGTTTTAATGATTATTATAGCAATAACTATGGACCACCCAAACACAATGATATTCAAAAACATCCCAAAATACATTTTAGTTGCGTTGTGTTTGTAGTCACTAAAACTACTACCCAGCTTCATTTTTTCTGTATGGGCTGATATACAGGGAACCCCGGAAAATGGCGCACTCAGTAAGTTGGATACAAGGGCATAATATAAATATAATAATAAAAATATATTTTTTGTAAAATATACTTTGGTAGTTTAGTTTTGGAGTTATGACCGTTTTAAGTTATTTATAGTTTCACCACTTTTTCGTAATAAATCAGTTGGAATGTACGTATTTTTCCGTTTCGTCATTAATTAAATAGTAAAGGAAATATACCTCGTAGAACATTTTTCACAGCAACAAAACTTTCATAGACTTCGCCTTAACATTTTTTACAAATAAGCCATATCATAAAGGCTCAGCTGTTTACTTTATCCTTAATCACGTAGTTTTAATAAGCTTTTATGAATAAATATCCCTACTTATATTGTGTTGAATTGACCGCTTAGTTGTAAGATTCTAATTATTTCATCGTAATATGTTAAGGGGAAGCACGTGTGATGTTACCTATTTATTTCTCGGAACCTTTGATATTATCAGAGTAATAAAATTTTATCTGAATCCAGTCACAATCACGATTTACTAAAATATTTATTAGCAGGTGCGCCATTTCCTTGGACATCCTGTATATTCTCGTTTAACATCCTGTATATTGTCCTTCAACAACCTGTGTATTGTCCTTGGACACCTGTATATTTTTATTTAATATATGTTGTAATAGCTTACCGTAAATGGGAGGAGTTGCAGGCGCCGTCGCTGGCAACACTACGTTCAGCGGCGGATGGTGTTGTTTCTGAAAACAAACAATTATTTCAATTAATATACAACATTAACAACTTTCGCGCACTTTTATGACACAAGACTCGATCTTAGTGTGGAGTCAGGACTATGTATGTGACTGCTGGGTGTTATTTTCCAGTTCAGGCATGAATCGTTCGTAATCCAGGAACAGACATTTTCATTCAACACTTCCATAGTTACATTGGACGCTATCACAGCGGACGCGAATGTCACACCGTCGCGTAATCTATGTATTATATTGTACTAGCGGCTCGGCTCAGCTTCGCCCGGGTGCATATAGATTTCTATACAATAATATGCACGTATTATACACATAAACCTTCCTCTTGAATCACTCTATCTATTAAAAATCCGCATCAAAATCCGTTGCGTAGTTTTAAAGATTTAAGCATACAAAGGGACATAGGGATAGAGAAAGCGACTTTGTTTTATACTATGTAGTGATATAGCTGAAGAGTTTGTATGAACACGCTAATCTCAGGAACTACTGATTAGAATAGGGATGTCTACTGTTTTTTACAATTGCTTTTATTTTATAGTTAGACCCAGTATAAACAGGATAATTTTACAAAGATACAGGACGATGGAGAAGGCCCATTTTACTATGAAACTTAGAATCGGTGCGAAGATTATTATGCCTTGATAAAACCTACTTTTTTGTGTAGTGTTCATTCTGATACACAAGTTAAGTCTCAATATATCCAGTAGTTATTCTGGCTACAATATCCTTACCACAATAGTGCATTTACACTGCTATTCCGCGGTAAAAATATACATTTAGCTATCAAATGTTTTATCTTCTTCGCCCAAAATGCATTCGAAAGGGACAAAAAATACGATATCTAAAATAGATTTTAAAGCTGTATTTTTATAATTCCGTTAATCTATGTATATAACACCATAGCTTAATCAATCGACATATTATTAAATCATATTTAATCTTCAGATTAATTATAGATAATATAAATAAACAATTTTAAATGACGTACATATATTGCGTATGCCACTGGTGGTAGGTCTCATATGTGAGAGGCCGCCTGGGTAGGTATACTGCAATGTCTATTTCTCCCGCCAAACAGCAATGTAAATGCACTGTTGTGTTTCGGATTGAAGGACATTGTAGCCAGAGCAAATACTGGACATACAACTTAACATCTTATATGTAACGATGGCGAGCGCAGTGTAATGCAAAGTATCGATTTGTTTTTCATAGTATTGTTTGGTTTTGCTACTGTTCATGAGCGGTCGTACCGCTTACCATCAGGCGAACGGCATGTTCCCCTGACCATTCACAGAAAAAAAATGTTCTTGATATAAAAAAAAGTTAGGACAAAAACAAAATCCGTTTTCATACATTTAAAATCTTCAGTCTTTTTTTTAAATATTTGAGATAATAAACGGTTCAATATTCTAATATTAGTTAATGTTATCGTAATCAAAATAATACCTGATACTTAGATTTAATTTAAAAGGCAAAAAAAAAACAAAAATCCTATGAAAGGGAGCGCCGAAATCTGCCCCACTGTATGGCGCGCCGCATGTTCTGGCCAAACGTAAAGAGCGAGACGGAACATAGAGCGGCGTGCGAGTGTGACAAGGACAGCGATACTATTACATTATACTATTTTTGTTACATTTCGTATGCGTCATAGTATAATCTAAATGCATTTACGTCATTATTTGCGATCATAATCATTACTGATAACACATTGTATTGTAAAGTAAATTCAAATGTAGGTGAGTAAGGCAAACTGTTTCAATTTTAGTATTTGTAATATAGAGAGAGCGCTGTCATACATTTGCGTCTTCAAAAACGTAGATATTTTCTTGTGCGCATGTTGGTAGCATTGCTATATTAGGGAAAATTTAACTATTTATTTCACTACAAATTGTTATAAATTCGTTTGATAACTGAAGGTATAATATATTACTTTAGGTATATTTAGCTTTTATCCTGTTAAAACGATGTGGGTGGAATTCAATAGTCCCACAATTTTATTAATATAACCTATCAGTCAGTATTAAAAGAACGCATAGATTTGACACCGAGCTCCGGAGCTCGGCGAGTCTCTCAGAGACACTAGCTTGTTTTTAACACGCATCGAAATGAATCAGAAAGAATAACAAATAGGAGGAGTTGGAAACAAAGAAATGAGAAATCCTAACCAGAACCACGCGTGCTGGCTTGCGAAGCCATAGCTTGTCGGTCCAAACCATCCCGGCGCGAACCAAACGGTTCTCTAATTCCTAAAGTTGAGAGGTATTATCCTCTGATATAAAGATGTACAACTGCAGAAGCCAGATGTTTTAAGCACCACGGGATAAACAATTACATGGGTCCTATAGAGTGAGATTTTTTAATGCAGTGAATGACGAGACGATCTGCCGTTCGCCTGATGGTAAGCAATACGACCGCTCATGAACAGTAGCAAAACCAAACAACGCCTCCAATTACAAATCAATGCTTGGTATTCCACTGCGCTCGCCATCCTGAGACTTAAGATGTTAAGTCTCAATATGTCCAGTAGTTACTCTGACTACAATGTCCTTCTATCCGAAACACAACAGTGCATTTATTGCTGTGTCGCGGGAGAAACAGACATTGCGGTGGTACCTAGCCAGGCGACCTCTCACATACGAGAGACCTACCACCAATAAAATGACATGCTATATTTAGGTCCAATAATAGGTATGGCAAAAGCGCCGGAAAGCATGTAAATTCCTCCTAGATTCCACTAGGTCCGTATAGGATACTATATAGTATAGTATGGCTATATCTATGTAGTCATATATTTTAAGAACCTCATTGACTCTCACTTATAAATCTTACATATTCGAGATTCATATTGAGACTTAAAATCTTATGTCTCAGGATGGCGAGCGCAGTGGAAATTTGCTACTGTTCATGAACGGTCGTATCGCTTACCATCAGGCGAACGGCTTCCTCATCTCGCTATTTATTACAATAAAAAAAGACAGGGGAGTTACTCTATGATCCGAAACGCTAATAAACAAATAAGATATACATTCAGGGGAGTTACTCTATGTTACTCGATAATTAATAAATAAGCTAAAAGTTATCCAGTTCTAAAAATCAATAGTATTCTATACGATACCGATCATTTTCTCCGAATATAATCTATAGATACGACGTACGATAGTTGATTCGAACAATATGTAGAGTATCTTGTCGCATTCGTACTATTTTAATTTCTACTTCCGAACATTCGCCCTTCGTATACACTACACTAACCCTACAGTATTCTTATTTTATTTATTTATATATGCTTTATAGTACACCAAAATGAAAAACGCATACAAAATACTTAAAAAACTAAAGGCATGGTTACAATAGGCGGCCTTATCGCTAGCTGCGATCTCTTTCAGGCAACCTTTGGATGGATTGGATTATTGTGATATTGAAACATAGGGTAGTGCAAATAATTTTATAGTTATATTTTATTTTTACCACTCTATATGGGGAGTTTCCTAAATAAAATAAGAGCGTACTAATTGGTTCTATGTGCTGTTAGTAAATGTCAAAAAGTAAAGTTGGATGGAATAACTTTTTTGATTGTCCAACTATTTTGGCAAACTATTAATTCGTGGTTGGAAATCAGTCATAATGCAAATTTCCAATAACCGAAGTTTTTTTTTTTTCGTTATTATATAGTAAAAATGTAGCGGCAGGGATTCCACCGAAACGAACTAAATTATGAAAGTAGTCTATGAGAATAAAAGATTGGGAACCTCTGACCTACACCAAGAAATGAAATCTACAACTGTATCAACTACGTGATACTGTCTTTAAAAATAACTGTCGGTAAAGTCGGATTACGGAAGATAAAACGTGATATCGTCATAAGAAAAAATTGATAAAATTTTGCATACTATTATGAACTAGCGGCCCGGCCCGGGGGCCCTGTTCTGTAAATCCGAAACGAAGTTCGAATCTTCGGACGATCGAAGTTTATATACGATACGAATGTACCTACATATACTTATGGTCGTTATTGACGTATGGTCGTAACCATAGACTTATGGTTACGACGTACGTTATACTAATTCGAACATTTACAGAGTAGGTACATTCGTATCATCATAAACTTCGACCGTCCGAAGATTCGAACTTCGTTTCGGATTTACAAAGTAGGGTCCCGGCTTCGCCTGGGTGCCAATACTTTTAGACTACTTTAGAAACATAGGATAATTTCACGTAATAATAATTAACATATTCAAACTCAAAGTTACTGCCGCACTTTAAACTTCCTATCCCATTCTTTTGAGTTTCAAAGAGTATCGAATATATTTGAATTCCTTGCACATTCCATGGGAACACTACATTTTGTCGGGATAAAAGTAGCCTATGTGTTAATCCAGAGTGTCAGCTACCTCCATGCCAAATTTCATCAAAATTGGTCCAGCAGTTTAAGAGGTAACAAACTTTCACATTTATAATATTAGTTGGATTATTCTGTCTCTTTCCTACTCAAACGCATTGCTATGGAGTGGGCCATTACAAGCCGTACGCTTAATGCTTATGCACATCGTGCGTCTCTATCGCTTGTTTCGCCCTCTCGCTCGCACGCTCTACTCTGGCGAAACGTGACAATAAGTCATATTAATGGGAATTATTGCTATTTCAAATGAACATCAACAAAAAAATAACATGGTGGTTATTTTTTAACTTTAGCATGCTCCATATTTCTGCTATTGCTAATTGTCCCCTCAGAATTCGTAAACATAAAAAAACTGACCATAAATTGTAACCAGTTTTCATATCTCTAATGACACGGACAAATAGACTGTTCAGTTTCTTCTTTAAATGGTTTCTTTTAAAAAACTCTCTCCTTCATAGATTGCACGAGATAGTATAAAAATATTAGCCGATCGGCTTTGTGAATCAGAATTTCTGCTTTTGTAATGTTATTATCGACTTCACTTGATATTTGTGATTGCTTTATACTAACCCTAATGAGTCACGCTTTTTCGTGTGTAGCGGCGTTCATCGAATTACAAGACTTTATCACATCAAAAACTATTCGAAACTGATAAAAACATTAAAACCATCCAGTATCAGCCCACAATCACGTTCAAGTAATCTAGTACAGGGTATATCCAGATTGCGACCGAAAACGAAGCCAAGTTTTTAAGTTTTAGAGACTAGAAAATTTCGAAAAAAAAAATTGCGACAATGTTATTTTGTGATGTTTTAAATATCATCGTATTTGGGTGGTAAATTGGTTTTTGCTTAAATAATAATTCAAACCTTATACCGTATTTAAAAATAAAAAAGTACATTATTATTTAAGGAAAATCTATGTATTTACCACCTAAATACAACGGTTAAAAAATAGTATTTTTTTTTTCCATAATGTTTAGTTGCATTGTGTCTGTAGTCACTAAACCTGGCTTCGTTTTGGGTCGTTGTCTTTTTATACCTATTTATACCAAACCGCTTGTGAAAATCCAAAAATGAGTGATTTATTTTGCTTAGCCATTATCCTTATCATCTGTATATATCTAACCACTGCTAGACATAGGCCTCCTCCAATGCATAATTTCACCCTGTCTTCGATTTATTTCACCCAGTGCAATTTGATAATTGGGTTTAAAAAAGGGTTGATTTACTTACCCTCCCCAAAGACGAGTAGTTCGGCGTAGACGTATGGAACTGCGCACATTCAGCCCTTAGTGCGGGGGATGAAGGCGTTGTGGACGGGGAAGAGGGTTCGATTGCCGGCGAGGAACTCATTTCGAGCGTGACGTCAGAACATCACACAAACAATTCCATAACAGTAATCACTAATACACAATACTCATAGCAATTATTACACAAATAATTTAATTAATCCATTATCAATTCACATAACACTTAATTTATAATTGTATTTCAATTTATCACCTCTCGTTCTATATTTAAAATTATGCAACTTAAATTAATTTATTTATAAATATATTTTATTTCATAATTGATTACGATAATGGATATTTATAATACAATTAATATTTTTTTATATAAATTTGCAAGTAACGGTGTGTTTGTATGTTATAAAATATTATTTATTTAGTAATTGGAATGATTAAGGAAGATATCGTGTGGAATGTTTCTGGAAGGGGTGGGGGTAAGGAAGAATGTCGAAAAGGTGTGTAGTGTTCCTGTAACAAACAACATATATTTTTTTATTAAATTCAATGATGTAAATGTGTCAAGGTTATTTCCAGCACATATTTTAATCATAATGCGAGTGAAATCATTGTTATTGTGTACAAAAACTGCGCAGAACAGACCACAAATAGCCTTTTTGTAACTGTTTTTTTTTTTCTAGTAGTACATCTATATCGGAGGATAATATTTAAGTCAATATTTTCTATTCCTATCTTTCGGAACTAGATAACAATTAGTTTCTACTATATTTTGTGAATAGTTTGATTACAATTTAGACTCTAGTATCGTTAAAAGAATGGAGGTAACTCTATGACCCGATACGAAATTCGAATCGAATCGGACGTCGTACGTAAAACTTCACTAAACAGTGAGTTATGTGCTTCGATCGAATATATACTAGATACATGAGCGCTTAGAAAATGGCACCAAAAAAGAGTGCTTTAAGCACTCTTTCGCCTTCAGTCACGCACCGACCATTGCTTCTAAAACGTCGCAGAACTTTAGACAATATTATGTGAAAAGCTACTTTAAGCTCCAAGAATAAGGTAGAATTTGTGTTAGTATATTTGGAATATGTGATCTTTTTGTTTACTTTTTTTGTTTCAATGCATCGGTGCCACTTTTTAACAGAACATTTACAGGGAACTGTGTATCTAGTGTATATTTGATCGAAGGTGTGTGGTAATAATAATCTATTGAATTCTAACAGCCATATCCATACACAGTTTTAAAACCTATTATAACTATCAAATGTTTAGACCCTTTCTAAATAATTTTGAATTCAGTTTGAGCAAGCAAGAAAGAAGAAAATACTATTATAACTATCAAATGTTTAGACCCTTTCGAAAGACTTGAATTCAGTTTGAGCAAGCATGCAAGAAGACAATATACAATAACTGAAATAGATTTTAATACTGTCTATTTATAATACTGTTAGAATTTAATAGACTATTTCACCCTCACAACATTGTACTTACAATTGTTTAATGTCCAAAATAGACTATTTTTAGAATTCACTCTTCAAATTATTCCATTTGGACTCAATCTTAAGCCTACGCAATTTATTTGTCCTATATTTTTTATCGCAGTGAATGGCGAGACGAGCATGCCGTTCGCCTGATGGTAAGCGATACGACCGCTCATGAACAGTAGCAAAACCCAACACCTTGAATTACAAAGCAATGCTTGGCATTCCACTGCGCTCGCCATCCTGAGACATATGTTAAGTCTGAATATTTCCATTTAAGGGGCTGTAACTTCTCAATTATAATATGTATGTATGTAGATGATTCTTATTCATGTGTGTGATGAGATATGTAGTAAAATAATAATAATTAAAAAAAACAAGACATAGAAATGGGGGATGGGGACGACAGACAATGTTTTTTCTATTACTTACAAGATATTTTAATTTTTAGACTTTTCTTCTTCCTCTATATTAATATCACAATACACATACTTCGAGAAACTACGACAAGCTTGCCGATCTCACAAACACTCAGACCCAAAACGTGGATGTTCACATATGTCATGGTCACACAAATATTGGTCTTCGCGCGGGGATCGAACCCGCGGCCTCTCGCTTCACAGTCGACGTCGAACCAACAGCATCACGGAGGCTGTCGAAACAAACCGCAAAACACATTGAGTAAATAAAAACATATTGACAAAAAAAAACCAATTTATATACAGAAATAAGTTGCTTACCAATTAAAATTATGAAAGTACTCCACGAATTATGAAATAGGCCGTCCAGAGTACTCCATAGCCACTCAAGCCATTATGTAGTAATAAGCATACCATAGACGATAATACAATACAAACTTTACCGTTATTTTATTTCTACAAGGGCAATACGAGTATACCTCTCGTCAGAAAAATCGAAACACCTAGCAAGTTTAAACAGGATATATCAAGACTGCTACCGAAAACGAAGTCGGGTAGTAGTTTTAGTGACTACAAACACAATACAACACAAAATGTTGCAAAGAAACACACCAATTTTTCTTGTGATTTTTTTAAATATCATTTGGGTGGTATAGTTTTAGTTAAAATAATAAATTAAACACTTACGTACCATAGCGTCTTCAAACATAAAAGGGTGTGCACTATTATTTTAGAAAAATAATATTTACCATCCAAATACGACGATAGGAAAAAAAATACAAAAACATGTCGTCGCTGTTTTTTTGGAAATGTTTACTTAGTTGGATTGTGTCTGAAGTCGCTATAACTACCACCCAGCTTCGTTTTCGGTAGCACTCTTGATATACTCTGTATTTTGTAAGGATTATCAGAAAATACACGCACTATAACAGTGCAGGAAAACATCGTGAGAAACCTGCGGACCTAAGCGATTTGTAAGAATTTCTATGATATGTTAAATCGGCCAACCCACACTAGACCAGCGTGGTGTACTGTACTAACCACTCTCAATCGTACTCTCGGTTGTAGAGGAGGCCCGTGCTCTGCAGTGGGACGTAAATGGACTGATACGGCACAACCATGAAAAGTGTTGAGTTCAATCCAGGAGTTTATTCTGAACATAATACTACCATTAACACATGATTAAACTTAAATCTGTTCTACACTAGTACTCCCGAACTTAAAAAGAAAATGAGCAACACCTTATTTTCTCTTCAGCCATAATGTATGATTTGAGGGAGCGATCAGCGAACCAAAGATCACATATAGTAACTGAATAAAGTTACTAGAAGTTAGGTTGTTAGAAAACCTTCCGCCGTGGTGTGAAGAGGCACCTAAGCAGGCCGGCATAATTGTTTCCATTGGCATGGGACTGCCGTCCGATGCCAATGGATACTCTGCCTGGGCGGCATTGGCACTTTCCATCAGGTGCAATGCCGCCACTATGCCAGGCAATTATAAAAAAAAAAAAACTTATATGGTATGAAAGAACTTCTATGGTATGTAAAGTTCGCCAACCCGCACTAGGCCAGCGTGGTGGACTATATGGCCTTAAACCACTCTAAATCGTACTCTCGATTGTAGAGGAGGCCCGTGCTCAGGCAATGGGACGTACATGGCCTGGTACAGTCCATTATCAAAACAGTAAACCCATAAAAAGTATTGATTTCGATTCAGTATATTCTGAACATGACACTATCATTAATTATATTATTTTTTATATCCAACCGAAGTACACATTTAGGTTAGAAGACAATACAAGTGCGATAGATAAGAAACAAGGTCAGATGATAACGGAGAACAATCTCGAAACAATGATCGATTGAGATGCTGTGTTTACGATAAAAAAATATTTCAAACGACCAGTGGAAAAGTCTGTATCATAATCGGACAAGGCACAAGAGGGCACTACATCAAGAGTGGTATAGAGAGCAATTCACATCCACACTAGCCTAAAGCGAGATGGACTGCTCATCAGAATATTTTTGGAACGAAGTTCCTTATCGCGCGTTGCGAATGGGGAACTAATAACTATGGGGGACTACTAATAAGGAACTACTAGATGGAAAAAAATAAGACCAAAAGTTGTAACGGCACTTTAAAACATTTGACAATCGTTTTTTACAATTTTAGTTTGTTACCCTGCTGTTAATCATCAACCCTTCATTTGACTACGTATCTTTGCCAATTATGACTGAAATTGAGCCTACTGATTAAGTTTATATTACATTATATTTGTTAATAATAAAAAAAATATTATAACTTAAAAGAAATAAAATTTTATTACAATTCCTTCACTAATTAATCGAAAGGAACTTCGTTCCATCCGGGTGTCCCTTGACACCTCTCAAGTTTTCTTTTTCATTATTTTGAATGGAAAGCGAGCTTGCCATTAACCTAATATTAAGCGATACGAACGCTCGTGGAGTTTAGCAAAACCAAACACCATTAATTACAAAGAAATTATTGACATTCCACTGCACTCGCCATCCTGAGACATATAGAGCCACAAAGATACCTGGCCCGGTGGCCAAAAGTGGAAACAAATACGTCATTTAGAATGTCAGTCTATCTGCCAGTCGCTGTCATATCGGCCATTAGTTGTTTACTCAATGTATTTATTTTTCCTGCATTATTTAAAACTAGTGAAAATTGCCGAAAACTTTAAAAAGTGATGCTAGGAATGTTAAAC
The DNA here is from genome assembly GCA_023078785.2 of Hyles euphorbiae. Classification (NCBI taxonomy): domain Eukaryota; kingdom Metazoa; phylum Arthropoda; class Insecta; order Lepidoptera; family Sphingidae; genus Hyles; species Hyles euphorbiae. The sequence continues at coordinate 3,441,172 of CM041054.1, read as the reverse complement.
TTCAGGTATTAAATTTTACGTAGGAAGAAAATCGACTTCAGATACCAATAATACCCTTCGAAAAATTGTATCATCGTGTAGCTGTTGCCACAAGTTTGTGTTGTCAGCTTTTCAAAATAAATTCCACGAAAACAGAACTTTGTACGTACTAGTACAATAGATGTTAGTTCATATCCTAAACTAAAATTCATCGTTACGTGCGTGGTGGCCTGTTGGTAAATGGACCACCAATGACCACAACCACATTTCACGGTGGCTGCGGGTTCGAATCTCAGAGTACCCCTCTGACTTTTCGGAGTCATGCGTGTATTGATAGTCAATAAACACACACAAAAACGGTGAAGGAAAACATCGTGAGGAAACCTGCATACCAAAGCGATTTATAAGAATTTCTATGGTACCTGTGTAAGTCCACCAACCCGCATTAGGCCAGCGCGGCGGACTATATAGCCTGTGATATGGCCTAACTACCCTCAATCGTACTCTCGATTACAGAGGAGGCCCGTACCCTCCAGTGGGACGTGTATGGGTTGATACAGATAACTTTTTAAGGGTTTTGACTTCTTTATTTATTTATTTATTTATTAATCTTTTTATACATAATGTTGTATAAAGGCGGACTTAATGCCTAAGGCATTCTCTACCAGTCAACCTTTGGGTGATGCAGAGATTGTACAAAGTAGGTGTTAACAGTATAACGAAGTGCAAATATATATTTATATATATAGAACGAAGTGCAAATATATATTCTTTAAGGGGGAGCGATTGGTTAGAAATCTTGTGAAGGAAATAATATGCATATGAAACTGGTCCACTCATTTTCCCGACACTATTGATCGGATTGAAAAATCTTACTTTACCCACTTTATTGCTATATCTATTTTTAATGGCAACACCAAATTCGATTACAGCGACTCTCTCACCGGGTCAGATAACTTTGTGCCTCTATAAGATGTTAAGTCTCAATATGTCCAGTAGTTACTATGGCTACAATGTCCTACAAACCGAAATACAACAGTCCATTTACACTGCTGTTTAGCGGGAGAAATAGACATTACTGTGGTACCACCAGTTTAGTAGTTAATACAATTACAAAATGAAAATAAATAAAGGGTATTTTACATAAAGCACGCTAAAATTATTATAAGGTAGTATTGGAAACTAATGCTATTTCAAATTAACATTACCACCTTGTACTACAAACATAGACTTAGTTCGGAGAAAATGATAAATATAATAAAGAGTACTATAGATTTTAAGAAGTGGAAAACTCATATCTTACTCTGGACGTCGAACATCTTAACATTCGAAATTCGTATCATTTCATAGAGTAACTCTCCCCACCTACAATTGAGTACAGAAATTCGGTGACTGACGTTGGTTTGCCTCCCATTTCATAACAACGTACCTACCATTAATCCCCAAAGTGCTAGCACCCACCTCGTGGTCGTTGACAGGTGCCCGTCATGTGTCGGCACCCACGTAGTGGGTGTTTGAATATGCTCTCTATTTTCTGAGTATAATGCAATTATTGCGTGCACTGTATTAATTCCAATTATTGTAAAAGTACTATAAAGAATTAAGAATGCTGTACGTTTATAGTTCCGCTGCCCATTTCATATTAAAAACTTTGAATAAACGTCAATTTATGCGATCACAAATTGGCGCGTAATCGTGCGGAGGAAAAAAACGTTTCTAAATTATTTCGTAATAGTTTTTACGTCCAAGTGCTAATTAAAACATGGAAAGGTATGTAATAAATCTTATTAACACATAAAATATATAGTGTGTAATGTTTTAGAGTTATATATTTGATTTAAGTGTCCGCTTGGTTTTGATTTTTTTTAACCATACCAAACATTTAACATTTTGTATTGAAATGCGATTATTATTGCTTTAATTTGAATCCAAATTATAGTTTGTTAGTTGATTTTATCCTGAGGCAAATATATACACACATTAAATAACATTGCATACAAAAAAAACTTGAAAAAAGACTTAAAACTGACCGGCGTTAAAATTTGCAAAATTGCACAAGATGGCGCTGACAAATCTGCCATATTTGTTGATTTGACGTTTACAACACAGGTTAATATACTAGAGGGGACACTGCAAACAAAATGTCTGTAACAAAATGAACGGGCACCGTCCCGCTCCTTCTATTTCTGTCTCTGTCACGCCTACGCAGTAACATCATCTTCTCTCTCGCTTCACTCTGTTCCCGTGTGCACGCACAATACGCAGAGATTTTGTTCCCGATGTCCGCTCTAGTATACCTCAATATACAAAGTTTTTCCTACGAAGCGACTCGTTTCAGTTTTCTCTTTGAAACTGGGTCGGCTTGGCTAAATCTTATTACAACGGTCGGAGGGACGACCGTTCAAGCGGAAAGGGTTAGTCATCGCTCGTGACCTGAGTTCGAATCTAGGTTGGGGATGTTTTTTTTCTTCTACTACAGAACTGTAATTTATAGTACTGTAGTAGAGTATTCAATACCCCTTTTCTCTTCCCATTCTTCTTTCCCGTTTCCCTCCCGATTTGGATTTTGGTTTTGGATAGACCCCCATTTTTTTTAAATTGCTGTGAATGACGAGACGAACATGCCGTTCGCCTGATGGTAAGCGATGCGACCGCTCATGAACAGTAGCAAAACCAAACAAACCTTGAATTACAAAGCAATGCTTGGCATTCCACTGCGCTCGCCATCCTGAGACACAAGATGTTAAGTCTCAATATGTCCAGTAGTTACTCTGGCTACAATGTCCTTCAATCCGAAACACAACAGTGCATTTAAACTGCTATTTGACGGTAGAAATAGACATTGCGGTGGTACCCACCCAGGTACCCACTCACATATGAGAGACCTACCACCAGTAAATATCCACGATCCGAGCGTTGTGTATGTTCATATGCATATATCACTTGCCATCAGGTCACCACTGCTTGCTCTTTTGCGAGACCTATGCAATAAAATTGTATATTGATAGTCAATCACCACGCACTAAAACGGTGAAGAAAAACATCGTGAGGAAACCTGCATACCATGGCGATTTATAAGAATTTCTATAATATGTAAGTCCGCCAACCCGCACTAGGCCAGCGTGGTGAACTATATGACCTAACCACTCTCAATCGTACTCTCGATTGTAGAGGAGGCTCGTGCCCTACAGTGGAACGTATATGGGCTGGTACAGATACCACATTCATAATTTTAAAAGAACTTGTACATCTATTTATATTTCTGTCTTTGGTATACTAATGTTAGCTGATCAACTTAATAGTTCGTAATTTGTAATAATCATATGACTATGTGCTAAGTGCGTGGTGGCCTATTGATAAACGGACCAGTCGCGGCTGCTAACAAGCTCACGGTGGTAATGGGTTCAAATCCCAGGGCATACCTCTGACTTTTCGGAGTCATATGTGTATTGATAGTCAATCAACACGCACTAAAATGGTGAAGGAAAACATCGTGAGGAACCTGCATGCCATAGCGATTTATAAGAATTTCTATAGTATGTAAGTCCGCCAACCCGCACTAGGCCAGCGTGGTGGACTGTACTAACCACTCTCAATCGTACTCTCGATTGTAGAGGAGGCCCGTGCCCTGCAGTGAGACGTATATGGGCTGATACAGATGCAATAAAAAGTAATACGGTAACGAAAAACATCGTGAGGAAGACTACATACTATAGGGATTTCTAAAATAATCTTTGGTAAGTATCTACGTAAAGTCCGCCAACCCGCACTAGGCCAGCGTGGTGGACTATACTAACCCCTCTCAATCGTACTCTCGATTGTAGAGGAGGCACGTGCCCTGCAGTGGGACCTATATGGGCTGATACAGATACCGAATTCATAATTTTAAAAGAACTTGTATATCTATTTATATTTCCGTGTTTGGTATACTGATGTTAGCTGATCAACTTAATGGTTCGTAATTTGTAATAATCATATGACTATGTGCTAAGTGCGTGGTGGCCTATTGATAAACGGACCAGTCGCGGCTGCTAACAAGCTCACGGTGGTAATGGGTTCAAATCCCAGGGCATACCTCTGACTTTTCGGAGTCATATGTGTATTGATAGTCAATCAACACGCACTAAAATGGTGAAGGAAAACATCGTGAGAAACCTGCATGCCATAGCGATTTATAAGAATTTCTATGGTATGTAAGCCGCCAACCACGCACTAGGCCAGCGTGGTGGACTGTACTAACCACTCTCAATGGTACTCTCGATTGTAGAGGAAACCCGTGCCCTGCAGTGGGAAGTATATGGGCTGATACAGATGCAATAAAAAGTAATACGGTAACGAAAAACATCGTGAGGAAGAATACATACTATAGCGATTTCTAAAAAAATATTTGGTAAGTATCTATGTAAATTCCGCCAACCCGCACTAGGCCAGCGTGGTGGACTATACTAACCACTCTCAATCGTACTCTCGATTGTAGAGTAGGCCCGTGGCCTGAAGTGGGACGTGTATGGGCTGATACGGTATATAACTATGAATCATAATGTGTCTATGAGAGTTTAATTAAAGAGGCCTAAATATTAACCAACGTTTATGATGAAATAACAGTCAAGGGTGAGTCGCGCTTACACACTGAATGTTCCGTAGAGTATAAAATAGACCATTTTTTTTTATTATTTAAATTAAACTTTTTTAGATTTACGCGAATGTTACACGTTGAAATAGAACTTTTTTTTTACGGCGGACAGTCCGAAAGAAGCTGTAAGTAAGCTAAAGCTGTATAGTAATGGAAACATCGCGTCGATAAGTTAAAAAAAAAACAAATCAGCGATAAAATTCGTATTTAAAAAAAATTGACTCTAGTAGCTGACATAAATCTTCAATGTTAGTTATTAACAGAACTGTTTTATTTTTCTACTTTCGTCAGTAACTTAATGGAAACGTACGGACTGCTAATCAGATAAATTTCAAGGCATTAATTTTAAAATTAAAAATACTTGATATTCCGAGAAATCCCGATTGAAAAATCTGTATTGCTGAAAATATCAGATGGCTTTTATAGAATATAGCAGTCAGGTAACTTCAGGACTTAAGACAGCTAGAAAATAGATCAAAATATGGATAAAAAAATAGGTCAAAATATACCAACCCGGGTATTGAACCCTGATAATTATTAACGGTATCTTAATTCCTGTTCAAGGATAGTTCCAGCGCGCAATAATTGGCTAAATGAATTAGTAGATGGAGAATAATTGGCCATAAGCATGCGTTTTGAATACATTGCAGTTGCCTGAATATGGCCGTTGACTCATGAATGTTAGATACCTTTATGAAATTGCTAGTTATCTAGTATCGGGGACCTCAACTATAGCCAATATGTACAATACGCATTTTTCAGTAACATATATATCACTACATAGTATAAAACAAAGTCGCTTTCTCTGTCCCTATGTCCCTTTGTATGCTTAAATCTTTAAAACTACGCAACGGATTTTGAAGCGTTTTTTTTTAATAGATAGAGTGATTCAGGAGGAAGGTTTATGTGTATAATACGTGCATATTATTGTAGAGAAATCTATATGCACCCGGGCGAAGCTGGGCCGGGCCGCTATAACTTATATCTCTTTATGGACTGTAAGGCGACACTGATGTCCTGTCAATCCTGTAGTACAAGAATACCGTATTTTGCGAGGGACGACACATTCGTCCTCAAAGCTTTGAATAGTAAAGTTCCAGTTAGCTATTTTATATTGTATTTGTATAAGCTTTGGTATACACAAGTTATTTGTATCTTTAAGATTGTATAGACGTAGATAAATGAAAGTAAATTGTTATTTTTGCTAACTCGTTTTCTGATTTCTAATACATACGACCATTTTTCACATCTAAAATTACACACACAAAATTGACTGTTTAAGTTTCTTTAAATGGGTTCGTAGAAAAATCACTCCTTCATAGATTACACGAAATCGTATAACAATATTAGCCGATCGGCTTTGTGAATCACAATTGGAAAATTTAGCTTATTTATATAACTTGTGAAATGTTATTATCAACTTCACATTCTATTTGTGACTGCTATTGCTAATTATTCCAACACTAATAGGAACAATATGTAAACAGTATAAAATAATTAAATTATAAACGTACCCGGATATTTATACTCCTAAAAAACCTTTGTTCTACAAGCACATACATCAAAAGAAATTGTTTGTCGTATAAAATAGCTATAAAAGTTTTGTTAATAAACTTTGTTTTACAACAAAACGAATGATCAAAAGACATCATAGAGCTTTATAAAAAGTACTGAAGAACTGCAAAAATCCATGCATAGCCTCTGTGACCCAATTGGTTAGACGCCGACTTTGAAACTAGAGGCCTCGGGTTCGATCCCCACAGCGTGACAAATATTTGTGTGATCCACAGGTATTTTTTTGGGGTTTGCGAGAGCGAAAAGTTTCTCGTAGTTTCTGATACACGACACACGGCTCGATCTTAGTGTGGGGTCAGGACTATGTATGTGACTGGTGTATTTATTTATTAAAACTCACGCCTGGAGTGGGTAGGCAGAGGTGGTAACAGGACACCAACTTTTCGCCTAGTGCGGACATTTTTTTTGCCTTTTACGAACAAATTTTGCAATTATATATTTTTTATTAAATTTTTTGAGAACGTAGTTTCCCAGACCTATACGAAAACCAGTATTCCAAACAGTGACAGCAATAAAAAGAAAAGTAAATATAAACCACTATATTACTATATTGTCTAGTTCTGGGACATCCCGTGGATGAAACGCATAACGCAAGACCCAAAACTGGACATTCTCATATAGAAATTAATAAACGTAAATTACTAATGTCATAGGAAAGACTTATATTTTTAAATACGAGTACGTATATTCATTTGCAGTTACATCATGTACTGAACAATGGCGATTGTTTGACTAAGTGTATCGGTATAATTTCAATAAACACAATAAGTCACTTGACTCAATATTTTATTATTTTAAACTATGAAATATATGATCATAATTTATAGTGGATTTGTGGATTAAACTATAAAATAATATCTGATCAAATGATATGAAATATCTAGACTGCATTGTTCGCTATCAGAAGCATTGCAGTCATTTTACCATATCCAACTAAAATTATGCCTTAACATGAGAAAAGTGCGTGGTGGTCTGTTGGTAACGGACCAGACGCGACTGCCAACATGTTCACGGTGGTCACGGTTTCAAATCCCAGGGCACTCTAACTTTTCCGAGTCATGTGCGTATTGATAGTCAATTATAACAGTGAAAGAAAACATTGTGAGGGAACCTACATAATATAGCAATTTGTGAAATTTCTATGGTATGTAAAGGTTGCCAAACCAGCGTAGTGAATGTACTAACCCCTCTCAATCGTACGCTCGATTGCAGAGGAGGCCCATGTTCTGCAGTGCTATAATTTTTTTCAATTGTAATTAATGGCGAAATAAGCAATCAATACAACCGCTCATGTGCAGTAACAAAACCAAACACCATTAATTAGAAACTCGAACAAAATAATATATTTACACTGCTGTTTAGCTGGAGTAATAGACATTGCGGTAGTACCATCTACCTAGGTGGCCTCTCTGTGTCTCTCACATAAGAGAGACCTACCAGTTAAAAATATAAAAAATACAAAATATACATTCCAATGAACATCTAAATATGTCCCATACCATACACAAAGCTACAACAATGACACAATTCTTTACACCTACTACAGAAACTGTATATTAATTGAATTAAAATGAATCTTGTTACAAGTTGTTCGGTGTACACTTATTGTGTACGAAGACAATTTAAAATGGTATGTGTGCATGTATGTAACAGCAAGTAAATTTGTATTTTTTTTATTGCACTGAATGACGAGACTAGTATGTCTTTCACTGATGGTAAGCGATATGACCGCTCATGGACAATAGCAAATCCAAACACCTTGAATTACAAAGCAACGCTTGGCATTCCACTGTGCTTGCCATCCTGAGACATAATATGTTGTCTCAATATGTCCAGTAGTTACTCTGGCTACAATGTCCTTCAATCAGAACCACAACAGTACATTTACAGTGGTGTTTGGCAGGAGAAAAAGACATTGCAGTGGTACCTTCCCAGACGGCCTCTCACATAAGACCTACCACCAGTGAGGATTTTATTTCTTGAGGGAGACTTATGTTCTACAGTGGACTTCCTGTGGCTGAAGGGCGATAGAGTATTTTTATTATCAGCTTTAATACTGCAGTTGCTTAGATAACACCTGTGAAACTAGAAGGCCACGGATTCAATCCCCACACCGAAACAAGTGTTGCTGTTCTGTATCAGCCTATACTTATAGAGGAGGCCCGCGACTCCTCTATATTTAAGAGTATGCAGATTGACGGACTTTTACATACCATAGAAATTCTTAGAAATCACTATGATATGCAGTATTTTGCCAATCCAAAGGTATTTGTTTAAGTCGGGGTGTTTGAGAGACCAAATAGTCTCTCATAGTTTTTGATGCATGACACAAGACTCAATCTTAGTGTGGAGTCAGAAATATGTATGTGACTGTTAGGTGTATTATTTAATAATTGGCTTATGAAATTATTTGCTGGTTATCAAAATATTTTGTTCCTAACTAAGTGGTTAGCCAATTATTTTATCTATTGTGTAAAAATTTGATCTTTGCTTTGTCATTCTCTAAAGTTGCTATGAAAGGTAGAAAATTTGTGTTATCAGAATCTAGGCGTATGTTAAGAATTGATACTCAATCTAGAGAGTATTTTAATTACTGTCATGTGAAATGCAGTCACTTTTCTAAGCCGGGATGGAAAAATAATAAATTCATCAAGGCTTTTTTACTAACAGAGAAATTAATTAAAATTGAGACTGATTTTAGCCATATTAAAATAACTAAAACTAAATGAATGAAATGTATTGGAAAAATATTAAGCTTTAATGGCAAGAACTATGATGGTATATCAACTTATTAGAAAAGAAAATCATCATCATATTAATTATCTTAATGACCAACTTATTGTGCAAAATGCATAAGAGTAAAAATAATGATATACACATTTTTGAGAAAGCTTATGATAACAAGCTTAATTTGCAGTAATTAAAAATTAAATATTATATTTGTAGAAACATGAAAGTAACCTGTTCCATGTAAAATAAAAATGAATAGTTGTATCCATAAGAAAATGTATGTACAGTTTAAAATTTACTTCATATAATCATGCACAATAATAATGTAGTTTAAAATACTATTACTTGGTAAACCTAAAAAAGGTATATCTTTTTAGGTGTTGTTAATACTAATTAATTAATTAGACCAATGAGTTTAGAATGTACTTAAAAAATAGTTGAATTTTAATGGAAATGGTAATAGAAATAAACATATTAATTTAGGAATATTTTATGGATGCATAATGAACAAATGAATATGGTTTTAAATGGATATATGTCTATAACATTGCACATATTTTTTTATAAATTAAAATTAATAGTTTTCTACAATCTATACAGCATTTTAAGCAGTACGCACAAAATAGTTCGTTCTGATATAACTGTAACTATTTTTATGATAATTTTATCAATAATGAGATCACATGAATGCATTATCGACTCGCAAAACGCGATAAATTCAATAATTCAGTGTAAAAACCAACAGACCATAGAGAAGCCGGGAAATGTCCTCAAAACCTATTTGTTTAACCATAAAATGTAAACAACGATAAATTAAAAAAATACTCACAAAACGTGAGGACGATGGTCAAAGTCTTTTTTTCCTGAATTTCTCCTTTATGCCGCCGACGCACATTTTAATACGATGTTTTCGTCCACAAGCCACTTAGCGAAAAACATCCAATTAGTATCAATTCCGTCTTCCGAACACAAAATAGTTGGGTTCAACATGAAAAAAACCACCAACACACGCGTTCGCGATGTGCCCGATTATCGAAAAAGATAAACAGTCTATTGCTCTAATTACGGCATCGAGTTTGTCGATGTTGAAATAATATTTCTTATTGAAATTTACAAATGCGTGAAGGCACAAATTTTATCCATTTTCCTGATTCTGACGTGAACGCGTAGGGTTGTATATTGATTGTTAAGAAATAGTCGATTATCGAAACGAACGGCAAATTGTCATATATAAGCGCATTGTACCAATTTTAATTCTTTAAAAAATCATATAAAATATCGGTTTATTTTTAATTAAATTACGACTAGTTAGTCCGTTTCAAAACTATGTAAATACATTTGTAAGTAAATAAATAAATTCCATCAGTATTAATGTAATACCAGATAATCGACTAAATAATCAAAGTTAACCTAATTATCGAACCTACTGGAAGCACAAAAGGAAAAAGTACCATAGACAAATTAATGAACATTCCTCGTGATTCATTCAAATAATTCAAACATAAAACTACTAATTACTTTCATAAAATATTAATGTTATTATTTCAAATGTTAAACGGATAATCTACCTATAATAAATCAATTCATATCCAACAGCATCCGGGCCCAGTTTGTTATTATAGCTGGGTTTGAATTGAGGTCGCTTATTCGATTCCCGTACCGAGACACTATATATTTGTGACATTGGTTGTAGACTTGTCATATTTTTTTGCATCGTAGGCATCAGACCAAGAAGCTTATACATCAGACCATTCAAACAGACGCTACAAGAGACATATCAATTTCAAAGGTCTTGGAGACCGGAAACAAATACGAGTGATTAAAATAAATGTTTGTCTCTGCGAGGGGATTAAACCTGCGCCTTCTCGACTCTCGTCACACTCTCGTGTCACTGTTGGTGTTCCCTTTGGTGTTACTGACTGCGCCGCAGAGTCTGTCAAATCAATTTGCGTATTAACAACAATAATTCAAACCATATTAAAACATACTTGCATCAGTTTTATGTCTGTAGTTGCAATAATGGTTTGAGGCTGACAATTTACCGAATCACCATACGTCTCCATACAAACCTTGAGTGAACTCTCTATGGACAAAAGCTAATTGAGCTGAATCAGTGTAGTCTGTGAACTGTCTAATAAGGAGGAAGATGTTGTCGGTTTGAACCTTAGAGTAAGTTTGAACAATAGTAAGAATGCGGTGGCGCGGCGTGAGGCTAGCGCAAGCGCGATCGAGTTGCTAAGTACGCCTCTCTCATAGAAAGCTATAGTCAGGGTCATCTAATTTCTGGTGATCTGAAACACAGGCCCTGCCTATATCAAATACCAGTCTCACATCCAATATGTACTATTTAACATGTTTGTACCCTTTTTCTGTATAAAAGAAATACATCAATATTATTATTATTATTCAATTTCTATGCATGTTGTGACGCCTGCAGGTAGTGCATGTCGGGGTGTTCTTATGTAAGGCTCATATGCTAAATAATTGTAAATCGGCCGTCAGTAATGTACGGGTAGTTGTAGAAGTAATTTTATTAAAGGAAACCCGATTGTGGTTCTATTCCACTACCCACAGTCAGAGTAAGGGTTATGCTCCCACATGACAGTTTGCAATATAAAGCGCGTCCGGACCGTAGACAAGGGATATTCGAGATCCAACAGTCGGCTGTGAAACAGTGATAAACGCGTGTTTACTAAAGTGTGTGTGTAAAGTAACAAGTTGTCGCAGATATTCGGATAAACCGTTAATCCGTTAATTATAACGTGTGGTGATAATTATAATTGAATAATTAACACAATGGATTTTATTACCGTCATCCTACATGCATTTAGCATGTTACCAAATTATAAGTTTATTAGGTATACCAAATTATTAACAATGTTATAACCATTTGATGTCCTTAAATAAATAAAAATAAAAAAATCCTATGGTATAATTGTTCATAGGCAGTAATAATTATTTACTATCAACTTAGCCCCTTAATTATTTTATTTTGTATTCCTTCTGCTTGTACTTTAGTTTTAGTGTTTTGTATGTCTTTCTTTTTTGAAATAAAAGTTTATTATTATTATTTATTTATTTTGTGTGTAATTATGTATTCAGTATTGGTTAATATCATGGACGTTAATATATACACTTGACATGCCTGAAGGTTCAATAAATAAAAATAAACGATTTCTTTCAGATAGCATGATTTTTATTTCCGTTGCCTACTATTTTCATTAAAATAAACTTGACCATAACTTCGGCTGTATTGATTTGTCCTTTGCTTTTGCGCATAAAAACATGTTATTTTCAATCAAATGTCAAATTTGCTGTCAAAACCAATGATTATAGATTATAGAGGATGAAACATAAGGTCACGTGACGCGTACCACTTTGATGAACTAAAATGGCGGCGGCTCCGCCCCTAAAAATAGTGATACGCTAGTACCCAATTTTCTATCGATATCGATCATCAACAGTGGCATACGAATAAAATTAATATAACATTTTTAATTTTCGCTTTATATGTCAATTAAGTTTAAACAGGGGATTTTAGGATTTGACAGTAGTCATTAAAAATTAAATCCGATAAAAATGTCAAGGTTTTGATATTTTTTTCATGCTATGATTTATTCCATTGGTAAGTTTTACCTGATGATTGGATTGGATTTTTCAAATAATACACACGTAAGATAAAATACAACTTTATTAATATCTAGAATTTGCTTGCGACTTCGAGTAGTATTGCCACACTTTTCTCCTTAAGCACCAATTTTCACCATATCAATATTTTTTTGCCAAAATATAACTAATATCTAAAAAAAAACAGACATTTAGCAACAATGAAAATATGAACACTAAATTAACAACTTAAATATATAAATAGAAATATCTACACAAAACTAACAATTAAAATGTAAAAATAGAACTTAAACAATTAACTAAATAAACTGATATTATTGTGTTCTGTGATATGAACCATTGTAATTTTAAATGGCGATATAAAAGAAGATAAAAGACAGTTCGTGTTGCTGACGAAGTTTCTTGCGCCGTTTCTTCTACACAGCTACAACACGTTCCGAAGCGGTGGTAGCAGAAATGAACAATCCAATAGATCTTTTGAAAGACTATTTGAATAAAGAATATTTTAATTTTGATTTTGAATAAAGGAATTGTAGCGGAGATCTCGAACGAAGGCAGGAAATCAGCACTAGAAAAAAAAATATTTTTCAAATCAATCAATCAAACAAAAAATACATAAGGTACATACATACATAAACATATAAGCGGTGAATAATGTGTACTATAGATTTTAATTTATGTATAAATATTGACTGCCTCGGTGGCGTAGTTGTACTATGGTACGGTTACAAAGCTGAGGTCTTGAGTTCGAATCCCGGGTCGCGCAAAGTGATATCGGCTTTTACTATTCATTATCAGCACAGTCAGGAATTTGTGCCCGATATGGCGATAGGCTCGCCACCTACAACATCGTAGGACGGAACATACAAGGCGAAATGTGGGTGTCCTGGTTGCACCTCTGCCTACCCCTTCTTGGAAAAAGGCGTGAGTTTATGTATGCATAAATATTAATATGATAAATGTATTTGTAACAGAACTAATAAAAAATGCAACTGCTACATAAACAATAGTGATGTGATGTATTAAACATTTTGAGGTTCTTGAGTGGAGGCCACGTACAGGCAAGCGAAATGTCGGACGCCCGACTACAAGGTCAACGGACGATCTGGCTAAGGTTGCAGGAAGTCGCTGGATGCAGGCCGCTTCCAACAGGTCATTGTGGAGATCCTTGGGGGAGGCCTATGTTCAGCAGTGGACTTCCTGTGGCTGAGATGGATGGATGGAAACATTTTGATCTTAATGTGGGGTCAGACTATGTATGTGACGGTTGGTTGAATTTATTTCTTTGATATTCCTAAAAATATACTAATACTTTACAATTATCGTTACTATTTTAGTCGCCATAATATAAATATATGACCAACTAATACTAATTTACATGTTAAAACCGTTACAAGGTTATACCTGTCGAGACAAACACCCAGTTGCATCTAATACATTTCGTTCATTATTACGTTGCACCATTCTTGGCTAAAATCAAAAATACCTATCAGGATATTTAATACATACCAAATAAAATAAAATAACATAGGTAGATTTTTATTGCTATTATTTGACTGAGGAAAATCATTATGTCTCACTTAGAATTCAATCAATGAATATAAAAGTGTTGGTTAAGATAAACAATTATAATAATTAATAATAAAATATAAAACTATTTCTGTTCATTAAAAGGTTCTCCAGAACATTAGACAATAGACTACCAATTGTCCAAATTATCTTGCATGTCATCTTTGTTATTGATTAACAGTTGTATTATTAATAGGATTATTAGATAAAATATCATAATTACTACAATTTCACTTACCGGAAATATTGTTGGAAAGCTGTTTTCTTTTTCAAAATGTAATGATCAAATAAATGTATTTATTGCAGGGTTCCAATAGCTTCCAATTTTTTGTATCCATTTTGTCCTGGTTTGTATGTTTATAGGGAATCTAAAAAATATTTTTAATTTCACTTTGTTTGTCGGTCTGAATATATATTTAAATACAAACTATTTTTTTCTTTTTTTGAAAAATAAAGATCAAAATGTTTAAAAATGATAATATCGATATGAATAATTTCGTATCGAATCCACTCATCCCTAAACTTGTGTGTAAACAAACAATGAGGTTGTTATTTACACTACTTGTATAAATAACGCCTAGAAGAGTCTAAAACTTAATCAACAAGATCCAAATACATTTATAAATGATAAAAATAAACCCAAAATGTAAATTTAGCACATATTTGTTAGTAGTTCGTAAAAACAGTTACTAACCTATGAAAAGAAATGTTAGGGTCCTTTTTGCTTGAACTCGACTCGAATCCTTTAACACAACACTGAGGCATTTTAAAAACTTAACAACTAAACTAATAAGCAAACTAAACAAACTTAACAAACGAGATTAACCAATGAATAATCCGAAATTCTTTGATTGTGCAGATTTGTTTACTCCGATTGACAGATAACGCCACAGTTTGACATTTCATGCAGTTTTTGGTTTAATAGTCTGTGGTTTCGAAAGCATAACTAAAATGGCGTCATTTTGGTCTATGGGCGGTCCCAGTGTGGTTAGTGAACAAAATATTGCCATATTCGAAACAAAGGAATTATTATTTGTCTCTTTCATTAAGGGACAAGGCAGCTTTGTGTAAATGAGACAGATACATAAATGTACATTCCGCGTCGATATTCTTAACATAACTATAACTTGACATATATAGCTACTTTTGTGCGTGATCCTCTATATATCTTTTATCATTGGTCAAAACCTTCGTAAATGTTTTGTTGTGCATAAATTAAAATAATATTTTTATAACTCATAAAGTTGATAAAATGGCACAATCCTTAGTGGAATACGGTGCTGGGGAAGAGAATTTGCGAGTACTATCAGTGGAAATGTTGTGCATTTGTTGTCTGGCGCAGGATGTGCCCCTAATCCACTTGGTTACATGTAAACATAAAAGTTTTTTAGAGATTTACTGTAAATATAAGGTAATATGAGGTATTTTTAAGTATATAAATGCTTTTAAAACATAAGACATATGGCATTAATTCACGCTAAGTTTATGGTGTCTTGTAACAACGTGATTATTTAACTTGAATAAAAAATACAGTATTGTTGAGTATAATTATTAAATAAATAACTAAATAAAAATATAATCCATTGAAAAAAATATATATTTAAAATATGTAACATAGTAAATGGGTCCAAAAATTCTTATAAAAATATTTTGCTCTGTATTAAAGTTTAGCCATAGCATAAATAATAATAATAAATAATAGTGTATAATTTATTTTCAGATGGACATTCAAGATTGTCTGATCTGCCACATGTGTCATGGACTATTGAGAAAAATTGATCTTTTTGTACAGCAAATCAGCAGGAGTTTAAATGTTATGAATGAAAAGGTAGGTATTATTGGTTATCTATAATAATTATTAATACATATATGTATAATACTTATATAAAGATATATTACTCTTAGTTTACTTTAATGTAAGGTGCTTATTTTTGTATATGTATTGGTGGAGGCTTGTTGTCAGCATTTTCTTCTATATTTCATTTATTTCTACTCATATTTATAATTTGTCTGTTAGCCTTCCTAAAATAAAAAAAAAATAAAATAAAAATAAAATAACTTATTTATTTTCTCCAGGTCATAGAGTTACTAATATGACTTTATTTTGGCTTAATATCTTTTCCTCCTGATAAAAAAGGCAGTCTGCCGCATCAATCAACGTTAGACATTGGGGAAATGCCAGCGCTCATAAAACTCGTGTGGTAGAGCTTAAACATGTAATTCTACCCGTACATAAAATAACACAATCATGACTATAATGCTTATAAACTAAAAACCATTGACAGAACCAAATATTTATGTGAACACAGGTATTAGTTTAAAAAAGTCTCTCACAAGGGTGGATACAGCTTTTACGCCGAGGGGGGGGGGGGGGTCCACATTATAGTTCATGTTTGATTTTACGCCAGGAAAGGGTCATATAGTTCATGTCAGAACACTGGGTCCGATTTCAATGCTCCAATTCGTAATAATGACTTTTTACAAGCATGATTTGTGAACACACACATACTTTTTTACTTTATTTATAGACATACAAAGAATTAAATGTGCTTATAAATGTTATCAACAAGATAATTAATAAATTTTGACAATCTGGGACCAGCCCAGGAGGTGGGTCATGACCCCCATGACCGCCCCCCTGGGTCCGCCCTTGGTCTCTCATAGTTATTGATACCCACAACACAAGACACAATTTTAATGTGGAGTTGGGACTATGTATATGACTGTTGGGTGTATTTATTTATTTCAGGTATCACAAAATCACATCCAATATTACCAAACTACACAAGTGGAATTGCTCTCAGTAGATCCAGATGATGGGTTATCCCAGGAAGGGTCTGGGAGTAAAGAGTACCAGGAGATAGGAGTAAGGGATGACTTGGATATGGAACAGTTTGAGAAGAGAAATGATGTGGACGGGTCAGATATGAACAGTCTACAGGTAAGCTTAAAATTCAAAATATTTAGTGTTATGATTTGGTAATCACAATTTCTATATAAAGTCCACCAACCCGCACTAGGCCAGCGTGGTGGACTCTACCAACCTTATCTTAATCATACTCTCGATTGTAGAAGACGCCCGTGCCCTGCAATGGGATGGTTCCTTCGCTTTAAACGGTAGGTCTCGCACATGTAGTGTAGGTACCGCAATTTCTATTCCTCCAGCCAAACATCAGTGAAAACGCACCATTGTGTTCTGGTTTGGAGGACATTGTAGCCAGAGTAACTATTGGACATATTGAGTCTTAACATCATATATCTCAGGATGGCGAGCGCAGTGGAATACCAAACGTTGCTTTGTAATTCAAGGTATTGTTTGGTTTTGCTGCTGTTCATAAGCATATGACGTCGAAAGGCATGTTCGTCTTGCCATTCATAGCAAAAAAATGTTCTCTATTAACTGTTATATTTATCGTGTATTATAAAAAATAAATAAATACTTTGTTATTCAAAATAATTGATCCTATTCTAGGGCCCTACTCTGAAAATCCGATACGAAGTTCGAATCTTCGGACGATCGAAGTTTAGGACGATACGAATGTACCTACATATACTTATGGTCGTTACTGACTTATGGTCGTTACCATAGACTTCTACAGAGTAGATACATTGGTATCCTCATAAACTTCGATCGTCCGAAGATTCGATCTTCGTTTCGGATTTTCAGAGTAGAGCACCTTAAGCCTTGGACTAATGTTAATCCGTTGTTCGTCCGGGTTTATTTATAAGACCGTATGTGTTCACAATATATCTTATTTTTTCAGACCACTAGCACTACAAAACTTGACACATATAATAATCATATGTCTCCTAAGGAAAATAAGCTGGATATAACAAGGTATGTACAATTTATATTTTTTGTATGCAATATCTGTATACCGGGTATATCAAGACTGCTACCGATAACGAAGCCGGGTGGTAGTTTTAGTGACTAAAAACACAATGTGATTAAAAATTTCGCAAAGAAACGCGACTTTTTTTTTTTTAAATGTCGTCGAGTTTAAGTGGTAAATCCATAGTTTTTGCTAAAATTATAATTTGAAGTCTCGTGTACCATAGCGGCTTTAAAAATAAAAGGGTGTACACCATTATTATAAGAAAAACGATGTATTTTCAAACCTAATTCGACTATAGAAAAAAAATAACAAAAAATAATCGTCTCAATTTTTTTCACAAAATTTAGTTGCATTGTATCTGAAATCACTAAAACAACCACCCAGCTTCGTTTTCGGTAGCAGTCTTGATATACCTTGTATAATTATAGTTTTATCTTAACTAGAATTATAAAGAGTAAACATTGGATTGTTTGCATTGAATACGCTCTGAAACTGCTGGACCAATTTGAATAATTATTTCTTCATTAGCAACATACATTGTCCTTGATGAGCATAGGCTATAGTAAATTTTCAGAAACGAGCGCCCGGTTGGATTCCGGCCGGACCGCTAGATTTTACTAAACAACTGATTTATTCAGAACTTCTTAGTCTAGTCAGGCATTGATTTAAAAACTAAAGATAGACCCTTCAGTACATTGGGTACGTCAAAAAGATGGCTGTGAAAATAGCGCCATCTGTTAGAATTTTACGTCAATGGCGGCCATGACATCGTTTTTGAATAATGCTAAAATACATGTTATATTGACTTAAAGTAATATAATTTTTACATAGCGGTGATAAAAAATGTTATCTTTTTTTTGTGAAGTTTCGGTTATCTTTATTGCACCCACGCACGATACAATTAGGCATTTGTAGACGACTTATAGACCGGTGCGCTGTGACGTCATAACCGCTGCACTAGTGCTGGGGACCACTTTCGTGACAACACTTTTCTTGCTCTCCGCCCCGTCCATATATTTTACGTCAATGTAGTCAGGTCAGTTTTTTTCGTAATCCAAACTTCATCATCATCATCATCATCATCATCATCAGCCCGTTGCAGTCCACTGCTGGACATAGGCCTCTCCCAAGGTACACCACAGAGCCCGGTCTGTAGCTTTACGCTTGGCAAACGTAGCGTGGGACGTCCTCTGGCCAGATGGCGGGATGACTTGCAGAAGAGGCCCGGCAAGAACTGGATCCAAACTTCATCTTCGTCTTTTTCTTTGCTCTTTCCCACTTTATGTGGGGTCGGCTCTCTTATTATGCCTTCGACAAGTGGTTCTATCTAAGGTTGTCGGATCAGGAACATTATTTTTTTGCATGTTTTTCTAAAAATATTTAAAGCAAATTAAATATTTAATATATTTTTAGCGACACAATAAAACTGAAACAAAATACAACGGAATTAAATATAATATGCCCTGATGAATCTTGTCAACATCCAGAAGGATATCACGCACATTATGATAACCATAACGAACATGATCAATATAATGATAATGATGCGTACGACACTAATCATTACGACGAATATTTTGAAAATGGAACGAAATCACAAGACATTAATGACTATGATACACAGATTTATAACGATAATACAAATAACGATAATGGAAGTGATGTGAAAAATGAAAATAAAATAGAGGAAAAGAAAAAAAAGAAAGGTAAAAAGTTAAAAAGCGGGTTTAAGAAGATAATATTGTCTTTGGAAGAACAGAAAGCTGAGTTAGAAGCTAAAAGAAAAACGAAGAAATATCTTGATGCTGAGTTTAAATGTTATAATTGTGCTTTAGGGTTCTTATTTAAAGATACTTATCAGGCGCATATGATGAGGCATGAAGAGGTATGATATTTTCTACATTTTAGTTAGAAACATAGAGAGTATTAGAAACATAGAAATAAAAAAAATATAGAAATGAAATAAAATATAGTAATTAAACCTTTTTGGTCAGTTTATATAATGGTAAAATACCATCCTTGGTGAGTTGTTTAAGTATTGTAAATTCAGAGTACATCGAGACTGTTACCGAAAACGAAGCCGGGTGGTAGTTTAAATGACTTCCGACACAATGCAACAAAAAAAAGTTGCAAAAAAAGCGACAATGTTTTTTCGCTATTTTTTTTTCCTATGGCCATATTTGGGTGGTAAATACATTTTTTTCCTAAAATAATAGTGTATGCCCTTTTATATATAAGTACTCTAAGGTATAAAAGAGTTTAAATTATTATTTTATCAAAAACTATGGATTTACCACCCAAATATGACGATATTAAAAAAATCATAAAAAAAAATTGTCGCGTTTCTTTGCAAAATTTTTAGTTGCATTGTGTTTGTAGTCACTACAACTACCACCCGGCTTCGTTTTCGGTGGCAGTCTTGAGATAGCCAGTATAATATAATTATAGCTAAAAATCATTATATTATGTACATTTGTATCTTCTCAGTTAACAATGAATGGCAGGTTTTAAGTCTGAAAAAAGCAACAATACGATTCATTTAAATGAATTAACAATGCATCTGTATAAAGCTCGATCCGACCTACTAGTGACCTAGTATGTCATATATTTGTGTTGGTAAGGGGCCGTCCATGAATCACGTAACGCTCGAATGGGGATGAGGGGGGGGGGGGTGTACAAAAGATCACGAAATATCACAAGGGTGGCGGGCGGTCTAGTAAGATATAATGTGTATTTTTCGACACATAATTTTGATAAAAATGCTACATAATAATATATTTTTCGCATGGTCCTTAATTTGAGAACAAACATGGATTAAACTTTATACCACGTATTTAAAGATAATATTCTAAAATTTGAAGATTTATTTATATGTATTAAAAATACACGTGACGTTTGATGGGATTGGTAGTCTTAAATATCACTAAAGGGGTGTGCGGGTCGAAATATTTTAAATAAAAGATCCCGTGATTGATGGACGGCCCCTCACTAGTTTTTCTATAAATATTTCACATTTTGTATCCCCAGTCCAACGGCGAGTACAAATGTCCCACATGCACGCTCCGTTTCGCGTCCCCCGCGGTATTGCGTGCGCACGCGCAGTACCACGGCGTGCGCGTGCGCTGTCGCCGGTGTGATGCGCACGCGCATGCCCGCCACGCGCGCGCGCACGCCTGTAACGCGCGCGACACCGCGCCGTGCCATCTGTGCGCTAGAGTGTTCAAGTAGGTGGACTGTTTACTGTTAAAATATTTTTTAATTGCAATGAGTAGCTAGTAGACTGTTTACTATTCAATAGGTTTTTTTTTAACTTTTATTGCAATTAATGGCAGGATGAGCAAGCCGTTCGCTTGATGGTAAGCGATACGACTACTCATGAACAGTAGCAACATTCCACTGCGCTCGCCATCCTGAGACATAAGATGTTAAGTCTCAATATGTCCATTTACTCTGGCTACAATTTCCTAGAAACCGAACCACAATAGTAAAACTTTACTGCTGTTTGTTGAAAGTTACATTACAGGAGGAGTTGGATATTTTATTTTATTTAATTAATAACTAATACAAACGTATTACAAGTATTCGAATAATCCAATCATAAACTCAAGTAAGTTTTACCATACATCACGATCATCCACAAAATTGTGAAAAAACATACTTATTAACACTACAAATGCATTAAAAGT
Organism: Hyles euphorbiae; assembly: GCA_023078785.2. NCBI lineage: Eukaryota > Metazoa > Arthropoda > Insecta > Lepidoptera > Sphingidae > Hyles > Hyles euphorbiae. Next base: position 3,419,537 of record CM041054.1, on the reverse strand, counting down.
TAAAATAATTATACAAATAATGTTAAGGGTAGCAAGCAATTAATGGAATATCGGTCACAGTGCTGTAAAATAAATAAATAAATAAATTATTGCCAGTCCATAATTGTTACAGAGACGCTAGTGGTCTTCAGCAGCACATAAAAAGGTTCCACCAGTCTAAAAACAGTCTTCGCAGCTATTCCTGTAGTGTTTGTGGGAAGAGTTACAACAATCAAGCCGCTGTTAGGACGCATATGATGTAAGTGTATCCGGCTTGAAGGACCAATAAAAATTGTAACCTACCCTCTGATATGATCCGTCCTAAGCGCAGCGTAGGACGTCCACCCACAAGGTGGTCAGACGACCTGGTGTCGGTCGCGGGACGTCGCTGGATGCAGGCTGCCTCCAACAGGTCTCTGTGGAAATCATTGGGGGAGGCCTATGTTCAGCAGTGGACTTTCTTTGGCCGATGGATGGATGGATGGACCCTCCGTTAAACATTTTGCTAAATGCGTTCTAAGGATAGTTTCGGAATTATTAATACGCATATGATGTAAGTATATCTGGCTTGAAGGATCAAAAAATTTTTTAACCTACCCTCTTGTAAACAATTTGCTAAATGCGTCCTTATAACAGTCTACGAAGCTATTCTGGCAGTGTTTATGGAAAGAGTTAAGTCATAAGAGGTTAAGTCTCAATAACTCAATAACTATGGTTACAATGTCCTTCAAACCGAAACACAAAAGTGCATTTACACTGCATAGAGATATCAGAATATGTGTCTATTTATTGTTCCAGAAAACACCTAAACAGAAAATTCACATGCGACCGCTGTACAGCGACATTCAGCAGTCCGTACACGCTGAACCAACATAAAAAGAAACACGACGCTCCGCCTGAGCAGCACTACTGCGAGATATGCAAGATCGCGTACAGTAGTAGGAAGAGCCTGCTGGCACATAGGAGGAACGCTTTGGTGCATCAGCAGACTGTGTGAGTATATACATACATTACATACATACTTATTTATTATTTCATTTAAATATTTATTGTACACAAACTTATACTACGATACAGAAAAAAAAGTACAAATGGCAGTCTTCTCGTCCTATACCAACGTCTAGCTAAATAATATTAATTAATTAAATGCATATGCAAACACACTATACATACATATCAAATAGACACAAATACACATATTTATATACCGGGTATATCAAGAGTGCTACCAAAAACGAAGCCGGGTGGTAGTTTAAGTGACTACAAACACAATGTAACTAAAAATTTCTCAAAGAAACGCGACAATGTTTTTTTATTATTTTTTAAATATCGTCGAGTTTAGGTGGTAAATCCATAGTTTTAGCTAAAATAATAATTTAAACTCTTTTATACCTTAGAGTCTTTATAAATAAAAAGTATACACTATTATTTTAGGAAAAAAAATGTATTTACCATCCAAATACGACAATATGAAAAAAGTAACAAAAAAAATTCGTCGCTTTTTTTGCAACATTTTCTGTTGCATTGTGTCTGAAGTTGGTAAAACTACCACCCGGCTTCGTTTTCGGTAGCAGTCTTGATATACCCTGTATATGCATACATACTTACCTACTTACATACATACAAACATACATACATACTAGGGATGTTGCGGATGTCGATTTTTTCACATCCGCGGATGCGGATGCGGATGCGGATTTTCAAAGGCTCACATCCGCGGATGCGGATGCGGATGCGGATGTTTAACATCTCATATAAATATAGTATATGAATGAATATTGAAATTAAACTATTATTTACGGATTTTATCGATTTATCTATGTTATTTTTTTATATTTTTTAACCTCCCGATATTTCGATTACTTTAAAGGATTCATGGTCACGGGGCGGAATTTAATTACCCGTAATTTATAATTATTAAATTAAAAAGTTAATCTAAAACGTTAATATTCTGTTTTTGCATTTCAGTCTACGCAGAAGAAGCTAACTGTGTCTGGATGTCGGGCAGTTGCTCTTTTGGGTTCCGATATAATTAAGTGTAGAATTCGATCCCATGCATGTGCAAGGTTTTAGCCATCTTCTCTATTGATAATTAAATGCATTACCTTCGTTTTGAGTAGCCCCAAGAGCTCGCAAAAGAACACCGTTTCATTTATTAAGTATAACGCCGGTCCGCCTTTTCTGATAACAAGGCGTTTAGGAAGAGGTTGGTAAATTAAACCCACGCTGCAAATAATTATTCGCTAGGATTACTACTTAGTGGAGTGGATAAAAATCTTTGTGCTATCGGCAATAATATCTTTAATTCCTCTCGATAAACACCACTTAAGAGGATTTTCATCCACATAGACTCTTTTTTTATTGGGGTAAGAAAGAATTTTTTTTGGAGTACAGCTACCATTTTCTGGTATTTCTCGACTCTCATTTTCACTAGAAGAATCTATTATCATAGCAACAACAAACGCGTCGGATTATGTCACTATTTATTTCATTGGTCAATGTCACGTCCGAATAGCGTTGCCAGGTTTAGTTTTTGAAAATTCGGGACAGGACATTCAAATAAACGGGATTTTGAGTTCTTCAGCGGGACGCCTATTAAAGAAGAGAAAATTATATTTTTTTTGCTTTCACAAATTATCACTCTCCCTCTTTCTAGCAGCATATACTTATTACATAGAAAAACGTCGCGTCTTTGGAGGCTCTCAAAGACAATAGCCGGTTGGTTATTAGTATAATAATGAAAGCGCAACTCAATCAGACCAAGTACTATATCTCTCGAGGCTTCAATTCATAAGGCGCCATGGTTTCTTAGCATGCATACATACATAAACTCACGCCTTTTTTCCAGAAGGGATAGGCAGAGGTTTCTTACCTTACTCCAAATATTTCAAAAATTTACACAAAACGATTTAAATTTTTCCTCTAGAGTTTACTATGGGTGTACATCAAGTTATTCCTTAAATTCTCAGACTAAAACTATTCGATTTACCAGAGCGATCTTTATCGCCAAGATGAAAATTTATACAAAATGGCGGTGACATAAGTATTTTTTTTTGGACCACATATAGGGTACCGCATCAGCAGCCCATACACCAAATTTTATTAATTTATCACCACCCGTTTAGCCACAGGATAGTTTTTTTAGTTTTCAATATTTAACCACCTGCTGTAGCGATTTGGCTAGGTCATTGACACAAACGAATAATAAAGGTCAAGTGCAATAAAATACAAGGTCTTATTATTAGTTGCATAGAAATAATATCAATAATTGAATTTAGACCTAATATCCATGATAGTAAGACTCATAACTTCGCGACGTCGTGATGTCGAATAGGCAACGTCGCGTCGTTGATCAAAATGAGGCTAGGGTGGCAACGACTTCATCGATCATACAATATCAATATTATCGATATAATTCAAACTTTATTATTGAAAATTAAAGAATTCAAACTATTAATAAAAACCTTTATTTATCGACAATATTAAAAACAAATGTGATACATAAAATGAGATACACAACTCACATCTACATTTTATACCTACTTAAAATTGCTATGGGTCATGTGGCAACATCCGAGACATTATTCGGTATCATTCTGTATGGGTACTGTTGAGACGCATTTTTTCAAAAGCAGGCACTATGGTGACAATGTAGAAACCCGCTGATTAGAATGAAACTTGGAAAATAACTTTTACTAAGTCTTTGTTTTTGTGTATTTATTTGTACTGAGGTCTTTTTGGCACGCTTAGAATATGTTCTGATAACTGTGTTAATAAATATGATATTCTTTGACATTTACTGCCCTAAAAGTATTTAAATATGAATTATGCGGATTTCATATTTCAATTGACGACATTTATTTACTCTCGATAAAAATATCGATGAATTATTTTATGCATCTCTAATCGTGCATCCTTCCCCACCTCGCCTCCTCCTTACCCGCGACTCCTGGGCAGTGTTGCAACGTAATTACACTAAAACTATTTGTGCTTCATTTAATATAAAATACCAAAACAAAGTATACAGTAAGAATAAAACATACTGGAATATGACTAACAAGATAAATAGTAAAGCTATTTCTGACACTTACTAACTGTTTATCACTACAAAATAATGATATAGGGTCTTTTATTTCACCGAGCCATCCTTAAATTTTCAACCAAACCATAGATTCGATCTTAGTGTGGGGTCACGACTATGTATCTCCACTACTTTATGATGAATTTTCGAAAAGTGACACATACAGCGATTAACTTCTTTAGTCTTTTTACGGAATACTTGTAACTTTTAAGAATGTGTTTACTTTCGCTTTCTATGAAAAAAGCCCTGTAATAAACAGTATAATAATCTCCTCTATTTTATATCCATCTACGATATTTTTACTAAACTTTTTCTGTATTTTTTGAAATCTAACCTAGCAACACCGCGATCGGCGATCGACGGTCGAAGGTCTGGTGTCACGGGCGGGGGCGGGGGCGGGGGCGGGGGCGGTGGTGTAAACTCGGGATTCGGCACCCGCGCCACCTCGTCAGTGAGCCGTACTTGTTCTTTGCGAATGCGCGTGCGTTGCTCACAACACATTACGAATTACGATAGCATTTTATGTTCATGATGTCGCGATTTACAGCTGTGGAATACACTGATATGATTTGTTTGAAGGTCTATTTAGTGGCAGTAATATTTTACGCGACGTGCTATTTTCATCCCCCTTCGCAAAAATAAGACTGAATTTATGTACTAATTGTAAGTGGCATCGTCGCTCCCAACCCAATGAAGCAATTTTGACTCACATAATTTGTGTAAAAGGTGACTTGATTAAGAGCGTTTTCATTAAATATTCTACGAATACAATTATGCCTAAAAACTACAAAGGATTCATCGCGCCAAATCAATTTAAAGCCATTTGCGACGCGGCGACGAAAAATGCGGCGTTGCCGCTCTTATGTCTGGGTCAACTGAGGGCAGTAGGTAACTTATAAAGCGTGTTATATTTAAACCAATTTATTTTATTATTTAGTTTGTTTGAAAATATCATTTTTTCAATTTTAATGTGATTTAAAATCTAATAATTTTAATTTGTTTTAATTGACGTTATTTAATGACGTTGTAATTTAAAGAAATTAAAACACAGACACTTTGTATATTCCGACACGTCTTTGCACATGAATTTTGACAAATTATGCTCGCTATAATGCTCGAAGAGAATTATGTGAAGTTAAGATGCGTTTTTCTTATATACATATACATGTCGTAAAAAAAATCGCCAGTAATGCTCTCTAAGCCGCATGAAACTTGAAATTGTTACTAAGGAATTTTCATTGGAGCTAGCTAATATTCACTAAGACATAAGTTCACTAACAGTATTTCCTTGCACATATTTTACTATCTAAAATAAGAAAGGAATTCGTGAACAAAACGCAAGAACTTATTCAAAGCCCTATATTTTTTTGGAATCAGCTTATCGAAACTACTTTAGAATGGAAATAGATACTAAGTAGGTAAAAAATTTTAAGAAAACGCGAAATACAGTACGGATTATTATTAAAGGTATGTAAGATTTCGTTTTTTATTCATTCTGAGAACTGTGATCAAAAAGCGGGACATTTGCCGTCCCGCCAAAGGTTCAAACGGGACGCGTTACCAAACCTCTGAAAAGCGGGACGTCCCGCGTAAAGCGGGATACCTGGCAACACTACTTTCGAACGGCACGCGCCATTAGCCGGCACCGCCAAATTTCTGTCTTTTCTCATTTTGTATTACATCCGCATCCGCATAAAACATCCGCATCGATTATTGCGGATGCGGATGCGGATGGAGATGTCCAAATTTATGCGGAAGTTCCGCATTTGCGAATGCGGATGCGAATATCCGCAACATCCCTAATACATACATATACAGGGTATACCCAGACAGCGACCGAAAACGAAGCCGGGTAGTTTTAGTGACTTCAGACACGCCTCAGCGATTTTGTTTAGCAAAAAAAACATAGTTTAAAAAACTAAATACCACGCTTTCATAAAATATCCAACTAAAAAGTAAAATAATTTATAATGAGTTTAAGATTAGAAAATGGAGTAAAATACAAACATTTACTTGCTTATAAAGCTTGGGGTGCTGGAGGATAAGTAAGTATTGTAAGCTTGCATGGCCATATAAATAAATAAATAACACCCAACAGTCACATACATAGTCCTGACCGCATACTAAGATCGAGTCTTGTTTCGTGTATCAGAAACTAAAAAAAACTTTTCGGTTTCACAAACACCCAGACCCGAAATAAATATTTGTGGGCCGCACAGACATTTCTGTCGGTGCGGAAGCGAACCCGCGGCCTCTCGTTACACAAGCGGGGTGTAACCAACTGCGCTGTCGACTAACTAGGGTTACTCTATAAAACGATACGAACTTACGCCGCCCTAGATACTGCACAAAATGTTGGAATCCTTTATCGTACGTCACAATCATAGACTAAGTTCGGAGCAAATAAGTATTATAGAGAATAGTGTTGATTTTTAGAAGTGGAAAACTTATATCTTACTCCGGATTTCGAACATCCGAACATTCGATGTTCGTATCATTTTTAATAAGTTACCTGGTACTCATACTCTGGAAGGTCAGCACTATGTATGTGACTGTTGGGTGTATTCTATTTCCAGTAACGAGAGGCCGCAGGTTCGATCTCGTACCGAGAGAAATGGTGCGGCCCACAAATATTTGTTTTGGTTCTGGGTGTTTGTGAGACCTAGGGCCCTACTATATTCATCCGAAACGAAGTTCGAAACTTCGGATGATCAAAGTTTATATAAAATACGAATGTACCTACATATACTTATAGTCGTTATTGACTTATGGTCGTAACCATAGACTTATGGTTACGAAGCACTTTGTACAAATTCGAACTTTTACACAGTAGATACATTCGTATCGTATAAAAAATTTCGATCGTCCGAAGTTTCCAACTTCGTTTCGGATGAATATAGTAGGGCACCGAAAAGTCTCTCGTAGTTCCTGATACTGATTACTTTGGCTACAATGTCCTTCAATCCGAAACACAACAGTGCATTTACACTGCTGTTTCACGTTCATGTTGTATTTAATTTCCAGTTACGAATGTCCCGTATGCTCCCGAGTATGTGCGAACCAGCGTTCGTTATCCTCGCACATGGTGACCGTACATTCCACCAGCAAGGACCACGTGTGCGAGTGCGGCGCTCGGTACACCAGCCGCAAGTCGCTGGTGAGACACCGAGCTAGCCACAACGCTGTGGCGAGGGAGGTGCACGCGTGTCATAGATGCCCTAGTACTTTTAAGGTAATTTTATGGCTATTGATTTTTTTTTAATTTATTATACCGGGTATCTCAAGACTGCTACCGAAAACGAAGCCGGGTGGTAGTTTAAGTGACTTCAGACACAATGCAACAGAAAAAGTTGCAAAAAAAAGCGACAATTTTTTTTTGTATGTTTTTTCCAATGACCATATTTGGGTGGTAAATGCATTTTTTCCTAAAATAATAGTGTATACCCTTTTATTTATAAATAATCTAAGGTATAAAAGAGTTTAAATTATTACTTTAGCAAAAACTATGGATTTACCACCCAAAAATGACGATATTTAAAAAATCATAAAAAATAACTGTCGCGTTTCTTTGCGAAATTTTTAGTTGCATTGTGTTTGTAGTCACTAAAACTACCACCCGGCTTCGTTTTCGGTAGCAGTTTTGAGATACCCGGTATATAAAAGGTACCATTAATATATTTTTTCCCTTGGGAACAGTTACAGTCGACTCTCATTAATTCCAACCTGCGATAATTCGAAGTTATCACGAGTTTCCTACAAAATTTCTTTGTATTTCGAATTTTTACCAAGTGTATAAAAATTTATTGATTTAGATACATTTTTATACACTTGGTAATACGAACTCAAAAATCATCGCTATATAACAAAACGACGCGTTAATTCGAACTCAACGGCTTCCAACACTCGACAATTCAAAGTTGCAGAGAGAGTAAAAGAAAGTATAAATGTTTGACGATGGCTATTGATTGAATAATAGTTGATCAAAACTTAATAATTCGAATTTTATAGTGTCTCTCGTAAAGTCGAACCATTTGATATTTCAAACACTCGATAATATGTAATATTTTAAGAGTCCTCGAGTTTCGAATTAACGAGAGTGAACTGTATAGTATTCGGGATATAAAGGCAGAGGCCTTACTATAACCTAGAAAACGTCTATTTTAAATAGTACAGGCAGTTATAATGCCTAATAGCATTTTGTACCAGTCGACCTTAAGGAAGTGCAGCGAGACGGAGTATAATAATTAAGAGTAAAGAAGAAAAAAAATTAAACATAAACAAAAAAAAGACAATACAACGTACAAAATGATACCGCGTAATATACACTTATATATTTGTGCGAGCACTAAGATATGCTACATACATGATTGTTTAAATAAACATATACTTAAAATACATAAATAATTACATATATAAATGAATATGTAAACTAATGAGCAGAATCTGCTACTTAGGCGAGGAAAATTTGCTGAACTTTCTTTTAAATGCCGCAAAGGACAGAAAAAAACAGCTGGTCCATACATTTTGCAGATTAAAACGATTATTTTTGTATGATGTTTTTATCTCGATTTCAAGGTTGGCTTCTTCGATAAAATATACCTACACTAGATAATAAGTAACGGCCTAAAAAACGGCAAGAGAAATAAGAGCACAAATGAGCGTGTGGTCTTATTTGATTATAGCATGGTCCAAACCATAATAAATCTTAATTTAAACGAATAAAGTTTATTGTTACTTGAAGTTGATTATAATTTGAGACATTTTGCTACATCTCGTAGTTCGAAATTCAAATGTATAAGTATAAGCAACCTCGGTCACTTTTGACGTGTGATTTTTTCCGGACCCTGTATCTAGTAGTATTTGATCGAAGTTGGTCCCATTTTAAAAATATGTTCATTAGAATAAATGTAGTATTCCCCTTTCGACTTTACATACTCTTTATAACTAACCCTGTATATTTGTATAATATTTTAATTATTTGTTTTGTTTCAGAGTCGGAGTAAGCTGAATCGCCATTTAAGACAAGTTTGTGAAAAAGATAAGTTGGAAGAAGAATTGTCTTGTTATTATGAACAAGCCATTTGAATATTGCAATTATTCTATCTATGCAGGATTTAAAATGATAATAGTTCAGGACTTGCTTATTAAATGGAATAACTTAAAAAAATGTTTGTTTTATATGTATAAAGCAAATCCATTGATCTCAATTTTTATTTAAATTTAAAATTTTTAAATACAACAAAATGACAACAATAACACTATATTTGCTTCTCAAATAATATTAATAAATACACATTCCCAAATTATTTATTTTTTTATTTATTAAATATGTGGTTTAAATATCAATAAAATGATTTCTTTCCACCATTTTGAACATTTTGTATTCGTCCAAATATATAGTATTAACGTGAAGAGATTACGGTTCTAAGCAATAATTTTAATTTGAAGTTGCAATCTAAAATCGTGGCGCCATTTTGAACTTTGTAAGTTTGATCTGGTTGCTGTCAAATAATTTAATGCATCATATTTGCAAAGTTAGTTTGACTAAAGTCAAAATAAAAAGAATTTGAAAACAAATAAATTTATTCAGGTTGCAACAAATTGAAGCATTTCAAAGCGACAAATGATATCAAACTATACCCATCCATACAATCGACTATCATTTTGTTCAAAACCTCACTACATTTGGTCAAGGAACATTTCTTCTCTACATTGTCTATGGCAACTTCTTTAGTCAAATTCCATTTTTTCCTCCAAATATCTGCTATAGAACTTTTATTCAATATTTTTTCCTGCGATGGCTGGGAATTTTCAACAACTTTGTGTTTTGATAAAATAATTTCTAGTATGTGAAATATGTAGCATAAATTCTCCATTCTGGCTGTATGGTTTATTTCGTAAGCCTCTGTAGTGTCTATGGTTTGCAAAATGGCGGTTATCTTGTCTATGGTGTATTTTTGAACGTGTGAGGATTTGTTCAAAAGTAGAACTCGTTGAACTTTCTCATCTTTTGTTAATAACTGTAACAAACATCATATCATTTGAGTGGGTAAGAAAATTGATCAATTTTATTAAATTACTTTTTAATTAACAACGTTTCCAATTGTTTCTCAGCAACATATTACACACTCTTATAGGTATACTGTTTCGACGGAAACCTTTTATTTGTAGGGTATTTAAGTTCGTACGCAAAATATGTAGTGGAATGCCAAGCATTGCTTTGTGATCCATGATGTTTGGTTTTGCTACTGTCCATGACCGATCGTGTCGTTTACCATCAGGCGAATGGTCTCGCAATTCATAGCAATAAAAAGGCAAAAAATAATAATTATATTACAAATATCTTTTTTTACAATCTCAATCTTACCTGTAAAACACAGTCATCTTCATAAATACTTGTTAATAACTCTGTTATTGCTTCTAGAAGAACTTCTAAGAAGGTTGGATATGATTCTTCTTCGTGTAATCTATCTATCAGTGAACCTAAAGCCTAGAAAATATTAATAATGATTATTACTATTGTGGTCAATTGTTTTGGACAGCCTCCGTGGCGCAGTCAGTTAGACGCCGGCTGTGAAACGAGAAGCCGCGGGTTCGATCCCCGCGCTGAGGCATATATTTGTGCAAGTAATTTTTTCCGGGTCTGGGTGTTTGTGAGACCGAAAAGTCTCTCGTAGCTCTTGATACGATACAAGACTCGATATTAGTGTGGGGTCAGGACTATGTATGTGACTGTTGGGTGTTATTTATTGATGAGTGTTATTTCTGGTGTCGAGTAGGAGATCGTAGGTTCAAATCCCAGGGCACAGCTCTTTTCGGAGTCATGTGTGTATTGACAGTCAATCACCACGCACTAAAACGGTGAAGGAAAACATCGTGAGGAAACCTGCATAGCATAGCGATTTGTGAGAATTTCTATGGTATGTAAAGTCCGTCTGGCTTTAGGCCAGCGAGGTGGACTGTACTAACCACTCTCAATCGTACTCTCGATTGTAGAGGAGTCATATGCCTTTCAGTGGGACTCGTATGAATATGAACTGTATCTGGCTTTTAATTACCAAGCTAAAAGATTAAGTTATAGCCTGGTAAAAAGAGTCGGTTTTTTATGAGGGCGCTAAGATCGAATTTAATATTATTATGGCAACCCGATATACTACGGCGGAAAATGTTAAGATTCTTGTTATTTTTATATATTGTTGTAATTTATTTTACGACATTGTCTCTTTATTTATTTTATGACAAAACAAACAGAAACCCTACGAAAATGTTTAAAAGATACCTACGTATAAAAATATTCAACGAACGTATCGATATTTTAATTATTTTTCTTTAGTTCCAATTGTCACCGCATCCTACTCTTTATTGCCAAGTTATAACTACTAAGAAATCGAAACAAGCCACTTACCCTGGAAATCTCTTTAGTTATTTCGCTCGTAGCATTAATAAGAGGACAGGATATTAAAAATGTTAATAAACTATGTGCCGATTGATTCAACGAAGTTCCAGATAGTTGTAGAGCTAAAAAATAATTAAAAGAAATATTGATTTTATTACTGGAGACCATAGATTACAGAGTAGTATAGAACAGTTAAGGTGACAAAAAGGAATCATTGGAATTCTACTCAATTTTGAGGAATTCTTCTCTCCAAATCTCGAGATACTCATCAGATCTTCACTCTTTTTTATGAGACCAAATGACAAGCACCAGCTTTCAATCAAAGAAAGATTAATGAAAATCGTTTCACCCATACCACCCAGAGATATGCAAATAACATAAAAAAATACAGTCGAATTGAGAACCTCCTCCTTTTTTGAAGTCGGTTAAAATAAAGATAAATATTGCGCCAGCAAAGGTATATCTCATTCTAATATGCTTTTTTGACAGCCTCCATGGCGCAGTTGGTAAAACGCCGGCTGTGAAACGAGAGTCCGCGGGTTCGATCCCCGCACCAAGATAAATATTTGTGTGGAACGTCGAACGACAGGTATTTTTGTGGGTGTTTGTGAGACCGAAAAGTCTCTCGTAGTTTCTGATAGGACACAAGACTCGATCTTAGTGTGGGGTCCGGACTATGTATGTGACACTTGAGCGGCACTTTAACACTGATTTTCGATGAGAGACCTTCATGGGATGGAACGGGCGGGCGTTATTATTACAATTTATACTATGACTTAACAGACGAAACAATAACTTTAAAGTTGACTATGCAAGGATGAAAAATTAGAATAAGAGAAGTTAAAAATTACTGGTTCCTGTATTTAGACACTGAAATTCGATCATGGAAAATTTGAACGTTTGATGCTCTATACTACTTTTATTTTAGTTATTTTATATTAAAGGGTTTTAAAGAACGAAATAATATTCTTACAATTTCTAGAAGTTCGTCCTTGACTATCGCTTCTGTACCCAGAATCAGATCCATCGTAACTCTTTCTTCTATCATTCTTCTTCTTTAAATAATTCTTAACTTTATTCAGTTCTTCTAGAACTTTGAAAGGGACCACTTCTCTTTGAGAATCTGTCAGGTCGGAATCATTTGACAAATTGTCAAAGTCGCCAACGAAATTTGTATTTTTGTCAATGTCAGAAATTGGAGTGTCATTGGCGACATTTTGAGTATCACTGTCAATTTTGATGTTCGAATTTTTGCTATCTTTATTTTGTGCATTTAAATTTGTATTTGTTATATTTAAATTTGCATCAAATTGATTGATATCGGTTGAATTGAAATTTGTATTTATTGGATTTGATATATCATAATCGTTATTTTGAGCGTATTGTGTAAATTCTCTTTGACTATTTGATCTAAGTAAATTGGAATCATCATCCAAATTTGTTTTATGTTTGTTTCTGATGAATTTAGGATCAATAACTATCTTTTCAACTTGGCTTTCACTGTAATGGTTTTTAAACTGACTGTAATCGCTTAAAGAATATATTTGTGTTTCTTCTAAATCATTAATATTAATTCGTTTGGGTTCTGGGTTTTGTGTATTGAAAATACTTTCACAAAAAGTTATATCAGAGTCTAAATCATCGTTAGAGATTAATTGTTCTTGTGAATACTCGAGGCAATTTTGGGATTGTGGTATGTTGAACTGTAAATAAAGATTTATCGATTAAAACAAATATACTGATAAAGGACTACAATTGCATACTCGTATTATGTATTTTTTATGATTTTCATCCAAAAAGAATGTCTGGGGTACTTTTTACCGTTTGAGAATCATAAAAAGAATTAGAATGGATGTGAAAGAGAAGTTAAGATTATAGCTTGTGAAAATTCATGCTTTTTACCTATCCCCCTTTTAAATTAGGCATAAGTGAATATTCATATACTTACATTTTCAGCTATCGCATTACAGCTCTTCAAATCATCTATAATATTGGATATTTTATATTTCTTTAATCGATCTTCATTTCCCTCCAAAACTAGTGGATTTGCAGTAGATTTTTGTGACTCAATTTGACTTTTACTGGTATTATTTTTATAAGTAACTCTGTTATTACTAACTTCGCTGTTAGTGTCATATTTATTATAAACTATGTCAATAGCATTATTCTTATAAACAATTTCATTATATTCGTTATTATCTTCATAAATCTTATTGGGGTTATCGTTTCTTTTATGAATACTGTCACTAGTTGTTTTATTCATAAAAACGTCACTTCCAAAGTTATAAAGATCATTGTACGCGTTACTTTCAATGTGAATAGAATTATCATATTTATTATTTCTATTATGTAAGTCATTAACTGTATCTTTAGTATTTTGAACTGTACCATTATACGTGTTTTCATTATGAATGGTATCATTATTGTTATCATTTCCATTATGTATATTATTTCCAGTAGCTTTACTATTTTTAACTGTTCCATTATATGTGTTTTCATTATGAATTGTATCATTATATTCCATTCCATTATGTAAATCATTTCCAGTGGATTTACTACTATGTACATCACTATTAATAACGGAATAAGAAACACCAGTAGTATCATTTTCATTATAAATGTTATCATTATATCTATCAATTTCATTATAGACAACCTGATTATCTACAACAGACTTATCATTAATAATTTCGTTACGTATAACAGAATTACGCATGTCACAGTCATCTTCGATATCTGTGACGTCATCACAGTCAATATCAAAGTCGTCACTGCAGATTGTGACGTCACTGTCATAATCCATAGGTTTGATAGTTTTTCTTAATTTGTCTATGTATTGTTCTATTGATAGGCCGCTTGGTTTGGTTTTTATTATTCCTATTGCGGTGGCTACTCTTAGTTTTTGAGTTATGTGATTAACTGTAACAATAAGTTTAGTTATATCAAAAATAATTAAACATAAATTATTATTAACAGGTAATCGTTTCAGATCTACGTGTTTGTGAGATCGAAAAGTCTCTCGTAGTTCCTGATACCCACGACACAAGACTCGACATGAATTTAAACAATTTTCTTTTTATTGCATTGAATGGCGAGACGAGCAAGCCGTTCGCCTGATGGTAAGCGATACGACCGCTCATAAACACTAGCAACATTCCACTGCACTCGCCATCCTGAGAAATAAGATGTTAAGTCTCAATATGTCCACTAGTTACTCTAGCTAGAATGTCCTTCAATCCGAAATACAACAGTGGATTTACACCGCTGTTTCACGGGAGAAATACACATTGCGGTGGTACCTACCCAGATGACCTCTCACATATGAGAGAACTACCACCAGTTTAGTTATATAAAAAATAATTAAACATAAATTATTATTAACAGGTAATTGTTTCAGATCTGCGTGTTTGTGAGACCGAAGTCTTTGGTGTTTCTGATACCCACAACACAAGACTCGATATTAATGTGGAGTCAAGACTATTTATGTGACTGTTGGGTGTATTAATTTATAACAATTTTCCTCATTACGATTTCTAAATTGTCGTAATTACAAAAGCATATTTTACAATACATAGTATAAGAAAAATTGGACATGTAAACTACTTTGTAATAGTTCCAATGAATAAAATCACTAATCTGTGAGATTTATTAATTTAATCATGTTCCATGTTAGTGTAATAATAAAAAAACTCAATTCAACTCAATTCAGTCCATCATCACCTGGAGACCACGAAGCCTCACTTGCTTTTCCTCACCGAGACGCAAATTAGATGTCCGCCGGATATAGCTTACCTAAGATATCCAGGTTTTATCTTGGAGCACAACTTTAAACAACGTGCTGGTGTATGCGTGTTTGCCCGCGATGACATCTGCTGCCGCCGTATCAAATGCCTTGAGAATCCAAATTTTTCAGTGTTGTGGTTGCTTGTGGACATTGGAATGGAGAAAATCCTTTATTGCAGTATTTACCGTTCCCATAGTGGTGATGGAGAGACAACCAAACTGTTTGAATACCTAAGCTGCTCAGCTGAGATAGCCCAACAGCGCTACCCGAGTGCGCAATTAGTTTTTCTGGGTGATTTTAATGCCCACCATCAAGAATGGTTATTCCCGTACCAGTACACCGATCACGCTGGGCGAGAAGTGCGAGCATTTGCATCGTCACTGGCTCTTTCTCAGCTAGTTGATTGTGCAACGCGTGTTCCTGACGTGGATAATCAGTCAGCTAATTGTTTGGATCTCCTGATGACGACCGACCCTGACCG
Organism: Hyles euphorbiae; assembly: GCA_023078785.2. Classification (NCBI taxonomy): domain Eukaryota; kingdom Metazoa; phylum Arthropoda; class Insecta; order Lepidoptera; family Sphingidae; genus Hyles; species Hyles euphorbiae. The sequence goes on along the minus strand of CM041054.1, from coordinate 3,403,816 downwards.
ATACCAGGTATCGATTTCCGCCCCGTTGGGTACATCTGACCACTGTTTGGTGAGATCTGTATCTACCTTTGCCCCTCCAGACTCCAGTCACAAGTGCACGAGGAGAATATGGCGTTACAAGTTAGCGGACTGGGACGAAATGCGCCATTTCTTTGCTTCGTTCCCTTGGAGTCAAATGTGCTTCACCTCAAATGATCCGTCCATTTGTGCCACCGCTGTCAGTGAAGTAATATCTCAAGGAATGGAGTATTTTATTCCGTTTTCAGATAATATCCCCGTAACCAAAACGCGCCCTTGGTTTAATAGCGAATGCGCCAACACTGAATCGCTTAAACAGCATGCATACAAAGCTTGGGCTGAAGCACGGTCACATAAATCTCCGGATATGAAACATCTTAAAAAATCCTATAATAAAGCCGCTAAATTAAACAAACAGGCACAGCGCAGGGCTCGCTTTGATCATATAGGCCGTACTGGAGCCAAACTAGCTTCATATCCATCAGGAAGCAAAGCGTTCTGGTCTCTTGTCAAATCAATCGAAGCGAACTTCTGTCGACCTTCGATTCCTCCCCTTATAAAGCCAGACGGGGGTCTTGTCCACACCGCTGAGGAGAAAGCAAATCTTTTTGCATCTTTGTTCGCGGAGAATTCACGCTTGGATGCAGCGAATGCTATCCCACCAATTCTACCTCATTGTGATCTGTTTATGCCAAAAATCTCGATACATAATAAAGAGGTACTCAAAATTCTTCGATCTCTGGACGTGAACAAGGCCAGTGGCCCCGATGGGATTCCCGCTACTGTTCTCAAGAATTGTGCGCCTGAGTTGTCTCCGGTATTAACACGCCTGTTCCGCCTTTCTTTAAAAATGGCTGTTGTTCCTAAGCTTTGGAAGCTAGCAAATGTTCAACCAGTACCCAAAAAAGGTAGCAGGGCCGACCCAAATAACTACCGTCCAATAGCAATTACTTCCATACTCTGCAAAATCATGGAGCGTGTTATAAATCATCGACTTCTAGCACACCTCGAGGAAAATAACCTTCTTAGTGACCGGCAATTTGGCTTTCGTCGAAATAGGTCGACTGGTGATCTTCTTGTTTACGCCACTCACATTTTGGGCGAAGCTATTGAGAATAAAGGTGAGGCCCTCGCTGTTTCTCTGGACATATCCAAAGCCTTTGATAGAGTTTGGCATGAAAGTTTACTTATCAAGCTGCCTGCGTACGGAATTCCTACCGGTTTGTGCTCCTGGATTGCTGATTTTTTGAGGGATAGATCAATACGTGTGGTTGTTAGCGGATGCTCTTCTGATCTACAACCCATTAATGCCGGAGTCCCTCAGGGGTCGGTTCTCTCAGCAACACTCTTTCTTCTACATATAAATGACTTGTTACTGCTCCCAGGCATTTTTGGATATGCTGATGATAGTACAGTTGTTGAGAGATATATGTCCAACACACATTCCGAGATGCGAGAGACACAATCATTACGCGAAGCTATGGTTGAGCGTGTTAATAAAACCCTGGAGGCAGTCTCTGATTGGGGTGATTCTAATTTAGTTCGCTTTAATGCCACCAAAACGCAGTCATGTTTATTTTCTGCTAAACGGAGCCCCTTCACCTTGACTCCAACTTTCCGTGGAGTGGCCCTCCCAATATCAAACCATCTCGAACTATTGGGTGTAAATGTTTCCTCCAATCTAAATTTTGGTCAATACATTGAGTCCATTGCTAAAAATGCTGCAAAAAAACATGGCATCCTCTTTAAGGTTAGAAGGTATTTCACATCGGAGCAACTTTTGAGTCTTTATAAAGCTCAGATTCGCTCTGGCCTTGAATACTGCTGTCATCTTTGGGATGGCTCAGCAAACTACCAACTGGCAGCATTGGACTCTGTGGAACGTCGCGGAAAAAGACTTATAGGTAACTACTCCCTGGTGGAGGCAAAACTTCTAAGTCTCGAACACCGGCGGAAAGTTGCTAGCCTAACGATATTTTATCGGATGCATTGCGGTGAGTGTGCAGAGGAATTGCATGATTTAATTCTACCTTCACCATTCCTCTCCAGAACGACAAGAAGAACAGCTGGCTACCATCCTTATGTCGTTAATTTACCATCGATTCGCACGAAACGATTTGCGTCCTCTTTCATCATGCGTACGGCAAAGGTATGGAATGCCTTACCACGATCAGTGTTTCCAGAAAATTATGACCTGGGTATTTAAGGCTAGAGTGAATAGGCACCTTCTAGGTAGGCGTGTAACAACGTAGACTATATCGACACTTTCCATCAGGTGAGATTATAGTCAAACGTCTAACCTACAAAAGTAAAAAAAAAAAAACTCATCAGTGAATGCTGACACAATGCAAATAACCATTTAGCAAAGAATCGCGACATTTTTTTTATATTTTTTTATTATCATCGTGTTAGAGTTATAAATTCATAGTTTTTACTAAAATATTAATTAAATTAATAAAAAATTGGTTGCTATTTCTATTTTCTTTTCCTATCAGACACTTACATAGTAGGTATCGGCGTAACAATTTTTGATCCAAGTTAATTAATAATTAGTATTATAATTTCGCCGACGGTAGCCTAACTTCCGTTTGACCATCAAGAAATTATACAGTTTTGACGAAACTATTTTTTCATACGAAAATCTTATACATGTGGATTGCCCGACCTGGAATCGAATTTTAATACGTGCATGTCACGATTTTTAATTCGTGCATGTCACGAATAGGTGGATCCTATGAGACAGAATAATTTCTTGAAATCTAAAATATTCATATAGTATCAGAATTACCTACTAAATTGCAATATAATTTATATTCTAGCACCAAAGTTATTTTATCATGTACAAAAATCTTACCGTAATCGTCAAAACTCATTTTTAATAATTGCACGTAGTGCCACAATAAACCCTCATAATACTGATTAACACAATTAAATACTTTGTGATAAAAGTTCTTGATAAAGTGTAATTCCGTTTCGCGCCACGATTAAAATGTGAACTTTTAATAATTCAAAAATAATTGTCTATGGAATTTTGTTTATACAGCCTTATGAATATTGATTAAAAATACTTACCATATTTTAATAAATCAAAAATGTGAAAAACGCATTATAAATTAAGTATTGTATTACATTTATTTAAGTTTCCTGATAATTATATTCACTATTTAATAAACGATTGTTTGATAGAATAGAAATAAACTTGAAATAAAACTGACATTTTATTATGACACGAAATGCCAACAGAGTGTTTATAAATTGTATCAAAATGTTAATAAATATTATTTTCCGTACAAATGGCACTATACACCATATTATTTGGCCTAAGTATATTTATGATAGCTCTCGTAATGGCCGTTATAAAAAGAATGTTCTTCCGATGGACACAGGAGCACAAGATCGAGAGAATGATTATGAATGCTGTGGACAGACCTGGTTGGATATAATTTTATTTATTTCTATGATATACAGAACACTAATGTTGCCAATGGAACGGCCACGGCTGGCGAAATCACAGATTCCGATTTCACCACATACTTTAAGAAAACATAGCGAGGAAACCTGCATACCAAAGCGATCTTAGTAAGGTTTTCTGTGCTTTGTGAAGTCTAGCAACCCGCACTAGGCCAGCGTGGATATTTCCCCTTTCAATAGAACTGCCGGTTGTAGAGTGCCGCACAAAGTTAACTGTTAAATATAGTAATATATTAATTTTTAATTAACAGTGGCATTCCAATGGAGAGCACATTACAACCAAATGTTTATAAAATAAATAAAATTAAGAGCTTTAATAATAATCTCGGATGTGCGTGAGACGTTTTTCAGTCAACTCATATTAATGGCATTTGAAAACTATGCAAGTCCTTATGAATAATGGGGTGAATATCATTGTATGTATGGATTAATATTTATTTTCAGCGGTCAGTATAATGATAAATATGGAGAAATGCGTGATCCAACGACGGAAGTATCCGGACGACATAAGCGTATACGATATTATAACGAAGAGCGACATTAGTCTCACGAAGAAAAATATTGAGTCACTACAACTTATTTAGATATAGATATGTTATTATTAAATGGCTTTTTATTTTACCTAAACATTTGTATCGTGTTGTGTTTCGGATTGAAAGACATTGCCAGAGTAACTACTGGACAAATTGAGACTTAAAATCTTTTATCTCAGGATGGCGAGCGCAGTGGAATGTCAATCATTGCTTTGTAATTCGTGGTGTTGTTGGGTTTTGTTATTGTACCGCTTCCCATCACGGGAACTGCATGATCGTCTCGCCATTCAATACAATAAAAAAATAGGGGCTTGGGTGCAGAAAAACTAACGAAGAATCCGTCTGCAACATTTTTCATTGGTGCTTCACTCCTCTTCGTCATAACGTGATGTTTTAACATAGTCTAAACTCTATAGCATTCCTCGATAAATGACCTCTCCAACACAAAAATACTTTTTCAATTCAAACCAGTAGTTCCGGAAATTAAAGGTAATATACAAACAAGCTCTTTAGCTTAATATATTTGTACAAATATAATAACAAATTAATAAATTTTATTTTTTATTTATATATGCTTTATTGTACACCAAAATGAAAGACACATACAAGTACTTAAAAACTAAAGGCATGGTTACAATAGGCGGCCTTATCGCTAGCTGCGATCTCTTCCAGGCAACCTTTGGATGGACTGGATTATTATGAAATTGAAATTTATAGGGTAGTGCAAATAGTGAGAGAATAATAATAATAAACAATAATAAATATACTTACTTATACATTATACACTACAAATTGCCAAATGATTTAATTAAAAGAAATAACACTAGTCTGCTTTAAGCCTTTATTTAGTATTATGTGTTCCGTTCGACGTCCGAAGTCCAATATGAGAGCACATCGATTTCCCGTCACGATTCGCCGCTAGATGTCGTTGTTTCATGGTTTCCTTTCAGTAAATTTCACTTCCGCGCGGTATAGGGGGCGCTATTTCTCGGCAATGTAAAATGCAAGGCGCCATTTTGAGCTCATTGTTGCGTCGATTTTCATACCGAGCACATCGCCCTTATAAGTCAAGTCGTTGCTTAATTTATTATTTTTGAGAATAAAGTAGAAAATAACTCCTAGAAAAGTTTCTAGTGATATTAAATTTAATTTAAAATTGGTTTCCGTTAAGTTAGTAAATTCAAATATGGAAGAAATTAGTGCACCAAACGAACAGGAAAACTCAAGAAAAAGATCGCGCACACGGTCGATTTCGGTTGAAAGCAGCGGCAGTAGCGGCAGTGACGGTGCTTCGTCGTCTCCGTCACGTAAGCGGCAACGCATGGACACTGACTTAGAAACAAGGTTTGAATTCTTGTCCCAGCAACTGGTAAGTCAGCTCAACAATTTTTTGTGTAATAATTTCGCTGCTCCCGCAACTTCTCAAGCGAATTACTTATTAACGAGATCATCTTCGGATGTACCTACCCACACACCCACTGTAGATAGCCCATTTTTACAACCTCCGTTGACTAAGATTGACAAGATTGCCGATCTAAGCGTTACAATTAAAGAACCTACTGTGAATAGAGCTATCCCTGAGCGTGTCGTTAAGATTTCGGAATTGCACAGATTTGATTCTCCCGATTGGAATGCGGTTCGTTATACAGATAGTCAAAAGAAATATGTTGCTTTTCCTGCCTTCTCTGATCTAAAAGTCAACGAAGAACTACGGCGGTTCGAAGGTCACTCGGAGTCCTTCCGACTCTCTCAGATAGAGCGTAGTTTTGCTGCATTATCGAACGCGTTCTTGTCACAAAATGAGGCGGTAAATGCGGCACTACAGAGTATCATTGATTGGTCAGCTAAATCGGATGCACAGTTAAACCCAATGGCTCTATATGAAAAACTTTGTGAACTGTTTGGTAAAGATTCGGATTATAAAAGTGTATCGCATGACATACTACAAATAATATGCGGCAAGAGAGCCGAAGTCCTAGAACTCCGGCGGCGGGCTCTCTTGAAACCTTTGAAGGACAAATATCTGCGTGAGGGTCTAGAGAAAATTCCTCCATCTGCAGAGTATATGTTTAATCCAAATACACTGTCGGATTTTATCCAAAAGATAGGAGGATTAGAGAAATTGGAGAAACCGAAAATATTTTTACGCCAAGCTCGTCCAAAGTCCCCACAACCGTCAACATCTCGGCAAGAGCCAACATTTCGGACACAGCCAAACAGACCGAGACAGTCGGATAACAGCAATTCCCAACCTAAGAACAATTTTGGAAACAAAAAGGGGGGAGGACAACGAGTCAAAGGCTTGCGCAAAAATACAAAGAAGTATAGGTGACTCGATAAAGTTTTCGGGAGGTTGTTTACAGCATTATCAAGCTGTCTGGGCTCGCTTCAATCCTCCCAAAACCATTGCAAAAATGATAGCAGGAGCTCGAATTCCATTTACTCGCACGCCGCCCTTAATTTTACCAACTCCGGACGTCATGACTCGGTTTCAAACGCCGATCTCTTCAGAGATGACATCCGAAATACAAAAAATGATCCAGTGTCAAGTTTTAGAAGAGGCACCGCTAACTCCATCTTTCATTTCCCCGCTTTTTCTGATAACCAAGAACGATGGCAAAAATCGGGTAATTTTAAACTTGAAAAGTCTGAACCAATTCATGGAAACGTCAAACTTCCATCTTTTTCATCATCGCCTCATGCCCAGTTTCCTTCAGCCACAAGACTGGATGGTAAAATTGGACATCAGCCAGGCCTATTATCATGTACCCATAAGGAGGCGGCATCGGCGATTTCTCCGTATCAGTTACCAGGGCCGCCTCCTTCAGATGACCTGCTTACCGTTCGGCTTGGCCACAGCACCCAAGATGTTTGCTTCGATCACAAATTGGACGGCTCAGGTTCTACGTGCTTCAGGGCTCAGATTAGTCGTTTATCTGGACGACTTTTGTATCTCCCACCACGATCAGAAGAGTCTCGAAGTACAAACAAATTATGCTGTAAGTTTCTTGACCAGTCTCGGCTGGTGCATCAATTTCGACAAATCAATCATCAAGCCAGCCAGGTTTTGGAATATCTGGGCATCAATTGGGACACGCATTACAACACGAAGTCCCTACCACAGAACAAAGTTGTCAAGATCCGCCAGAGCCTATCATCTCGACTCGCTGCCGGCAGTTGGACCCTCAAGCAGGCGCAACGCCTCTTAGGGTTTTTCAACTTCGCGACCTTCATCACCCCACGGGGAAGGTTGCATTGCCGTTCTATGCAGCGTCAGACCAGACTACTTCGCAATGCTCCTCGAAAACCTGCTCCCTATCCAGAAGAGGTGAGAAAAGATCTCGAATGGTGGCAACAGAACATCAACCAGACTTCTCCTATCCACCAAAGAAGACTGCGAACAAATTTCATTGTCACCGACGCCTCCGACATTCAATGGGGGGCACTTGTAAACAACAAGAAGATACAAGGATGCTGGAGCAGGACTCAAGAGAGGTGGCATTGCAATGCAAAGGAGATGTTCGCAGTGACTGCCGCCTTGAGACAGGAAGCATCTACCCTCGAGAACTCGACAGTGGTGCTTCAGAGCGACAACAAGACAGTGGTATCGTATATCAAGAACGAAGGCGGAACGAAGTCTCAACTACTGTTAGATTTGACAAAGGATCTACTGGCTCTGGTGGACAGCCTCAATGTTGTACTCATCGCACATCACCTCCCGGGTGTGTACAACACGGAAGCCGATCAACTGTCGCGCAACCGCGCCGGCTCCGAATGGCATTTACTAAGCGAAGCCACGTCAAGCATATTCGAGGTATGGGGAACACCGTCCGTAGACCTGTTCGCCTCGAAGACAGCGTTTGTCGTTCCAAGCTATGCTACGCTCGACTTATCAGACTCGAACGCTTGCTTTCACGACGCTTTCAGCAGATGTTGGCGATACGACCTCGCTTGGTTGTTTCCCCCGCCGGGTCTAATCCCACGGGTACTTCAACACCTGAACACAGCTACAGGCGACTTCATAATGATAACTCCCAAATGGAAGAAGCCATTTTGGCGTCCGGATGTCAAGTGTCGTTCACGAGTCCGGCCGAGGAAGATCCGAAACCTCCAGACCAACCTAATAGACACAGTGACTGGCCGACCCCCAGCACATGTCAAGAATCTACAGTTGGAAGCTTGGCTCATTTCGGGTGGGACACACTTACGAAGACATGGTCCCTGGAAGAAAGACAACTTCTAACGACGTGCTGGAGATCCTCAACATTAAAAACATACGCCCCAATATGGTCCAAATGGTCGGTGTGGTGTCGGCAATATGGGATAACGCCTCAGCTACCAAAGCCGTCTGAGGTAGCTAGGTATTTAGCACATTTGTTTTTAAATAATAACCTAGCATATCGTACAATCTTGGTTCATAAGTCTGCAATAACATCTGTATGCGAAACACTATCTGAATGTAAAATCTCTAGCAGTCCTATTATAAAACATATTCTAAAAGCAATTTCCTTAGCCAGGCCTGTTCCTCAGAAGTTACCCATATGGGATGCAAGAGTTGTCATTAATTATTTGAAAAGTAATGTTCCAAACAATACCTTATATGACATCGCTAGGCGCACTGCTACCATCCTGCTTTTGGCCTCTGGACGAAGGGTGCATGACTTATCCCTTTTACATTGTGATCCAGATCATTTTATAGATAAGGGTGAATCAATTATCTTGTATCCAAAATTTGGTTCTAAGACTGACACCTCTTCGTATCAACAGAGTAGCTGGACTTTATTAGCTTCCCCGGACAGAAATATAAATCCAGTTTATTGGCTTAGAACTTTAATCGAGCTAACAAAGGACATAAGGGGTCCGATTACAAACCTTTTTATCACTACTAGAACTCCCGTTAAACCAGCCTCTCCTACAATCATTGGGGGTTGGGTCAAGAAGGTGTTATTAGATTCAGGCTTGCAGGCGACTCCGGGAAGTTTTAGATCAGCTGTTGCATCCTTAAACTGGTTAGAAAACTATCCTATTAATGATATTCTTGCCAAGGCCAACTGGCAACACGAAAATACTTTTAGAAAGTTTTATCAAAGGCAAATTAAAACGTCGGTAAGCAATGTCGAGGAGAAATCATTATCTCAATATTTTTCAATATCAAATTAATTTCTTGATTGGTCTTAGTGAGCTAACACTAGCTGATTATATGCTGACATTGATTGTAGGCACACTAATTAATTATAATCAATAAATTATAACACTATAATCACATTGTTGCTTTATTTAATTACTTATATTGCAAGTCGCCAGGAGATAACAAACACTTCTCTCATATTGGACTTCGGACGTCGAACGGAACACATAATATTAAAATTTTACCTTCCAATAAAATTTGTATTATGTTTCCTGAGACGTCCGAAGTCCAGGTCAGGTCTTCCTGGCCTATTTCATAATATGAGCCGAACAATGAGCTCAAAATGGCGCCTTGCATTTTACATTGCCGAGAAATAGCGCCCCCTATACCGCGCGGAAGTGAAATTTACTGAAAGGAAACCATGAAACAACGACATCTAGCGGCGAATCGTGACGGGAAATCGATGTGCTCTCATATTGGACTTCGGACGTCTCAGGAAACATAATACAAATTTTATTGGAAGGTAAAATTTTAATATTAATGCTACCTATATTTAGTAACTAATCCTTCGTGAAACGAAACGCCGTAGCTTCAAATGCATTGTTCGGACATTTTTATTGTTATTATGAGGGTAGATTACGAAACTTTGTAAGGCATTACGCATTGTAATGACTCCGAGAATTAAACCTCTGATAATCTTTGAGAATATCTTATTTATTTTTTGTAGTATTATAAAAGCAGTGAGAAATTTCAGTGATATTAAAGCATCATCTCGTGTTGTGATATTTTTATATTTTGATGACAGTGCCGTGGATTCCATGGTTTGAGTGTTGGTGCATTCTACAGGCGCAGTTTTCCAGGTAAGTAGCTTCACACTGATATCTGCCTATTTTTTTTATTGCTATGAATAGCGAAACTATCTACCGTTCGCCTGATAGTAAGCGATACGACCGCTCATAAACAGTAGCAAAATTCCACTGCGCTCGCCATACTGAAAGATAAGATGTTACAGTATGCTTAAGATGCTGAAGATGTTAAAATGCTACAATGTCCTTCAATCCGAAATACAACAGTGCATTTACACTGTTGTTTCACGGGAGAAATAGACATTGCGGTGGTACGTACCCAGATGGCCTCTCACATATGAGAGACCTACCACCAGTAAATTAACCACCAGTAACTGCCTATTTTTTTTTATTGCTATTAATGGCGAATATATCTGCCGTTCGCATGATGGTAAGCAATACGACCGCTCATGAACAGTAGCAAAACTAAACAAACGCCCCGAATTACAAAGCAATGCCTTCCACTGCGCTCGCCATCCTGAGGCATACGATCTTAAGTCTCAATATGTCTAGTAGCTCTGGCTACAATGTCCTTCAATCCGAAACACAACAGTGCATTTACACTGCTGTTTGACAGGAGAAATAGACAATGCGGTGGTGCCTACTCAGGCTCACATATGAGAGACCTACTACAAGTAATATTCCGCTCTCTTCGGGGCACGGGCTTCCTCTGCAACCAATTCGGCTGAGTGGTGCTTGGCCATATAGGTAGTTTGGTTGTTGGACTTCACATACCATAGATTTTTATACATATTGCTATGAAATGCACTTATTAACATGTCCAAAATACTAAAATATGAATAAGTAATCATAACCACACTGTTAACATGCGATGCTACATTTTTGTAGTCTGGTCATAGCAAATACTTTTTTTCTAATTTTTTCCCTATTGTCGTATTTGGATGGTAAATACATACATAGTTTCTTTAAATAATAGTTTTTACGACCCATTTCATTTTACGCAAGGATTCAAATTATTGTTTCAGCAAAAACTATAGATTTACCATTCAAAACAATGATATTTAAAAGTACACAAAAAAATAGGTTTGCGAAATTTTAGTTGTGTCTGAAGTCACTAAAAAACCACGCGGCTTCGTTTTCGATAGCAGTCTTGATATACCCTGTATAGTACAATTGGCGGTCTTATCGCGTTTGGCGAATGTTCGTCGTAGTTTGATGAAATAAAACTATGTCCATAAAATGTTTTATTAATCACTCCGAGTCGTTTTCAATTCTTTCTCGCTTCTTTTCTTTCCTGAAGCATTGTATTCCGTACACGCTGTTTATTTTGATAAGGTCGATGTCTGATAGTAGTTTTCCATTTTGGCCCAACGACTTCATGATTGAACCATCTGGATCCTGGAAAGAAAGGAGATTTAATCCCATCAAAAATGTCCTGTAAAAAAATACCAAGTCTCGCAGCTCAGTTTTTCTACCATAAAAGGTTGTGAGATACATGCAATACCAAGTCGGTTAATTTATTTAGACCTTGCTTAAGGGATCTTCTGTATTAAGTTATAACGTAAGTTATTACCATATCAATATTAAAAATCATTTCCGTTTTAAATAAATAGATCGACTTGGCCATCGCATGAAAACATAATGTATCGTACAATTTATAAATAAAGCTGCTGGCCAAGTCGATCACACTGTTGCTGGGCAAAAGTCTCTCTCAAATCCTTTCATATCACATATGTTCCAATTTACTTCTGTTACCGTCTAAATGCTACTAAACTGGTCGAGACTCGAGGTCGTCACATCTCTTATGAGGTCTGCCTCGTCGGCTCTTACCATCCTTGGGCGTATATAAATAAGTTAATATATGTTTATTATCAAAACAGAGCCTTTTAGACAGCCTCCGTGGCGCAGACGGTTAGATGTTGCCTGTGAAGTAAGAGGCTGCGGGTTCGATCGTCGCACTGAGAGAAATATTTGTGCTGCCCACAATTATTAGTTTCGGGTCTGGGTGTTTGTGAGAGCGGAGTATCTCGTAGTTTCTGATACACGACACAAGACTCGATCTTAGTGTGGGGACAGGACTATGTATTTGACTGTTGCGCTTTGGGTGTTATTTACTATTTCAACATACCTGGTCTTTGTAAGTGGCGACGCTGGAGAGGCCGACCTTGCCGATCTTCCTCCAAAACTGCCAGGCTGGATGGGTGGCACTTTCGTAGTCGTAGGGAAGGGCGAATGTGGCATCATCGCGAATCTTTTCGAAATGGTGGAGTTTGTCTGAGAATGTGAAATAATGTAGTAAAATCAAGACCACACACTAACAACTGGACATATTGAGACTTTACATCTTATGTCTCAGGATGGCGAGCGCAGTGGAATGCCAAGCATTGCTTTGTAATTCATGGCGTTGTTTGGTTTTGCTACTGTTCATGAGCGGTCGAATCGCATAACATCAGTAGGGCGATTCACGTATTATAATAAGTTCAGCTGCAGTGCAGTCGCGGTTAAGTTTCGATCAAAACAGTCCTTTTTGTATTCTCGTAATTTTGACAACCGCTGTCAAATACGCTCGCGTGAAGTTCGCGTCACGCAAACGTTTTAGCGTATTCTACTGCTGCGCGTATATGTGAATGTCAAACAAATTTCATACGTCTGACGTACAGTTGACGCGCAGCTCACGCGCAGTTCACGCGCAGCTAAACACTTACAAGAATACCATTTTGTACCAAAGCGTAAACTTAATTGTAACCGCACCGCAACTTGATCGGCGCGTCAAAAAGTTACGTGAATCGCACTACAGGCGAACGGCACGCTCGTCTCGCCATTCAAGGCAATTAAAAAAAACTTATTTTTGCTCTTATTTCTCTTGCCTTTTTTAAGCTGTTACTTATAATCTAGTTTTAGAGGATTTCAACTAAGGAGGCGGGAACACCGCATGATCACGTGACGCAATGACGTAATGATTGTAAGAGACGACATTACACTCTCACTCTGTCACGCGGGTGCTCGGATGCGACGGATGGCAAATTATTTTTGTTTCCTGATTTTTTAATCTGTATATGTATCAGCCCATATACGTCCCAATGCAGGGCACGGGCCTCCTCTACAATCGACAGTTTGATTGAGAGTGGTAAGGCCATATAGTCCACCACGCTGGCCTAGTGCTGGTTGACGGACTTACATACCCATTGAGGTATTATACTAGAGGCAGTGGCGTAACAATAGGGTGGCATAGTGCGCAAAATGCCACGGGCCCCCGACCTTAGGGGCCCCCGGCGGCCCAGCCCCTCGGGCCCGAGAGGCCGTAAGCAAAGAAAGAACCTAGCCAATTTATTACCAACAAAATTAATAATCAAAAACTATTTTCTTTTTTTTCATTAAAGATACCAAGGTTTATTTGTGATACATAAAAATCATAATAGTGGTTCTTTAGATTTGCGCAAATATTATGTTTTTAATCTATTATATACCGATTGTAGTGCGAATTTGGTTTAAAAAAGAATGAATAATAAATAAATAATAAATAACACCCAACAGTCACATACATAGTCCTGACCCCACATTAAGATCGAGTCTTGTGTCGTGGGTATCAGGAACTACGAGAGACTTTTCGGTCTCACAAACACCCAGACCCGGAAGAAATATTTGTGGGCCGCACAAACATTTCTCTCGGTGCGGGAATCGAACCTTCAATACCTTCTTCAATACCTATTAGGCTTCCGAGAGGGCCCCATCACCATTGCTGCATTTACGCTCCACCCGCGTCGTAAAGATATTACGACGACTTATTGGTCTCGTTGTGGAGTTTTTATTATGGCCTTGCAGGCAAAAGAGCATACAGCCCGCCTCACGGTCAGCGGTCACCGCAGCTCATAGACTTTCGCAGATCAGGGATCCAGCAAAATGAAGTCGCTTCCTAGCGTAAGGAGAGCACTCTCTTAGAAGGATAGGTTATAGCCATGGGCGTAGCCAGCCATGGGCTCAGGGTGGGGCAGAAGTCTAAAATAATATTTAAGTAGCAAACTATACCCGTTGTTTCCCCGGTTATTTTTTTCATACAAAATGCACCATGTATCGACAAGGTATATCCAGTGTGCTAAAACGAAGCCGAGTAGCGGATTAAGTAACTTCAGACACAATGCTACTAAAAATTTTGCGAAATTAAATTATAGTTTAAAAAGAAACCAAAAATATACGCTTTTTATACGATACAACTAAAAATAGACCAGGGTAGAAGCCTTTAAAAATAATAAAAAGTGAAAAAAAAATTATAGTAGGATGAAACCCATTAGAAAAGGAGGGGGATAGTATAAAAATGAAAGGAAAAATAATTTACGGGCGATCTGAGGTCGGGAAGGGGATGGGGGTGGGTTTTTAAGGGTAAAAAACGGTTTTTCTCGATTTCAATATATATCTATATATATAAAAATCAATGCCACTTTTCGTTGTGTAATTCCATAACTCAACAACGCCTGGACCGATTTCGATGATTCTTTTTTTTAAATGTTTGTGAAAGTCCAAGGATGGTTTTTACGGCGAGAAAATTTCGAATAATTGCCGGAAAAGCCCTAAAAACAGCCCTTTTGTTTACCCCATACAAACGTTTTCTAACTAAAACGTTGAGTCAATTTGAGCTTTATTGCTATTGTATAAGGTTCATATTAAATAAGAAGCACTCACTGTTGTTTTAAACAATGTAGGTATGTTCCTAACGTCAAAGAGTCAATTTGTACTTTATTACCGCTATACAAAATTCAAATTCAATCATATCTATCAAAACAATGTGCGTGATTTTCCCATACAATATGTTCATGGGTTTGTAACTGTCAAACATTTAATTTTCACCCTGTCGATATGGTAAACTCTGCCCTCAAATTAAAGAACGTATTTAAATAAAGGTTTCGAATCGAAAACATATATCCACAATATTCGATTAGTGGCGTATTTTAGATTTTAAAGAAGTAAAATATTGACAGTGAAAATGGATTGACATTTTAATTGATTGTAATTGTTTATGCATGCGTTCAGAAATTTATTTTATATAAACTAAGGAGAATATATCTAGCTACATTAATATAAGACAATGAAATAAATAATGTTCACACGTAATGGTGGATTTACATGTTGGCTGAGGCTGGGCCAACGTCTACCAACTCCAAGCTATTAACTATGAAAAACATAAGGCCAGCCGAGCCAAACACTCCGTTTACACGCTGGCGTTGGTGGAGGCTGGCTGAGGTTGGCCAAGCGTGTAAATGCAGCATAAGAAGTTATACTTACTCCTTTTCAAGATCGAATGCCATTTTTATCACGAATTTTTACAGTGGCCTTTCCTTCGCTATAATTTACTGATAGAAATGTACATCGTATCGGACTGAGATAGGTTATATTATACCTAAAAGGGGTAAAAAAGGGTTGAATTGTTATATCTAAGAAAATCGAAACCACTGAAGTTATGTCTATAAAAAAAATATTTTAACTCTTTATTACTAACAAAAAGTAATGGCGTGCAATATTTTTTGGAAAAACAGCTTTTTGGTGCTGAAATAAGAGAAGGAATATTGGATGGACAATAAAAAACGCTAAAGTTTTTAATGTCAAAAATTCATAAGGCAATCTTTATATGTATATATATATATGGATGTATATGGAGAGAAGGGACATAAAATAAAATAGAATGGAAGGTACGGGAGAGGGCTGGGATAGCTGACAGATTTGTTAGGACGAATGTAAATGCACGTTATAAAGCGGTATGGATAATAAAGAGAATGGACGGGACTGATTGGGAAGAGACTGAACAGGCGGATGAGACGGGATTGAGTCGGACAGTAGGATATCTACGTCATGTTTAGATATACAAGAATTATATGGAGAGAAGGGACATAAAATAAAATAGAGTGGAAGGTACGGGAGAGGGCTGGGATAGATGACAGATTTGTTAGGACGAAATGTAAATGCACGTTATAAAACGGGATGGATAATAAAGAAAAGCGACGGGACGGATTGGGAAGAGACTGAACAGGCGGATGTGACGGGATTGAGCCGGACAGTAGGCTAGCTTTAGGTATACAAGAGTTTATACGAAAAACAACATGTATTTGGTGTGGAGTAGAATAAAAAAATATATGCACCCAGGCGAAGCTGGGTCGGGCCGCTAGTATTCAATATATTCATAATATATTTTTTATACATTTTGACATTTATTTCTTTAATATATTTTTTTTCATGGGTATATACTCACCATAACATAGTGAAGGCATTATTACTTCGATTTTGTGTTTCAGATTATCAGTATGGATGAATCTGTTTGTATCATCTGCAATAAGGCAGATGATAAGCAAGTGTATGAAATAAAAAAGCAGCTTTGCTTTGCATTTTCTGAGAAGATTTACTATAGTAACATACATATATTTTTTCATCATCGGAAAGTAGAGATTTCAACGAACAGAAAACATACCAATTTTTTGAAAAAATCTGATATTTTGACAGGTGAATTTTCGATTGAAAATTAGGGTGCTTTTTCGATATTAATTCAAAATAAGGCGAAAAAATAAATATTTTTAATCAAATAAATTACAACGTATTTGGGACATAAAAAGGTAAGTTTTCACCAAATTTCGTTAAAAAAATATTTTTTTTGTAAAAGATAAAAATAAAAAACCAGAAACTTGGTTTTTTGAATTTTTCACATAAACTTTGAGGTTTTGTGAAAAAAGTGTAAATACAAAAGTTTTAGATCTTTTTATTACCTACAACTTTGCGAGAAAAACCGTTTTTACCCTTAAAAACCCACGCCCATCCCCTTCCCGGCCTCAGATCGCCCGTAAATTATTTTTCCTTTCATTTTTATACTATCCCCCTCCTTTTCTAATGGGTTTCATCCTACTATTATTTTTATTGGTTTTAAAAATTATCGACTCTGGTCTAAAAGCAAAAAAATGATAATGAGTTTAATATTAGAAAATGGAGTAAAATACATTCATTTTATTGTTACAAAGCGTGGGGTGCTTACACCCTTTACTACTCATATCAATCGAAAGTGTGTCGAGCAGGGTACGCCTTATACTTAGAATATCAAAAATATATTCGTTGTAGGTCATACAGGTATACGCGCCGACCTCGACACGTCCAGATGAAGAAATAGAAGATATGTAATTGGAGCCCTACATACTTTCAAACCCTTCTTCAATGTTGTTATAGGGTATTTAAACGCAGAGTTGAAAGTGGGACAATTTGGACATGGGCAACAGAACCCCAGGGGTAAGAGGCTGGCCGTCTTTCTGGAGAAATAGAGGCTCTTTACGATGAACTCTTTTTTCCAGAAGCCGCCTCACACGAAATTGACCTGGCTGAGTTCTGACGGTTCTACGAGAAACGATATAGATTTCATCTTGATGACGAATAGACGGATGTTCAGTCACAGTTCAGATGTATCTGTGATTAACAGGGTGAAAACTGGCAGTGATCACCGAATGGATAGGGGCACATTGAATATTAATGTCCAATTAGAAAGGCGTCGCTTGATGAAGTCTTCGCTCCGACCTACTCGCGCCCATATCCAAAACTCCGACATCTTTCAACTTGAACTAACAAATCACTTTGATTGTCAAAAGTGAAGTGATTTGGTAAAAGCTGTCCATACGGTGGGATTTAAGTATTTTAGACCTCGCCGTAGAGATAGCCCACAAAAACTCTCGACCCACACTCTTGACCTCATGGCCGTGTGGCGATCCTCCACATTACACACACTTCGGACAGCACACCACATTCATTCGCAAATATTTCTTTACTGGATAAATAACGGCACACCAGCTGACCGCCGGCGCTCAGGTAGCTGTGACGTCACCGGACCCGCGCCGGCGCAGCCATTTGCCGCATCGCAGCTCCAGTCGGCTTTTGCTCGATGCGCGCTTCACACGGTCCCTACCGCTTTCGCTACCGCCTTGCTTACCGTGCGCCCTTACATATTTCATATTTTATTTGCTGTTTATAGACTGTCGCTTTCCTCTCCTTCTTAGTTTTTAGTGGACTGTATTAGTGTGTAGTGTAAAGACCTATTTTAGTATTAGTGTAGTGTTTAAGGCTTTAAGATAGTGACTTTTGTACTTTCTACTTTGTGTGTATATTAAACCTTGTGCACGCATTGTGTGGGACGTTTCATTTCTCGCCGCGTTCCCGCATAGGCTCTGCCTACCACACACGCCAGCATCGACACGTAGTGGTGTCGATCTCACACTACCCGCGTATTCGACACGTCGAGATACGCACACCTACACCTCATCTACATCTCCCACAGCCGAACGTCGGCCTATGGCGCTGCAGTCTTCCGATGACGCCGAAGCATATCGGCTGCTCAATAGACCGATCTGAAAGTCCTTGCTCACAATACTGTGAGCATTAAAGAAACAATGGAGCGGAGCGGAGGCTTCAAAGTGTTTGCAAGAGACTTGTCTATTGGGCAAAGCCAATTTTCTAGGCTGAAGACGGACGGAGGCCGCGTAGTGTCGACGAAGGCAGAGGTATTAAGGGTGATCGAGAGGTTCTACGGACAGTTTTACACCTCGGTTGCCGAATCTACTGTTAGCTCGGACGAAGTTGATCCGACACATTTTTTTTTTTATTGCAGTGAATGGCTAGACGAGCATGCCGTTTGCCTGATGGTAAGCGTTGCGACCGCTCATGAACAGAAGCAAAACCAAACAACACCTTGATTTACAAAGCAATGATTGTCATTCCACTGCGCTCGCCATCCTGAGACATAAGATGTTAAGTCTCAATATGTCCAGTAGTTACTCTGGCTACAATGTCCTTCAATCCGAAACACAACAAAGCATTTAAACTGCTGTTTGACGGGAGAAATAGACATTGCGGTGGTACCCACCCAGGCAGCCTCTCACATATGAGAGACCTACCACCAGTAAACTTTAGTGATGATATCCCGGACGTCAGACTATATGAGATTGAGACGGCCCTGAAGCAACATAAGAACAACAAGGCGCCGGGACTGGACGGAATCATTTCAGAGCTTCTGAAAACGGGCGGTACGTCCTTCAGAATGTCCTTCAGAGGCTCTTCAATTCCGTTTTCCTCGAGAGCTCAACGCCAGAGGCATGGAGTAGGAGCATTGTGGTATTGTTCTTCAAAAAAGGTGATAATACTTTACTGAAGAACTACAGGCCCATCTCGCTTCTGAGCCATGTCTCTAAGTTAATTCGAGGGCATCACAAATCGTCTCGAACGCAAGTTTCATGACTTCTAGCCTCCCGAACAAGCCGGTTTCCGAAAAAACTTTTGTACCATAGACCACATCCATACGCTTCGGCAGGTTATAAAAAAAACCGAAGAATATAACTTGCCGCTTTGTTTAGCGTTTGTGGACTATGAGAAAGCCTTTGATTCGATCGAGACCTGGGCTGTGCTACAGTCTCTTCAGCGGTACCACATCGACTATCGGTACATAGAAGTGTTGAAGTGTATATACAACAACAGCGAAATTTCCTAACAGGAGCAAATGTTTGCTTAAAAGGAGACTTCTTACTCTGGACTGTAAAATCACATAGAATTGAAATAAATAAATTAACTTATTATAAATTAGAAACGACGCCACCATGTCAGTCCGAGTACAAGATCAGAGCACGAAGGATATTCCGAGACGTAATATCTCTGAAACTGTTCACTGCCACGCTAGAAAATGCCTTCAAGCTCTTGCAGTGGAAAGGATTCGGCATCAACATCAACGGCGAGTATATCACTCACCTTCGATTTGCCAACGATATTGTAGTCTTGGCAGAATCGCTGGAATACCTTAGCACTAAGCTCGAAGACCTCAATCGAGTCTCCCAACAGGTGTGTCTTAAAATGTACTTGGACAAAACGAAGACAATGTTGAATGCCCATGTTGTGCCCACCCCACCCTCCCGGGCTCGAATCTTGAAGTTGTAGACGAATATGTCTATTTAGGACAAGTGGTCCGGTTAAGCAGGTCCAAGTTCGAGAGAGAGGTCAATCGTCGAATCCAACTCGGTTGAGCAGCGTTCGGAAAACTACGCAACGTCTTCTCGTCCAAAATACCTCAGTACCTTAAATCGAAAGTATCCGATAGTTGTGATACGGCACCGAGACGTCCTCTCACTATAGTCCTTATTAGGAAGCTCAAAGTCACTCAACGAGCTATGGAGGCTATGCTCGGGGTTTCCCTATAAGATCGTATTAGAAATGAGGAGATCCGTAGAAGAACTAAAGTAACCGACATACCCCAGCGGAGTAGTAAGAAGAAGTGGCAATGGACGAAGCACATAGAGCGAAGAACTGATGGTCGCAGGGGCGAAAAAGTTCTCGAATGGAGGCCACGTAGCGGAAAACGCAGCGTAGGACGTTCACCCACAAGGTCAGACAACCTGGTTAAAGGTCGTGGGACGTCTATGTTCAGCAGTGGACTTCCTTTAACTGATGGATGATGGATGTGTTTATAGTCACTAAAACTAACGCTCGGCTTCGATTTCGGTCGCTACCTTGATATACGCTGTTATTTATAATTCGAATGGACCAAAACATTTTCTCATTGCTCACCTTCCTACACCTAAAATTCCTAAAAAAATGTCCTTAACTTCAGCCGTTTGAGGTGTGGGAGCCAATTTGTTAAACAGTTAATTTAAAGGTTTACCCATAGATAGTACTTAACTTAATTTTTTTTTTTGGTTTGGTTATATACCTTAGAGACCAGAGCCAGGGTGGGGCAAGTGCCCCACCCTGCCCCACCGTGGCTACGCCCATGGTTATAGCGCTCAGGGAATACCGAAGCAGGGCACAGTGCGTGGTAGAAAAGAACACTGGAAACGTACTTTCCGGGAACGGATAGTTTCCAGGTAGTAAGAATGAACTCTACTGCGGTGATGGGAATTGTGATGGGAGAATAGCGATAGTGCACCATTTTCCTCAGAGCACTTTCCATGGAATAATCGATAGATTACACAGAGAGACCAGAAGTCTCACCGCAATCTTAACGGATCCACATTCTCCGTGTGATCTGGATTATCGACGATTCGAAGAGCTCGGCGGTGTATTAAGTCAACTGGGTTGAGCTGGTATTTTGGGGCTTTTACCCAGAGGTGGGAGCAGAACTCCACGTCGTGCCGGATCGTCGCATTTATAGAGCAATAACCGATGATCCGATGAGAAGTACCGCTTGGCTCTGTTGAGAATCCTTAACATTTTGCTGGCCAATTTGCCCTTGCCTTTCAAATGACACCCAAACTGCAATTTGCTAAATATTTCGGATCAAGGAATACTCTCAGATGCTTAGAGAGAGTGTCTCCCTGACAAAAGGGTCTTCTTGGTTGTAAACGAGCAAACTTGTGCCATCGTGGGGTTAAATTCTTCAATTTACCCTATTGAGAGGCCCGCCCCAGAGAGGTCTCGACTTCCGACAAAAGTTGAGACCACCTTTCCTCAACGGATCCCATATAGAGATTCTGTACTCCGATGTATCTTGCCTCACTCGCACCAGCATCTGCATAGCAATGCTAGTTGGTGACTGAGAACATGTCATTGATATGCAATATAAACAGCGTCGGCGAAAGCACCGAGCCTTATGGAACACCAGAATGAATGGTCTTGGCCTCGATGCAAAAGTCCAATACGACTTTTATGCTCCGATCATCCAAGAAGGCTGACGATGTATTTTCAGAGTCCTCAGGTTGAAATACCAGGCCGGTAGCTTCCCCAGAACGACGCCACGCCACACTCGATGAAAATATCAAGGCCTACCGTAATTGCCTCGCCCCCACTATCCAATGCCTCCGCTTGGTGGTGGGTGAGATAAACGAGAAGATCACCATCCGAACGACCCTGATGGGAACCAAACTGACGGTCACTAATCAGTTGGTGATTCTCAAGTTACGTCAGGAGCTGCGTATTTATAACTCACTCCAAGACCTTGAAGAGTAAGTATGTGACAACAATCGGCCTGCGATTCGAAGGATCCGACCGGTCACCCTTTTTTTGGGACTGGATGAACATGGGCGATATTCCATGAAGCCGGGCCTGGGTTGTTTTAATAGAAAAGACGCGTGAGTACAGGGGTTATCTCAGGAGCGGACGTCTTAAGAACCACTGCAGGGACACATTCCGGCCTACTCGATTAGTAGATGTGCACTACCGCCTGAAATGCGGAAGACAGGGTTTTATTCGGTATGCTAGCGCAGGTTTTTGTTAGGGACCCGCCTCGGCCGCAATTTGCTGGCAAGCCAGTGACACTGATATATTCCTTTCGTTCTCCTCCGGGGTACCGGAAAATAAGCTTAACAGTTTTTCTCTCCATACAAAAAAGGGGGGCCCCATCCGATGATTTTGCCACGGGCCCCAGATGGTGTAGTTACGCCACTGACTAGAGGGGACATCGGGAACAAAATCTGTGCGTATGGTGCGTGCATAAGGGTACACAGTGAAGCAAGAGGGAAGATAATGTTACTTCGTAGGCGGGACAGAGACAGAAATAGAATGTACCCTTCATTTTGTTACAAACATTTTGTTTGCAGTGTCCCTTCTAGTATATTATCTCAATGTACATACCATAGAAATTCTTATAAATCGCTATGGTATGCAGGTTTCCGCACGATGTTTTCCTTCACCGTTTTAGTGCATGGTGATTGACTATCAATACACACGTGACTCCGAAAAGTCAATGGGGTGTCGTGGGATTCGAACCCGACCATTGTGAACATGTTGGCAGCCGCGTCTAGTCCGTTTACCAACAGGCCACCACGCACTTCGATTTTTAAATATTTTATTTGACTTAATTCTATTATAAGTGGAGTAATATTATCTGTTTCGTGTTTAAACATTAAATAAGCTTCTGTTCTTTAACACTAGTGTATATTTGATCGCAGACTAGTAGCTATCTCACCTGGTCGTATATGCCTCATATGTACTCGTATATACTTGTCGCGGTCATGCCTAGCGACTTCAAAGTAGAAGCCAAGCATAGCCATTACCATCATGGCGGTATGCTGCCGATGCTGGTCCCCACGGAACAGCTCAATGCTGCCGAAGTTCTAGAAGGAAAGAGGATTGTTAAAACCCTTAGAGTAATTATAATATTGGAGTATCTATAATATCCTCCTAGCGCCCAAGCGCCTTTGAAACACCCATAATCGAGTTCATCATAAACGCCCAAACGTTTTCGGGACCCGACTATGATTGCAGCCCAAGGAACTTTTGAAAGGATTTATTAAAAAAGTATTTTATTTGATATTTGGACAAACCAAAGTACTATTTTCATTACGGATTACAATAAAATAATTTTAATTGTAAAAGCATCTATGGGCTATCACAACGTAGTACTGAAAATCTTACTCGTATGCAAATCAAATGGATAACACTAACGTGAAAAAAAACTTGGGCTGTAATGGGTTTTACATTTATGTTCTTCTAAATGGACCTTTGGGTCATAATGACTACAAGCTCCAAAAAATTCTGGGCGCTAGGAGGATATAGAGGGAGCTACTTCAAAAACGTAGATAATAATGGTGGCGCCAGGCCACTTTTTTCTGCACTCCTATTGGCTGATATTTGACAGGTTGTTCAACATACATGAATTACTTGTAAAAGAAAACTATACTAAATAGTTTAAGGCTATGTAATTACACTCAACAACTCGTTTTAAAAGGACAATAGCTAAATATTTCGGTTATCGAAGGAATTTATAGCAATTTACTGAATACGTTACAATACGAGGGCAGAAAAAGGTGGCCCGGCACCACCATTTATATCTACATTTTGAAGTACCAGCGCTACCTCTATATTAAAATACTCCTAAGTAATGTAGGACATATTCTTTGCAGGAGTACTGGCAACAGAATTAAAGTACACTATACCTGATAGTAAGTGTCTGGAGTTTTTTTATGTTATAACGGGCAAACGAGCATGCGATAAAGGGCGGATCCAGGGGGGAGGTCATGGGGTTCATGACCCCCCCTGGGCTGGCCTCAGATTGACAAAATTTATTAATTATCTTTTTGATAAAATTTATAAGCACATTTAATTCTTTATATGTCGATAAATAAAGTATAAATGTATGTGTGTTCACAAATCAAGCTTGTAACAAACTTTAAAAAAGTAATTATTACGAATTGGAGTATTGAAATCGGACCCAGTGTTCTGTTATGAACTATATGACCCCCTCCCTGGCATAAAATCGGACATGAACTATAATATGACCCCGCCCTCCCCCCGGCGTAAAAGCTGGATCCGCCCTTGCATGCGTTTCACCTGATGGTAAGTTATCACCATTTGCACACATTTACACATTACATTTTTGACAGTCTCCGTGGCGCAGTTGGTTAGACTCCGCCTGTGAAACGAGAGGCCGCGGGTTCGATCCCCGCACCGAGAGAAATGTTTGTGCGGCCCACAAATATTTATTCCGGGTCTGGGTGTTTGTGAGACCGAAAAGTCTCTCGTTGTTCCTGATACCCACGACACAAGACTCGATCTTAGTGTCGGGTCAGGACTATGTATGTGACTGGGTGTTATTTATTTATTTTATTTATGAAAATCTGCAACACCATAGGGCATAGAGATGCGTCGCCGGCCTTTAAGGTGGCAATAAGCTCGCTTTTTAAAGGTTCCTAAGTGGTTATAAATATGCTGGATTGAGAATACGGGTGAATCTTGAAAACTAGGTTTCAAAATATGCAATAGATTCTGAATAATTTCAGGGTCTTTTGAAGTTAAACCGCATGAAAAGGTTGAGGTTTAGCTCCAGCGGAAACCCATTAAGTACTGGGCGCTTGAAAGTAACTTATCATTGTGCGCTTACACTTTTTCATTTATTTATTTATTTAATACTTCATAGACAAAGTAGTACACAGGCAGGGCTGATGCCAAAGGCATTTTGTAACAGCCAACCTTAGGGTGGTACAGAAATAAATTAAGATGATGCATAAAAATGGGTTGAGAAGGAAACCAAGGAAAATATACTTTAGCATATTTTCCTAAGTATTTATACTTATACTAGTACATATGCAAATATAAAATACTTAAATACTAATATATTAAATAATGTTATGATCGTACTTCCAATTTGTCGAGGAACAGTTTCCGAACTCTCATTTTGAAACCTAAACGTGTCGTAGATGTCCTAATCTTAAGAGGGAGCGAATTCCAAAATAGATTAAATAAAGAAGAGTGAACAAAGTCAGAATTATGAGAGGTACTTAAGGAGACGTTTGTTAGCTGATCGAAGGTTCATGGTTACTACCTACGTACTGGAAGTTTGGAGTTAAATAAGAAGGAGTGGGAAAAGGACGTTAGAATAGAGAAAAGCGTAGAGAGAGCATGTTGCGAGCGACGCTGGCGAATAGGTAACCATTTTAATTGAGATCGAAACGAAGACACATGGTCATACTTACGGAGATTAAAAATGAATGAAATGCAGTTATTGAGAAGCTGTTCGGATTTGTTGGGGTGTTCTGCATTCAGATCAAAATAGCACACATCACCATTCAATTAAAGGGAAAATCAAGGATTGGAGAAGCATTATCTTGGTTTTGACGAGGGAAATTCTTGAGGCGATAGGGCGCACGATGAGTACCCGTGACCTTCTGGCAGACAGAGATTACCTGATCTCTCCAGTTCAGGGTCGAGTCAATCAGTAACCCAAGATCTTTCACGACTGGACTCCATACAATTGCAGAATTATTAAATATTATCGCAGCCGTTTAATATATACGAACGGACGTCCAAACATAGTAGATTCGATGCGTTCATGCTTTCCATCATTCTTAGAGAGCCTTTAGTGTCTTGTAATACCAGCCCAAATACGTCCCACCGCAGGGCACGGGCCTCCTCTACAATCGAGAGTACGATTGAGAGTGGTTAGGCCATATAGTGTACCACGCTGGCCTAGTTTCAGGCGGACTTTACATACCATAGACATTTTTATAAATTCTAAGAATTCACTTTTAATAATCAATACTGTTGCATGAAACTTCATTCACTTCGAACATAATCTAAGGGGCCGCCCATTAATCACGTGAGGCTTGAAAGGAGGGATGGGGGTTTGACAAAAATCACGAAATATCACAATGGGGGGGGGGGGGGGTCTTGTAAGATATCACGATTTTTTGATACATTATAATTTTGATTAAAATGCTACATCATATTTTTCGTATGATTACACGAACCGTTTATTATTACTAGTATGTCAATCAAAACCAACTGCAAACTTTCTTTCGAGACATTTTTATCATGGTCCTTAATTTCAGACATAAATAGGATTATACTCTATACCTGTATCTAAAGATAATATTCGACAAAATTTCCTAATCTTTGTTGGTACAGGGGTAGTCTTAAACCTCACCACATGTCACTAACGGCCGTTCTCTATATCCTATCTATCTTTAACAATTGGTTAAAATGGCTACCATTGTTGTCGGTACAATTATATGCTTCTTTAAACAAAGATAGATACATATATTTATCTTACCTAACAATATATAAATATATGCAACATATGTCTACCTGGCCATCTTGGTTAACTGAAACATAAAAGGCATCAAAATATCGAATTTAATCTCTTCTTAGAGATAGATTATTGAGAACGGCTATAAAGGAGATAGCGGGGGGGTTAAAAATGCTAAATAAAAGATCACGTGATTAAGGCCCCTAAGATTACGACATACGATACAGGATTCAAAAATTTTATAAACTACTAGGGGTCGAGCCCGGCTTCGCCCGGGTGCAGATTCACGATTCAAAGTGGCGGTCAAAATTTTCAATTCCAACTATCAGTTTAGAATATCGACCGGTCGGACCACGAAAAACGAATAAAATTTCCTCGTATTTGCTAGAAGTGTACCTACTACTTCCCTCCTATATATAGCATAGCGTGATGATATTATATATAGCCTATAGCATTCCACGATAAAAGTACTATCCAACACTGAAATAATCATTCAAATCGGGCCAGTAGTTCCAGAGATTAGCGCGTTCAAACAAACAAACAAACTACGCAGCTTTATAATATTAGTATAGATTTAGACATATTCGTAAAGTTTTACGTGCGATGTTTGAACATACGTCGTCGTGGCTCCACAGACTAACCCCCCTGAATTCAAACGAAACATTAAAATTAATGTATTTATTAGATATATTGAGATCACATATTTATTATTATTAACTACATTTTATAACTCTTGAATTCTAAAAATGTCGGCCTCTCAAAATGTCGCTGGTTTTACAAATATTTCTACGCCCTATGAGCAATAAAACAAGAAGGCAGATAGATCAAAATTCTTCTCAATGAATGTCATTCATCTTCAGTTTGAAACCAATAATAATTCTCCTTTCTCGATATTCCAATTCATTCCGAAATCAAAAGGAAATTTCTGGAATGTTCTAGAAAATCTGAAAAAAAGTTTAATACAAATCAAAATGGCAGTCTTTCATTTGAATATAATTGAAATAAAGCATCTAAAAAACAAGAGTTAATATTGATAAGAGCGAATTTTTCAATGGCCAATGAAAATTCATAAAATGCTAATAACTAATGGACTAATTAAAATTTCCAAAAGATTTCGTAAACCGTAAAATTCTTCTTGTAATTTTTATATTTAACAGGCTGTAACTTTCATCTGACCATTGAAAAATCAGTCTTGAATTATAGAGAGCAATATAACTAGATGCAAAAATATTCTTTAAAACTAAATACACAAAATAACAAATGAGGTAGATATTGAATAAATACAAAATATAGTGAACTGTATTTCATTCTCGCTAGATTTTCTTATGAGCTATGGAGAAGGTTATGCTCGGGGTTTCCCTACGAGATCGAATCAGAAATGAAGAGATCCGTAGGAGAACTAAAATAACCGACACAGCCCACCGGATTAGCAAGTTGAAGTGGCAATGGGCAGCGCACATAGCGCGGAGAACTGATGACCGATGGGGTCGAAAAGCGGAAAGCGCAGCGTGGGACGTCCACCCACAAAGTGGTCAGACGACCTGGTAAAGGTCGCGGGACGTCGCTGGATGCAGGCTGCCTCCAACAGGTCTCTGTGGAAATCATTGGGGGAGGCCTATGTTCAGCAGTGGACTTCCTTTGGCTGATGGAGGGATGGATAGATTCTTTTATTGCTACAGGCTTGATGAAAATTAATCTCAAATAAAATAATACTGCTAATAATGAATAGGAAAATCAATTACCACTTTGCTCGACCCGGGATTCAAACCCAAGACCTCTTTGTAATCATACCGTTGTACAACTAACATTGAGGCATTTATTTTAGGAATGTCATTTTTTTATTGCAATGAATGGCGAGACGAGCAAGCCGTTCGCCTGATGGTAAGCGATACGACCGCTCATAAACAGTAGCAACATTCCACTGCGCTCGCCATCCTGAGACATAAGATGTTCAGTCTCAATATGTACAGTAGTTACTCTGGCTACAATGTCCTTCAATCAGAACCACAACAGTGCATTTAAAATGCTGTTTCACGGGAGCAATAGACATTGCGGTGGTACCTACCCAGATGGCCTCTCACATAACTGTGACCAGAAAAAAAGCATCGATCGATTTATTATCATCAGAAGGCATATATAATCTTCATTAGCGACTCCGCCTAGTATCGCCCCTTTGGCCGCCTATGTTCATCAGTACTGGTGGCAGGTCTCTCATATGTGAGAGCCCATCTAGGTAGATACCACCGCAATGTCTATTTCTCCCGCCTATCAGCAGTTTAAATACGCTGTTGTTTCAGATTGAAGGACTTTGTAGCCAGAGTAACTACTGGACATATATAGACTTAACATGTTATGTCACAGAATGGCGAGCGCAGTGGAATGCCAAGCATTACTTTGTAATTTAAAGTGTTTGATTTTGCTACTCTTCATGAGATGTCGTAACGGTTACCATCAGGCGAGCGACAAGCTAGTCTCGCCACACATTGCAATAAAAAATCTAATAATGTAGAATTCTAATCATCATCATCATCTTAACCAAAGGAAGTCTATTGCTAAACATAAGCCTCCCCTAAAGATCTCCACATCATATTGGAAGCGGCCTGCATCCAGCGACTTCCTGCAACTTTAGCCAAGTCAGTCCACGTTAGATTCCTAGGATTTTAATGGTGAAAGAATTTTTTAAATCGGTCCAGTAGCTTCAAAGCCTGTTCAATGGAAACAAATAATTAAAAATATCCACTTTATATTAAATAATAATATATAAGAATACAGCGAGAATGCAATACATGTCACAGTTTTAATTAAACAAGTAGATATGTCATGTTTAATTAAAAATCATTCAAAATAACGTTTTGATGTTGTGTTCCTATTAGTCCGTAAGCAATACGACAGTGTTCGAATAAACAGCAATAATAAGTCAAGTCTATAATAACCTTTCGCAAGTTATTTAAATAAGCTTTTTGCTATTTACCATTGTTATTCACAAATAGTTTGATACTGTCTCGCGTAATCTCATTGAGGTATTATACTAGAGCGGACATCGGGAACAAAATTTCTGCGTAAGTGCGTGCACACGGTACACATTGAAGCGAGAGGGAAGATATGTTACTTCGTAGGTGTGACAGAGACAGAAATAGAAAGTACCCTTCATTTTGTTACAAACATTTTGTTTGCAGTGTCCCCTCTAGTATGTTATCTCAATGCGTAATCTATGGAGTGAGATTTTTTACAAACCCATTTAAAGAACAAACTGAACGGTCAATTTTGTGTGTGTAAGTTTAGATGTGAAATATGGTTATAATATATGGTCAGTTTTTTTAACTAATTCTGTGGGGGGCAATTAACAATAGCAGAAAAGTAGAGAATGCTAAGGCTTCAAAAATAACAAGGCGATGTTAATTTTAAATAGCAATAATTCCCATTACCAATGTACTTATAGCAATTTAAAAGTATTTTCACACACATCTACGTTTTGTAGTGATTAGGAAAATGGAAATCTTTTTCACAATTTTTTTTTTATTTTTGACAATTATATAAATATATAATTATTTCCTTTTTTGTGACAATATAGGGGGCAAACGAGTATGCGGTTCACCTGATGGTAAGTGACCACCGCCGCCCATGAAAATCTGCAACACCATAGAGCATTTAGATCACCAACCTTTAAGGTTGAAATACCCTCTCTTCCTGGCATATACGATAAAATAACCTATTTATTTTATTTTATATAAAATGTGGCCGTTTTAAAATACTATTTTCGTGTATAAATTTTGCGTATTTTAAATAAGTGATTTCAATTTATTTTTCCTTACATAATGCCAGGAGAATTTTCCGTGCATCAAAGCTATTTTTTACAATATTAACCTTAAAAAACTATACAAGATTTCCATTTTCCCATCACATACCGAAAACATGGCAAAAAAGCAAAAAACATCAATACGCACACTCATACAAAAAATACTGCAATTGACTTACCAAAAACAAAGAAATGGAGACCTTAAAAACATTGACAAGGCAAGATATAATCTTTTTGACTATCAGCCAAATACCGAGGCCAATTTTAGACCTTAGAAAAAGGTTTTTCAGCTTTTTTGCCTCTTAAAGCTACATTATCCATGTAGTTCTTGAATCATTGCAGCTTCATTAAATTGATAATTTTCACTCCTCTGCCGTTTAGCTCGATGCTTCAAACTGCAACTTAACTTCATCATAATTGACGACCATCGACGCATCAACTCAGTTAGTTTTCTCTCGAATTCCTCCATCAGACAATCTGGATTCTCCTCCAACCATTCCAAAGCCATTTTCACTTCTTTATCCATGAAGTCGTGCTCAGCTTCAGTTATTTTCGCTTTGTTTTCTTTAACAGTATTCTTGACGTTGTATATGTAAGTTTCCAGTTGATTTTGAGACTCCAATCTGCTCTTATTCTCTTTGTCCTCTTCTCTAAACATTTCTGCGTCTGCAATCATCTTCCCTATCTCCAGTTGGCTCAATCTATGCTCGTTTCTTATTGTTATACCATTCCTGTGTCCTGTGCTTCTGTCTTCAGCTGTGACGCTCAAAAGCCCATTGGAATCTATATCAAAAGTGATGTCAACTTTTGCCACACCTCTAGGAGCTGGAGGGATACCAGTTAACTCAAAAACTCCAAGTAAATTATTGTCTTTGGTCAAGCTCCGCTCTCCCTCAAAGATCTCTATGGTCATCGAATTTTGGTAATCATCAAGAGTAGTCAAATCTTTGGTCACACGGCAAGGTATTGATGTGTTCCGTTCAACTATTTTGAACATAACCCCTCTTGAAGTTTCTACCCCTAGCGATAAAGGTACGACATCGATGAGAAGCAAGTCTTGTATCCTTTCGTGTCTCTCTCCGCTTAATATCGCGGCTTGGATAGCAGCACCATGCGCAACCGCTTCATCAGGGTTTAATGACGCCGTAACTTTACCATCAAAGAGATCGTACAACATCCTTTGAATCTTTGGTATCCTAGTACTTCCACCGACTAGAATCACCTTATCAATATGACTTTTATCCAGTTTTGCATCAGCTAGTGCTTGTTGAATCGGTTTTAATGTATCGGTGAATAGATCGGAGCATAGGTCTTCGAAAAGAGTTCTCGAAACCTTTCCATAATAGTCTATGCCGTCGTAAATTGAATCCATCAATACTGGAGCCTCTGATGCTGAAGTTAAGAACTTCTTCGTTTTTTCAGCGGCACTTTTGAGTCTTCTAATAGCTTTGTGATTGCTTAAATCTATATTAAACTTATTCCTGAAATCCTCTATGAAATAAGCAACCAATCTATTATCGAAGTCTTCTCCACCCAGATTGGTATTACCAGCAGTTGCTTTCACTTCGAAAACACCGTCCTTGATGCTCAGAATTGAAACGTCGAAAGTGCCACCACCTAGATCATACACCATGACATTTTGTCCTTGAACATTTTTATCCAGCCCGTACGCTAAAGCCGCTGCAGTAGGTTCATTAGTAATCCTTAATATCTGCAAACCCGCTATAATTCCTGCGTTCCTGGTAGCTTGGCGTTGCGAATCGGTAAAATACGCGGGCACTGTAATCACTGCTTTGTCAACTTTCGCGCCTAAATAAGCCTCGGCCGTCTCTTTAACCCTGAAAATTATGATGCTGCTAATTTCCTCAGGTGAGAATCTTTTTAACTTATTTTTATACTGTACGGATATCATAGGCTTACCATGGACGTTTGAAACGATGTACGGTAGGTGCCGGAGGTGCATTTGCACCCCTATGTCGTCAAATCGACGGCCTATTAGACGCTTTGTTGCAAAAACAGTGTTCCTAGTATTTATCGCGGCCTGGTTGTAAGCAGACTCACCTATTAGCCGCTGATTGTCCGTAAATGCAACGTAAGATGGCGTTGTCCGATTTCCAAGTTCATTCGGTATTATTTCCACACTCCCGTCTCTCCACACAGCTGCGCACGTACTTGTAGTACCCAAATCGATCCCGATCGCGACCATTTTGAATACGTTTGAAATTCGAAGTGAATCGGAACGCGGACATTTGAATACTGCCAGTTTGCCGCGCTCCGCTCCTATTTATATGCTCCGCCAATCAGGTTCTAGAAGATTCGAATGCGAGAATGATCCCACCAATCAGAGAGCGGTATTTGCGCAGTCGTAACACTTCTGGAATGGGGATGTCAGGTCTTATGCACGGTATTTCCAGAAAATATTATTAACATAATTTATGCAAAAATATTGTCATTCTTGTTATTATTTTGTCTCACTGCTTATTAATGATAAATAATGAATTTAAATGTGAAATGCGTCTGTATATATGAAGCGTCGAGATAAATTATTAAAAGGAACTATAATCTTTTTAGGAACTGATTATCTATGTACATGGGCGTAGCCACGGTGGGGCAGAGTGGGGCGCTTGCCCCACCCTGGCTCTGTCAGGTACCTAATCAACTCTAAAAAACTAAATTATCTAGGTAAAGTACTAGGCAGGTGAGCAATAACAAGGTATTCGAATTATAAACACAGATACAGGGTGTTGTAGAAGAATACCGTGGGTACAGTTTGCTAATTACATATGATTTAAGGCTGCTGCCCCACCCTGATCCCACGGCTGGCTACGATCATGTCTATGTACATAAAAAGATACACACTAGCAAGTTATCTATAAAAAAACTTAAAATTCAACAGTACTTACTATATTACTGTTATTTACCATACATAACGTATATCAACAATTAAAACTAAATCCATTATAATGTTCCGTATAATTAATTACTTCCCTATGAAATATATAAAACACTAATTTGGACATTAAAATTTCTCTTAGCAAATGTTTCAATAATACCAAAAATACCATAACTATACCAAAAATAAATACCAATTTTCCAGATATTTCTCGAACCTGACCACACTGTTCGACGTTCGATTATTAAATAACCGCGCACGTGTATCTTGCGTCCTTTTCCCACTCATTAAGAAAGTCGTGCTAGTAATATATCTATCTCATTCTACTTAAACGTAGACAACGGATATTCATCTCTTTTACATCAATCGTCAGCGTCAATGGAACTGTTTTGGCAATTATCGGTTTTATAAATATACCGCAATGATAATTTAATAAATAGCCGGTTAAAATTAAAACAAAATCAATCTTTGTTCATTTGAGCAATAGTAAACAGCGTTTAGTTTTAATGCAGATACACATATCGATGGCTCCAATGAACACTCCTCTAACTTGAAAATTTTAAATGTTCGTTTTTTCGCGTGAAATGCTTTACTATTTAGCAATGCATAGTGGGAGGGTTTTCAGATTTGCATAACGCTAACTATAAGTACATATAGTTAGCGTTAAGGAAATCTGAATGTTTTTTTTGTTATGTATTGCTGAATAAATAAATAAAAATAAATAACACCCAACAGTCACACACATAGTCCTGACCCCACATTAAGATCGAGTCTTGTGTCGTGTATCAGGAACTACGAGAGACTTTTCGGTCTCACAAACACCCAGACCCGGAAGAAATATTTGTGGGCCGCACAAACATTTCTCTCGGTGGGGGGATCGAACCCGCGGCCTCTCGTTTCACAGGCGGCGTCTAACCGACTGCGCCACGGAGGCTGTCACAAATAATAGTTTTACTCATCGATTTCAACAAGTAGGTCGTTTAATGGTTCCTTAGATTTACGCGAATGTTACACATTGAAATAAAACTATTATTTGCGGATTTTATCGCGGATTTGGTTTAATTTTTACATTTTTGGCTTAATTCTTACAGTATGTCCTGTGACCACGAAAGCTTTAAAGTAATCGAAACGTCACTTCGCATCGGGAAGTTAAAAATGTAAAAATTAAACCAAATCCGCGATAAAATCCGTCAAAAATAATAGTTTTCTTTCTGACAGCCTCCGTGGCGCAGTTGGTTAGACGCCTGCTGTGATACGAGGGACCGCGGGTTCGATCCCTGCACAGGAACAAATATTTGAAACTCTTTAAAAGTATAATAGCTCAATATAATTTCGGTTATCAAAGGAATTTATAGCAATTTGTGTACCTAATCATTGCATAATTTTATCAACGTAGTTATATACGTGCGCGTGCACATAGTCGATTACGAAATCCGGTATTTATATTTTTTATATTTAAAATATTTGCACATTTCATTATACATTATTAAGTTTTGTTTATTATTTCTCTTTATTTCTTTAAACATATTTTTTCTATTTTTACATATATAAATTATAAAAAATATACATATAAAAATATAAAAAATAATCTAAAGAATAGTTAATATAATAATAGTTTTGTTTTATTGTTAATTACTGTTAATGTTAAGAAGCTGATTTGACGCCCGTAGGTCACTTAAGGTGTCCACTGAAAATCAGCGTTGTGGCGTGGTTTGCACATCATAACATTTAGCTAAATGGACACCATTGAGGTATTATACTAGAGCGGACATTAGGAACAAAATATCTGCGCATGGTGCGTTCACAAGGGTACACAGGCGAGAGGGAAGATAATGATACTTCATAGGCGTGATAGAGACAGAAATATAAAGTTCATTTTGTTACAAACATTTTGTTTGCAGTGTCCCCTCTAGTATATTATATCAATGATGGACACCCATAAGTCAAAGCCGCGACCAGCCATTTTTTGTTAAATATTAATTTAATTTTGTTTTTATATTACCCATGTTGTGTATGATGCGTCAGTGACAAATAAATTGTACTTCTTTAATTTAATTTATTATTAAATGATTAATTCAATTTTCACTAATTTAGGAGCGCTACCAACATTACGAACGAGAAAATATCTACGTTTTTTAAGACGCGAATGTATGACAGCGCAGTCTATATTATAAATACTTTAAGGTCGTAAAACCATAGATTTAGTATAAAACATAGATCGGCAATGTGAAAGAGATAGAATAATTTAACTCATATGTTAAAGCGAGATGCATGATGCGACCATACGTTTACACAGAAGTAGCCTGCAGTGACCCAGAGTCAAAATATGTCAAAATAAGCGAGCAACAAAATTCGCTTATTTTCATAATTTATTTAATTTTACAGTACTTGGTTATATTTATTAAACGTAGTTTATTATAGTGCATTGTGCAGTGCCAAAGTGTGGTTCATACAGGCGTAAAAATCCGAAATAATTAAAGTTTTCACAGGTACCGGCCACTTTTGTACAATACTTTTTTTCGACAATATTATAGAATTAAATAGAAATCCGTGTATACATATCGGTAGAAAAGAATATAGTATTTCATTAAATAAATACGCTGAAAGCATCCATTGCGTATAAAAAATTATATCAAATACGTGAATTTACAATAATTTCAACCAAAAGTTGCTAGGGATTGACTGACAGGTTCGATCAATAAAACGTTGTCGATGAAATAGTCGATGACAACACATGTTTCCCTACATTTTTATGGAGCTATAGTATGTTGTGATAGTGTGCATTCTTCTTCTTCTTCTACCTGGCGTTATCCCGGCCATATTTCCCCGGCCATTATTATAGTATTCATTCTGCAATATTACTTATTACTTTACTTTTTCTCATTTTTTTATATTTGTGGAATAATTATTATAACACTTCATGTGTGTGATTTATGAATTAAGAACCTGTTTCAATCGCTGCCAAGAGGCTGTCAATTTATAATAGTAAAACAAGAACATATTAGATATTTTTATAAAATATGCGATACTTATGCACAGTATCATCGTCCAAACCTTGAAGCAACATTATTCATTTATCATAACATTAGGTATAGGTTTAAAATTTATAATTCTCATAGGAAAAACATTAGTTTAGGTGACGAGATCGAGAAAACCTTTACGGTTTATTAAACTGTCTCTTTCTTCAGCCACAGGAATGCGACTAATGAACATAGGCCTTCCACAAGAATGTCTACATCAGTTTGTTGCAAGCTGCCTGCATCCAACGACTTCCTACAAGCTCCGACCGAGCAGGCGTCCAATACTTCCCAATGTGTTACAAGTCAATTAATTGACTTAAATAAGCATATTTTTTTAACTCTGGTATAAATATACTTACGCGAATGTTACTCATTGAAAAAAACTAATAATCATGGATTTTGTTGCAGACTGAGTCCACCCTGTGACTACGAAAGTTGTAAAGTAATCGAAACTTCGCGACGGGAAATTAAAAATTAAAAAAATAAACCTAAAACTTTGTAAATTATAGTTTTATTTTATAAAAGGGTTTTTTGTTTTCAGTTTTATTAGGTGTATGTACTATGTACACATATGTTACATCACAATGAAAAAAATAATTTTGTTCAGGTAAACATAAATACCCATACAAAACATCTCAAACAAAATGTTTTCAAATAATATGACAATTTGTATTTATTTATTTGTGTGTTTATCAATCTGTATTGAAATAAACACATCAATAAGTTTCTGTTAATATATAATAAGATGTCGCATATATCCATAACATTTTATTTCACAACTACAGGCCGACAGCTATATCGATATCGATATGATAGTATCGAAAGTGCATGGTACACCACTATATGTCAAGCACACATGTAAACTTCACGCACACAATCGTAAATCAGTTTTGGTCGCGCTCAAAATGACACATTGCCGATCTATGTTTTATACTACATCTATGCGTAAAACAATATATTACCTGTCTCCCTCCCACTCTTCCCGTGACGTAATCAGGACTCGTATCAATGACGACATAATCGGAATAGTTTTTGACTTCCCTGCCACGAATCTCTTGTAGTCTTACACAGGTCTTCCTTCGTAGAATGTCATTTACTTCTTGAATACGATTTCTCATTGCTTGTGTATCATCTGTTGACAAAAAACATAAATATAAATAATCACTACATAGTATAAAACAAAGTCGCTTTCTCTGTGCATATGTCCCTTTGTATGCTTAATGCCCAAATACTGGAAAGCCAATTAACTTTTAACTCCTGTTAACTAGCTCTAATGACCTGTTAAATTGATTCCAGTTAAATATAACTTCGATTAAACCACTTAAGAATTAAATATTTAATGGGGCATTATTCATCCGATTCGTATTCTCGAAAGCAACTTAAGAGTTTGACAGCTGTCAAACAGTCAAATTTTTAAGAATTTCTAGTTTTAAGCAGCCGTCGTCTTAAGGCCGCCTGCGACCACTCTTAACTTTTAAATTCTACATAAAATTTACTAAAATGACTCTCGCGTCGGTTTCATCGCTGTCTGATGACGATATAGCTTCATCATGGCGAGTCAATCAAGAAAAAAATCAATGCTTTTGACAAATACAAAGAAGAAAACATTCAAACAAAGTGAGGTTCCGCCTGAAGAAAGAAACTGTTCTGCATCTGTGTTCCTTGCTGGAGACAAAATAGAACCCACTACAAATAGAAGCCGATTGATAAAAACTTGCGACCAACTGTTACTTGCTTTGTGATATTCTACGACAGGCAGTTATCAGAAGATTATTGGAGATGTATTTCATGTGGAACAGCCGACTGTACATCACAAAGTTGCAGCAGAGTCGGTTAAACTACAAAATCGTGGCATGAAAATTCCCAACTATCAACAACAATGCCATATTGCGAATGATTTCTATGCAATATATAAGGATCAAATCTCCAGGTGGATCTCCAGGAAGTGCGTGGTGGCCTGTGAAGTGCGTGGTGGCCTGTTGGTAAACGGACTAGACGCGACTGCCAACATGTTCACGGTGGTCGCGGGTTCGAATCCCAGGGCACACCTCTGACTTTTCGAAGTCATGTGATAGTCAATCACCACGCACTAAAACGGTGAAGGAAAACATCGTGAGGAAACCTGCATGCCATGGCGATTCATAAGAATATCTATGGTATGTAAGTCCGCCAACCCGCACTAGGCCAGCGTGGTGGACTATATGGCCTAACCACTCTCAATCGTATTCTCGATTGTAGAGTAGGCCCGTGCCCTGCAGTGGGACGTAAAATGGGCTGATACAGAATACAGAATACAGAAATCTCCAGGTAATTTCTACTTATAATAATGTATACATAACTATTAAGCTTTTACATGTACACAAATATATGTTTTCTTATCCTATTTTAACTAAATGTGCTTCTAAAATGCCTAGCGTATTTTATATTATGTAGTAATCATTTAGAGTATCCCTTTTTACTGTACATAATATATTATTAATCATAGAATAGAATAATATATTATGCACAGTATAAAGGCACACTCTAAATGATTTCTACACAATAATTTATATATATATATATATGCTTGTTGGAATCAAAACATTTAGCAGGTAATTGGCTCTTCCCCAGCCCACTGTACCCCATATAACCAAGCTCTCTAAATAGTTGTAGGGCTAAATATATAATATAATATAATTAATCATACAATGATTTGTACTGATTGTAGCTATTCAGTATATACTGGAACAATGTTCAACTACAATAGTAGTTTCCTATAAAGAATTCAATTTTATGAATATATTTTTTCAATTTACATAAAATTATTTGTAGTTTGAAATAAGAATATTTGCTAGAGCTCTAATTTTTATTATCTTGTTTTTAGGAGGACCACAAGTAGAAACATTTAGAAACAGAAAAGGCCATTTTTCTATAAATGTGCAAGCAGTCTGCGATTATAGGCCGATGGCCAGGCGCGGTGCATGATAGTAAAAATTTCAATGATTCTCCTTTATGTGCATTTCTGGAAAGGGGAGACTGAAGAAGCTTACAATCAAGACCATACTAAAACAAGAAACCCAGTGGAGAGGGTCTTTGGTTTTACAACAAAGATCTTCTTGTCTGCAAGTTGGGCTATAAGTTTTTGAAAATTAGCTTACTATTATAGAGGCATGTGCTGTGTTACATAATATAGCATGTTCCCAGAATGATCATATATTGGAGATTGATCTTTTTGAATCATTTCCACCAGCTCCACATAGTATAACCAATGAAAATGTTGCAACAAGGAATAATATAATAAAATACATATTTTAAACCGTACAGTGCATTTTATTGAATTACCATGGAATAAATACAAATAAAAATGAGTTATGTTTTATTGTAGTATATTTATTTTAATAACATCATTAGTACATATTATATTTTTTTAATTATCTACATTTCTTTAGATCTGTCTTACATTTATATCTATATTCCTTTATAAACACAAAATAATAACAATTTATTTAACATTAATTTAAAACTAAATTAATAAATGTACTATTAAAAATGTACAATAGAAATATAATATGACATTTTTTAACAATGAAAATAGGTAAAATAAACAATTTATTTTATGTATTACATATTAATTAAAATTCACAACATTCTTCAACTTTGATTTAAAACACTGTTTTCTGATGCAAATATTTCTT
Source organism: Hyles euphorbiae (assembly GCA_023078785.2). Lineage (NCBI taxonomy): Eukaryota > Metazoa > Arthropoda > Insecta > Lepidoptera > Sphingidae > Hyles > Hyles euphorbiae. The sequence continues at coordinate 3,364,018 of CM041054.1, read as the reverse complement.
CCTTCACACAATTTGTCTCATTCTTTTTTGTATATTTTTATATTACATACTCATTTCAAAAGGGTGTGTATTGTCCAAATGATTTGTTGTATGCATGATTTCTATAGCGTTACCTGCAAAAGTGTTTAAGTTAAAGTATGTCATAATTTTATATATCTCTTTTTATTTTTCATATATATTTGTTGAGCTTACTTATGTAGTCTATAGCTGATATACATGGCACTATATATATGACCCATATTTCTTGGACAGTCTTATTATATAGGTACACATTGAATATTTATGTACTCCACTCCAGCTCCTGAAACAAAGGATTATTTATAGTTATACACATTGTACCATACTTTATTTTCCATATTTATTACATAATACTACTATATGAGGAGGAGATAATATATAGGAGGCATAATATGAGAGAAGCCTATAGGTACCCAGCAGTGGGATCCTACAGGCTGTAGATGATGATGATGATTTAAAATGTGTGAATAATCGATTCATATTATATATTAAATAGTTAATTATCATATAAATTCGTTAAAACTTAGAGGAATACGTGTATACTTACCTGTTTATAATATCCAGCACAGCTTCTTTCTCATATCGTATTTATTTACATAGTCTTCTCCATTTGGTACTTAGGTGGTTCTGCAGCCGTTGTTTGGTATTTTATATACCTATTTATTGAAAAGATATTCCAAAAACTAACTTTCAAACCGAGTGCAATAACAACATGACAATAAATAAAATAAACAAACATCATAATATTTTTAATAAACTCGCTTCGGGTAAAGGGATTAGGGACATAAGTTTTTTCACCCACATGATTTTATTAACAGATTTTTAAAATAATAACATGGCAATATATAATATAGCTTTAAACATAATCGTAACAAAAGTAAAAACGTTACAATGATTCCTCATATTAAATATAAAGGGTTAAATTTCCAATTTTGAGAAATCATGTATGAAGAATATTGCGTCAAATGGAACGTTTATATTTATACAATAAAAATTGTAACTGAAAACAAACTTTTCGTTAATCTGTGGAAATTTAGCTGGATGTTTGCTGAGTAGACCGATTTATGAGCTAAATGGCTATCCAGTATTCCGTTTCGAAATTTAACGAAACCTCAAAATAACGTCATATCAAATGAGTCCGGTGGCTGAGTAGCAATCCAGTATTTGGGGGTAAATCTTTAAAACTACGCAACGGATTTTGATGCTGTTTTTTTAATAGATAGAGTGATTCAAGAGGAAGGTTTATGTGTATAATACGTGCCTATTATTGTACATAAATCTATTTGTACCGCTAGTTAAATATAAAGACATTAATACTGATGGAAGGTCTCTCATATGTGAGAGGCCATCTGGGTAGGTACTACCGCAATGTCTATTTCTCCCGTGAAACCGCAGTGTAAATGCACTGTTGTGTTCGGATTGAAGGACATAGTAGCCAGAGTAACTACTGGACATATTGAGACTTAACACCTTATGTCTCAGGATGTCGAGCGTAGTGGCATATTGCTACTGTTTATGAGCAGTCGTATAGCTTACCATCAGGCGAACGGCTTGCTCGTCTCGCCATTCATAGAAATAAAAGAAATCACGCTATTTTCTCAGAAGGGTAGGCAATGGCACTACCAGGAGACCCATCTTTCCTCTTATGTGTTTCGGTTCCACGATGTGATAGAGACAAGCCTATCGCCATATGAGGCATAAATTCCAGACTCTAAGATGATAATGAATATAATTCTTATCAGAAAATCAAAACGCCATGCAAGTTTACATTTTGTAAGAATTATCAGAAAAAAATTGTATGCATTTAATTTGAATTTAGAAAATTAGAATTTGAGAACCTCATATTATTCACTATTAAACGACATTTGAAATATATTCCTAAATATCATTGAGGTATACTAGAGCGGACATCGGGAACAAAATCTCTGCGTATGGTGCGTGCACACGGGTACACAGTGAAGCGAGAGGGAAGATAAGGTAACTTCGTAGGCGTGACAGAGACAGAAATAGAAGGAGCGGTACGGTACCCTTAATTTTGTTAACCGACTCCAAAAAAAGGAGGAGGCTCTCAATTCGATTGCATGTTGCTTTTTTTTTACAAACATTTTGTTTGCAGTGTCGTCTCCAGTATATAATCTCATTGCTAAATATACACATTTTTCTGATAATGATAATCCTTACAAAACATTAAATTTCAAAGTATTTCGATTTTCCTGATGAGAAGAACATTAATTCAATATAAATTTGCCCGACCCGGGATTCGAACCCGAGACCTCAGCTTTGCAATCACACTGTAGTACAACTACGCCACCGAAGCTGTCAATCAAAACAACTTAATTAAAAGTAAAAAATAGATTTAAACTTTGTCACATAACCGTTCTAAATATACGCATTTATTATTATAATTTGGCACTGAATTTAATTCAATATGCCAAGTTTTGTATAAATACTATAATCAAATATAGCGTTTTGTTGAGGTAGGTTTCATTTACGAGTATTTTCGTTCTGTAAGTTCCCGTCAGTTTTCCTTCCCGCTCCCGATTTGATCCGGGAATATCTTGTTGATAAAATTTATAAGCATATTTAATACTTTGTATGTCGATAAATAAAGTAAAAAAGTATGTGTGTGTTCACAAATCACGCCTGTAACAAACTTTAAAAAGTCATTATTACGAATTGAAGTATTGAAATCGGACCCAGTATACTGACATGAACTATATGACCCCTCCTGGCGTAAAATCTGATATGAACCATAATGTGACCCACCTCCCTGGCGTAAAATCTGACATGAACTATAATGTGACCCACCTCCCTGGCGTAAAATCTGACATGAACTATAATGTGACCCACCTCCCTGACGTAAAATCTGATATGAACTATAATGTGACCCACCTCCCTAGCGTAAAATCTGACATGAACTATAATGTGACCCACCTCCCTGACGTAAAATCTGACTTGAACTATAATGTGACCCACCTCCCTGACGTAAAATCTGACATGAACTATAATGTGACCCACCTCCCTGACGTAAAATCTGACATGAACTATAATGTGACCCACCTCCCTGACGTAAAATCTGACATGAACTATAATGTGACCCACCTCCCTGACGTAAAATCTGACATGAACTACCATCAGCTCACCTGATTGCTCGTTTTTCTAACCTATCTATACTAATATGTAAAGCTGAAGAGTTTGTTTGTGCCCGCTGATCTTAGGAGCTTCCTCTACATTCGAAAATACAATTGAGAGGGTTTAGGCCACATAATTCACGCTAAAATGCGGTTTGACGGACTTTACATACCATAGATTTTTTTACAAATTGCCCTGGTATGCAGGTCTCCTCACGATGTTTTTCTTACGAATGCCTGTATCAGCCCATTAACTTCCTAATGCAGGGCACGGGCCTCCTCTACAATCGAGAATACGATTGAGAGTGGTTAGTAAACTCCACCACGCTGGCCTAGTGCGGGTTGGCAGACTTACATATCATAGATATTCTTACAAATCGCCGTGCTATGCAGGTTTCCTCACGATATTTTTCTTTACAAATGCCTATAACACAAATATTTGTCGCGGTACAAGATCGTGTCGGAATCTTGTTTCACAATCAGCCTCCAACCAATCAAACATGGAGGATGTTTGGAAGTATAAACTGTATTTAATAAATAAATAACACCCAACAATCACATACATAGTCCCGACCCCACACTAAGATTGTCTTGTGTCGTGTATCAAAAACGAGAGACTTTTCGGTCTCACAAATACCCAGACCCGAAAGAAATATTGATTGAGGTTCGCCCGTGTGTAGGTTTTCTTAGATAAATGTCTCGCTTTATATTTTCCTGGGATAAGAAGTACCCAATAACTTTCCCTGATAAATGGACTATCCAAAACTAAAATAAATTTTCAATTCAAACCAGTAGATCCTAAGATTAGCGCGTTCAAACAAACTTTTCAGCTTTATACAGTACGATAAAAATCCCTGCCCGATCCATTGAGGTATTTTTTTTATTTTATTATGTAAGGAAAACTAACAGCTAGAGAAGTACATAAAAAAATACTTAAATGGTAAAAGGCCAATAATAAGTTTCACTTATAAACTAAATTGACGCATATAATCCTTACTAATATTATAAAGGTGAAAGTTTGTATGTATGGATGTTTGTTACTCTTTCATGAAAAAATGGCTCAACAGATTTTGATGAAATTTGGTATAGTGACAGCTGACACCCTGGATTAACACATAGACTACTTTTTATCCCGAAAAATATAGTGTTCCCGTGGGATGAGTCAGGAAACCAAATATACATATTTTCTACTCTTTCAAATTCGAATAGTTGGCACGGGATAGGAGAGGACAGGATTGAACAGCATTCAATACGGACGGGAAATATAGTCGACGGCACGCGGGAAATATAGTTAGTAGACACGCGAAATAATATGTTCTTGATGTGGATTGGACTCAAAAACTATCTGCACCCGGGCGAAGCCGGGCCCGACAGCTAGTACTAAAATATTAATGGAATAAAAAAAGGAATCGATCAAAGAAACGACCAATAGACCATTTTTAGAGTTCCGTGACTAAAAGTTAAAAGCGGGACCCTATGGCCCTGCGCAGACGACAGACTATCCGTGACGCACTTTTTAGTCTGTGAAAATAGAACCTATGCAATTATATGCAGTAACGCACACGACGCGCAAAAAGTGCGGCGCACAAAAAATCCGTGTAATTCGGGCAGACCGCACCGCGCCGCGGCGCGCCGCTGCGCACAAAATGTGTGTGAAAAAAATTGAACGTTTGCTTCAACGCGCGCTAACGCAGACGGCGCACTCTTTAGTCGGCAATCTGCATTTGCTAGGGGTGGGTGGACGTAACGCACGCGATCTATTATCATGGCGCCAGAGGTCGATGTAACTATGTTAACTCAAGAAATACAAAACAGACCAGCAATTTATGATACTTCTAAGGCAGAATATCATGATAAAAAAATAACCATGATTAATTAACCTAACCAAAATCATGATAAAATAAATAGCAACTCATCAAATGTAGGAACAGACATTTTATAAAATTTGAAAAAATTTGCCGGATGTTGTTTCAGAATTGAATGTTTAGTATGGAACTGTCCCTTCAGTAATCTTTCCGAAAGTACTTTCTTTTTCTGTACTTCATGTACAAAATAATACTTCGCGATCTCTGCACGATTTCCATAGCGTCTACGTCCCTACAGCTCTGCCGACAAAATGATCGAAGATGTGCGTCGTGTGCGTTGAGTCTGTGAAAAATCCGCGACTGACTTTTTGCGCGCCATGCAGACTTTTTGTGCGCCGCAGACGCGATCGCACAAAAAGTGTGCCGTCTGCGCAGGGCCTATTACTAAGGCTCCGCTGTCTGTCTGTCACCAGGCTGTTCCTCATAAACCGGGATAGCTAGAAAGCTGAAATTTTCACAAATTATGTATTTGTGTTGCCACTATATCAACAAATATTAAAAATAAAAATATGAAAGGGCGTCCCCATAGTGTTTTTTACGACATTTTTTGCTTAATATTAATTAATAACGGTAACAGGTAGACGCTTAAAATTTTCAGACAACATTTAATGGTATATTCATTATAAAATAAATAATTTAATAAAAATAAGGTAAATATTAAAGGAGGGTTCCTATACAATAAACGTCATTTTTAAGCGATTTTTAACTCCATCTTAATTAACAGGAGCAAATGTGATTTTTAGGGTTTCTTTTATAGATGATGAAACGGAACCTTTTAAGTAAGTCCGCCTCGCACTTGGCCGGTTTTTCCCTTGGAAACTAAATCGAGAAACAAATCAAGAAATATAAATGTTTAATTAATATGTATGTATGTAAAAATTAAGATAGTAGCATTAAAAATACGAAATAAAAGTATAATAAAGGAGAACATAAAAATCGTTAATTATAATGCACATTTCAGTATTTAAAATATTACTCTGAAATCCAATACTTATCAATTTTGACTACAACGACCATATTTTTTTTATTATGCATAGTTTTTTTATCATATATGAAACGGCTCTTTTAAGTAGAACACATTAATAATGCATATTAACGCCTTTAACGGCAGTCAGAGTGTTTTGTCACTTAGTGGTTTTCGTTTTTTGTCAATTTTTTGCCTAATGTTTTCGACCTTTCGAACGACTCTTGAATTCAATTTGAGCGAAGACAAACCTTTCGATAACTTTAGAATATTTACTATTTATTTCTAGTAATATAGCACTTAGACCAACATTACGAACAAGAAAATATCTACGTTTTTGAAGTCGCATAATGACAGCGCCCAATAAAATAGGTTTATAAACATTTTTATAAAGGTTTTTTGGATTTCCGCCAATGTTACACATTAAAATAAAACTTTTATTTACGGATTTTATCGCGGATTTGGTTTAATTTTTACATTTTTTACTTTGCGACGTTCCGCCGCCGTTCGCCCCGTGATCACGAAAGCTGTAAACGAACGAAAGGTAATCAAAACGTCAAGTCAAAAATGTAAAAATTAAACCGAATCCGCGATAAAATCCATAAGTAATATTTTTATTTCAATAGGTAAAACCAGGGGCGTCGCCAGGCTATGGCATAGGGACCCCTCCCTATATTTCCCTCCCAAATATTAGGGAGAATGAGAAAAATGTGATTGCAAATTACACAATACTGACGGCGGCCCCCAGACGGTCAATATTATTGTACAATAGTATGGTATAGGCAAAAAAAATACCGTGTAGTAGGCAAGCCAAGTCGAAGATTTTGGTTGCTTTACATTTGGCAATTTTTTTAAATCTCTAGAGGGGGCAGCTGCCCCTACCTACCCCCTCTTGGCGACACCCTCGGGTAAACATATGAATATTGTCGTTGTTATAAAACTTGTAGATTGTCACTTACATTGTTTAGCATCCTCTCTGTTTATAAGAAATGGAACATAACCATCCGGCCATTTTCTTTCGTCGTAAAATTCTTCGTTGGCTTTTGTTAAATGAATCGTCTTTGGTAATGATCTTGAATTCCTTTCTTTGGCGGCTAGTCTTGCTTTATTTACCAACCTTAAAAGATAGCAATAACTTTTAATATTGCTAAATCAAGTGGACTTTAATATTGCTAAACCACTCTCATTCGTACTCTTGATTGTAGAGGGGGCCCGTGCCCTGCAGTGGGACATATATGGACTGATATAGAAGTTCACCCCTAACAGTGAAGGAAAATGTTCTAAATAGTAAGGAAACCTGCATTCCATAGTGATATGTAAAAAGTTGTACTAATGTTGCACCAAGCCAGCATGGTGGACAACCCCTCTCAATCGTACTCTCGATTGTAGAGGAGGCTCGTGCCCAGCAGTGGGACGTATAGGAGCTGGATTATCATTAGTTTTGAAGGTCCTTACCTCTCTTGTTCCTCTTTCAGCTTTCCAATATCTTCTTCCTTTACTTTTTTAACTTTTAATTTTTCCGTGACTTCTTCCTTTGAAGGAATGACATCATCTACATCGGATTCTGGTGTGGGTCTGGTCTTCTTAACTTTCCTGACCCTGAAAATCGAGTGGGTGTGTTTGTTTCATCAGATATTTGGCCATATACTCGTAGTAATACAGTTATATTTTACTGGATGTAAGTCTCTCATACGTGAGAGACCGCCTAGGAAAAGTCTATTTCTCTAGTCAAAAAGCAGTGTAAATGCACTGTTGTAGTTCGGTTTGAAGGATATTGTAGCCAGAGTAACTACTGGATATATTGAAACTTAACATCTTATTTCTCGGGATGGTGAGCGCAGTGGAATGCCACGCGTTGTTTTGTAATTCAAGGTGTTGTTTGATTTTGCTACTATTATGAGCGGTCGTATCGCTTACCATCAGGCGAACGGCATGCTCGTCTCGCCTTTCATTGCAATTTAAAAAATACATTCTTCTATTTCAAAATGATTTTCTTACATCTCCTACCATGTTTTAAACGTTAACTACAAACCTTTCAGGTATCTCCTTTAATTCTTCTATATCTCTCTCTACTTCAGTCGCTTTTGTTGGAACCTCTTCAGATGAATTCGTATCTTCTAAATCAGATTCTGGTGTTGTGGGTCTGGTTTTTCGCTTTCTTGACCTGGAAATTAGAGTATTGGAGGTGCATTTATAATTTACAGAGTTTGGTAATAAAATAAGCAAACTTTTCGAGAATGACAGCATATTTTATATATTTTTAGGCAAATGTGATATGTATTTGCACTACACATAATTTTGGTAATAAAATAATAGCATTTTTTAGAGAATTCCAGTATATATTTAGCTTAATGTATGATACGTTTTAGCGAAAAAATCACGCCAAATATTGTTTTTAAATATATTTTCTTTGCGTGACTTGGATAGTTAGGATGATCGTATCTCAAATTGAATTCGTTACAATAAATATGAAAATATTTCCAATAAGTTAGTACAAATTGACATTCTCCAAAAGATTCTAGCCAGAGTAGATCATGTTTATCTAGACTTTGATTAAAAATTTAAACATAAGAATACTATATAAATTAATAATTACCGTTAAATCCAGGATTTCAGAGCCGGATGAAGCACTTTTTAGAGAAAAACATGATATACCCGGGCGCTGAATGATGAAAACGTTATATTAAATAATAGGTGTAGAATTAAAAGTGAAAGATAGTTTGTTTCGGTTTTGTTATAAAACATTGGCAATTTTTATGATTTTTTATGGTATATAAAGTCCACCAACCCACACTAGGCCAGCGTGGTGGACTATATAACCCATAGAATGTGACCTAACCACTCCCAATCGTTATCTCGATTGTAGAATTAGCCCATACCCTATAATATGACGTACCTTCTAAGCTCGAGATTACGATTGAGAGTGGTTAGTTAGGTCATATAGTCCTCCACGCGGCCTAGTGCGAGTTGGTGGACTATACACATCATAGAAATTCTTACAAATCGCTTTGGTGTGCAGGTTTACACGATGTTTTCCTTCACCGTTATAGTGCCTGGTAATTGACTCAATACACACATGACTCGGAAAAGTCAGAGGTGTACTTTGGGATTTGAAACCGCGTCTAACGTGAATATGTTGGCAGACGCGTCTGGTCCGTTTACCAACAGGCCATCACGCATTCACTTTTAACTTATTACATTAACATTTCTTAGTGCTTTATTTTATTACAATGAATGGCGAGACGAGCGTGCCATTCATATGATAGTAAGCGTTCATATGCTCATGGGCAGTAGCAAAACCAAACAACAGCAGGAATTACAAAGCGATGCTTGGCATGCCACTGCGCTCGCCAGTCTGAGACAAGATGTTAAGTCTCAATATGTCCAGTAGTTACTGTGTCTACAGTATCCTACAAACCGAAACACAACAGTCCATTTACACTGTTTGGCGAGATAAATAGACATTTTAGACTACCAGTAAAATGTTCTCGTAAAACACACAACATTTCATAACACCGTATTAGAATCAGCTGATTGTTTTAAATTCCACTGCGTTTTTAAAAAGGGTCTACCTATATCATTTTGCAATTATTCTATTCTTTATTACTATGAGTATTTTATTCACAAAATATTATCTATCTAGATTTATTAGGGGGTCCTTTTAGAACTATTTTATTACACCTTAAAGAGTCCCTGGGAACATCTAACTCAAATCCGCAAGGTTATACAACAAGCAGTAAGTTTAATAGGAGGAAATAATACAATAGTTATACGCTTAATGGCTTTTTTACTAATCAAAACAGATTTGAAACAATCCTTTATTTTTACCTGGATTTGCGCGCATCAACAGGCTTCCCGTCAGCTCTAAAACCACTCTTGTAAGTTCGAACAGTGGTCCCCGTCCTTAAATCCTGTTTAACTTCACCAATCACAGTAGGAATCGCAGTTTCAGTAGTAATTTCCCTTTTCCTAACAATTTTCTCTGTTTTAAACCTCCTAGCTAAACCTTTAGTGGAATAATCATCGTCCGAATCTTCTATATGCCGTTTCTTTCTATCTTTCTTAACTTCTATATCATGTGTTTCAGTATTATTCAAAATTTCTGCCTCAGTATCATTTTTGGATCGAGCGTAGTGGTGTTGAGGCTTAAAAGGTAACGGATGTCTGGTAGATTGGACAAAAACAGGTCTGTGTTGAGTGCTATATTTAACCAATCCAGATTTCGTTGACTTGTAATAGTTGTATACACAACGTCCAGCTTGATTGTAAAAAGGGCAAGCTCTTTGATAAATTTCAACTGGTTTGGACGTCTCGCAGAATTCAGTCAAATTTGCCACAGCATTATCGACCATATTCTTAGCGTAATTTGCTACCATTTCTAAAATTCCTAGAATATCTGAATTGTTGGTTTTGACTACACCAGCACGCAAGTCTGGCTTGGTCTTGTTGCAGTATTTAAGTCTAGCGTTGCTTAAAGCTATAGCTGATAATTTATTTACTTCTTCCAGTAAATTCTGAGCATTATCTTCAATGCCTAGGTCTTTTAGGACTTCGTCTACAGCTGTAATGTTTACTTCAGGGGGTGGTGTGATATCCCTGTTGACCCTTAAGCTTTTTAAAGTAATTTCTTCATCTAAACTCCTTTTCTTCCTAGCTACGCCGGGGTAGGACTGGCAGAGATCTATTTTCTCCTGTCTATCACGTTTGAGACATTCAGGTCCGTAAACGATTTCTATTTTTCGTAAATCTGTTGGTGTGAGACCAATGCGGTTTTGTTGTAAGTTGTGGTCCTAAAAATGGAGAGGAAGATTAGGTATTAAACGAATTAAAGGTTACCATCCTACTCTAGGGCACATGCCTCGTCCACAATCGAGTACGATTGAGAGTGGTTAGGCCATAGTCCACCACGCTGGGCTAGTACGGTTTGACAGACTTTATATTCCATAGAAATTCAAACAATAATTTCTGTTAAGGTATTTTTAACCCTTTCGTACCATTGCTTTTTTTAAACAAACGTGTGATGCCTATATTATAAAACGTGTGATGCCTATATTAGAGGCATGCGCAGACAAACTTTCAGCTTTTGTAAAATGACGAAAGTTTTTTTTTCCATCTCTTATTGTCCATCCCAAGGTAGTCGGTAAGAGATTGCCTCGAGCGATACGACCGCCTTTTGTACTATTATGTAATATAATGTTCTATTATTAAGTTAACTTAGTGTACAATAACGGATTTAAATAAATAAATAAATAAAATAAAGTTTGGCGGCCACGGGCTCTTGGTTTATACAGGAAAGACAGAATTACCTTAAATATCATAGTCCTATGTCCATTCTTGCTGTAATCTCGATAGCCGAAGTGCATAACGCTGTTTATATCGTAGGGCAGGCTGCGTAACTCTAGAGGTAGCTTCGGGTCTTTGGTGAATAGATCTATGGCGCCTGGAACAATATTGAAAGGTTATAATGAATTGAAATGCAATGTATTTATTGGTCACATAATTAAAGACCTCTTATGACAAGTTAAGACAAAGCAGTTAATCTCTATATACAACATATTTTCTATACTTAGTATTATTTATATTCATTTCTTACTTTAATTTATTTATTTAATTTCTTATTAGCATATTATTTAAAGTATAGCTACTATAGTATGGTAGATAGATTTTCAAAGAAATACATGATTAACGTTATTCAAATTAAATTAAATTAATTAGTGGACCATGAGTATTATTACAAAGGTGCGTAGGTAGCGGTTTATTGTTACCACCGGATTTAACGCGGCCCTTCCTGAGAAGACCCGGCGAAATAAACTCTATATAGACATTCAATTAAAATTAAATTAAATTATATAACACCCAATAGTCACATAAATAGTCCTGACCCCACCCTAAGATCGAGTCTTGTATCGTGGGTATCAGGAACTACGAGAGACTTTTCGGTCTCACAAACACCAGACATTGTATATAGAAGACTTTTTCTATGGTGGTCCTGAGATAAGATCACTTTCAATCTATACCTTGATATTTGAGGTCCATGCCCTGCAGTTGGATATATTATTTACATGTTACAAAGTGAGAAATTACAGTAAGGCAAATATGCTTTACTTCCCGACTTTTATTAAATGAAAATGAAAATAATTTCTTGAATCCATTAAAATGTTCAACGTCATTCAGAATTCAGATTAAGTGATTTTTTTAATCAACCCGGTTCGGAAAGCGGTTTTCACTAGAGAAGAACAGACTAGAAAATCTAGTGTTCCTTTTTTTCAAAACCAGTTTACAATGTAATGATTATTACAAAAATTACAAGTTGGTTTAAATGAGATCAGTTAAGTAATAATTTGTTGCACAATAAATATTTTGGATACCTTTGTCATTCCCGTCCAATTTTAAAACTCATATAGATCCAAGCATTTACTATCACTTACCAATATCTAGCTGTGTTTGTATTGAACTATGAAGTCTAGATTTTAATGTAGTTTCTATATGTTATGTCTAAATTCTTTGGATTCTATTAGCGATTAGGCACTAGGAATTAGGGATGTTGCGAATATTCGCATCCGCATCCGCAAATGCGGAACTTCCGCATAAATTTAGACATCTGCATCCGCATCCGCATCCGCAAAAATCGATGCGGATGTTTTATGCGGATGCGGATGTAATACATAATGAGACAAGACAGAAATTTGGCGGTGCCGGCTAATGGCGCGTGCCGTTCGGAAGTAGTGTTGCCAGGTGTCCCGCTTTACGCGGGACGTCCCGCTTTTCAGGGTTTTGGTGACGTGTCCCGATTGAACCTTCGGCGGGACGCCAAATGTCCCGCTTTTTGACCACCGTTTTCAGAACGCATAAAAAACGAAATCTTACACACTTTTATTTATAATCCGTACTGTATTTCGCGTTTTCCTACAATTATTTACCTACTTAGTATCTATTTCAATTCTAAAGTAGTTTCGATAGGCTGATTCCAAAAAAATATAGGGCTTTGAATAAGTTCTTGCGGTTTGTTCACGAATTCCTTTCTTATTTTAGATGGTAAAACATGTGCAAGGAAATACTGTTAGTGAACTTATATCTTAGTGAATATTAGCTAGCTCCAATGAAAATTCCTTAGTAACAATTTCAAGTTTCATACGGCTTAGAGAGCATTACTGGCGATTTTTTTACGACATGTATATGTAGATGTAATTCAAAAGAAAAACGCATCTTAACTTCACATAATTCTCTTCGAGCATTATAGCGAGCATAATTTGTCAAAATTCATGTGCAAAGACGTGTCGGAAAATATAAATATTCATCTTGGAGATAAAGATTGCTCTGGTAAATCGAATAGTTATAGACTGAGAATTTAAGGAATAACTTGATGTACACCCATAGTAAACGCTAGAGGAAAAGTTTAAATCGTTTTGTGTAAATTTTTGAAATTATAGGAGTAAGGTAAGAAACCTCTGCCTATCCCTTCTGGAAAAAAGGCGAGAGTTTATGTATGTATGCATGTTAAGAAACCATGGCGCCTTATGAATTGAAGCCTCGAGAGGTATAGTATAATTGATGTTAATAATCGTACTGTTCAAATAAATAAATAAATAGTACTTGGTCTGATTGAGCTGCGCTTTCATTATTATACTAATAACCAAAAACGGCTATTGTCTTTGAGAGCCTCCAAAGATGCGACGTTTTTCTATGTAATAAGTATATGCTGCTAGAGGGAGAGTAATAATTTGTAAAAGCAAAAAAAATATAATTGTCTCTTCTTTAATAGGCGTCCCGCCGAAGAACTCAAAATCCCGCTTATTTGAATGTCCTGTCCCGAATTTTCAAAAACTAAACCTGGCAATGCTATTCGGACGTGACATTGACCAATGGGAGCGAAATAAATAGTGACATGATCCGACGCGTTTGTTGTTGCTATGATAATAGATTCTTCTAGTGAAAATGAGAGTCGAGAAATACTAGAAAATGGTAGCACTGAAGCTGTACTCCAAAAAAATTTCTTTCTTACCCCAATAAAAAGAGCCTATGTGGATGAAAATCCTCTTAAGTGGTGTTTATCGAGAGGAATTAAAGATATTATTGCCCATAGCACAAAGAATTTTATCCACTCCACTAAGTAGTAATCCTAGCGAACAATTATTTGCAGCGTCGCGTGGGTTTAATTTACCAACCTCTTCCTAAATGCCTTGTGAAAACGGTGTTCTTTTGCGAGCTCTTGGGGCTACTCAAAACGAAGGTAATGCATTTAATTATCAATAGAGAAGATGGCTAAAACCTTGCACAAGCATGGGATCGAGTTCTACACTTAATTATATCGGAACCCAAAAGACCAACTGCCCGACATCACAGTTAGCTTCTTCTGCGTAGACTGAAATGCAAAAACAGACTAACGTTTTAAATTAACTTTTTAATTTAATAATTATAAATTACGGATAATTAAATTCCGCCCTGTGACGATGAACCCTTTAAGGTAATCGAAATACCGAGAAGTTAAAAAATATAAAAAATTGACATAGATAAATCGATAGATATTAAGAGATAAAATCCGTAAATAATAGTTTAATTTCAATATTCATTCATATACTATATTTATATAAGATGTTAAACATCCGCATCCGCATCCGCGGATGTGAGCCTTTGAAAATCCGCATCCGCATCCGCATCCGCGGATGTGAAAAAATCGACATCCGCAACATCCCTACTAGGAATACAGCCGTAGACCTTGTTATTGGCAAAAATACAATGCATCAACGGTAATTGCTAATTTCCGTCTATATGGCAAATTGTAAATGGTAAATCTGACTAGAGTTTATAGTAATCTAGATTGGATTATCGAACTGAGCTAGCCACTAGAAATCTAAAATCTAGAACTAGATAATTAATGATACTTAATTTAGATATGGACGCTCTTACGAATATACACAAATTAAATAACACTAGGACTAATCTAGATTCGATTAAGGATTAACGGACTTGAAGAATGAAGTGTTTAGATATTAGAAGATATGCAATCTAGACTGTATCTGAGATTGTTACATATTCAAGTTCAACGATACTAAATACTAATTAGTTGTTTAAAATTTCACATACTAATACAGCATCGACCACCATCGGTGTGAGACGCCGACAAAAATAGTAGAAATCTTTAGGAGGCCTATGTCCAGCGGACTATAGTTATAATGTGTCACAAATAGTATACGCGAAACTACTTATACTACTCACAGTAACAAAACCATAGCGCGATGCAGGTTCCTATTAGAATAAATTGATAAAAATGACATAATAATATTCTAGTATTAGTAAAACGTATACTATAATTAATAATGAGTATTTTTACATATTTATATGTTATTAAATTATTTTTAAGTTATAAATTCAAGGTATTATGAACAAAACACTCAAATTCCGTGCAGTAGTGGCGCCATCTGTTAGCGTTTATTCCGAACCAACTTTCAGACTAAGGTTGTATTTTCATAGCAAAGAAATGCTTATATGTTTGGTTACGAATAATTACCTATAATTCAAATCTATGCTGTTTAATACGATTAAATTAGTGAGAATCGCGTGCATCATGAGTAAATAAAGATAAGGTTCTCCTAAAAGTACGAAAGCAATAATTATATTAGTTGTACGGAGAGAAAACTAAAATACTAAGAGAAATAGTTTTTATCCATACATGCTCTTATAAATAAAATTAAAGGAATAACTAAATAAATAAATATGTACATCCAATAGTCACATACATCTTCCCGACCTCGCTCTAAGATCGAGTCTTGTGTCGTGTATCAGAAACTACGAGAGACTTTTCGCTCTCACAAACACCCAGACCCTCAACAAATAATTGTGGGTCATGCAAATATTTGTCTTGATGTGGGGTTCGAACCCGCGGCGTCTCGCTTGACAACCGGCGTCTAACTAACTGCGCTAGAACAAAGTAATGTACTTCTTATCTATAAAGGAACAATATTGTACTTGAAATAAATTACTTTCTATTAAAAAATGCATGACTGCCTCGCGTAGTTGTATTAGGGTACGGTTACAAAGCTGAGGTCTCGGGTTCGAATCCCAAGTTGGGCAATGTGATATTGGATTTTTCTATTCATTATCAGCCCAGAGCCAAGAATTTGTGCCCGATATGGCGATAGACACCTTTTTTTTTTTTATAATGGCCTGGCATAGTGGCGGCATTGCACCTGATGGAAAGTGTCAATGCCGCCCAGGCAGAGTATCCATTGGCATCGGACGGCAGTCCCATGCCAATGGAAACAATTATGCCGGCCTGCTTAGGTGCCTCTTCACACCACGGCGGAAGGACCCGGGATTGTAGGAAGGAGGGAACACGTGCGCCGGCAAACAATTCCACAGCCTGACGGTGCGGCACAGAAACGAATTTGAGAACCGTTTGGTTCGCGCCGGGATGGTGTGGACCGTCAAGCTATGGCTTCGCAAGCCAGCACGCGTGGTTCTGGTTAGGAATGGAGAGGAGGGGAGCAAGTTGAACAATTCCTCAGAGCACTCACCGTGATACAGGCGGTAGAACACGCTTAGAGAGGCGACATCTCTCCGGAGTTGTAGCGACTCCAAGTTGCTCGTAACGTCTGCATCATTCACAATGCGGATGGCCCGCCGCTGCAATCCATCCAAGGCATCGAGCAGGTACTGGGCGGATCCATCCCAGAGGTGCGAGCAATACTCCATACCCGGCCGGACCTGCGCTTTATATAAGCGGCAAAGCTGACCGGGCGACACCTATCACATCATAGGACGGAACATAATGTAAGATGAAATATGGGTGTCCGGGTACCTCTGCCTTCCCCTTCTGGGAAAAAGGCGTGAGTTTATGTATGTACAAAACGCATGTAATAAAACACACATTATATACAACGGTAAAACCAATTTATATTATTTACTAGCCACATTAAAACACATACTCGGGTTTAAAAATAAAGTTAGTTAATTTATAATGGTTTCTTAGATTTACGCGAATGTTACACATTGAAATAAGACTATCCTAATTAGACGTCCCATTGTGAGTCAAATCGACACACCAACTTACAGATTGGCTCAGCACGTAGCAAAAGTGCTTTCACCACTCAGAGGAAACACTAGAGCATCTGTGAAGGATTCATACCAATTTGTCAGCGAAATTAAACATCTACAATTAGCTGACAATGAGACAATGGTTAGTTTTGATGTCCAGTCACTTTTTACAAGCTTACCAGTACAAGACTGCATCACAATTGTCACTAAGAAGTTAGCAGAGAACAACTTTCCACTAGAATATGCAGAATTACTGAAACATTGCCTCACATCTGGCTATATGTTGTGGAATAATCAATACTATGTACAAACGGATGGCGTCGCTATGAGCTCACCTGTATCTCCGGTAGTCGCTGATATTTTCATGGAGGACTTTGTGGAGAAAGCCCTTAGTACAGCCCCAGTCTCACCAAGATTTTACAAGCGGTACGTAGATGATACTTTCACAATTTTACCATCTAACCAAGTAACTGCATTTTTAAACCACCTTAACTCCATTAACAATAAAACTCAATTCACTATGGAGTTAGAAAATAAGAAATCTCTTGCCTTCTTAGATGTTTTAGTAATCCGTAATCCTGATCAGTCCTTAAGTCATACTATGTATAGGAAAAAGACCCATACAGATAAATACTTGAATGGTGATT
This sequence comes from Hyles euphorbiae, assembly GCA_023078785.2. Lineage (NCBI taxonomy): Eukaryota > Metazoa > Arthropoda > Insecta > Lepidoptera > Sphingidae > Hyles > Hyles euphorbiae. The sequence goes on along the minus strand of CM041054.1, from coordinate 3,346,359 downwards.
CTCACCACCATCCAAAACAGTTAGCTACCGTGGGTAAATCTTTGTTTCAGAGAGCACAAGGAATCTGTGACGAGAAACATCTGGCGACTGAGCTGCACACACGTCAAGCAAGTACTGCGAGACAACAAGCTCCAAATTCCACGCCGCCGTCACAGAAACCGAGTGAAACCAGCCACAGTTGAACGGGTCCCGGTTGTCTTGCCCTACATAAAAGGTGTCACGGACAAGATTGGCTATATCCTGAAGTGTGCTTCTATCAAAACATACTTCAAGCCGCCCAAGAAGATTAGTCAATTTCTACCACCTGTCAAGTGCCATATACCTTTGCAAGAACCGGGCGTATATAAAATAGACAGCGACTGTGGCCTCTCCTACATTGGTCAAACCAAAAGAAGCATAGGGACCCGCGTGAAAGAACATATAGCTGACGTCAAACATCGACGCTCAACGAAGTCTACAGTTGCTGAGCACATAGAAGAAGGCTCCAAGCATTACCTTCGTTTTGACCAGCCCCAAGTCCTCGCGAAAGAACACCGTTTCCTGCCCAGGATGTTTCGCGAGGCTATTGAAATTAAAAAACATCCAAATTTCAATAGGGAAGATGGCTTGAAGCTTGCACAAGCATGGGATCCAATTCTACACTTAATTAAATCGGAACCCAAAAGACCAACTGCCAGACCTCAAGACACAGTGAGCTCCTTCTGCGTGGATCGGAACGCGAAAACAGATTAGTTATTTGAATTAACTTTTTAATTTAATAATTCAAAATTAAGGGTAGTTAAATTGTAATAGTCACTGAGCGGATGACTAATACCTCAGTCCGCCCCGTGACCACGAAAGCTGTAAAGTGATCGAAACGTCGGGAATTCAAAAAATGTAAAAATTAAACTAAATCCGCGATAAATCCGTAAATAATAGTCTTATTTCAATTAGTTAATTTAATTTGCCTTGCTTGATACTTAATTTAATATTTCAAAGTGTTTTTTACATGCCTTGATACTTAATTTAATATTTTAAAGTGGATTTTGACTTCCACCACTGTCACTTCAACTTGCTAATCTAATTCTTTGAGTTATATCGGTAACCTTTGTCCTCCTACGGATCTCCGCATTCCTGATTCGATCTCGTAGGGAAATACCAGGAAATACAAGGCATAGCCCTCTCTAATGCATATGAGAAAAAAACATTCGCAATTTTAATATTTTGGTAAACATGTTAAATTAACAACTAACGGTACGACCCGGGTGCACAATGCACATACATTTTTCAAAATGGCGGCGATAATGTTCAATTGCAACTATCAACTTTGAATATCAACCAATGGGACCTCGAAAACGAATAAAATTTCCTCGTATTAGCTAGATTTTTTACTACTGCTTCCCTCTTGTAGGTCATAGCGTGAGCCGTGATGATACATAGCCTATAGCGTTTCTCGATAAATGAGCTAACCAGTACAAAAGGAAATTTCAATTCGAACAAGTAGTTGTTGAGATTGCAGATTTACTGGTGGTAGGTCTCTCATATGTGAGAGGCTGCCTGGGTGGGTACCACTGCAATGTCTATTTCTCCCGTCAAACAGCAGTTTAATGCACTGTTGTGTTTCGGATTGAAGGACATTGTAGCCAGAGTAACTACTGGACATATTGAGACTTAACATCTTGTGTCTCAGTATGGCGAGCGCAGTGGAATGCCAAGCATTGCTTTGTAATTGAAGGTGTTGTTTGGTTTTGCTACTGTTCATGAGCGGTCGCATCGCTTAACATCAGGTGAACGGCATGCTCGTCTCGCTATTCAATGCAATAAAAAAAAACAAACCAATAAACTCTTTAGCTCTATACCCGGCATATTAAGAGTGCTACCGAAAACGAAGCCGGGTGGTAGTTTAAATGACTGCAAACGCAATGTAGCTAAAAATTTCGCATAGAAAGGTGACAACTTTTTTTATTATTTTTTAAATACCATCTAGTTGGGGTGGTAAAACCATAGTTTTTGTTAAAATAATAAATTAAACCCATGCGCACTATTGTGACTTTAAAAATGAATGGGTGTACACTATTATTTTAGAAAAAACTATGTATTTACCACCCTAATATGACGAAAGAAAAGAAATTACAAAAAAAAATGACACAATTTTGCACGAAATTTAGTTGCATTGTGTCTGAAGTCACTAAAACTACCACCCAGTTTCATTTTCGGTAGCAGTCTTGATATACTCTGTATATTACTATAGATAAGTTGACAACCAAGGATAAATAAATATAATACATACTACATAGTAAGTTTATAGGTATAAGTTATATTTTCTTGTTTGCAGCAGATAATTTATCTACTCAAGTCATATTGTTTTAATGCTGATAATAAACAGACATTGTGTTCATAAAGAAAGGAGATATTATTATAGTGGGTAGGTATACCCACGCTGCCTCACACTTATGAGAGACCTACCACCAGAATAGCTTGAATTAAAACACTGATGAATCGATTACACTCACTCAATTTATTAAAATTATCGATTAACGATGACATTTAAGACGATTAACTAATCTCTGATAAAATATACAATTACAAAAGAACTTTATGTACGTGACATAAAGATAGAATTGGCACAGCAGTAGGTTCTGACGGAGGTGACCCGGCGGCGCCCGCGATATCCAAATGAGTATACTTAATATTCTTATCTTCTAATCCACTGACTTTAATCAAAAACCCAGCTGCAAGTTGATGATGACGGGACTTGGTATCCATATCAACTTGGAGTAAATCATCCCCTTTGCATTTACCAACATTGACTGCTAAATCCTCAGGTCTGACGTAAGAAACTTCTACGGGATCTGATATTCTGGTACCACTGAATTGTAGTTTTGAAGAATGGTTGGTCGCTTTCGCGCTGTGGTTGTCCATAGCTGCAACGTAGCCTCCGTAGCAGGCTCTAGCATGTCCAGTTAATGTTGCTATTGTATATAAATGAGGATTTAACTCATTTCCAGCCATTTCAGCTGCCTTATACAAAGCATCGGCCATTGCGAACCTCCCTTCTGCGTCTGTATTGGTAACTCGTACTGTCTTTCCACTTTTGGATACTAATAACTCGTCAGCTACGTATGAATCTTCACCTATGGAGTTTCTGCAGAGGCACAAAACTCCAATGACCTTCAAATGAGGTGGTTTAAGGATTGAGCAAGCTTTTAAAAAGCCTGCTACAGCTGCCGCACCGCATTTGTCTCTCGCCATGCCCGCCATCTTGCCGGATATTTTGATATCAGCACCTCCTGTATCGTAAGTAACTCCTTTGCCAACTAGCATGAGGGTTTCAGTAACCCTTGATGTATCAGAAGGTGAGTACACAATTTCAACCACTCTTGGTTTGTGTCTGTCAATACGGCTTGCCGCTCTTGACACAGCTGCTAACAACGGATAATCCTTAGCTATGGTATCCTCTGAATCAATAACATTTAACTTCACATTACTATCATCACTGAAAGATGCTTTAACATACTCAACTATTTTAGCAGGTGACATCCTTTCAGGGTCTCCTCCTGCGATGTCTCTAGCAAAAACTCGTGATCTCTCCAAAGCAATAGCATTTCTGACGACCCTTTCAAAGGATTCCGTGCGTTTCTCTTCAGCATGAAAACCTATTCTTATAAACGGCCGAGAGTTGTCCCTTTCTCTCAACTGAAGAGGGATGTACAAAGCTTCAAGCGCGCCCAAAACACACACCAACTGCCCGTCCGGAAAATAGACCACATTTTGCACCACAACCAACGGTTTTTTCGCTCCAGCGTCTATAGCTCTTGTCAGGCCTTTAAACGCAGCTTCCTTAACAACTCTTGCATCATGATATGGAGTCACCTTTCCAGTCGGAGCTAGAATCAATCTACCACCAGACACGTAGTCACAATTCCACACAGTACAAGTTTTTTGGATATGCTTGTCGACCTTCGCTATGGTATCCACGAAACTGCCAATATGTCTTGGTAGAGGCACCTTCAAGTCTTCAGGATATAAAATGAGGACCACAGCGTCATAATCGTTGGAGAGAAGGTTGGTCTCAATGAAAACATTTTCGTAGAGTTTAAATTCCTTGTGCGACATGCTTGCGAGTAGAATGAGTACTGATAAATTTAATTATTAACGTTGGGTCTCGTAGTGATGTATGTAAATCGAGTTTCGGTATCAATAAATTGATAAGAATTATTATTTCTTGTTCTTTATTGTACACTACTTTTGAAATAACATTCATAATAAATATCACACCTTTTTACCAGAAGGGGTAGGCAGAGGACACCCACTTTCGCCTTAGGCGTTCTGTTCCACAATGTGAAAGACGAGCCTAGCGCCATATCGGGCACAAATTCCAGACAGGTAATGAAAAGAAAAACCCAATATCACTGCTCGACCTGGGATTCGAACCTAATGCCTAAGCGTTATAATCGTACCTTAAAATTGCTGAAACTGCGCCAACGAAGAAGTCTATATGGCGAGAGGAAATGGCCAATAAATATGAAATGGCCGTTGGGCTGAAAGTAGAGGCTAAGTACCGACAAACCCAGTGTTGGAGTCTTTATGGTGATCAGAGAACCTTGTTAAGGTTGCAGAAAGTCTCTGGGTACATCTTCATGTTTACATGTCGATGTGGAGATCCTTGCAACGCCTATGTTCAACAGTGGATTTACTATGTTTGAACCTAGCTCAATTTAATATTTCCTTATTATTTGAAATCAATGAATTCTGTCATTTAATATCATTGAAAGAGCAGTAAGCTCAATTTTCTTTACAAATTAATTATACTTGACTTAGTTTTAATCTTATTTATCCTACGTAGACTCATTTTTTGGAAGTAATATTATTGTGGGACGTTTGGCAAAAATATGAGAGTGATATTTTTAAGTATGTATTACGGTAACACCGACTTGCCAAAAAACGACATGTTTACGATTATTGTACTAGGAACGCAGAGAGATGACGAATATATTTTTTTCTATACAAAGAGGCCGAATCAAGCCGAATTCGAAAACCAATACATCACTAAAACAAACAATAATACTTATATCGTATTTGCCAACATCATATCCTTATCAGAATTTATTCCTGCGCACCAGCGGATCATACTATCATTGTTGCGAAATATTATCTGATAATATAATTAATGATTAGTGCAGGTTCGAATTCCAAATGGGAATTTATTTAAATTTAGATAACAATTAGGATTATGTTATCTGTAACTACGGTTAGAAAGACAAGATACTATATCATAGAACTGATAAGATGGAATAACCGTGTTTTGGAGTGGAGACAGCGTCTTCGCAAACTTAGCGTGGGACGGATGCATAAAGCAGCAGACCGGGCTCTGTGGCGTACCTTGGGAGAGGCCTATGTCCAGTATTAGATTGCAACGGACTAATGATAATACAATTATTTTTATAAGTAGTGATTCGAAAGAAATAAATACAATGTGTATTATAGTAAATACACTGTTGTGTTGAAGGATATTGTAGCCAGAGTAACTATGTATAGGCCATATTGAGACTCAACATCCTATGTCTCAGGATGACGAGTATAGTGGAATGTCAAGTGGAATGCCAATGCTTTGTAATTCAAGGTGTCGCTTGGTATTTCTACTGTCCATAAGCGATCGTATCGCTTACCATCAGGCAAATTGCATACTCGTCTCACTATTCATTGCAAGTAACAAAACAAGCAGTGCAATCCAGATATAGAAAAAAATGAATTAAAATTTTTCCGTAGTCGTCTATACTAATTACGGTGAAAAAAAAGATTGCTAGGAAACCTACATGCCATAGAGATTTATAACAATATCCATGGTTTATGAAGTCCACCAACTCGCATAAGTTAAACGTTTTGTTCCCCAAAGACACCAGACATAGTTCTGCACCAGGCTATCGCAGGGTAAGAATCGGGGCACTTCTTGCCCTAAGGTATCCAGTATCACCCGAAAAGAAAGCGAAATGCAGGCGCCTATGGACTGTGGCTTAAATAAAAGATACATATCTCCCTCGATGGGAGATATCATCTTCAGCCTTTTAATGGCCACTGCTGGACATAGGCCTCATCCGAATTGCTCCATTTCACCCTGTCTTCGACTTGTTGCATCCAGCATCTGCCAGCGACCTTTCGCAAATCGTTACTCCACCTAGCTGGAAGGCGTCCTACACTACGCTTGTCAAGACGCGGTCTCTACTCACGAGCACTTTTACCTAACTATTGCCGGTTCTTCGACAGATGTGACCAGCCCACTGACACTTCCGAAAGAGGCATCTTAGCAGGCCGGCATAATTGTATCTATCGGCATGGGACTGCCGTCTGATGCCAATTGATACTCTGCCTGGACGGCATTTGTGCTTACCATCAGGTGCAATGTGGTCACTATGCCGGGCCAGAATAAAACAAAAATCAACTTGCTAATCCTTTATGCTGTATGTATTGTTATGTACTTATATATTTTTGTCGCCATATTCCAATGACTACGCAATCTCTTTCCTTTTCTTATCTCCATCCAAAGGTTACCTAGTGCAATAAGCCCGCATATTATACTTATTTTCAATATAGCTACAATTGATTTTGTTTTTCTTTTGGTGTATATAAAAATAAATATGCTATGTATATAACTTTGGTCCTCTGTCGAATAAGCTTGTTATGGATCTTGTACTTCATTATTCATAGAGACACCGAGAATAGCTGTGCAGTGTGTTGGCGGGCCAAACGTGTGAGTACATGGGACATAAATAAGATAATAAATTACTTACTTGGCTCAATATTTTCCATCAGCACTTCAATGAACAAGTCCCGACTGGCGCGGTTATGCTCGAAAGAGAATCCCAAGGCTTTCATTATCATCATGTCGATGTTTGGAGATTGGAGGCAGTCGTATCCCAAAACCACCGTCTGAAAGATAGTCAAGTTATTAAACTGTTTTGGACAAATTTATTTGGAGAATATAAATATCAAAGTGAAGAATAACTGAACATGCCGTTAGCCTGATGGTGATACAAACTGATACGACCGCTCATGAACAGTAGCGAACACTGACTACAATATCTTTCAAACCGAAACACAAAAGGGCATTTACACTGCTATTTGGCGGGAGGAATAGACATTGCGGTGGTAGCTACCCAGGCGGCCTCTCACATATAAGAAAACTACAACCAGTACTAACTACCTATGCTACGCTACCTATTTCTATATTTGACCTATTGGAGCTGATTTTTCATTTGATTTACTTACATGAGGCTCAAACAGTGAGTGTGCTTCATTCAACAGCATACACCTCCTCTTGCCTTCAGGGTTGGTGAAAACTAACGCATGGTGATCACCAGAGGGCATTGTCATTACAGGAACGAATTTCAGACATGTCTTAAACGCAAACATTGATAAAGCTGTCATTATAGCGAGGGATTGTTCGTGATCTGAAAATTACGTGCCATATAGTACCTTAGAGATTTGTGAATATAAGTAAATGTGACAGCCACCGTGGCGCAGTTGGTTAGACTCTGAAACGAGAGGCCGCGGAATCTATCCCCGCACAAAATTAAATGTTTGTGAGGCCAATAAGTATGTTTCAGGTGTGGGTGTTTGTGAGGCCGAAAAGTCTCTCTTAGTGTCTGATACCCACGACGCTAGACTCGATCTTAGTGTGGGGTCAGGGCTATTTATATGACTGTTGGCTGTATTTGTTGTGTATTTAATCACAATAGGACCCCGAGTTACTAATTTAAACTGGTTTTTAGCTTAGAAATTGCAAGAGACACTTTGGAACCGCCGTTTTGAATTCTACTATTGATTTTTAAAGCTACAGTATAAATTAAGAAGTGGTAGAGCCAGTGGTGGATTTACATATTTGCCGCTAGTGGGCTATTCAAATTTTACCGCCCCAAATGTGTCTTCTGTAAACCAAAACAAAAAAAAATGACCCAGATTTGCCGCCCCTTAAAATCTGCCGCCCTAGGCTCCAGCCTACTCAGCCTATTGGTTAATCCGCCACTAGGTAGAGCCATGCTATAGTCAGTCATGACTCATGAATGTGCAGGCTCGTCCGGGGCGGTAATACTGTCTCACAGGAGATACACGTGAAGCGATAGCTTTGCTGTAGCGTTTTGTTCTATGAATAAGATTGTCAGATGCCCAATATTCATTTCTTTTCCCCGTTGTTTTTCCTTCTCGCTCCCGATTTGGTTCGCCAACACATCTATAATCCGCGCGTTGTGAATGTTCAAGTGAAGTAATCAATTACCATCAGGGGTACTATTTGCTCATTTGGCGATCCAGTAGTTATTTTTTTATATTGCTGTGAATAGCGAGACGAACATGCCGTTCGCCTGATGGTAAGCGATACGCCCGCTCATGAACAGTAGCAAAACCAAACAATACCTTGAATTACATAGCAGTGCTTAGCATTCCACTGCGCTCGCCATCCTGATACATAAGATGTTAAGTCTCAATATGTCCAGGAGTAATCTGGCTACAATGTCCTTCAATCCGAAACACAACAGGGCATTTACACTGCTGTTTGGCGGGAGTAATGGACATTGCGGTGGTACCCAGGCGGCCTATCGCCCATGATGGGCCTACCACCAGTAAATAAATAAATATCCTAAATCATACAGCCTCGTTAGACGTCAATTGTGTCGACAGTTAAATACTTACCGAAATGGTCAGGATTTATGTAAAATGGTATTGTAGCATTTGGCCAAAACACATAGCTCTTAGCAGTTATTACTGGAAATAAAAAGAAACCTTAATATCAGGAAAATAGGCGGGGAACTTAGAAGTTCGATATGTATGTCAGAGTATGTTTGTGTAGATACCGCTTTGTATATTTCTGTCCACCAGCATTGTGAATAGTTCATTGAGGACCAATTTATTTATTTATATTTAATTACTAACTAGCGGCCCGGCCCAGCTTCGCCCGGGTACAAATAGATTTCTGTACAATAATATGTACGTATTATACATATAAACCTTCGTCTTGAATCACTCTATTTATTAAAAAAACCGCATCAAAATCCGTTGCGTAGTTTTAAAGATTTAAGCATACAAAGGGACATAGGGACAGAGAAAGCGACTTTGTTTTATACTATGTAGTGATACAATACTTGATACACCTACAGCAAAGTATACATAATATTCTTAAGTATCAAAATGTATGTTTTTTTATTTTATTTAGTTTTTATTGTGCTATGTGCACAAAAATATGACACAATTGACAGAACTAAAAACGTATGGTAATTTTTCTAGGCAATGTTTTACAGTCAACCATGGGATATGTTTAAGGGAAAGACAAAGAGAGGGCAATGTAGAAACTGAAGTATAGAATCTATAAAAATCAAAATTAAACGTAATGCAAATCTGTGTCCGCTCTCATACGTCCCTCTTCAGGGCATGGACCTCCTCTACAATCGAGAGTACGATTGAGAGTGGTTAGGCCATATAGTTCACTACGCTAGCCTAGTGCGGGTTGGCGGACTCTACATACCATAGAAATTCTCACAAATCGCTATGGTATGCAGGTTGCCTCACGATGTTTCCTTTACCATTATAGTTCGTGATGATTGACTATCAATACACACATGACTCGGAAAAGTCAGAGGTGTGCCCTGGTATTTGAACCCGCGACCACCTTAAACGTGTTGGCAGCCGCGTTAGCTCGTAAACAACAGGCCACCACGCACTTCTGATAAACCTAAGTCTTCAAAAATCTTCGCCATTACGTATAGAAATAAACTTACTGTCATTATTAAAAGACAATCCAAGCTCATTACAAAATGCATAAAATAAATTAAAGACAAAAATGTACACTCCATATTCTTTCATCTTCAATTTTGCTAAATAAAAAACAATTCGATTTGTGAAACTTTATAGTTCAATTCAATATTAAATTTATTGAACCGTGTGTAAACTTTTTACGATACTGTGCGTGGATTTGGATTGTCAATGGTGAGATGTGACCCCCCAAAATTATGATATAATTCGTCTATTTTCTACTAGCCTGTGGCGAAATTAGGAACTACAAATAAAATTTAAAGAATATCTAATTAACGCATTGTTTGAGATATGTTTTCGGAATATAAACAATAATCATTTATACTCGAAAACTAATATCATTAACTTGTCTAATTTACGCCATGTATTGTATTCTTTCTAACTACATGAAAATATATATTTTTAAATAAATGTAAAATTAACACTAAAGTAATTAAAGTAAAAATATGCGTGGTAGTAAAACTAGACGCGACTGCCAACATGTTCACGGTGGTCGCGGGTTCGAATCCAAGGGCACACCTCTGACTTTTCGGAGTCATGTGTATATTAATAGTCAATCTCCACGCACTTAAACTGTGAAGGAAAACATCGTGAGGAAACCTGCATACCCTAGCGATTTTTAAATATTTCTATGGTATGCAAGTCCGAAAGAAAGTCCGTCGAAAGTCTTCGATAGTTGTGTGTTACCAGTGATGACATACGGCACCGAGACGTGGCCTCTCACTGTGGGCCTCATTAAAAGGCTCAAAGTCACTCAACGAGCCATGGAGCGGGCTATGCTCGGTGTTTCCCTACGAGATCGAATCAGAAATGAGGAGATCCGTAGGAGAACCAAGGTTACCGACATAGCCCATAGGATTGGCAAGTTGAAGTGGCAGTGGGCCGGGCACATAGCTCGTAGAACCGATGGCCGTTGGGGCCGAAAGGTTCTCGAGTGGAGGCCACGTACAGGCAAGCGAAGTGTCGGACGCCCGCCCACAAGGTGGACGGACGATCTGACTAAGGTCGCAGGAAGTCGCTGGATGCAGGCCGCTTCCAACAGGTCATTGTGGAGATCATTAGGGGAGGCCTATGTTCAGCAGTGGACTTCCTGTGGCTGATATGATGATGATGATGATGATGCAAGTCCGCCAACCCGCACTAGGCCAGCGTGGTGGACTATATGGCCCAACCACTCTCAATCGTACTCTCGATTATACAGACTAAAGTAATTGCTTTTTAATTTGTAAGTAAAAAATTAACTGGTGGTAGGTCTCTCACGTGTGAAAGGCCGCATGGATAGGTACCTCCGCAATGTCTATTTCTCCCGCCAAACAGTAGTGTAAATGGATTGTTGTATTCCGGTTTAAGACATAGTAGAACTACCCGACTTTTTTTTAATTTAGTCTTAGAATGGCGAGCCGCGAGGGTTGCCAAGTTTTGTTTTGTAAATTTGTAATTCATGGCCAGCCAAACAACAGGCTTTGCTGCTGTCCATGAGCGGTCGTATCGCTTACCATCAGGCGAAGAACATGCTCGTCTCATCATTAATTGCAACAAAAAACAATGGCTAGTGATGTGAAATGCCAAGCATTGCTTTGTAATTCATGTTGTTTGGTGGTTTGTTCATGAGCGGTCGTATCGGATGATAAAAAAAACTGCGGCTTTACTGGCATCAGCATTGAAAATCCAATGAGTAGTAGTGATCGCTACCCATCAGATGGGCCAAATTGTGGTCTGCCTTCGAGCAATAAACAATGACAATTACTGCCTCGGTGGCTTAGTTGGTTATCCCATCACCCAGACAATTTTTTGTGTATTAGAAAAGTGTCTGTCTCTGGGAATTTGAAGACCGAAAAGTCTTCCGTATTTTCTGATACACGACACAAGACTCGATATTAGTGTGGGGACAGGACTATGTATGTTACTGTTGGGTGCATTTATTACAAACTTATTTATTTATGACAATAAAACAGAAATAAAATTACACTACACTTTATTTTTACAAACTTAAACAACTTTCTGTGGCAACCCGAGCAGTTTCCTTACTGCTACATCATAATTCTTCCACAATTCCTTACTTTCACCTTCATTCAGCAAATTCGATACAGCATTTGCATATTCCTCCCCGTTGGGTATATTTTTAACATCATAGACAATATACTCATCTTTACTTAGCTCTTTAGCGTCATTCTGAACTCTATGGTACCAATCAACCAAGTTTTTCTTAGATACATTTTTATTATAATCGTAATATTCCATATCTTCCTCCATTTTTTCCTTCTCCCAGTCTTCAAATGTCCATGACTCATGATAGCAAGCGGTTAGAAGATAGTTGACATAGTCCAAATTCTGTATCCTTACCGGACACCGATCAGCTGTGATTGTTACCAAATCCGTCTCCTTATCATACCGATCACCAACCAAACGAATAAATTTGTCTCTTGCATGCTTGTCTAAATCAAGGGACGAGAGTTTTACTCTTAAAGTGACAATTCTTGCTAATGGATTCCGTATAGATGGACTAGCATGACAATAATCTGATGTAATAACTTCAACTGGGTAATGCTTTTCAATACTCTCCTCTGAGTTCAATAGTTTAGGCCACTCGGTGCAAAATTGCTTCAGAGCTTTGCATTGACTCTTTATAACTGGTGGTGTAAGATGAAGGAAGTTCGGTATCTTCATTAGTTCTGCATTGGCTTTTTTGCCTGGTGGAGCTTGGCCTTTCGGTACGTAACCTTGTCTTATAGGTAATGGCACTGATGATGGATGAAAGGACTTCGGTCCGGGCCAAACGTTGCCCCAGTTCTGTAATTTACCGAAAAAAAAAAAAATATTTATACAATTTCTTTGTTTTTTTGACCATTCATTATAAGGTTTTGAATCAGAGGATTTAAAAGCTATGAAGTCATATTTAATAGGTAGAATCCCTGCAGCCACATAAATTCCTTTCTGTTACTATAACTGTTAAAGTAAGCTGTTTAAAATTATTGAAATAATGGTTGAAGAGATCTACATTCATTTTTAATACAGTATTAATTGTAATTATATTTTTTCTTAATGTGAGTGCATACATTGGCAACTAAAGGTAATGCATTTAATTTACTGTTGGTGTTTTGTTATTTTTTATTTAATTAATGTAATTACCTATTTGATTCTAAGAACAAAAAATAAAATAAAATATGAACACAAATAAAATTAAGGATCACTTTTGCCTGGCATTTGTTTATTAAACATCCCATTACCCCTTTCATCTTTCATCCTTTTCCCTTCCACATCCTCTCAGGATTTGATTGTGTGTCAACACATCTTTGATCCAAGCGCTGTGGATGTTTATGGGCTGCAGCGATCACTCACCATCAAGTGAATTGATTATACAGGGTATATCAAGACTGCTACCGACGGGTGGTACTTTAAGCGACTTCAGACACAATGCAACAGAAAAAGTTGCAAAAAAAAGCGACAATTTTTTTTGTGTTATTTTTTTCTTATGGCCATATTTGGGTGGTAAATACATTTTTTCCTAAAATAATAGTGTATACCCTTTTATTTATAAGGACTCTAAGGTATAAAAGAGTTTAAATTATTATTTTAGCAAAAACTATGGATTTACCACCCAATAATTACGATATTTAAAAAATTATAAAATAAAATGTCGCGTTTTTTTTTGCGAAAATTTTAGTTGCATTGTGTTTGTACTCACTAAAACTACCACCCGGCTTCGTTTTCGGTAGCAGTCTTGATATACCCAGTATGTTTGCATGACTTATTGAATAAAAAAAAAGAAAACTATGTGTGTTCTAGACTATGTGTGACTTCTGGATGTATTTATTTATTTAAATTTATCAGTTTGTGTAAAGTATATCATTCTAAATGTAAATTAACTAAATATATGACAGCCAAAACAACTTTGATAGAAACTACCTAATTATTGACAACCTCCGTAGTACAGTTGGTTAGACACCGGCTTTGAAATTGAGAGGCTGTGTGTTTGACGCCCTCACATTGACAAATGTTTGTAAGGCCCACAAAAGTATCTGTTTTGGGTGTGGGTTATAAGAGCGAAATTTCCCCCTAGTTTCTGATACCCACGACAAAAGATTTGATTGATATTAAGGTGGGGTCAGAACTATGTGACTGTTGGATATATTTATTTAATAGTATTTTGTTAAATAATTATATTAAATAAATAATACATTGGATCCGACAGATGATAATTATGGAAACTCTTGGACAAGTCTAGACGTTGTAATGATCGCTCAAGATGATAATGAAGAATATATATTTTACTGAATAAAATTTCTCTCGAAATTTTGTTGGCGAAAAAGTTTAAGGTTTCACCTGGTCTGTGGCCATCCTGTCTGCTCTGTCAGGCTGTATGTCAGTCCTTCTAGCTACTTTCCTTTGCTGCCGATCCCTCTTTTTTATGATATCCAGAACGCGAAATTCTTCTTCTTCCTCTCCTTTTATGACCGCTGGGTCGGTTGTGGTGGAATTTAAGCGCCATATTCTTGTATTATATGTCGTAGAAATGCAGCCAGGGCGGCAGTGTTTCATCAAAATGCTCATTTTTTAACAAATTCTATGAAAATAAATACATTCAAAAATTGCACTCCATTTTTAGGTTATACTGCTGCCACAGACAAAATAAGCTTTTGTACAATTATTAAGCTTAAAACAAACTATCGGACGTATCACGCGGCTGATGAATATCATGACATTTCAACAACAAATTATGCATTTAACTACGACTATAATTTATCTAAAAGTTGAGATAAATTTGAGGACTAACAACCCACTCTTCAAATACCTAAAAACCGTGTCTTTTCATTGAAAATAGAAGAAAAAAATCATACAAATACCCTCGACGACCCGTGTAGTATACACAGGTCAGCCGCATCTGATAATTTGTTTTCCGCTTAATTACTGATAGACGATAGTGTCCACTAATCAGAAGAATCCATTTTCCAGATCGGCTTAAGACGCGTTCGTCAAACGCATCTGTCCGATAGTTTGTTTTCAGCTTTAGATAAATTGTCATTTTTAACTTTATCCAGGTATTTATTTCAGTTATAATATTATTATTGCATTTACTATTTTAGATGTATAGTTATATAGTTGGCTTAATTAATGTAAAATAATTAATTTTCCTTTTAAAATGTATTGGTTTCCAAACGAATCACAAATTGTCGCGACTACCCGACAAGCAGAGAGCCACATCTTGCGCCTATAAACCAGCCAAATTAAAACTCCCTTGGTCCGTCTTTACCAGTCTTTACTGTACTCTTTTTGCACACCTTGTTCTCGACCAACGTTCTTAAATTAGAAAAGGATAGAACATTAATATCATATTGTTGATTTCATTTACATTTGACCGTGTTTTAATCTTTTACAGTTTTCATTCGCTACCTACTGTGATTCGCTAATTTAAGTTATTGTGTACGGCATTTAGTTGTATATTTAAAAAATATTAATGTATGTTAAATGGTTAAGTGTGAAAAATGAGTGAGAATAAGAGAAAAAGGGGAAGAAAGCCCAAACTGGTCATGCGTACACCCAACGATGTGGATCATGAAAAAGTGTGTAATGTGCAGGTAGGTCCACCATTTTGGATGACATACAACCTAATATCACGGTTTTAGTACATTTTATATAATTTTCCGGCTCTAAAAAGTATTTGAAATATCTGATAACGTTTTCTATGTATTTTATACTGCGCATGACCATTTTCTACTAGAAATGTGTACTACAGAATATGAAGGTAGAAGTTCCGAAGTGGGTAGGTCGACATAGAAATGCTATGAAAAGACCACGCATTTGAAAATGGAATGTATGCAAATACCTTCGTTTTTAAGAAACTTATCGTAAAAAAATATAAAAAAGGGTTTTATAGGCCGTAGGTACTCGTTAGTGTCGCATGTTATGAATTAATTTCGTAAAGTACCTTCCATCTGTGACCCATTTTCAGGCTATAAATAACAAAATCGTAATTTTATTCTCGACTTGAATTAGAAATTCTGCTACAAAATACAAAAATACATAAAGAGTCACTTTTCCTAAATCTCATTAATAATTGAAAATATTTGGAATATTTTTTGGTTATCTAATCAGCTGTTAAAAAGTTTGACATTAGCTGATTAATTAATGAAACAAAAAATATTTTAATGATTTAAGTATGGATTTAATTAAAGTCCGATTACCTTTTTAATAAATTCCTTCATAATTTTACTTAATTAATTTAATGGTTATTTTGTATTTTTTTACTCTATTTTTTTTTATTGATACAGTTTGTTACCAAATCTTTGTATTAATATTTTGTTTATTCATTTAATTCATTATATTATTTTATGCAAAAGTCTAGACCAGCTTAAAAACTGGGTCAAAAATTATATTATTAATACCATTATGAAGTTTCCACATAGTTTTAACATATTTAAAAGTCATATGTATCAACTCATTTATGTCCCAATGCAAGGCACACACCTCTGCAATATAGAATATGATTGTAAGTGATTAAAAATGAAACCAAATTAATTTAATGAGACACAGATATTTAAATTTAGACCCTATTGAAAAGAAAATCATACAAGTAAGTATAATTATAGATACAATGATCCTAATTGTCACACCTTCAGTTCCACCTTTAAATCTTTATTAGTTACAAGAATAATCAAATTTCATAATAGTTTCAGTTGTTAAAATGATTCAACAAACCATTAGGGTTGGGCAATATAGACCACCACACTGGCCTAGTGCAGGTCGGTAGAATTAACTTATTGTTTATTATGGCCAAAGCTGTGTATGCATTTAAACAAAAGTATATTTACTAGTTAATCTAAAAATAAGTAATTTAATGCTATAGGTGTACCTTTTTAAAATAAATTGTTGCTTATTGTTCTAGGAATCTTCAATCAATCCACTGAACATAAAACAGGAAATAATTGACGAAGAACCACCGTCACCTAGTACAAGCCACTTCGATATATCTAATGTTAAAACAGAGGATGATATGAACCATTCAACTGCTCCGGTAGCCTTCAGAATTAACGTAGAAGTTGAAGAATATAATGAAGATGCTGGAAACGTATCATACAAAATTGTCACAGATAACTCAACTCCAGAAAATCATGCAAGCCCAGAAATATTCAATGACACAAATTCACAAAAAAGTCTTTGGCCAACAGTCAACCCTATTAAATCGTTTACTATAGACTTGGATACTCTTTACAATGAAGTTGATAAGATAACAAGTACATCAGATAATGTGGCCGATGCACTGTTAGCAATTGAACTGAGGAATTACTGGGGTATGGTCCTCCGGAATCCGTTAGAAGATGACCCCAGAGACCTGAAGATACAAGAGGTTATACATAAGTGGAAATCTTGGCATAATAACTCCAAGTATAGAGATGTGCCGTTGTTTTATAAATGCTATATTTGCGAGCAGGCCTGGTGGCATTTACAGCCGTTTAGAAGTCATTTGTTATGTCACGATGTGGATTCTTATAGAATAGAATTTGAGGAGAGCCCTCATGAGTGTAACATTATGGCTTATGGGACTGTGAACATACCGAGTGCAAAAGATTTTCATTTAGACGGGGAATGCTGGAGATGCAACAAGCCGTTCGAAATTCATAGTAGTGCTAAAAAGCAGAACGGTTTTTATTTTTGCAAATGCTGTGAGGAACGGTTTCACACTTGCACGGATTTGCAAGGCCATGAAGGCGTTTGTTGGCAGTATTTGAAATATTTAGAACTGGAAAAAGAACATCAAATGCTCATGTGTAATTTGTGTAAATGCTTGTTTGTGTCGAAAGGCGAGTTGGCAAAGCATATGGTAACTAGGCACTCAGTAAGATCGGACCTACCCATTTCGCCGCAATATAGATTGTGTACTAAATGCAACCAGAAATATTTTATGTACCCTCTGCATTGTTGTCCAAGAAAGACTCTTAATTACGATTGTCCTTTTTGCTCTAGAAATTTATTGAGTAAAATGATGGTGAAACTTCATTTAACAACTGCTGAGAGTAATGTAAAATGCAAGTTATGTGATGTTACATTGGCAAAGAAGTGTATGGAACTGGTGCATTATAAGGCGCACACGGATAATTTCATTTTTGGGTACAAATGTTCAACTTGTACTTCACTAGAGATTTTCTTGGATTTGAAAACCGCCGGCGATCATAGATGGGTTGTTCACAAACAAAAGAGTGATAAAAGAAGAAATTATTTTGAAAAGGTAATATTACTATTATTGACAAAAATATACTCTGACTGCCTCGGTGGCGTATTTGTACTACGGTACGGTTACAAAGCTGAGATCTTAGGATGGACTCCCGGGTTGGGCAAAGTGTTATGGGATTTTTCTATTCATTATCAGCCCAGAATCAGGAATTAGTGCCCGATATGGCGATAAGCTCGCCACCTATCACATCGTGGGACGGAACATTCAAGGCGAAATGTGGGTGTCCTGGCACCTCTGCTAACCCCTTGTGGGAAAAAAGCTTGAGTTTATGTATGTATGTATGTTAAAAATGTTTGAAAAGGAAAATAATTTATTGAATCCATTAAAATGTTGGCCCCTGCGGCCCACGCGAGGTCCATCCGTGTTCCATCTGGGTCTGAGTGTTAACCTTTAGACATTAGAAATAGACAATTTAAATTATTATTAATTTAAATGACAGCCTCAGTGGCGCAGTTGGTTAGACGCCGCCTGTGAAACGAGAGGCCGCGGGTTCGACCCCCGTACGGGAACAAATATTTGTATAAATCACAGGTATTTGTTTCGGGTCTGGGTGTTTGTGACACCGAAAAGTCTCTCGTAGTTCCTGATACACGAGACAAGAGTCCATCTTAGTGTGGGGTCAGGACTATGTATGTGACTGTTGGGTGTATTTATTTATTCATAGTCACCATAGCCCCCACATGGGAAGCGTTTCTCGCCTCGAATATCCGATTATCGTAAGGATATAAAATCTATGGCAGCTATGTCATGCGATACTGGCATACGATTATCGGCGCGAGAAACATCTTTCCTTGTTAACGGAGCTTTAAATCTATATTTATAATTCAGGTACTGCTTCCAAAAAGTTACTTCGGTACTGAAGTCAGGATAGAAGAAGTCACTCCAGAAGTTATCGCGAAGAGTTTGAACAGTGCACACAATGCAGGTATGCGATTCGAGTCCTGTTTGAGCATATTTTATATAAATAATATTAAAAATGTCCGTGGTGGCTTGTTGGTAAACGGACTAGTCGCGGCTGCCAACATGTTCACAGTGGTCGCGGGTTCGAATCCCAGGGCACTCTACTGCATTTTCGGAGTCATGTATTGATAGTCAATCACCACGCACTGAAACGCTGAAGGAAAAAATCGTGAGGAAACTTGCATACCATAGCGATTTATAAGATTTTCTATGGTATGTAAGTCCGCCAACCCGCACTAGGCCAGCTTGGTGGACTATATGGCCTAACCACTCAATCGTACGCTCGATTGTAGAGTAGGCCCGTACCCTGCAGTGGGACGTATATGGGCTGATACAGAATATTCAGATTGATTTTGAAAGTGATAGAGCCACATTGTTGTCAGTCAAGGTGTGAGTTTATGTATGTATGTGTGTCCATTTGACAGCCTCCGTGGCGCAGTCGGTTAGACACTCTGAAACGATAGGTCGCGGATTCGATCCCCGCATCGAGAGAAATGTTTGTGCGGTCCATAGATATGGGTGTTTATGAGATCGAAAAGGTCTCGTAGTTTACAATACACGACACAAGACTCGATCTAATTGTGGAGTCAGGACTATGTATGTGACTGTTGGGTGTTATTTATTCATTATCATCATCATATCAGCCACAGGAAGTCCACTGTACATAGGCCTCCCCCAAGGATCTCCAAATCGACCTGTTGGAAGCCGCCTGCATACAGCAACATAATAAAAAAATATATATATAAATTAAAAAAACAAATATATTTTTAATATTTCTTTTATTCATCATAAAACTTATTATTTATTTCAGATGAAAAACCACTGAAAGTAAAAAAAACAGCGGTGCAAAAGACTTATAAGAAATCTAAGAAGCGAGTGCACCAAGAAGTGGCTGTAAATCCAATTATACAAGATACGACCGTGTTGGACCAGAATATGATCAATATATCACAACGACTGACAAATGGGAGTGAACAGACCATAATACAAATTGTTGAGGTGAGTGTCGAGTTATTTTTAAATTATGTGCTTTTTTGTGTTTTTTTTTTATGATTGGCGAGATGAGTTTGCATTGCGCCTGATGGTAAGCGATACGACCACTCATAAACAGTAGTATTATAAAATCAAGCTTGAATTAAAAATCATACAAGTTAAAATTAAATATAAGTACAGCTGTAAACCATTGCTTGTAACAAATAAATGTTTTTTTCTTTAAAATTGTTATAACATCGGATGAATCGAAAACGTTCGAAAATTCTTTTTTATGCCTCATGAACTGAAACTGAGTCCTTCCCCCGTAGAGTGAAAAGGCATCTTAGCAGGCCGGCATAATTGTTTCAAATGGCATGAGACTACCGTCTGATGCCAAGAATAAGTTAATTTATAAAATCTAGTAATACCATAGTGTTAATCAAAATAAACTTTTCAATTATTTCCAGCAACCAGACAACATAATTCATACCCATATAAAGGCAGAACCGATAGATGAAGAGTACGAATCAGATATTATACGTCTCTCCATAGACAATTTACCCAACGTTGACATCAAAGATGAACCAATGGAATTTACCATAAAAACAGAAATAGAAGATGACACACAACCAGATATGATTGAAGAGTTTCTCATTAAAGAGGAAACTGTGAAAGAAGATGAAGATATCGGTGAAAATTTAACCGTTGAACCAGAAGTGCTTTTGGACCACAAAATGCCTCCAAAGATATATTGCTGTAACCGATGTGGATACAAAAATATTCACAGGAAATACAAAGAGCATGTACTAAGAAAATGCAAGATTAAGAAGATTGATAATAGCAAAATAAAATATCCTTGCCCAAAGTGCAGGAAAAATGCAATATCATTCAATAAATATTTATTACATTTCTCAAAGCATGGTTATCCGTACATGAGTTGTCCGGTATGTGTCAAAACTTTTGAGAATATGACAAAATTGCATCCGCATGTGATGTTACATATAAAGCAGTCCTACGTTAAAGTATTTGTGATTGACCGTTCCCAGTCAAAAATGAAACGGAGAGATGCTAAATATCAATGTAGATATTGCAAGGGAAAGGTTGATTATGATAATTTTGTTGGACATTGGGTGACCCATTCTTCAGTGTGGTGTAAGAAGGAGATAATGGATAAGAAAGTTTTGGAGAAAGGGGTGGAAAATGTCCCATTGGCCGTGGAAGGGTTGAAATCGGTTATAAGTGAGTGTATTTTTTATTATTGCAATGAATGGCGAGACGAGCATGCCGTTCGCCTGACGGTAAGCGATACGACCGCTCATGAACAGTAGCAAAGCCAAACAACATGAATTACAAAGCAGTGAAATGAAATGAAATGAAATGTATTTATTGATCACGTAGGCAATTAAGGAGCTCTTATGACAAGTCAATGTCAATGCTTGTATTACACTGCGCTCGTCATCCTGAGACAAGATGTTAAGTCTCTATATATCTCTAGTTACTCTTTGTACCATATCTTTCAAACTGAGACACAACAGTGCATTTACACTGCAGTTTAGGGGGAGAAACAGACATCGCAGTAGTACCTACCCACGCGGCCTCTCACATACATATGAGAATCCTACCAACAAAAAATCTATCACAAATTTAATCTGTTATATATTTTAAGTAAATTTAATATTTATTTTAGTACCAGCTTTTGCCCGCAACTTCGTCTGCGTAAATAACTGTACTTTAAAATATGTTTATAAACTTTAAATCCATAGATACTTAAACCTTTTTTATAAAGACCTACCAGTGAAAGGAGCATTCTCCTTCATTGTATTGGTAAAAATATGATTGATTCTGATACCGATACTGCTAAAAATTAATTGTACCATTTTTATGGTTTGCCCTTAAACGTTATCCTGTTTTATACCGGGTGACAGATTTTTATAAAACAAAGTATTTATCAACACATTTTACATTTTGTTCACCGAGCCGTTTTTTTTTTTTAATCTTACTTTAAGTTCCTTTCTCGAAGAACTATTTATTAAAATACATATTTTTCCCTACACAAAAAAGTAGGTTTCATCGAGGCACAAACTTTTTCTCACCGACACTAATTTTCACAGTCAAATTCTCCTTTTGGAAACATCCCTTATTTAAAAGTTCTATAATTTTTTTATTTTTTCAGCTTACCTCCAAACTGACTCAGCGGAGCTAAAGATCAAAGATTGCGTTCTCTGTGAGAGGCATTTTGACAGGAAGAATGATTGTAAACGACACCTTATTGAACATTTACTGACAGACGCTTATCATAACAAACAGCGGTATGGAGGACTGAAGTAAGTTCAAATTCAACTTCAAATTCAAATTCATTTATTTGCAGAATACAGGTTACATAAATTGGTACAGATGTTCCGTGGGTAGAAAGTTTCACTGTATTCAACCCCGACTGGGCATGCAAATTACAAATATGTCGATCAAGTAAAGTATTGTATAAAAAAAATATATATATTCCATTATTCTACATGTTTGTCACTTGTGGCCTAAATGTGGGCCTAAATTATACAAAACAATAATTCTTAAAAATACAAACAATCAGGACGAGTCACAGTCAAGCAAATGTCACAAATAATAGATTATTAAAATTTCATTACTTAATAACATAACTAAATCAAATTATTATAATATAAATTGTGTATTATTTGGAACTTACTGTTTATAACATTTTGTCGTCAAAAAATTCATTTAAGATATCCATATTTTATTCAAAACTAGCTGACCCGGCCACGCTTCGCTTTGCCTTGGTTATCATAGGATTCATATTACATATTCATATACTGTCCTGCTAAATCCCGTCTTAACCCGTCTGTTCAGTCACTTCTCGATCCGTCCCGTCCTTTCTCTTCATTATCCATTCCGTCTTATACCGTGCATTTACACTTCGTCCTATCAAATCTGCCAGCTATCCCAGTTCTCTCCCGTACCTCCCACTCTATTATATCCCGTCTCTCCATATCCAAATAGTGTGCCTCATGAATTTTTGACATTAAAAACTTTAGTGATTCTGATTATCCATGCAATATTCCATCGCTTATTTCATATTGCAAGCAATATTTAGGTGAAATATAACCTTTCTCACTCAGAGACGATATATTACATTAATTTCTATCAGTGAATTGTAGCGAAGGAAAGGCTACTGTAAAAATTCGTGATAAAAGTGACATTCGATCTTGAAAAGAGGTAAGTATAACTTCGTACGTGTGAAAATTATTTATTTAATTGTCCTATATTCATGTCTATAAAAGGTCATTGTGCAGATCCTTGGGGGAGGCCTATGTTCAACAGTGGACTTCCTCTGGCTGATATGATGATGATGATGATGATGATGATATTCATGTAGCTTGATAAATTCTCCTTAGTTTATACAAAATAAATTTCTGAACGGATTATTTGACAACCAATTTAAATGTCAATCCCTTTTCATTAATGTCATTAATTTACTTGTTTAAAATCTTAAATACGCCATTAATCGAATAATGTGGATATATGTTGTCGATTCGAAACCTTTATTTAAATACGTTCTTTAATTTGAGGGAAGAGTTTACCGTATCGATGGGATGAACATTAAATGTTTGACAGTTACAAACCCATTAACATTTTGTATGAGAAAATGTTAATAAGCTAATAGAAACTCGGAAAACCGGGAACATGATAAAAAGTATCCTATGTCCTAACCGGACAACCTCCGGCCACGCTTCGCTTTGCCTTGGTTATCATAGGATTCATATTATATTCAATTGTTTAGCATAATAACTTAACAACTTGTATGCCTACACTTGACGTAGCTATCCTACTGTCCTGCTAAATCCCGTCTTAACCCGTCTGTTCAGTCACTTCTCGATCCGTCCCGTCCTTTCTCTTCATTATTCATTCCGTCTTATACCGTGCATTTATACTTCGTCCTATCAAATCTGCCAGCTATCCCAATTCTCTCCCGTATCTCCCACTCTATTAAATCCCGTCTCTCCTTATCCAAATAGTGTGCCTTATGAATTTTGACATTAATAACTTTAGTGATTCTGATTATCCATGCAATATTCCATCCCTTATTTCACACCCACAATGCTGCTTTTCCAAAAATATTGCAAGCAATTGTATTGTATTGTATTGTATTGTATCAGCCCATATACGTCCCACTGCAGGGCACGGGCCTACTCTACAATCGAAAGTACGATTGAGAGTGGTTAGGCCATATGGTCCACCATGCTGGCCTAGTGCGGGTTGGCGGACTTACATACCATAGAAATTCTTATAAATCGCTATGGTATGCAGGTTTTCTCACGATGTTTTCCTTCACCGTTTTAGTGCGTAGTGATTGACTATCAATACACACATGATTCCGAAAAGTCAGAGGTGTGCCCTGGGATTCGAACCCGCAACCACCGTGAACATGTTGGCAGTCGCGTCTAGTCCGTTTACCAACAGGCCACCACGCACTTGTTTGCAAGCAATATTTAGGTTAAATATAACCTATCTCACTCAGAGACGATATATTACATTAATTTCCATCAGTGAATTATAGCGAAGGCAAGGCTACTGTAAAAATTCGTGATAAAAGTAACATTCGATCTTGAAAAGAAGTAAATATAACTTTTTTCGTGTGCAAATTATTTATTTAATTGTCTCTATTTATGTAGCTTGATATTTGACAACCAATTTAAACGTCAATCCGTTTAATTAATGTCATTAATTTACATCTTTAAAATCTAAAATACGCCTTTAATCGAATATTGTGGATATATGTTGTCGATTCGAAACCTTTATTTAAATACGTTTTTTAATTTGAGGGAAGAGTTTACCGTATCGACGGGATGAACATTAAATGTTTGACAGTTACAAACCCATGAACATTTTGTATGAGAAAATGTTAATAAGCTAATAGAAACTCGGAAAACCGGGAACATGATAAAAAGTATCCTATGTCCTTCTCCTGGTTCTAAGCTACCTCCCTACCAATTTTCAGCCAAATCAGTTCACCCATTCTTGAGTTATAAGTAGTGTAACTAACACGACTTTCTTTTATATATATAGATGTATAAGTCCCGGTGTAGGGCATGGGTCTCCTACACAATCAAGAGTACGATTGAGAGGGGTTAGGCCATATTGGATTCATTTGTGTATTGATAGTCAATCACCACGAACTCTTAACGCCGAAAGAAATTATTGTGAGGAAACCTGCATACCATAGCGATTTGTAAGAATTTATGTGGTATATAAAGTCCACCAACCCGCACTAGGCCAGCGTGGTGAACAACTAATTACTCTCAATCGTACTTTAAATTGTTGAAGAGGCTCGTGCCTGCAGTGGAACCTATATAAGCTTTATATTTAATATTTTGACAGCCTCCGTGGCGCAGGCGATTAGACGCCGCCTGTGAAACGAGAGGCCGCGGGTTCGTTCCCCGCACCGAGAGAAATGTTTGTGCGCCCCACAAATATTTCTTTCGGGTCTGGGTGTTTGTGAGACCGGAAGTCTCTCGTAGTTCCTGATACCCACGATACAAGACTTGATCTTAATGTGGGGTCAGGACTATGTATGTGACTGTTGGGTGTTATTTATTTATTTATTTATATATAAATCGCTGCACACAGGGACATTAAATTCTATCAATTTCTGTAATTTTTACTTATAAAATAATCTATTATGTAATTAACTTAATTATACAAATTATATTAAATTGTTACATTTTTTCCCATTACTATTTATTTATGGTTATAGATTTTATTAATAAAATTACTAATAATTTAATTATTCTTCTCAGATGCCAAATATGCCCAGCTCTATATCAGAAGCCAGATCACTACAAACTTCATATGAGGGACCACGGTTCTCTCCCAGTATACAGATGTGATATATGCGACAGGACGTTCAGCGATTCAAGTAATTTCACAAAACATAAAAAAGTCCATAATCTACAAGTGTTGATTTGTGATATATGCACTAAGAAGTTTCAGGCTATGTCTTCGCTCATAAGACATATGGAGGTATGTATTTTTTTATTGCAATGTATGGCGTGACGAGCATGCCGTTCGCCTGATGGTAAGCGATACGACCGCTCATAAACAGTAGCAACATTCCACATGTTTTAATTTATGTTAGTATGTTGGCTGGCGTTCGAATGTCACTCAAGGTGACCACTGAAAACCAGCGTTGCGCTGTGGCTCGCGTCGCAGTGCAACAATAAGCTGAGTGGTCACCTACGTGTCACATTTATGTGACGTACAAACCTCCTTTTTTTTTCTTGTTGTATGTTAGATATATTAATTTATGTTAAACGAGTGTGTGCGTCATCTTATTGTGACTAATAAATGAGTTTTCTTTCTTTCTTTCTTTCTTTCACTGTGCTCGCCATCCTGAGACATAAGATGTTAAGTCTCAATATGTCCAGTAGTTGCTCTGGCTACAATGTCCTTCAATCCGAAACACAACAGTGCATTTACCCAGTGTTGTTTCACGGGAGAAATAGACATTGCGGTGGTACCTACCCAGATGGCTTCTCAAATATGAGAGACCTACCACCAGTAATTTTAAGCTTTATTGTACACTATAAATAAAACAAAAGTGATTCACACTAGAAAAAAGTACAGTGGTCTTATCGCACTAGGCAATTTATTTAGTATTTTTAGGTAAATGTATTTAGTGTATATTTAGGTGAAAAGAACCCTATAACCTTTTCAATTAAATGGCCTATCCAACACTGAAAGAATTTTTAAATTTTGACCAGTAGTTTCTGAGATTAGAGCGTTCAAACAAACGAACTCTTCATATTTATGTAGATACTTTTTGACTCCAGTCCACATTAGAAACAACTTATTTTCTGTACTAACTGGTATTTATTGAAACTCAACGTGACTACCTCCTCAACTGCTTTTCCTATCCCATCCCGTTACATCCCGTCCTGTCCTGTTAGACCTTTTTAAGAGAAACAATCCCGTCACACATCATCTTTGCGTCTGTATCAGGATGAATATTCCTAACTTACTCTAATAATAACAAGGATGTCGACAAATCAAGAATTAACATTACACATGTTTAACATATAAAGCCAAAGTTCTGAGAGTTTATGACATCGCCTTTATGTAAAAAGTGTTAGGCAAATTCTATTTAAGTTTTGTTGCTGTTAAAAAGGTTTTCATGGTATATTCCGATAACCATTTAATTAATGTCGAAACGATAAAATACGTATGTATGCGTTATAATTTTGTTCTTTAGCCATTCCAATTGGTTTTATGCGAAGAAGTGGTGATAATACTTATAATTTTATATGGTCATCACTCCACAATGGATAAATATTTTCCAAATATTATTTCTTTATTATCATATTAATATTATGCCCTTGTATCCAATTTAGCATGTCCTCCATTTTCCTGCACTTCCGGTATATTAGTATAGATTAACGGCCGATGCCAATAATCAATCGAAAAAATTAGATTGATGCTAATCTGGATTAGCATCAATCTAATTTTTTCGATTGATTATGGTCAGGGATGCTCCTATCTAGTGGTCATGGCCTGTCCTAGTATAGGTGCTACGAGTACGCGACCTCGGCCCCCGAGCTACTGCAGTCACCTTAACTTCCCGTCCGTGACTGCAGTATCCACTCCCTCAGGCCATACTCTCCTTTCCTATAACATCCTCTACCCACAAATCCTATTTCCTTTCCCCGGTTAATGGCGGGCAGCAGCGTCATTAACGCCAGTCCCCTACTGCGCTCGCCAACCCGCCTGCCAAGCGTGGCGAGTAACGGCAAATACCCCCACAATGGCGACACAAATAGAGACCAGGCCCCCAGTCCCCGGCAGCCCCACTATTCCTGGCTATGGTAGCAGTCATGGTTACGGTGGGGCAGGGGGTGCTAAGAATCCCCGGGTTGGCCCCGGCTACCACCCCCGACGACGACTGGCCCTGGTAACACACAACGTACGCACATTGAGGACAGACGAGAAGATTGTCGAACTGGAAGAAGAATTGAGCAGGTTACACTGGGACATTCTGGAGTTATCGGAAGTCCGAAGAATCGGTGAGGATACGATAACCCTGAAGTCTGGTAACCTGCTCTTCTACCGGGGGGACGACCAACAGTCCCGAGGAGGTGTCGGATTTCTCGTCCACAAGTCTCTCATCAACAACATCGTATCCATCGAAAGTGTGTCGAGCAGGGTAGTATACTTTATACTCAGAATATCTAAAAGATATTCGTTGAAGGTCATACAGGTATATGCGCCGACCTCGACACACCCAGATGAAGAAGTAGAGGAAATGTATGAGGACATAAGTCGGGCCATACATACTTCCAAAACCTACTTCAATGTTGTTATGGGGGACTTCAACGCAAAGTTGGGCAAGAGAAGCGATGCAGAGTTGAAAGTGGGGCAATTTGGACATGGGCAACGGAACCCCAGGGGTCAGAGGCTGGCCGACTTTCTGGAGAAAGAGGGACTCTTTGCGATGAACTCTTTCTTCCAGAAGCCGCCTCACAGGAAATGGACCTGGCTGAGCCCTGACGGTTCTACGAGAAACGAGATAGATTTCATCTTGACGACGAATAGACGGATATTCAGAGATGTCTCTGTGATCAACAGGGTGAAAACCGGCAGTGATCACCGAATGGTTAGGGGCACCCTGAATATCAATGTCCAATCGGAAAGGCGTCGCTTGATGAAATCTACGCTCCGACCTACTCGCGCCCATATCCAAAACCCCGAGAGCTTTCAACTCGAGCTGACAAATCGCTTTGATTGTCTAGGAGAAAACCTTGCAGTGGACGAGCTAAACAGCGGTTTGGTAGAAGCTGTCCATACGGTGGGATCTAAGTATTTTAGACCTCGCCGTAGAGATAGACCACAAAAACTCTCGATCCACACTCTTGACCTCATGGCCGAACGTCGATCTTTAGCGCTGCAGTCTTCCGTTGACGCCGAAGCATATCGGCGGCTCAATAGACAGATCTGGAAGTCCTTGCGACACGATGTCCGTGCTCACAATACTGTGAGCATTAAGGAGACAATCGAGCGGAACGGAGGCTCCAAAGTGTTTGCAAGAGACATGTCTATTGGGCAAAGCCAGTTGTCTAGGCTGAAGACGGAGGACGGCCGCGTAGTATCGACGAGGGCAGAGGTATTAAGGGAGATCGAGAGGTTCTACGGACAGCTTTACACCTCGGTTGCCAAACCTGCTGTTAGCTCGGCCGAAGACCCGAGAGCCGAGTTGATCCGACACTTTAGCGATGATATCCCGGACATCAGCCTGTGTGAGATTGAGATGGCCCTGAAGCAACTTAAAAACAACAAGGCGCCGGGCGAGGACGGAATAACTTCAGAGCTTCTGAAAGCGGGCGGAACGCCGATACTGAAAGTCCTTCAGAGGCTCTTCAATTCCGTTCTCCTCGAGGGCTCAACGCCAGAGGCATGGAGCAGGAGCGTGGTGGTACTGTTCTTCAAAAAAGGTGATAACACTTTGCTGAAGAATTACAGGCCCATCTCGCTCCTGAGCCATGTCTATAAGTTGTTTTCGAGGGTCATCACAAATCGTCTCGAACGCAGGTTTGATGACTTCCAGCCTCCCGAACAAGCCGGTTTCCGAAAAGGCTTTAGTACCATAGACCACATCCATACGCTTCGGCAAGTTATACAAAAAACCGAGGAATATAACTTGCCGCTTTGTTTAGCGTTTGTGGACTATGAGAAAGCCTTTGATTCGATCGAGACTTGGGCTGTGCTACAGTCTCTTCAGCGGTGCCATATCGACTATCGGTATATCGAAGTGTTGAAGTGTATATACAACAACGCCACCATGTCGGTCTGAGTACAAGATCAGAGTACGAAGGCTATTCCACTACAGAGAGGCGTGAGACAGGGAGATGTCATATCTCCGAAACTGTTCACTGCCGCGCTGGAAAACGCCTTCAAGCTCTTGGAATGGAAAGGATTCGGCATCAACATCAACGGCGAGTATATCACTCACCTTCGGTTTGCCGACGATATTGTAGTCTTGGCAGAATCGCTGGAAGACCTTAGCACTATGCTCGAAGACCTCAATCGAGTCTCCCAACAGGTGGGTCTTAAAATGAACATGGACAAAACGAAGATTATGTCGAATGTCCATGTTGTGCCCACCCCCATCGGTGTTGGGGGCTCGACTCTTGAATTTGTAGACGAATATGTCTATTTAGGACAAGTGGTCCGGTTAGGCAGGTCCAACTTCGAGAGAGAGGTCAATCGTCGAATCCAACTCGGTTGGGCGGCGTTCGGGAAACTGCGCGACGTCTTCTCGTCCAAAATACCTCAGTGCCTTAAATCGAAAGTCTTCGATAGTTGTGTGTTGCCAGTGATGACTTACGGCACCGAGACGTGGCCTCTCACTATGGGCCTTATTAGGAAGCTCAAAGTCACTCAACGAGCTATGGAGAGGGCTATGCTCGGGGTTTCCCTACGAGATCGAATCAGAAATGAGGAGATCCGTAGGAGAACTAAAATAACCGACATAGCCCAACGGATTAGCAAGTTGAAGTGGCAATGGGCAGGGCACATAGCGCGGAGATCTGATGACCGATGGGGTCGGAAAGTGCTCGAATGGAGGCCGCGTATCGGAAAGCGCAGCGTAGGACGTCCACCCACAAGATGGTCCGACGACCTGGTAAAGGTCGCGGGACGTCGCTGGATGCAGGCTGCCTCCAACAGGTCTCTGTGGAAATCATTGGGGGAGGCCTATGTTCAGCAGTGGACTTCCTTTGGCTGATGGATGGATGATGATAATCTGGATTGTTTTCTACTTTTCGATTGGTCGATTGTCATGTTGCCATAGTTTTTGCACTACTGAGATTGATTATTGGCAATATAGTATCAGAAAAAAGGTTGAACTGTCAATCTAAAACGGCAAATTTTGGATTGGGATTGTTTATTGGCAGCGGCTGTAAAAGAAAAATAAATATTAAAAATACATTTTCTTCCACAGATACACAAAGTAACGAAGCCAATTAACTGCGAGCTGTGCGAAAGAGTATACTACACGGAATCAGCGTACAAAAAACACAAAAGGATATACCACGAGAAATCGGTGACGAAATTCAAATGCTACATTTGCAGGCAGCGGTTTATAACTTTGAAGGAAAAATGGGATCATTTGTGGCTCGTTCACCAGGAAAGAAAATTAAAAGCTGACTGTCCTATATGTAAGAAGGGGTTTAGGAAAATGAGGGACGTAAATGCACACATAAAGACAGAACATTCTCAAGTTAAGTTACCCGGGTTGAATCCGCCTAAAGACAGAAATGGGAAATTTGCAAAAACAAATAATGGGGAAGCCGATGCCATTGAGACTTTGATTGTGTATGAATGATAAATAATTGATGTGGGTTAGGCCACAATGCCAGCTTTATGCGAGGTGGTCACTATGATCGAAGTTATCATCTATTTAGATTCACGCCCCATTTAGCGTCAAGTTCGATTGAGGTGGGTTAGGCCGGGACACCGGCCTTATGCAGGTTCGGGATACATACATAGAAAATCGAATTTGTGTCATCTGTTTAGATTCACTAGTCTCGTCCGAAAGTTCGAATGACGTGGGTTAGGCCACTACGCTAGTCCAGTGCCTACTAATGTCACCTATTTAGATTTATGTCCCGCCATTGCAACTCGAGTAAGCCAGCATCGACACGCAAAAAGTAAGGCTTTTAAATTTCATTTTACACCTTTTAAACAATATAAAAAATATTTAAATGAAATATGACTGCCTCAGTGGCGCAGTTGTTCTACGGCACATAACAACGCTGAGGTTCGAATCCCGTGTCGGGCATTTTTTTTTTCTATTATCAGTCCGGAGTCAGGAATTTGTGCCCGATATGGCGATAGGCTCGCCACCTATCACATTGTGGGACGGAACATACAAGGCGAAATGTTGTCCTGGCACCTCTGCCTACCTCTTCGAGAATAAGGCGTGAGTTTAGGCATGTACGAAATGTGTTCTGTAAAAATATAATTAGCTTGAAACAGGGACGTAAATAATAATAATAATTTTTTTGCTTAATAGTCACAATGTAGTTAAAAACATCACTTTATTTGTTTTTTATTTATAGTTTCTAGAATAGAAGAAAATATCGCACATTTAGAATTAAAGTGAACTGATCCAAAAAAATGATTTTGGCTTTTAATCATATTTTGGCATAATGACCTATCGACCCGTTAAGAAAAACCTATTGACGAATGAAAGGCAGAAAGATGCCTAAATCGGTCTACTAGATGTATCTTCCATAAGTACAAAATGTATTATGTTACAAATCTTTAATGAATGTCTCCCAAAAAATAATTTTTTTTTGATTAGATCACTTTAATTCTAAGATGCGATATAATGTCTTATAATAACGCAGTCAAAATGTTCATAATGATTACATAGCAAATTCAATCTTATTTCGACAACTTAAAGCGCATATTTCTATCAGATAATGTATTCAAAATGTTAATGTAAATGTTCAATGAAAATTCAACCTTATTACTACAGCTTAGAGTTTATATTTCTCTTAGAAAACTCAGTCAAAATGTTACAATGAAGATTCAACCATCTTTGAACATTTTAGAGTTGATATTTCTTCCAGATTTTTGCGCGATTTCTGCGCTATACGCGCGCTTGTTAGCGAGCGAATACTTAGCTTTAGAGAAATTTGTGTTTTATATTGCGGGAATAGAGTCGAATTTGCTGTGTTCATTTTTAGGTCGCCTTATAAAATTATTATTACTGTAAAGTGTAGGATAGGTTTTTATATAAATGCACTACCTGTATTTATACTTATTTAACGTTATTTAAAATATTTATGTGAATATAAATTCGGTTAGATTTGAATAACATTTCCTGCCTAATTAATTAACAGTTAATTAATCTATTTTAGGTTTATCAATTGTCTATGAATAATTCCATTCGCAAATAGAAATAGACTATACAACCCATAAACAAAAACATATACAATTGTTATTTAAAAAATATTTAAATTTTTACTAAATGATAACCCAGATAAGCAATATTTTGAGCTGAAAACTGACATATGTTTGTGAAACATAAATTGTATAGTATTTCTATTTGCTAATACCTGACCCAACGAATGCATGTAACAATTGAAGTCCGTATACCGATATTTATAATTCTGTCCCTCTCACACATACGCTGCAATATGTTTTGTCTCGCTCGTTGCGTTTGGTCGGTACATGCGCCGCTCAGGCGGATTACTCTAAAAAAACAATACGAACTTCGAATATTCAGACGCCGTACGTAAAACCTCACTAATGTGCCTAGATACTCCACAAAATGTTGGAATCCTCTATCGTAAGTCGTAACCATAGACCAAATTAGGAGAAAATGTTATTCATTTTCGGAGTATATAAGGTTTCCACTTCTAAAAATCAATAGTATTCTCTATTATACATAAGTATAATCGGGACGTCGAATATTCGAAGTTCGCATCGTTTTTATACAGTAACCCCCTAGAACAACCTCGCAGTATATTTATATGTAAGTAAGGTTAGTTAAATTATTCCTGTGCAGTGAAAATAGTTAAAAAGATAGACAATAAAATACATTATTCAGAAAAACTATACAAAATAAACTATACTGGTGGTAGGTCTCTCATATGTGAGAGGCCATCTGGGTAGGTACCACCGCAATGTCTATTTCTCCCGCGAAACAACACTGCGTAAATGCACTGTTGTGTTTCGGATTGAAGGACATTGTAGCCAGAGTAACTACTGGACATATTGAGACTTAACATCTTATGTCTCAGGATGGCGAGCGCAGTGGAATGTTGCTACTGTCTATGAGCGGTCGTATCGCTTACCATCAGGCGAACGGCTTGCTCGTCTCGTCATTCATTGCAATAAAAAAAAAAAAAAAATAGAAATAAGCGGCATAATATTAATATGCATTTAAATTAGAATGGTTAAATATGCATGACTTTTTTACAATGTTAAATTGACTTACAGTCGTGTAAATGCACTATTCTGTTTGAAGGACATTGTAGCCAGAGTAACTACTGGACGTATTGAGACATACGCCCGAATACTGGAACGCCATTCAAATAATAAGTTGCTCTTAACAGCGCACGGCCCACTTAGCCAGTACGAATCGGAATTAACGTAGTTAAGCGCCATTTATATTTAAGTTGCGTTCCAGTATTTGGGCGTTAACATCTTATGTCCTAGGATGGGGAGCTCTGTGGAACGCCAAGCATTGCTTTATAATTTAAAGTGTGGTTTGTCACAGTTCATGAGCGATCGTATCGCTTACCATCAGCAAACGGCATGCTCGTCTCGCCATTCAATGATATAAAAAAACGGGTGAAACTGACAGTTTGTTAAACTGCAATTAACTTTGTGCGGTATTCTGTATACTTGAGAGATCGTCGTTTCAATTATTTCTGAACGTTAAAATTCATTTTTGATGTTTCCTAAACACAGCTTTTTATTTGTTTGAATGTAATAATTGTATATTGTATAGTGTTTACGAAGTGAAAAATAATTTCGTAATACCCACGCCATGGTTTATATTTGGACATACTTTTATGGACTCTAAAAGTCCAGGTACCTCCGACCTGCATTTGTCTTTTTTTTTTCTAAAATATACCCTATTTAAAGTTATATTAAGTTGACATGACATCAATAAACCACTGTAGCGGTCGGGACGTTAAAGTGAGTTTGTAAATAATATGAAATGAAATAACTTGTTTTAATTGTTATTGTGATACTGTTTATGAAATGAATTTTGTTATCGGATGCCTGCGAAATATAAAGTCGTATGTAAATATTGTTTTATTACACCTTTTACACCCAAAACTCATATTCCCTCCTTCCTATAATCCTGGGTTATTTCGTAGCGTGAAGAGGCATCTTTTTTCATTCTCCTACATAATGTTTTCACATATTTTAAAAGTAACTTTGATTAAAGAATGCTTTTAAACTTTGAATCTGATATTAAACATATCACCGCTATCAATGATAGGTACTCATTACATTAGATAGATAAAATTAGTCCTACACACATGTATATAGTGACTTGACATATCGTTGTCCAAATAATATTTTTAACACATATGGAAGTCCGAAGTACACACTAGCAGATTAATGCGAAACCAGTAAAATAGAGACTAATCACAAGCATTCATAAAAGTTATATTTGCCCTGAAAAAGATATGAAACAAAGATCTATAAATTAAAAATGAACGAGTTAGATTTGACATACTAAACAATTAAAAAACTACTGAGGGTAGTATGTAATTGTCATGTAAATAACCATTTATTTTTTAACTACCCTATTTATATTTATTTTTACCTCCTGTCACTTTCTGCTCTCCTGGTACTTCGACGGCCCATATTCGTATTTTTGTTATTGTTTTGATTGTGAATTCGATAAAAATAATTGAATTATTTAACTACCCTATTAATATTTATTTTAACCTCCTGTCACTTTCTGCTCTCCTAGTACTTCGATGGACCCATATTCGTATTTTGGCGTAATTTATCAATGTAAATATGATTTTTATTTATTTAACTACCCAATTAAACTTTGTTTTTACCTCCTGTTGTTTTCTGTCGCCCTAGTACTTCGAGGTTATATTTAAAGGCTTTTGAGCTTCTGATTTGTTTCCTACCCTCACTCAAAATTGTATAATTAGTGTGATGGTTGCTTTATCATTATCGTATTCTTAATTATTTTTCAAGCATTTTAAGGTAAAACTGATATCCCCTAACTTCGTCCTCATTATATATTCTTGATGTTTGATACTTTGTTCCTGGAAATGTATACTAGGATGTCAAATAAAAACAACAATATTCAAAATAAAACACATTTTAATTATGTAGCTAGATGATTAACAAATAGTCATTCGCATGATCGTCGCAATACAACAAGTCAGCGCCATCTATCCGACGCTTTCTGTACTACGCTTAATATAAGACGCTTCCATACGGGAATTTCTTACTACCCTCACAGGGTGATTTTGACACATCGTACTTAATTTAACCCACATGTTTCTCACTACCCCAGGTGACATTGTATGTAATTTGAGAAAAAATATGACGCGCTTTTTTGCTAAAAATCGTGATTTTAGTTTTCACGGTTTTTGAGCATCCATATAGATACGAGTATTTTTACCGCTTAGCTGAACTTCAGTTCAGTTCGGGAACTTATCTGAGCCGTAAAAAAACTCTGTATTTATAGAGGTTGATCAAAAGCTGTGAAACTTAAAATAGCGATTTTTGGCAAATGTATCAGGCATTTTTGTTCAAACTTGGTACCATGATACCTAGTTAGGAACATGTGATTTTAATTAAATATCATATGTCAATATCACTTTGTATATTAAGAAATTCACATTTGGATGGCGATGTGGTAAATAAGGCCAATTTATACCCAACGCGTGGCCAGTGTTGGAGCCAATATTTCCTATAAATAAAATGGAACATAATTAATAAAATGAAAGAGATTTTTCATGTAATTCTTGCACCAATAGATTGGGTGTCAAACCCAAAACCACGATTATTTGGCCGTATACGTTCATAAGAGCGCATAGTAATTTTTACTTTATTATTAAATTATTTAAAAATGTTTTAAGCTCATCGAGATATAGTAGAAAGGAAGTATTGAAGGAATGTTTGGAGAAAAATACTATTGCTGTCCTTGTCACTCCTACGCTGCACTTTGTTTTGTCTCGCACATTACATTTGGTCTGTACAATGTACATGCAGCGCACATATTGACTTAACGAAGCCCGAAACAATATACCTTGTTGCCTAAATATTATGAAATTCAAAACAATAAATTGAACAATTGAATTTATAATATAGCTACATACTTTTTATTTTACAAATAACTTTTTAGGGTAAATTGATCATTGAATTTAATTGTAAGTTTTGATTTTTATTTTTAAATCTAAACTTGCAGAAGTCTTTCCACAAAATATATTGTAAAGTTTTTAACCTATTTTTCGTTTCTTCTAATATTATAGGAAAATTAAAATCAGTGCACTTCAATTGTGTTAGAAAACGTAAAAAGTATATTTAATATCTTCCCTACTCAATCTGTGTGTCCAAAGTCCAATAAAAATGAAATTATAATGGGACAAAACTGGAATCAAACTTAACAACACACCAAAATTGTTTAAATTATTCTTGGAGAAAACAATAAGTGAAAATACATAAAAATGACATAGAACTTACTACCTTAAAGTCGGTTAAAAATATCAAATTCATATTTGCTTATAAATATGTTTTAATAAAACATGTAGGCTCCAACACACACCAATTTCGATTCTGTATGATTTTGGTGAAATTCTAACTTTTTGACAACGTAAAACTATTATTTAAGGATTTTATTGCGGAATTGGTATGTTTTTTTCATTTTTAACTTCCCGACATTAATATGTATTATATTACAATGTAGCATTATAAAATATTTCTATGTAATTTATCAGACTAAAAGTATTTATAAAATACTATAGAACAAGGGTTCCCAAACTATTTAAATTATCGCATGTTTGTCAATTTTCAACAACTTTTGAATACTTTATGAAAATATACGAACTTCAAATGTTCTGATGATCGACGTCCAGAGTAAAATATAAGATATCCACTTCTAAAAATCAATACTGTTCTCTATTATACTTATGATTATATCTGAACTTAGTCTATGGTTGCGACGTACGATAGAGGAATCCAATTTGTGGAGTATCTAGGCACATTAGTGAAGTTTTAGGTACGGCGTCCGAACATTCAAAGTTCGTATCTTTTCATAGAGTAATGTTTAAGCGAAGAAGACAAAACATTTAATTAAAAAAGTTTTAAAACACTGTTTATGAATTAGGTCGTAAGCCTTAAATTATTCAATCTTGACTAAATACCTATATTATAAATAAAATATTGATGAATGGAAGTATTATTTTTCTAAATTGGTGCAAAAATTTATATTGAACCTATTAGAAATATTTTGACAAGCCGTAAATACAGTATATATCCAGACTGCAACAATAATCGAAGCTAGGTGGTAGTTTTAGTGACTTCAAACACAACGCAATTAAAAATGTCCCAAAAAATGCGACAATTTTTTGTCACTTCATCGTTTTTGGGTGTATAAATCGACGTTTTTTTCACCTTTTAATTTAAACCATTGCGTATTGTAAAATAAAAAAGTTGTGCATTGTAATTTTAGTAAAAACTTTGTATTTATGACACAAAAACCAAAAAGGAGGAAAAATTTTTTTTGGACGACTTTTAGTTACATTGTGCCTGAAGTCACTAAAACTACCACCGGGCTTCGTTTTCGCTTCGCAGTTACGATACACCCTGTATATATAATCCCAGCAGTGGGTAGTTAGAATGTCACCAAAACACCCATAGACACTTTAACAACGTCACCATATAACTTTATAATGCATATAAACTAAATTATTAAAATTTTTACAAAAAAAAACCTAGAAACACTATTGCAGATAATATATTTCCGATAATTGATTTTTCAAAACTTTGTATTCGTAAAAGTTCATTATTTTATTTTATTTCTTTAATACAGGAGTACTTTGCACCTTTGGGGTAACTTTGTGCTTTATTGAGAATATGATCAGAATTAAACTTCCTATATTTATTTCGTCTAGATTTCTTTATTTCTAGATTTTTTTATAAGTTACTAGCAACATGCCTGGCTTTGCATGAGTGCAGAAACTTTTCGACGATGAACCCGTTTCTGCAAAATTTTTAATTAATGTCAAGCTCCTATAAGTCATACCGTGATGTTATATAGCCTATTGCGTTCCTCGAGAAATAAATAAAGAAAGAAAAATATTAATAAATGTACTGTATTAGCCCATATACGTCCCTCTACTATCGAGAGTACGGTTGAGAGTGCTTAGGACATGAAATCCACCACGCTGGAATACTGCGGATTGGCGGATTTAACATACCATAGAAATTCATTCAAATCGCTATGGTATGCAGGTTTCCTCACTATGTTTTCCTTCACCGTTACAGTGCGTAGTGATAAATAGGTTATCCAACACAAAAATAAGTTTTCAATTAGAACCAGAAGTTCCTGAGATTAGCGCTTTCATACAAACATACTCTTTAACTTTATATCTTAGTATAGATATAGATGAAACCCCTTAATAAAAAGACATTGAAATGACTTTCAGATTGAATTCTCAAAAATGTGTCACAAAATTACCCCTTGCACAAAATAACACCAACTTAGTAAATTATAAATTTAACTTAGGTCAAGGGTTCCGTAGGCAACAAGGGATTTAAAACCTTATATTTCAACTATGTAGCAGTACATAGCCAATCTCAATAAATTTGAACGAAAAAGCTGTAATTTAGTCTAGGTATAACACCAGCAAAATTGTAAAATTGAACATTAAACTAATATTATGGATTTTATCTTGATTTATATCTGTCTGTATCAGTCCATATACATCCCACTGCAGGGCACGGGCCTCATCTACAATCGAGAGTACAATTGAGGGTGGTTAGGCTATATAGCCATATGGTTAGGCCACGCTGGCCTAGTGCAGGTTGGTGGACTTTACATATCATAGATATTTTATAAACTTGATTTTTATAATTATGTTGAATTTTAAATTCAAGTTTCGAAGTCAGATTTTGTAAAATCATCAACGAAAGAAAACATAAAATTAGTTTAATTTCAATGTGTAATATGCGCAAAACCTTAGAACCCGTTAAATAAAATCTAGAATATTTTTGGGCAAACTGAATATTTTCAACCAATTCTATACTTTTAAACTATTTTATATCAGTAACTAAAACAGAAATCTCTCACCATACAAAGTTTCAAAAATCATTCCAGCGAGTTAGGTCACAAAATCGTAACCTAGGTATTTCTTATTTTTCCGCCTCACTCTAGACGCTGCTTTTTTGTCATCATAATCTTCTGCATCATCATAACTATTTTGGATCACCCAATCCTGAGGTTCCGTCTTGACTTGACTTGATGACGACAATCTCTTGCGCTTCTTCTTTGCTGAATCATCCTTCCTTTTCTTGGGACGTTCATCCAAAACCAAATGTTGGTATTCCTCAACAATATAATTCTCCGGTTCATAGCTCGTTGTTATTTCAACACCGACTGATGGATCAACATCGGGCAGTATGTAATAATTTTCAAAATCCCCCTGTAATGTTATTTCATTCATATCGGCTGTAAAATGGCGTTTCTTTTTGCCAGTGTTACAATGCTTTATATAAGCATATTTAGGCTTAGGTTCCTCTGGGATTATGTTCACAATCCATTCTTTGTTGTCGACAACTGGAATCTCTTTGACTT
The DNA here is from genome assembly GCA_023078785.2 of Hyles euphorbiae. Lineage (NCBI taxonomy): Eukaryota > Metazoa > Arthropoda > Insecta > Lepidoptera > Sphingidae > Hyles > Hyles euphorbiae. Next base: position 3,306,064 of record CM041054.1, on the reverse strand, counting down.
CTTCCATAGTAATTTCCTGTTCCTCGGCTATTTCGTAGATAAAATTGTCTGTGATTGTGTTGTCATCCATTATATGTAGGACTTCGTTTGCCGGTTGCTCTGATGTTGATGTTTGTGGGATTATCTGAGAAAATATTAAGTATTGTTTAATTAATTATTCAGTGTCTATATAGGTTAAATCACAACTAACCAGAACGTCGCAAAGATTATTTGAAAGATAGATTATAGATTAGATTTAGAAAGACAATTAGATTTATTGAAATAAAACTATTATTTACGGATTTCATCGCGGATTAGGTTTATTTTTTTAATTTAACATATTAAAATCAGAAAACCTTAAATTCCTTTTGAATTCCAATTGCGTTTATAAAATGTTATCAGCCAACATTAAAAAAACTTGCTATTTTGCATTAAAACAGAAATTTTGAACGCCAGCCTACAAGGTGGACGGACGACCTGGCTAAGGTCGCAGGAAGTCGCTGGATGCAGGCAGCTTCCAACAGGTCATTGTGGAGATCCTTGGGGGAGGCCTATGTTCAGTAGTGGACTTCCTGTGGCTGATATGATGATGATGATGATAATGATGGTGATGATTATAATAATAATGATGATGATGATAATAATCATGATAATGATGATAATAATAATGATGATGTAATATTCGAGTAAATCTAAGAAACCATTACGTATTAAAATAATTTTACTAACCTCAATCATTTGCTTAGGATCCGCCATCTTGGTGATAACCTGTTCAGATTGTGTAATGGAAGCCTCTGCCTTGTCCGTCTCCACTTTAACCACCCACAACTGCTTGCGTTGTAGATTCTTTAACGACCTGCAAATTATACATTTTTTTGTATTGTATCAGCCCATATACGTCCCACTGCAGGGCACGGGCCTCCTCTACAATCGAGAGTACGATTGCGAGTGGTTAGGCCATATAGTCCACCACGCTGGCCTAATGCGGGTTAGCAGACTTTACATATCATAGATTTTTTTGTAAATCGCTACGGTATGCAAGTTTTAGTGCGTGGTGATTGACTATCAATACACACATGACTCCGAAAAGTCAGAGGTGTGCCCTGGAATTAGAACCCGCGACCACCGTGAACATGTTGGCAGCCGCGTCTAGTCCATTTACCAACAGGCACATACACATTTAAAATACACATAACATACATACATTTTTAAAGTACTGTAGTGTTCCGGTTTGAAGAATTTTGTAGCCAGAGTAACTACTGGACATATTGAGACTTATGTCTCAGGATGGCGAACGCAGTGGAATGCCAAGCATTGCTTTGTAATTCAAGGGGTTGTTTGGTCTTGCTACTGTCCATGAGCGTTAGTATCGCTTACCATCAGGTGAACGGCATGCTCGTCCCGCTAATCATTGCTATAAAAAAAAATTGAGACAGCCTTCGTGGCGCAGTCGGTTCGACGCCGGCTGTGAAACGAGTGAACACTGGTTCAATTCCTGTCACCGAGAGAAATACTTTTTTTTTTTTTTATTGCAGTGAATGGCGAGACGAGCATGCCGTTCACCTGATGGTAAGCGTTGCGACCGCTCATGAACAGAAGCAAAACCAAACAACACCTTGAACTACAAAGCAATGCTTGGCATTCCACTGCGCTCGCCATCCTGAGACATAAGATGTTAAGTCTCAATATGTCCAGTAGTTGCTCTGGCTACAATGTCCTTCAATCCGAAATACAACAGTGCATTTAAACTGCTGTTTGACGGGAGAAATAGGCATTGCGGTGGTACCCACCCAGGCAGCCTCTCACATATGAGATACCTACCACCAGTAAATACTTGTGGGTTTCACAGTTATTTGTTTCGGGTCTGGGTGTTTGTGGGCCCGAAAAGTCTCTCGTAGTTTCTTATACACGACAATAGCAAAAATAAAGAGCATGCTAAGGCTTCAAAAATAAGGTGGTGATGTTAATTTGAAATAGCAATTATTTATTATTAGCTGTTATGCTGATTATACTTACAAATATCCCAGCGTGTCGACCAGTTGTCTCACATTGAGACGGGAGACGCTGTCCATAGATTCTTTGACCGGAGGCTCCAAACTATAGTTGTGGTCCATACGTATTATCTCGGCAACTGGGGACAAAGAAACATTATTATCAGCGAATTTATTCATTCGGAAATGTACAATAATTTAATAATGTATTATGACAGCCTCCTCGGCTCAGTCGGTTAGACGCCTGTGAAACGAGAAGCCGCGGGTTCGATCCCCGCACCGAGATAAATAAAAAAAAGCTTACAATATTATTGATACTTAGGCAGTATCCTAGGAACGGTTATTATTGATATGAACTGTCTTTTCTTTCTAATAATCTTTGATCATAATTTATAATATTCAAGTAAACTTACTAGATGTCACTACTGAGCTTTCACAAATATGGGACAAATAGTTTCTATAACGCGTCTCGTCTATCGGTAGAATATAAGTCAATGGATCTGGGTGTTTGTGAGAGCGAAAAGTCTCTCGTAGATTCTGACACACGACACAAGACTCGATCTTAGTGTGGGGTCAGGACTATGTATGTGACTGTTGAGTGTTAGTATTAATATATTTACTTCTAACTCCTATTAATTTACTTTCTAATTTTGTTGCGGGTTAAAGACAAGTTAGATATTGGAAACTCGGCAAGTTTCAATGCTCGGTCATTACAATGCGTGCTGTTGATCCTGCGACACAGGAGTTGCAGTGGTGGGTGTGAGACCAGGCAGTCTTCATAAGTATAGCTTTGCAAAATAAATGTATTTAATGAGGGCGTTAAGATCGAATTTAGTGTTATATCAACCCTGGCAACCCGATATACGACGACATAAGTGGTTTCATCCATCCATCAGCCAAAGGAAGTCCACTGCTGTACATAGGCCTCACCCAATGATTTCCACTGTAACCTGTTGGAGGCAGCCTGCATCCAGCGACGTCCCGCGACCGACACCAGGTCGTCTGACCACTTTGTGGGTGGACGTCCAACGCTGCCCTTTCACGGCCACGTAGCGAAAAGCGCAACGTGGAAATAGTTTACATACCTGATATTTTTATTTATTATTGTTAATAGTCTATTTGTTTATTTTTGAATTTTTTAATGGAAATTTATAGAAATACCTTAGTATAAAATTATTCAATGAACACGTTTGGTGAATCGTTAGTTTTGTCCTAAATCATCTATGTACAGAAACCAATGGGTTACAAATTTATTATATCCGTATTTTACGTTCAAAGAAAAGGTAATAAATACTACTTGATGTAACTTTTGTAACATACGCATGCTTATTTGAGATCGAATCGATTCTTAGGTAAAATCGATTTAAAACGTGTATAAATTCTGCATCGATTCTTTAGACTAACATAAATTGTATTGTTAACATACAGGGTATATCAAGACTGCTACCGAAAACGAAGCCGGGTGGTAGTTTTAGTGACTACAAACACAATGCTGCTAAGAATTTCGCAAAGAAACGCGACAATTATTTTTTATGACTTTTTAAATATTGTCATTTTTGGGTGGTAAAACCATAGTTTTTGCTAAAAAAATAATTTTAACTCTTTTATACCTTAGAGTATTTATAAATAAAAGGATATACACGATTATTTTATGAAAAACAATGTATTTACCACCCAAATATGGCCATAGGAAAAAAATAACAAAAAAAAATTGTCCCTTTTTTTTCAACTTTTTCTGTTGCATTGTGTCTGAAGTCGCTTAAACTACCACATGGCTTCGTTTTTGGTAGCAGTCTTGATATACCCTGTATATTACAGCGAATCATTTTTCAATCACACAAATACCTAAAACAATTTTCTACGATAACAATTACAGTACTTAATATTAACTATTGCTTGGACATACTAAATTGCCGCAACGGGTCCAAAGTTACCATAACACATAAGATCGATTACGCTAAAATAGATTTTTACGAATGTTACAATCAAAATGTTATTATCATGAAATTAAACGATCGACTACGCTAAGCCTTACTAGAATCAATAAAATTATCTTTACAATCGATTAAGTTAAAAATCGATTTCTACAATCGATACAAATAAATAGGTACGATGGGACAGTACCTTTAGGCGTGGCATCTATGAACTTTTCGTAAAAGCTTTGAAATGTGCCGGACTGCCGTTCGCTCCCTGCAACCGTTAGATAATATCAGAATCAAACCTTCAATTATAAGTAACTAGGTTCGAATTCGTTTGGGAGCGAACTTATCGTATCAAAAATATGTTAAATCTCGATTAAATTGCCAACTGTAGGTACTGTTTAACTTTTTTTGTAAAATATTGTATGCCTTTTGTTCTTTTTTGTGTGTACTAAAGAATAAAATAATAATAATAAACATTTTAATAAACCTTGCCTATAAATATCAAACATTCCGTTTAAAACTGGTGTTGTGAATAGCGCAATATTAAAAGAATAAATATTTTTTATTATGTCGCAGTTCAAATCCTCTGACTTTTCGGGAGTCATGTGTGCTTACAACGGTGAAGAGGAAACCTGCATACAGAAGTGTCTATGGTATGTAAAGTCGCACTAGGCCAGCGCGGTAGAGTGTACTAATCCCTCTCAATCATATTCTCTATTGTAGAGGAGGCCCGTGCCCTGCAGTGGGACGTATATGGGCTGATATGGTAGCGTATAAGAGCACTTGGAAAAAGGTCAACTTAATATTCTAATGTTATTAAATAGGGAATTAAATATGTCGATTATGTTATTATTATTTTTTAAAACCTCTGTGTTTACCGAATATTTATAGATGAAATTATAATGTCAATCTGACCCTAGCGACACCGACTGCAGGGTACACCTTCCTTCCACCTTCAAAACAATCGGGTTCTATTGTTAAGGGTTAGGCCGCAATATAACCACGTTGGTTCTATATGTTTTGCTTCAATCTTAAGCTAATAGGCGATGATTTTGAATCCTATACCACGGTAACCTATAACGGCTAAACGGGATAATGGCATACGATTCTCGCTGCGAGAAACTCTCCTGTGTAAATTGGATTTTTTTAATCGAATGATGTCTTCGCTCAAACTTAATTCAAATGTCGTTTGAAAGAGGCAAAATATTCGATAACTAATATGTGTTTATATACTGTCTAAGAATAAAGATTTAACTCTTTACACGACTTATTAGTGATAAAAAGTTCGCAGTCAGACCTGAGCAGCACTAGTAAAACAATACATATAATAAATATATACACCCAACAGTAACATACATAGTCCTGACCCCACACTAAGATCGAGTCTTGTGTCGTGTATCAGAAACTACACTTTTCGCTCTCACAAACACCCAGACCCGTGACAAATATCTGTGGGCCTCACAAACATATTGACGCAGGAAAGCGATTTTTTCGTATCTCGAAACAAGCAATTTTACACCAAATCAAGAAAAGACATTTAAAAAATGAATAACCACTAAACTAGAAAACTTAAGAATACCATTTCTTTAATAATAACATTTTAAAATAAAACCTTACATTTTCACGAGGAAATTCAGTGCGGTATTTTTTTATGAATTAAATAATATACAAAACGCATATACGCATTTTTGAGATACGATAAAATAGCTTTCCTGCGTCGATATGTATCCGTGCGGGGATCGAACCCGCGTCCTCTCATTTCATAGTCGACATCTAACCAAATGCGCCACGCCTGTCAATAAAGATATTTACTCCGAAGTATTCTAGAATAAATAAGCCAAAAAACTGTAACTATACATTTCTAAAATGAAGAAACAAAGTTGTACTACAATATGATTACAGTGCTGAGGTCTCAGGTTCAAATTCGGAGTCGGACAAAGTTATATTAAATGTTTTCATTCATTATAAGTTCAGTCAGGAATTTTGAAATAAGACTATTATTTACGGATTTTATCGCGGATTTAGTTTATTTTTACATTTTTTGAATTCCCGACGTTTCGATCACTTTACAGCTTTCGTGGTCACGGGGCGGACTCCGTAAATAATAGTTTTATTTCAATGTGTAACATTCGCGTAAATCTAAGAAACCATTAGTCAGGAATTTGTGCCCGATATGGCGATAGGCTGGCCTATCACATCGTGTGACGGAATATACAAGGCGAAATGTGGGTGTCCTGGCACCTCTGCCTACCCCTTATGGGAAAAAGGCGTGAATTTATGTATGTATAGGTCTGACATAGTCTCAGAGCGACTCCAATATCTTATATTTAATTTTAAAAACTTCATGATTAATTTCACTGCCAGTTAAAGACAAGTTAGACATCGGAGACTCGGCGAGCAATGATTCAATATCCTGGCACCTCTGCCTATCCCTGGGAAAAAGGCGAGAGTTTATAGAATCTAGTAACACTTACTTTTTTTATCAACCGGCGATTGAGACACGGCGGGGGCTTTGTCTTGAACGGTGAGCAATTCAGGCAGCATGGGAGAGTCAATCCACAGACCTTGGTTGTCCAGCTCGAAATGGTAGCTGGTGACAAACATCACATTATTTCATCACACACATTAAGTTTTTTTCAGTTAGTTTAGGGAAGTGCGTGGTGGCCTGTTGGTAAATGGACTAGACGCGATTGCTAAGTGCCAACATGTTCACGGTGGTCGCGGGTTCGAATCCCAGGGCACACCTCTGACTTTTCGGAGTCATGTGTGTATTGATAGTCAATCACCACGCACTAAAACGGTGAAGGAAAACATCGTGAAGAAACCTGCATACCATAGCGATTTATAAAAATGTCTATGGTATGTAAGTCCGCCAACCCGCACTAGGCCAGCGTGGTGGACTATATGGCCTAACCACTCTCAGTCGTACTCTCGCTTGTAGAGGAGGCCCGTGCCCTGCAGTGGGACGTATATGGGCTGATACAGTTACAGTTACACATTAAGTATGAAAGTGACCCAATCCAAAATAATTTTACTGGTGGTAGGTCTCTCATATGTGAGAGGCCATCTGGATAGGTACCACCGTAACTATTTCTCCCGTGAAACAGCATTGTAAATGCACTGTTGTGTTTCGGATTGAAGGGCATTGTAGCCAGAGTAACTACTGTACATATTGACACTTAACATCTTATGTCTCAGGATGGCGAGCGCAGTGGAATGCCAAGCATTGCTTTGTAATTCAAGGTGTTGTTTGGTTCTGCTACTGTTTATGAGCGGTCGTATCGCTTACCATCAGGCGAACGTCATGCTGGACTAGCTAATCATTGCAATAAAAAATATATATTTTTATTAATTCATCTTTTTGTGAGTCAGTCCATATACAACCCACTACAGCGCACGGGCCTCCTCTACAATCGAGAGTACGATTGAGAGTGGCTAGGCCATATAATCCACCACACTGCCTTATGCGGGTTGGCAAATAAACTTCTTAGACATCGCTACGGTATGCGAGTGTCCTCACGATGTTTTCCTTCACAGTTTTAGTGCGTGGTGATTGACTATCAATACACACATGACTCCGAAAAGTCAGATGTGTGCCCTGGGATACGAACTCGCGACCACTGCACCAAAGCACCCTGAGACAATGTTAAGTCTCAATATGTCCAGTAGGCTACAAAGTCCTTCAATCCGAAACACAACAGTGCATTTAAATTGCTGTTTGTCGGATGAAATAGACATTGCGATGGTACCTACCCAGGTAGCCTCTCACATATGAGAGACCACCAGTTAATGTATGAATAAATATTGAATATCCTTACCCGCACAGTTGAAGGCTGACATGTCTCCAGAGACATTCGCTCTGCTCGTGCATAGCGCCATCGATCCACTCTTGACGTTTTCCTTCATTGTCGGAAGATATGTTTGCACTGTAGACAAAGAATAAACACAGTTAATTATCATTGACTCTGAAAATCCGAAACGAAGTTCGAATCTTCGTACGATCGAAGTTTATGACGATACGAATGTATCTACTCTGTAAATGATCGGATTCGTATAACATACATCGTAACCATAAGTCTATGGTTACAACCATAAGTCATTAACGACCATCAGTCTATGTAACAGATGATATCGGACATTATAAATCCCATACTACCTCACTGGCGCAGTTGTACTATACTATGATTATAAATCTGAGGTCTCGGTTTCGAATTCCAAGTAGGGCAAAGTAATATTGGATCTTTCTATTCACCCACGGAACTAATAGACTTCACAAACAACTTATGCAGCTACATCTATTATCAACAGAACAAATGCTTAAGCCCTATTTAAAAGGGAAGAGTTTCTCGCCTTAAAGATATGATTATCATTAGGAAATAAAAAAATTGCATCATTTAAAAAAATCAGAACACATTAATCTATGGCAGTTATGTCATACGATAATGGCATACGATTCTCGCCGCGATAAACTCTCCATGGAAATAGGGCTTTACATTATTAACACATCCACACAGAACAGACTATTAATAAATAATTATGTGTGCATTTCTGATAAGAGAATCTATGATTTCACATATTACATGTTTATAAAAGTTAATCAATTTCCTATATTAAATTGAATCAACATATGTCTGCCAACCCATACTAGGTCAGTGTGGTGGACTGTACTAAACTCTCTCAATCATACTCTTGATTGTAGGGGAGGCCCATGCCATGCCCTGCAATGGGACGTACATTGGCTTATACTGATACTTTATATTTATTGTAACAATTTATGGCAACTGTATCCAATTAAAAGGCAATGACCTCTTTTAAATTAACTATTAAACTTTTCTGATTCAATTTCAGCCTCACATTATGACAGCTACCTAGAATCGGTTGACAATCTATACATACTGCACCTACAGGATTCTTTTGTTGTAACAGTGTAAAAGAAAATATTGTTTATCTGGTAGACATGAAGGTTAAACCTTCAACCCTGTATGTGATAAATATACAAGGGTCAATGATATACTTACTTCTCTATCAGCCCATATACGTCCTACGTGAGGGCACAGGGGCCTACTATAAAAATCCGAAACGATATTCGAATCTTCGGACGTACCTACTCTGTAAATGTTCGGATTTGTATAACGCACATCGTAACCGTAAGTCTATGGTTACGACCATAAGTCTATGTAGTTACATTCGTATCGTCATAAACTTCGATCGTCGGAAGATTAGAACTTCGTTTCAGATTTTCAGAATAGGGCCCCAGGCCTCCTCTACATTCGAGAGTACGATTGAGAGGGGTTAGTACATTCCACCATGCTTGCCTAGTGTGATTGGCAGACATTTCACATTACATACTGCAGAAATTCTTAGAAATCACTCAAGTATATAGGTTTCTTCATGTTTTCCTTCACTGTTATAATGTGTGATGATCAACTATCAATACACTTATGACTCCAGTCTATAAGAATCCTGAATGTAGCCCAACCACACCCTTCTATGAAACTGATATTGGTGACCTACATATCTTATTGTCAAATACAATTCCAACCATATTAATTTTTAATATTACTAATATTTAATACTTTCTTGTGGGCCATTAAAACACAATAAAAATACAGAAATAAGCTTAAATACAAATTATTGGTAGTAAAAGTAGTGGTCTTAACGCTAACAGTGGAAATCTCTTCCAGACCTTTGGATGGAGTGGAAAGAGCAATATGTTGAAATAGAGGGAGATATAGAATTTTAATTAAATTTTTATATTTAAGGTGTACAATAAAGAAGTTTTTAAAGTACATAAAATAGCTAGCAGTTAATGAGTACTATTGATGGTCAATTAGTTTTTTCTTGCACTAGAATTGAAGAATGAGTGGAATAGAAAACCTTTATTTATTTACTATAATATGAAACAGTACCATACAGTAATTTTAGCAAAATCATTCCAACATAGAGGATTCTTATATCATGTGGAAAAATATGCAGCGCTATTTAAAATTATTAGCTATGTTTTGCCACACTGCACAAGGCCAGCATGGTGGACCACTTCCTAAGTCCTAACTCATTTTTATCATAGAGAAGGACTGAGCCCTGCAATGACGAGCATATAGGTTGAATTATGTTTAAGAGACTGGCTGGATTCTATATTGATTATATAGCCTAAGACCTATAAATTACTAGACTAATACTAGTACTCTTGATTGTAAAGAAGGCCCATGCCTTGCAGTGGGATGTATATGGCCTGATAGATACCTAAGAGGGTTTTGAGAAGTCAATTAAACTATGAACCTTGTTCAATAGCTATGTTGTATAATTTGTATGTTTATCTATTTAAACATTATTACAATAAGTAATGATTATTATAGTTACTACTGCATTGCATCAGGATAGATTAATATACAACCTTTTTAACTGAGATTGGGGACACCTAACCCGTACCAACATAATCATTTGTTTATGATACTTTTAATATAAATGTATTAATACCAAATATGAAAAATACATGATTATTATAATATGATTTAAACGAAAAAAAAAAGTTTTTTATTTTTTTCTTATACGAATTTTTAACCCAATTTTCGATGACCAATAAGGATTATTTCGTAATTTTTCACTAGTTAACCTAAATACGAATTAGTGGTTACAAAAAAATGAGAAATTTAAGTGTACAAACCATTATTGCCTAACATAAACATTAGTATGTACGTCTAATAAGTAAATATAGCACACTGAATGTTTACGATTGAATTTTCTTCGCCTCACTAAGGTCATAGCATTCTACAGGGAGATCGCCATTACAGAATAGCAACGTGAACCTAAAAATACGAGATAAACACAGATATACCATCAAAATACTCACTTATAGAAGGAAAAGCTGCAGACAACATCATATTCCAAGTTGCAGCCTTCAACAACGCACTTTTGTGCACTCATAATGGCTTAAACGATAACGCGTCACCTAATATGGGCAGGACTTTATCACATTGTAATACGATATAAAGTTTACCGAAATAATTACATTTAGCGCGTAAACTAACTTTCAAACAAACTAATTTTGATGGGTCCTTTGGAAATTTATCAATCAAACGTCGAAATGACGTACATGTCACGAAAAGTCGAAAAATTTAGCAAACGCCGTCAAATGTCTGCCATGACATGGTGATGTAATTTTGCGCGGTAAAGTATGCTGGCAACATCGCGCTAGGGTTTTCGATTGTGGATTGTTATCGATTCAAAAATATTTTCGTAATGCAATACGATATTTTTCCTAAACGAATATAATTTTTATTTAAGATTTCAGACAATTTAATTAACAAATTAGGTTTCACCACAAGTAAAGTGACATTAAAAAAAGACAGCTTATAAGAAAAAGAATTGCAAAATCATAAAACTACAAAATTAGAGTAACGCTATTAAATTAGTACGTATATAACAAATAAAAACACTAATAATATTTTTATAGTATAATGCAAATATACAGTGACAAATTAATTTGTAGTGAATTGAAAACAGAGAACCCTTTTGGTTATATGTATTGGTATTAGTTATGAGGATTAATACTAAAATTTTATTTACGAAACATAAATGTGATAACTCCACTTGTAATAATTATCCACTTGCACGAACAACAGGCATTCATATCACAAGTGTCGGGTATTTATAAAATAACTAGTGGTCCGGCCGGCTTTAATCGGGGACAATTACATTTTATAGTATTTAACAATCCAAAGAGTAACTTGCAAACTTAATTCCATACACCCGTACCTATACCTATACCGTAATTTAACCGAGCTATTAAACCGTTCTCTTATCTCTTTTCACATGCCTGCCGCCCCGTCCCAAAATCATCGATATCACCTTATAAAAGGTATTCCAAAAGAAATGCATGAAAAAATATAATATGTAAGTATTTTTATTATATTGATCTAATCGCTACCCAAACTTAACGATCATGCAAGAGTTGATATGAACTTCTTCTTCTACCTAGCGTTATCCCGGCCGGTGCCGGGGTCAACCTTCCGGCAAATTCTTCTCCATTTCGCCCGATCTTCGGCATCCTCAATAGTTAGGCCATTGACCCTCATATCTTCTCCGGGAATTTTGAGGTTCAGATACACATCACCGACGTACTGCTGTAGTTTCCTTAGACGTGACCATACCATCTCAAGCGGTATTATCTGCCAAATCGCCAATACTAAGACTGACACGGACAAACGCGTAAAGTTGCACATTTACCTCAGCATCTTCATCAGATTTCAGATTTCAGAATAATTTCATCTCCGCGACGAGGACCTCCTGGACGTTTCGCTAGAGGGCAGGCCACGACTCAGAACCGTACAGGAGTACAGGCCGCATGATGCTTTCATTAATGAGACCGTTGAACCTCATCAAAATCCTGCGGTCACAGAGTATGCCCGAGATCTCCCTCCACTTAGACCAAGCAGCGCCTATACCGTCTTTTACTTCAAAGACGATGTCACCGGACTCATGAAGTATGGACCCAAGGTACTTGAACTTGTCTGTCTTCACGGCACGTTCGTTCCCAATCTCAATGCTTTGGGGGTCCGTACTCCCGCAAGCCATATACTCGGTCTTCGCCACATTTAACTTTAGACCGCCGTTTTCAAGCGTCTCCTACCGATTGACGTTTCGTTCCAAAAGTCGCCGGTCCGCCTCCACCAGTGCTATATCATCGGCATACATCAACAACCAGGGCGCAGGGTGCTGGACGTGAGACGTAATAACGTCAAGCATAACACTGAAGAGGAATGGACTCAGCGCCGAGCCTTGGTGCACAGTGACATCAATCGGGAAAGAATTCGTATCGCCAACGACAGTCCGCTCGAAGATATAAACATTTCCTGAAAATCCTCATCAATAATCGTCCAGCTATTCTCAAGTCCTTTAGAAAAGTTAGTACCTTTATACGCCAATAAATGCACTGATTTCAGAAAGAATGCTGCTAAATTCAAATGCGTTGAGGTATTAAAAGGATAAAGATAATTTTTTAATACATTATTCTTTGGGAAGAAACTGTACAGCATTAACCATTGTATTTGTAATTGTTTTTCTAATTAAATGAAATTAACATATTATAAACAAACTAAAAAGTAATGTATAAACTCCATTTGTCCTCAATAATATCCTGAATCCTCAATGTAGAATTCCTATTTTTTTATAATAAGTATCGATTAAAATATTTTAATAAGTTTATCGATGTTTAGTGTTGCTAGCCTTAATAGTTTCATATGATCATAGACAATATATATTTTTCCATAGAGTCAAGCTGTGTTATATAATGCCTCAATAATAACACTACTCTTCTCTAAAATACAATTTCATAGTTGTAATCGGGATAAATACATAACAATTAAAGCTATTTTGCCTCTACGTTCGTCTCTGCAACTAAATTAAATTTTCCGGTCGACCACGCTTCAGCAGTATTTTACTGTTAAGTCACTTCCGGTTAATAATATCCTAAGTCGATATAAATAAATTGTACTTTGTGTATGAATATGTAAAGTATATAAAACTTATTGTACATAATACATATGAAGAAAATTATAATGAGTTAATTTAATGTCATGTTGACATCTTTTTTGTAAAAGTGTCAATAGGACGCAATAGGAGCAAGTTTTGACTTTGAAGTTTGACTTGATGTCAATAGTATTGTGAAATGAGATATTGACAATGACGTAGACACTCAAAGGCACTTTGCTCAAAGGAATCTTCCGATTTTCGAAGCGCAATTGTTTTCGCGTTTCGTTTGTTTCATTTCTAATCAAATTCGGTCAAAGAATAGACCACTAGAATTCGGTGATTCCGTTTTTAATTCAACCAGATTTATATGGCAGGAAATACCTAATAAATCGAAAACAGTACCTTTTAAAATTCGTTATCTGCTATCATAATTATGTCGGGCAATTGAAATTATATAATTGAATTAATCAAACTTGATAGAGTGCGTATTAGTTGGTAGCGGACCTGGCGCGATCCGCGGGGTCGTTAGTACTAGGTTCGAATCTCAAACCGAATATAGTATTTTCAGGAGTTCTCTGTATTGATTGTCACTTACTTATAGGTACAAGATTATTTTTTGTATACCTACCATAATTCATAAAGCTGAAAAAAAGAAAGGAACCTGAAAGTAGGACTGGGTTGGACATGTGTGTCGCATGCCAGATAAGATGTGGGCGAAGACCACCACGGAATGGGTCCCTAAAGGCTGTCAACGACGGGAAAGATCTAGACGCAGGTGGCGACATGAATTGGATGCCAATTGGAAGGATTGGTCATATAAAGACCTTGACCGTGATTCATGGAAAGCGGAAGAAGGCCTTTGCCCTGCAGTAGGACGCTACAGGCTCATAATAATAACAATAAAGCTGAAACATCCAAATTAGATTTTGGTATGACACAGATATGGTATGATCCGAAACAACAAAATTATTAAATCGGCTTTGTAATTGTAGGATTGTATCGTAGCCGTTGCGTTTCACAGCCTCTATTAAACTGACTATGCATGGGATAATGAGGGAAAGAATAGGAATTAATTCTATTAGGAATTAGGCTTTCATAAAACACAACATTTAGTATAAAATTTATTTCATTAACTAAAGTCATTACATAAGGTTGTTCAATATCCTTGTATTTAAATTACATCGTGTTTTTTTAAATTTGGTACAATATTACCTGATATTTGGGGAGGTTAGAAACATCATCACTTCCTTGCAGTCCATTGCTGGACATAGGCCTCTCCCAAGGTATGCCACAGAGTTTGGTTTGTTGCTTTATGCATCCAGTCTCTTGTGCAAGTCGTCCCGCCATCACGGGGCGTCCCATACTACGTTTGCCAAGACGTTGTCTCACTCTAGAACACGCTTATTCCAGCGGTCATCCGTTCTGCGACATATGTGACCAGCCCAATGCAATTTTAACCTACTAACTTACAGAGCTATGTCGGTTACCTTGGTTCTCTCACGGATCGATTGTGAATATGTGGTTTAAATTAAATACTATATGACTATCACGGCCTTACAGCATAAATATAAAGCAAGCGCTGTCATAAATTTGAGTATTCAAAAGTGTAGATATGTTTTTGTTCGTACTTACATTAGCGAAAATTTAAATAATTATTAAACAATAAATTGTAACAAATTGCGTGGATGACCGAAGGTAAATTTAGTTATTAACCTTTAAAACGACTGAGTAATTCTTTTCTGCTCAAACATTTAAAAAAATCGTACATGTTGGACAGCCTAACAAATGCCAGCCAATATGAGGGCAGAAAAAGGTGACCCGGCACCACCATTTTTATCTACGTTTTTGAAGAATCAGCGAGACCATGCTCGTATTCAAATATACTAATTAAAGAATACTACTAAAACTATCTAACTACAATTATTACTAATTACTACTCAACAGTCAGATATAAATTTTGTCAGTCTCTCAAACCATTATCACATTTTTCGACTCAAAGTCCATTTTGACTACTGAATTTTGATCTAAATGTTATCCTTCAGCCTAACTTATGTTATCGAAAATTAAGATCCTACGTTTACGTAAATATAACACATTGAAATAATTATTAAAACTAAGTCTACGGATTTTATGGCGGATTTTTAATTCAAATATTGATTTTTAACTTCAGGATGTTTCGAAGACTATAAAAATTTCATGGTCATAGAGCGGACTGAAGGATTGATTAGTCATACAGTGATATTTCAATAACTATAGGTATTCAATTCTTGAATATTTAAAAAGTGTAAAGAAAAGTTTAAAGCAATATAAATATTAAAAAATCCGCGGCAAAATCCATAACGTAACGTTATTTCAAAATTTAAATGACTAATGGCTTTATCCATAGACAGTTTTAAAACCCTTATTAGTTATCGAATGTTCTGTCCCTTTCGAAGTTTTGAATTCAGTTTGAGCGAAAGAACGAAGACGAAACATTTGATAAGTTAAATAGGTCCTCAAAGTACCTTGGACACTGTCCCGCCCTCACACCCACCACTGCAACTCCTGTGTCGCAGGATCAACAGCACGCATTGTAATGACACCGAGCATTGAAGCGAGCTGAGTCTCCGGGAATGTCTAACTTTAATTCGCAACGAAATCAATCAGAAAGTTAAATGAACAGGAGTTGCAAATAAATCATTGTCCACTAACTGCCGTCACAAAGCGAGCGACAAAACAATGAACTAGGGCCCTACTATATACATCCGAAACGAAGTTCGAAACTTCGGACGATCGAAGTTTTTTATACGATACGAATGTATCTACTCCGTAAAAGTTCGAATTTGTATAACGTACATCGTAACCATAAGTCTATGGTTACGACCATAAGTCAATAACGACCATAAGTATATGTAGGTACATTCGTATCGTATATAAACTTCGATCATCCGAAGTTTCGAACTTCGTTTCGGATGAATATAGTAGGGCCCCTAATTAGGTAAATACTCTCGCAAAAAGCTTTTTACAGCCGGAGAAGCTGTAAAGCACCAGGGATCAAGCCTTATTACATTTAAATGGGACTTATTATATTTAAAATTGTCGATGAATAAAGCGGTAAAATTTAAATTTAAAATCTAAATAAATAAAGTTTAAAAAAAGCACCTACCATCAACTTGCAAGGGTTGGCAATAACTTTTGTATCTCATAATAATAATCACTTATCACAGTTCTTAACTTTCTTCAATATTGACATAATATCGCTTTCTTTCCTGGCGTTCTGACCTGACCCTTCTTTAAGGTTTTAAAATGAGAGCATTGAGAAATGCCTTTTTGTGCCACAGCATAAACATTCGTTTTTATGTCGTTATCCGGATATGTTAGTTTTTTCTTTAAATAAATCCTTTGGCCTTCCATTCCAATCTGTGCTAATCTTTAAGGTCTTAAATATTAATTATTCCACTGTTAGATCGATCTCCTTTTTAATGTATAATGTATCACTTTGGTCAATTTATTCATAACATACAAACTTTTTGTACTAATATCACACAACTTTGATCTTTGTCTTATCCAAGCTTTACCCTGAAGATACATTTCATTCAATTTAATTTGATATGGCACCATATTATTACCACATTGGTCTAACTACTGTTTTCTTGTCAACTATCCCACCCATTTCCAATTGAACCTAGCAATTATTTGGTTTTGACAATATGTATAATGATACAGCACACACTGATAGTATGTTTGGAATAAGCTACTGAACTCAAATATTTTTTAATTTATTGACTATTCTAATATACAAAATTGAAGTCTCTCAGGAAATATTTGTTCAGTAATTTTGTTTCTTACAGTATTTGTTTATCATTTCATATTTACTTATTTTTCAATTCATTCATTCATTTTAAAAATGTAATTTATCTTTGACTAAATTTCATCCTATTTTTTAAATATTACATAAGAAAAGACGCTTAATAAATTCAGTAACTTATTCTACCAGGTTGTGCATTAATCATTTTACATATAAATTAATATTTATCCAAACATTTCCTGTAACAAATCACTGTCCACCTTTTCCCCCTGTTTATGTTCTACTCTCAACATCTTTCTCTTCTTAGGCGTTGGGATAAATCCAGTGGCAATTTTCTCAGGACTCCTAGGGTTGTACGGATTAGGGAATCCAATAACAGTGGTCGGAACAAGATAATTGACAAAGTAAACTAATTCACTGCGGCTACAATGCGTCGCAAAACACACATCAACTGTATCACCAATACCGTCTTTCAAACTAGCCTGCTCCGTTTCATAATCTCTCCATTTGAAAGCAGATAAATGCAGGGATAAATAATTGGAGTTGCCAACATGATTGTATTTGCATTTTTTTATGCAACGAATACCGTAGCACAGGTGTATCTTTGGGTCCTGTTTATTGTGTGATACTGCAGGACATACTTCAGGAAAGTGGCTGAAAAAAAATTATTTCATTTCGTGCAAGAAATATTGGCATACGGTTCTCGTTAGGAAAACCTTATTAATGGGATTTATGAATAATAATTTGATTCTGTATATGTATCAGCCCATATACGTCCCACTGCAGGGCACGGGCCTCCTCTACAATCGACAGTACGATTGAGAGTGGTTACGCCATATAGTCCACCACGCTGGCCTAGTGCGGGTTGGCGGACTTACATACCACAGACATTTTTTAAATCGCTATGGTATGCAGGTTTCCTCACGATGTTTTCCTTCACCGTTTTAGTATGTGGTGATTTGCTATCAATACACACTTGACTCCGAAAAATCAGAGGTGTGCCTTGGGATTCGAACCCGCGACCACCGTGAACATGTTGGCAGTCGCGTCTAGTCCGTTTACCAACAGGCCACCACGCACTTTGTATGTAATAATTTGATTAAAATATTGTAATACTTGTGGTAGGTGTCAAATGTAAGGCCGCCTGGGTGGGTACCCCCGCAATGTCTATTTATCCCACCAAACACCAGTATAAATAGACTGTTATGTGTTGGTTTTAAATTTATTGCAGCTAAAGTAACTGCTGGACATATTGAGACTTACTATCCTTTATCTCAGGATGGCGAGCACAGTGGAATACCAAGCATTACTTTGTAATTCAAGATATTGTTTAGTTTTGTTATTGTTCATGAGTGGTGTTGCTCACCATCAGTTGAACAGAATCCTTGTACCGTCATTCAGTGCAATAAAGTCCCTGAGTAGTAAAAATTTAATAAAAATACTTACGAATAAAGATGCCAAATATCATCATCAACGCACACTTTTAACCCCAGTCTCTTGTATATCTCAAAGAAACAGAATTCCGTTGTGTAATTCCCTGATGTATGTATAGCTATTCTGTTCTTCTCGTCTTTCTTTAGCCAGGAATCAATTACATGAATCATTTCATCAACACTATCGCTCCTTTTCGCGAACTCCATGTGTCCTATATCCATGAATGTTGTATCTACATACATAATGTCAATGTGGATAGGTTCACCGTTTTTGTGGAACTGTGCATACTTTGACAAATCGTTTGAATTCATTCTGAAGTCTCCGGTGTAAAGTATTGTCTTGTCATTGGTACGAAAGAGGAACATTACTGATCCAATGCAGTGGCCTGCTGGTATTAACGTTACTTCAATGTGCAAATCATTGTCAATTGTGATTGTTGTTGTGCCTGAAATATGAATTAGGGATTGGTTATTTTGAAACTGATAAAATTGTTTACAAATATCAGAATAACTTGTATTAAAATATAAAATCCTCCAGAAATAATAATATAGTTACAGTAAAAATGGGATTTAAGTATTGTAAAATTTGGTTCCTTTTTGGCACAATTAACTAATACCTTGTTAGGGTAAATAAGTGGGTTCAAATATATTAATAAAACAAAATATAGTATATAAAAATATGGTAATATGAAAATATGGAAAATACATTACAGCAATGTAGTTTCCATATTTTCATATTCACTGAGATACATTTCAGTTCCACAACAAAAATATTAAAAATGAATATACTCCAACATTCGCAAGATCACCGAACAATATGTCCGTGACCAAAATGAAAGTTGTGAATTACACAAATATTTTGTAATGGTTATAATTAAAAAAATAAATTGAATTAACAAGCTCCTTTATGGAGCTTTAGAATTCAGAAAACAAAGACTGAGTAGCGTCACCCAAAGCAGGTTTCAACCGGTCGCGAAAATAATTATTGACTTCAACAATTGACTTCTTGTGAGTGAACACAGAAGAGGGGAAAAGAGAGTAAGGTGTTAATATTTGAAAAAACTCACCTAGTTTTAAAGGCTGTATGTAGTCGCAAATATCAGGATTACTCGCTGTATATTCCACAATTTTCATAGACGATTTCGTCATATAAATTTTGCCGCCACTTTTCTCGAGATACCTTGGAAAATTGCCATCATACAAGCCAACAGTATGGTCAGAATGACAATGGCTTAGAAAATAAACCTTTTTCGTTTTATTTTCGAAGTTATCCACTGATATACTGGGGATGTCGTGTATAAATCCATTGAAGGAACTTCGGCTCATGGTAAACACAAGTGAATAACGACTATTTCTACGCAAATATGGCCATTAACTAGCGTTTTAAATGGTAGTTAGATCACACTAACTTGGGTTAATATGAAAAAAACACGAATAAAATGATAAACACACGCGTAAAAGCTTATATTTTTCAAAATAATTGAAAGATTTCGCGGTTCGCCCTTGTAATCAAAAATTGACAGCCATTGACAGCAATCAATTTTTGACAAGTGATAACAATGTTGCAAATTAAGCAATAAGGTAAAAAAATATTATTTTACGTTAAATTCTGAAAATGACTTAACTTTGTCCTTGTTTAAAACATTGTCCACTTTTATTTGTTATTCTTCCATTATTTGATATTTTGTTTGCTTACAAATAAACATTCAACTTCATAAACGCTTTTATATTGTATGAGTGTCAGTTTTCACAGGTTTAACATACTATAAATCACTTGTTTCCCAGGATAAGCAGATGTGTTCCCAGTTCACCCACGTTGCACCTTGTGTGTTACGCCTTTACACCTCAATTCCTACTGATTCCCATACTGTGATACGGGACGATTCTATCGCCAAGTATGCCGAAATTCCTGATTCCGGGTTGAAAATTGGAAAAAAATACAATATCACTGCACGACTCGGGATTCGAACCCGAGATCCCAACTTGGTAATCATGTAGCACAACTAGGCCACGGAGGCAGTTAACGATAGATTCAGAAATTATATCGCGTACAAAGATATTACGTCGCGTCATCATTTGCCTCGTTGTCAATATCAAACCAGGCGCCGCCTCGCGTTTCAATCGAAGAATCCAATATCACACCTGTCCTGGGATTTGAATCATGACCTTGGCACATGTAGAAATTTAAATTAGCAGCCTCCACGGCGCTCTTGGTTAGACGCCGGCTTTGAAACGAGAGACCGCGGGTTCAATCCCGCACCGAAACAAATATTTGTGTGAACCACAGGTATTTGTGCGATTCGTATTTTCTGATACGACACAAGACTCGATTAGTGTGGGGTCAGGACTATGTATGCGACTGTTTATCATTTATTAATTATTAACGCTATTGCCTGTCTTTATTTTAAATCGTTTCGCAACACCTGCAAAGCCAAAACTAAACTAAAAATAGTAAAAATAAAACGCAAATACATAGTCTATAAAACTTTATTCCGTCACTTCGCCGCGGGCTTGGGCGCCGGCTTTGCCTTTTCCGCCTTCTTGGCGGCTTTTTCTACGGTCTTCTTTTTCGGGGCAGGCGGCGCAGTTTTCTTAGCCGCTGGCTTCTTCGGCTTCTTGGATAAAGCCGCGCTGATTGTCTTGCGTCTCTTTTCGCGAAGTTTCTCGGCTTTCACTGCTGGGTGGTCTTCGGGCAGCTTAATCTGTGAAGAATATGGCTATTATTTCATGTTTAAGATATAGTGTTTTGAGTAAATGTTGGTTAAGTCAGTTGTTGTCAACGTGAGTAATCATGGTTTTCATAACCCAATGCTCTGTTAGAGAATCATCATCAAAATAGACTTACGTTCCATAAAATTAATTGTCAAGTTGCAATGAATGTATCATAGTCGCCAATATTTACGTTTTTTTTTTGCCCTTTATAATATAATTTCATCATTATTTTGTAACATTCGTGAGAACATATGCTACAGAATTAAAACAACCATATTTATTATAGTAACTTTACGCTTTCGTGGTTACGGGGCGGTTATACCTCGATAAAATTCGTAAATAATACTTTTACCTTAAAAAATCTATTTATTTTGCTAGTAATGTCTACTTACTCCACGCTTCTCAGCCAGAGCCAAAGCTCTGACATTCCTCGTCCTAACTTGGTCGAGGATGGCTTTCCTCTTGAGTACAGCCGCAAACGGATTGAGTTTCAGCATAGCTCTGGTGTTTGTGAGCGGGTTCAGCTTGCGTTTGGCATGGATGACGCGCTTGCTGTAACAAAAATGTTCAGTTAAATGTTGTTCTAAATGTATGTATTGTCGGGTGTGATGGACAGACGATCAGAATTTGTCAACGTGATTGAGTAATCATGGTTATCATAACCCAATGCTCTGATAAGAGAATATCATCATATTGTAACAGTTTAATAGTAAATGTCTTACAAAAAAGCAAATAAATTTTGCTGATTTTTTGGCTATGAAGCAGTAGTCATTTCAATTGACAATTTAAAACACTGGAAAAAAACTAGAATACATAATTTTACGATCTATTTCATCGGTTTTTGGTTGGATGGAAGAGATTGCTCATAACATAAAGACCAAATTACTTACGTATTTGTAAGATTTGTCTGTTATACTTCTCAACAAAAAATTCTAACACTTTGTAAGTGTATTATACACATTTTTCCGATAACCCTTGCAAAAAATAAACATGTATTGATTTTCCAGATAAGTATATTAATATAATGTACATACTTGGGTGCACGCAGCACGCTGCGAATCTCGTCAGACTTGAGCAGACGGGTGAGGTCAGTGTTGGCCATCTTAGGCTGCGGCAGGTTGAAGTTCTTCTTCAGCTTAGAGGGGGTCTTCCACGAGCCGAAGAGGGCGTCTGTGAACAAATTATTAATATATTAAGACTTATAGAGCAGTATACACTGAGTAATCTAATGGTGGTAGGTCTCTCATATCAATGGCTTAATTACTAAAGTTCGTAACTCAACTTTTTGTTTCAGAATCATGTTTTATTACCATCTGGCGTAAATTACTGTAGATAAAATAATTTACTGCATTTTTTTTATTGAAATGAAGCACATTAACTATTAAACTTTCATAATAATTGAAAAAAAAAAAAAACATATTTCCTTAAAAAATTACTAGTCTTTTTGTCCTCTTGTAAAATTTGGCTAAATTGAATTACAATGTCTGATATTTAAGCCATCGACATGTGAAAGGCTGCCTGGTTGGGGACCACCACATGTCTATTTCTCCCGTAATACAGCGGTTCAAATGCACTGTTGGGTTTCGGTTTAAAAGACATTGTAGCCAAAGTAATTACTGGAGATATTGAGACTTCACATCTTATGTTACGGGATGGCACGAAAGAACATCGCACGTATAACTGTACGTACATGCCTAAATGCTTTACTAAATGTTCGAATTTTGTATCGTACATCAAAATCTTAGACTAAGTTCGAAGTATATAGCTATTGCTTACCAATTTTTCTTACATTACAGCTTACATAAATGCTCAGTTATAGCTACAATATTATTACCCATAATATATGATAGGTTTCATAGAGTACAGAAGAGTTTTGATTTTTAGAAGAGGAAAGCTTTTATCTTATATGTTGATGTTCAATGTACATACATACTGCTTCATTCAGACAGATAATTCACACAATATTTTTTACTTGCTAAAAAGCTCCTTAATATAAATAAACAAATTGTGTTCCTCATGTCGACACACCGTCCGCCTTAAGGCTAGGCCGATGTTTCCTAAGGGAACTGCTTTACTGTACCCCAAATATTTGTAACTCCCTGCATATGAAACGCATGGAGTAAGGCTTATAGGGGATATATTGACTGGCGTATAAAACAATCTATATAGTTGGAGAACTTTATCTATTTATATAGTGACATGGCAGCAGCTCAATATAACATTTTTATGTTGTTGCTGACGTTTTATTATTTATAAATACTTTGCTGGACTTTGTTGTATGTGGTATACAATAATTAGACAATACTTTTAAATAAAGGTGACAATTGGTAGTCTTATCGCTTACTGCCATTTGTTCCAGACAAATATTATATGGACTGGTTTCAAAAAAACTTAAAAATAAATAATAGGTTTCTCCAGCTAAAGTTGCTCTATGTGGTTAAATGGACTTTGTAAGATGATAAATATAACATTGACTCACCGAGCCTGTCGAAAGCGGACTGGGTCCAGATGATGAAGCGTCCGAGGTGACCACCAGGCGCGAGCTTCAGCAGGTTCAGTTTGTTCACATTCAGCATCTCGACGCCGGGAATGTTGCGGAAAGCCTTGCTCAGACCCTGGACACAAATTACACATTATCTAACTATATACATCATATCAAGACTGCTACCGATAAATCAAACCGTGGGAAGGAAAAAGAATGAGTAGTGTTGGAATAAATTTCAATAGTAATCACAAATAACTAATGAAGTTGATAGTAAATTTCACAAGTTGTATCATAATCATCATCATCACTGCCGGACATAGGCCTCTCCTACGGCACGCCACTGGGCTCGATCTTTAGTCCATCGTCTCCAACCGGTACCAACCATCTTTCGGATGTCGTCACTCCACCTCGTTGGAGGGTGTCTTACACATGTTGGGCCCTACTATATTCATCCGAAACGAAGTTCAAAACTCCGGACGCACGAAGTTTGTGACGATACGAATGCACCTACTCTGTAAATGTTCGGATTGCCGATATATTCAAATCATTCATTCTTCGATCCTGTTTGGGCTTCAATAAAACGTGGACTGTATACTTTTGTGATTTAATTCTTATTACGTAATACAATATATTATGTTCAATGTTGTCGCTACGGGCGCTGCGCACGACTGCCGATGGCTTGCTGGAGACGTATCGAGCGTTGATCTACAGCGCCCCTCGCGCCTTCCGCGTCCCCGCTCTTGCCTCCAGCCGCACCATTCCCAAACAGATCCAAAGATTCGAATTTCGTGTTACAGAGTAGGTTTCGAAACGCAAACGTCACGAAGATTCGAATTTCGGATTTATATAGTAGCGCCCGTTGTATAAATAAGTTCAATTTTGCATTTACGATTGTGATTCTCAATCGATGGAATTCGATTCACGACCGACCGGCTATTATTTTTATACGATCTCGTGTATTCTATGAAGAAATTCATTTTTTTAGTTGCTATTTGTGATTACTATTGCTACTTATTTCAACACTAATGATAACTATGGAATATAAGCTCACCTTGTCTTTATGGTAGATGATGAGGGGTCCCTTGCGTTGTACGCGACGACGGTTGCGCATTTTACCCTTGCCGGCGCGCAGGCGTTGCGACTTGTACACCTACAACAAACAATATTGCAATTAATACACGCAACAAGCATTGCTTTGTAATCTTCAATCAAAAATACAGGATATGTCAAGAGTGCTACACACACACACACAATGCAACTAAACATTTCGCAAAAAAACGTATCAATTTCTTTCCTATCGTCGTGTTTGGGTGGTAAATACATAGTTTTTTCTAAAATAATAGTGTAAACCCTTTCATTTTTAAGACGCTATAGTTCGCAATGGCTTAAATGATTATTTTAGCAAAAACGGTGTTGTGTATAACGGTGGCCAAGTATAGTTTGGTGGACTTGCAAGGGTATAAAATCTTGAAAATCTCTGATATATGATGTTCATTCACAAAGTTTTAAATAATAAAAATGTCAATATACACCAAGATTTATATTAAAAATGAAATCATCATTTTTAACTGTTGTCTGGTGACTATAATATTGTCTGAAGCAAGTTCTCTCAGCTCACTGGAGCCGAAAATAACTTGACTTCAGACATATTTTCTTAATCAGCTGTCATTGTATTTGTTCTAATGATTTAATTTCCTTCCATTTCCTTTTGAAAAATCTTTTAACTTGTCTATTTTTTTTTATTACTAATCTTTATCACTTATGTTAGTTATTACACCTAAATAATCATAACATACTTATTCAAAGATTGTTCAACTGAAATATTTGACACCAAATTCAAATTACTACATCTGTTCCTCCCGCCAAACAGCAATGTAAATGCACTGTTGTGTTTCTGATTGAAGGACATTGTTGAGTCACTACTGGACATATTGCGTCTTAACATCTTGTCTCAGGATGGCGAGCGCAGTGGAATACCAAGCATTGCTTTGCGATTCGAGGTATTGTTTGGTTTTGCTACTGTTTATGAGCTGTCGTATTGCTTACTATCAGGCGAACGGCAGAGTCTTGCCATTCAGATAAAAACAATAAAAATACAACTTATTCTCTAAAATTATTAAATAGCAACAAACCTTGAGGACATCAGACCACGCCTTGACGCGTCTCAAGAAGATGACAGCCTGTTTGGTCTTGGTGATTTCCTGAACCTTGTCAGACACAACCAGGGGCAGCTCCGGAACCTTCTCCACGATGTGACCTGAACAAATCACATTAATTATAATCATTTATTACCAAAATTATCTCCACAGGCCCATAAACAATATTTTTAAAACCCTTAAAGCTTTTCAAAAAAAGTAGTTGAAATTAGTCTATTTTATTGATAAACTTTTAATATTTTTACTGTTCCTCTGATTTGTCCACCAACCTGCACTAGGCCAGCGTGGTGGACTATATGAACTAACCACTCTCAATCGTACTCTCGATTGTAGAGGAAGCCTGTGCTCTACAGTGTTACGTATATGGACTGGTACAGTACTGATTTACTTATGTTTAATTAGTTTTATATTTAGATTCTCTTTTAACTTTAGCGAAATATTTATTATAAATCTTGGTGTTGTTTGGTTTTGCTACTGTTAATGAGTGGCCTTATCACATATCAGGCGAATGGCATGGAATATAGATATTTGACTATTATAACTCAAATTTATAGTAAATGTAGTGACAGCTATGCACCCGTCCCCGCCAGGGAAGCGAACCCGGAACGCCTTGCCGTCACATTAATGTCGCACTAATCCGCAGTGACGCGCTGCGCCGAGAGACGCGCAGGGCGTGGACATTTAGTGCATAAAGTTTTATTCGTATCAAAATTCTCATAAATAGTCCAAAACTTATCAATATTATAACAGAGGGTTCAAACAAGAATAATGGCGTCATTTTACTCGCAAAAAATATAGTAAGTTCTTTTCTTACGCAAAAAATCTCTATTACTTTTAATATACCAGTTACTTTCAACATATTTAAGCATATTTCGACTGATAAAAATAAATTTAATTCAGTGAGGAAAATATATTAAATCATAGGTAAACATTTTGAGTATTTATGATATAAACTTAGATAAAAATAGTGGTCCCAGGACACATTATTCTGCCCTCCTATTACCCAATATTTGACAGGTTGTTCAAAATGTACGAATAGCTGGAAAAATAAATAGTTAAGGGCTATTATATTATACTTTCGACTATTAAATAAATTTATAGCAATTTATTGCTAATCAACTAATTTTATATTCACGAATATAGGAGCACTAACCATCCAGAAAATTTCTACCTTTCTCAAAACGCAAATCATGACAGCGTTCCCTCTATACCATAAATACTCTAAGGGTAACAAGTATATAGTACTCACCGCGAGCCTGCACCAACGCGGGTACTCCCGAGGCGGCCAGGGCTGCGGCGACGGCGGCGCGGCGCTGGCGCAGGTTGACGCGCCGGTGCCAGCGCCGCCAGGGCTTCGTGGGCGCGAACATGCGACCTCCGCGACACATGTTACCGAACGCACCCTGACCGGACCTGGAAGTGTTGTTATATAGGTATCGCTCATTGGAAACTAGTAAGGATAGATAATTATATAGATAGATTATAGATAGATAACACTTAATTGTTGTCCTCGTATTAATACTGGTCATCATACAGATACAGGATGCTATAGGGTGTAACCTTTTTGTATGAAACAATTAACTGGGGTAAGACCGTGGGTACAGTTTTCTAATTATATATTATTTAATCTGCTGCCCCACCCTGAGCCCATAGCTGGCAACGATCATGGATATTACTATTCTACAATAAGAATATACAAAAGCTGTATTCACTATGTCGAAACGTGTGTTCTAAGATACACACGTTTGCGAAATGAGAAATTAATATGCCCTGCCGTAGTGACCTGCGCTGTTTAAAACAGGCAGGTAAGAAAACAGGGACAAGTCTCAAGGATCAAAACAAACGAAAAAAAAACAAAGTTCAAAATGGCGGACAAATTTTTCTAAATTAACTACAAAACTAGATTAAAAGTATAGGGACACTCAAGTATTAAGATTAAATGGCGAACGCAATGTTAATAAAGATTTTAATAGTTACGTAATACTTATTACATATTTAGGTTAGAAGATGTTCCTGAAATATTTTTTAAGTCTCAGCCTGGGTCTTTACCTAGATATAAAAAGATCTAATTTCCGATTCGATACATACATACATACATAAACTCACGCCTTGTTCCCAGAAGGGGTAGGCAGAGGTGCCAGGGCACCCACATTTCGCCTTGTATGTTCCGTCCCACAATGTGATAGGTGGCGAGCCTATCGCCATATCGGGCACAAATTCCTGACTATGGGCTGATACTGAATAGAAAAATCCAATATCACTTTGCCCAATCCGGGATTCGAACCCGAGACCTTAGCTTTGTAACCGTACCGTAGTACAACTACGCCACCGAGGCAGTCCGATTCGATCTCGTAGGGAAATACCGAGCATAGCCCTCTCCTTGGCTCGTTGAGTGACTGAGCTTTTTAATGAGGCCCATAGTAAGTAATATACTTATTTTATTAATGGATGAATTCGGCTCCTTACAGGTCATTTTGGACTATATGGCCTAACCACACCTTAATCGTAGTTTCGATTGTAGAGTAGGCCCGTGCCTTGCAGTGGGATGTATATGGGCTGGTACAATACAATACAGGTCATTTTGGAAAATGGCCAAATTTTCATATTGGGTATATCAAGACTGCTACCGAAAACAAAGCCGGGTGGTAGTTTTAGTGAGTACAAATACAATGCAACTAAAATTTTCGCAATAAAACGCGACAATTTTTTTTTTTGATTTTTTAAATTTCGTAATTTTTGGGTGGTAAATCCATAGTTTTTGCTAAAATAATAATTTAAACTCTTTTATACCTTAGAGTCCTTATAAATAAAAGGGTATACACTATTATTTTGGGAAAAAATGAATTTACCATCCAAATACGACCATAGGAAAAAAATAACAAAACAAAAATCATCGCTTTTTTTTTCAACATTTTCTATTGCAATGTGTCTGAAGTCACTAAAACTACCACCCGGCTTCGTTTTCGGTAGCAGTCTTGAGATACCCTGTATAGTTGGATATAATAGTATATCTTACCTGTGGGTACCGCCACCACGCACACGGGGGATACGTGCTACGGCACGACCAGTACCCCACGACTCGGCGCTGGTCTGGTGACCTGGTAGGAGAAATAACTCACATTAATATAGGACACTATTAAACTGTTTCAGAATTGTCAAAAGGGTGCCAAACACTAGTTCTCTCTATTGGATGGAACTAGTATCATACTTTATCGATTACTGGTGGTAGGTCTCGCATATATTAGAGGCCCCCCGGGTAGGTACCACCGCAATATATATTAATACCATCAAGCAGCAGTAAATGCACTGTTGTGTTTCGTTTTGAAGGACATTGTAGCCAGAGTAATTACTGGACATATTGAGACTTAAAATCATGAGTCTCAGAATGGCGAGCGCAGTGGAATGAAGCAAGCAATACAAAGCAATGTAATTAATGTTTG
Organism: Hyles euphorbiae; assembly: GCA_023078785.2. Classification (NCBI taxonomy): domain Eukaryota; kingdom Metazoa; phylum Arthropoda; class Insecta; order Lepidoptera; family Sphingidae; genus Hyles; species Hyles euphorbiae. Next base: position 3,276,688 of record CM041054.1, on the reverse strand, counting down.
GTTTTGCTACTATTCATGGGTGGTTTTATCGCTTACCATCAGACGAATGGCACGCTCTTCTCGCCATATCAAAGGGGGGACTTTAACTAAGTTTATAGTATATGTAGTGACAGCTATGCACCCGTCCCCGCCAGGGAAGCGAACCCGGAACGCCTTGCCGTCACGTTAATGTCGCACTAATCCGCAGTGACGCGCTGCGCCGATAGACGCGCAGGGCGTGGACATTTAGTGCAAAAAAAATTATTCATATCAAAAGAAAACCTAGTTTATTCTTAAAACTAATAAAACTCATATAAGCTAGAAAATAAATATTGGTATGCTCAACCACTACTGACCAACACTTAAAATTACATCAAACATTGCGCCTTTTTCCAGGAGTAGACAGGGTTGCCAGGACACTCACTTTCGCCTTGTATGTTCCGTCTTGGCTGATAATGAATAGAAATTACAATATCACTTTGTCCAGCCCGGGAATCGAATCCGAGACCACAGCTTTGTAACTGTACACACAACTATGCTACTGGGGCAATAAATTTTAGGACAAAGAATATATAAAAAATCACTAACCGGCCTCCTTGCTAACGCAGTAAGGCTGACGGGCATTCTTGGACATAGACACGTGGACATCGTTGACCAAGTCAGGCCTGATGGGGGCCTTGAATACGAACGGCAGAGGGATGGCGGTCCCAGTGATGGGCTCGCTCTTCTCCGAATACACCGACACTAAAGGTCGGGCTACTGATAGACTCTGGAATGGAAAAGGTAATATTAATTTTAGTTATAAGGTTAATATTAGTTTTAACTGGTGGTTGGTCTCTCATGTATGAGATTTATAGTATAATTTTAATTACTTTGTTATGTAAAAAATACGGATGATGGATGATGATTGTAGATGTACAGAAAAACTTATTCTAGTTTATGATACATTCTATGGATAATTAAATGTATTAATTTGTGTTTTGGAAATAATAAATAATAAAAGACAGCCTGTACCATTGTAATGTCTATCCCATCAAAAACATCCTGTAAAAAAATTCCAAGTCTCGCAGCTCAGGTTTTCTACCGCAAAAAGTTGTGAGATGCATGTTATACCAAGTCGATTAATTTATTTAGTCCTTAAGGGACCTTCTATATAAAGTTATTACGTTAGTTATTACCATATCAATATTAAAAATTCTTTACGTTTTAAATAAATGGATCGACTTGGCCATCGCATGAAAACATAATGTATCATACAATTTATACATAATGCTGCTGGCCAAGTCGATCTATTTATTTAAAACGTAAAGAATTTTTAATATTGATATGGTAATAACTAACGTAATAACTTTATATAGAAGGTCCCTTAAGGACTAAATAAATTAATCGACTTGGTATAACATGCATCTCACAACTTTTTGCGGTAGAAAACCTGAGCTGCGAGACTTGGAATTTTTTTACAGGATGTTTTTGATGGGATCTCACGTCTTTTTGTAGAGTCCTACTTTTTTCCTTTTCAGTACTTCTTACTTCTAGAATATCACTAACGATTTTTCTTAAAGCCTCTGTCTTATGGATTTTTCTTATTTTTGTAGGCATCAATTTATCACAAGTATAGCGGATTTGATTATTAATGTTCTTTCTTTCATTGTAATTGATATTTTCGAGCTATTTAGTCTATTTATTTGCAAGGGCATGTGACATGCTGAATACACCATTTCCTTCTCTATATCCCCTCCTGTTATGCCTCATATACATATATAGATATCTATCTACAACTATTATTCCATTATATACGGGTACAATGATTCATTAACTGCAAATGTAACTTTGTAATCCTATACATTTATATGGGATTACAAAGTTATTCACGCAGTTGGTCTATCTAGAAAACTAGACACAAATTATGAAATGTTTGAATTTTCCCTTACTTTAGACACTAAACACTAATTATATTCTAAATTTGAAGGTTCTATGTCTGCTAGAAGTGCCTTAGACTTTTGATGATCGGTCAGTCAGTCAGTGAGTGACAAAATTACGAAAGTTTGACTAGTTACAATTCTTAAACTACTGGTTCAAATTGAATGAAATTTTAAATATACCGTGTTTACACAATGCCTGCTTAGTAACTGAAAATTCAGGCTTCATGCTTTAGCCACAACGAAGTTATAGGGGGTTGAAAATGGTCTGAATTGCTTCGAGAAAAGGATGTTACGGCCTATAGCTCGACTTGGACGGGGGCTCGGCCGCGCCCCCAGATTTCTTCGGCCTACAAGTATAAATGTACTGTTGAGTTTCAGTTTGAAAAATATAAGAACTCAACATACTGAGACTTAACAACTTATATCTTAGGATAATGAGTACATTAGAATGCCAAAATTTGTAATTAAATATGTTGCTTGGTTTTGCTGCTGTCCATGAGTATTCGTTTTGCTTACCATCAGGTGAATGGCAACCTCATCTCGCCTTTCAATGCAATAATAATAAAAAGTTAGCAATTGAATTAAATTATGGAATTTGCAAAAACTTTATATTCATCAAGCCTTGCAATAAATGTCCAACCCATGACCATGAAAGCTGCAAACTAAACAAGACCTTAATAAAAGAATTAAAACAATGTGATATTGTATCTATCGTAAGAAATGTGTACCATTGTGCATTATATCTCTGAATAGGTAAAAATAATTCCATAATCCTGATATTCCTATATGTATACCAAGAAATTCTTAATGTTTTAGTGTGAAATCTAGTGATGCAGTACTGCATAAGTTTAAATTAATTTTCTGGCTTCACAACTTTGTATATAATATGATTGTGTTCCACACGTCGACACACTTTCCCCCAGGTTGGGCAGAAGTGTTTCCTAAGGGAACATGTTAATATTCCCCATATTTGTACCTGAGAGGTCACAGGACCAATCAGGAAGAGATTGGGGTTGTATTTTATTATATCATGTGTTTAAAACAATAGAAATAACATTTATTTATGACCAACATGTACTGAAATTAATATACAGTAGAACCTCGTTAAGTCGAACCTCGATAAGTCAAAAACCTCCAAATCTCGAAAAAATGTTTTGTTCCCTTCCCTTCAAACACCAAAACCTCCATTACTTGAAATCTTGACCCTCTGTTAGTCGAAATAATCACCGAGTCCCTCCAAGCCATTTTGGTACATATTTTCACTCTATAACTCGAAAAATTAAATTTGACCTCTGCATCTCGAACATAGCAACGTTTTATTTTACAACCTTTACAATTTGATCATTTGGAATTTATTACCTCTATTATTCGAACAAAAATAAGTTACCGACTTTAAGAACTTGCCGACAATGTGAGTACACTATTGTTTCTTAGAAAACATTTTAGGAGTATACGATAATAAATTGATGACTCACGTAAACACGTGTTTGCGAAATTATCGATTCAGTAGCTCAGAAAACCGATACTAATGATTTAGATGACATAGAAGACGTGAATAGTACAAGCGCTCCATGGGTTTCCATCAAATAGGCGCGAACCGCATTGAATACCTTACGTAATTTTATAGAGCAAACCAGTAACTCTGAAGAAGAAGAATTTTCTGCTCTTTATAGATTAGACAATGCTATAGATAGAGAACAACCAAATTATCTAAAGCAAAAAAAAAATTACTAACTTTTTTAATGCCATAATTTTTATTTTAAAATGATTTGAAATAATGTTGATTTATAATAAATATATAGTACGTGGTGGCCTGTTGGTAAACGGACTAGACGCGGCTGCCAACATGTTCACGGTGGTCACGGGTTCAAATCCCAGGGCACACACCTCTGACTTCATGTCATGGAGTCATGTGTGTATTGACAGTCAATCACCACGCACTAAAACGGTGAAGGAAAACATCGTGAGGAAACCTGCATACCATAGCGATTTATAAAAAAATTCTATGGTTTGTAAGTCCGCCAACCCGCACTAGGCCAGCGTGGTGGACTATATGGCCTAACCACTCTCAATCGTACTTTCGATTGTAGAGTAGGCCCGTGCCCTGCAGTGGGACGTATATGGGCTGATACAATACAATACAATACAAATAATAAACATAAATATGTTTGTCACCTCTGCAAGTTGAATTTTTATTTATTTTACCTCTGTAACTCAAAATTTATAAGAATAAACCTCAAACTCTTTATGTCGAATCAAAATCCGCCTAAGTCGAAATCCTCCATAAGTTGAAAACTCTATAACTCGAATTTTTTGACGTCTCCCTTGATGTTCGACTTATAGAGGTTCTACTGTAATTATATCTCTTGGAATAATAGAAATAAAAGAAAGAAAGAAATTGATTACTGCATAGCCAACACAACACAACAACAAAAATTTAGACACACAAAGTGATCAATGTTAATTGTGTTATGTAAAGCTAATTATTTACTCTTTAGGCTGTCCTATCATTCACCTATTATTATATTCATCCCAAGGTTGCCTGGAAGAGATTGCCCAGATGATATGTCACTTCTTGAATGTAACTAGTGCAATGTTTGGATAATCACTACATAGTATAAAACAAAGTCGCTGTCTCTGTCCCTATGTCCCTTTGTATGCTTAAATCTTAAAACTACACAACAGATTTTGATGCATTTTTTTAAAAAGATAGAGTGCTTCAAGGGGAACTTTTATATGTATAATACATACATATTATTGTACAGAAATCTATTTGTACCAGGGCGAAGCTGGGCGGGGCCGCTAGTAAAGTGATATATGTGTATGGCCAGACAACAACAATCCCCCTTTCACTATTTGCTGCAATACAAGATGCATTGCAGTGCTGTCACAGCTATTTCAGTTTTAATTCCATTCCATTTCAGTCTGTTTATGTTACCCAAATGTTTCTTCTTCATTCAAACTGAATTCAAGTTTTTAAATGGCAAAAAATATTTGATAACTAAAATATGTTTTGAATCCATCTATGTATAAATTGGTTTATATTTAAGCAATCATAATAGTTCATTGCAAAAAAATGATTCAAACTTAGGTCCAACTTTAGTATTGTCATATCCTACCTTCAATTTGAAGTAATATGAAGACTCCTAGCAATATTCGCAGATTTATTAGAAATTTTCCTTTAAAAAATAACTATGTTACAACTTTATAAACCCTTTATAATGATATTGCTGGAAGGAATAATAAAATTGCAATTTATTTTGATTATTATGTGGGACATACATGCTTCATCACTTTTACTATTGCAAAATATTTTTAATATTCAGGTGGAGAGATACCATTATTATTACAAATAGTTACCTTATCTCACAATTAAAACCTGTAAATCTCAATTGTACCAATTCTACAGTATTAATAGAGATTCATAACCAAATTATATTGTCATGATCAAGGTGTTCCCGACAATACAATAAACAAACCGGAAATATTGAAATAAGTCGTAAAGCATGGAAATATACCAAAATATATTGTGTTATACGCGTGTATTAACATTTAAAGTAAACTTTTTTAAGTGCCTTTCACGCAGATCCCATGAAAACTAAATTTAGTAAGGCATTGTCGGAAATGACAATCATAACCTAAAAATCAATACTGTTACTTTCCCTATATCACTCAATATTACGGTCGCAATATGGTTAAAACTTATAGAAATACCATCATAGATAAATATTGTTGCTGTTTAAGCCGAATTTCACTTCATAAACAATGTATTTCTCCAGTTAACTTCGCAAAACCATGTTGTCGTTATAACCAAAATATTAAATGCATCTCTACAATAATTCACTTTTAGGCAGTAAAATAGCCAGAATTGACGATAATGCTTACGATTATTGCTAAAACTTACTTAGAAAGTCCTCAATCCGCATTATTTTTACAAAGCCTAGACCAAACACGTGTTGAGTACCCCTTGAGTAAAATATACAACTAATCACTGGCACTGTTTAAATCATTAGCACTTTATGCATTCGTAAACGTTTTAAACACTTAAACGTGAAAAACACTTACCATTTCGCTATTTTAGCGAAGCTATTCCTCCGAAAAACACACTATTAGCGGTGGTAAAGACCATCCGCCATGCCACGGAGGAGTGAAAAGACCGGAAATCAGAATTGTCTTTTGACAGCAGAAACCGACAGTTGCCACAATATTAAGAAAAATAATTTAAAGTACTTCCTAAACAAAATCTATTTTATTAGACGATTTGTAAATTAAAAAAATAATGAGTATAATTTATTTGTAAGGTATTTTGGGTAACATAATCAACCACGTAATAGTTACCTTAGAATTAATCGTTTTCCAAAATAAAATTACAGTTGAACTAATAATTTTCGACTCATGCATGTGAACCTTTAGAAACATAGACAAGTTTTTTTTCTTGAATGGTACACGAATGCCAAAGTTTTTGACAGCCTATTTTAGTTGAAAACTAAACGTCATATTTTTATTCGTTATTTTATTTTAATAATATTATAATTTCCCAATGAGGCATATACTCGTAAAACATTTGCATTTTGTACTTCTAACATCTGTGGTAACTATTCTTACTAGTATGACATCTGTGCAAATTCGATTTTTCAAATATAAATAAAATAAATTTCGTTTGCAGCAAACATGGATCAACACGAAACACCTAAATGCAGCCGTGAACCAGATATTACAAATGAACCACAGGCGACAAATGAACCAAAATCGACCAGTTCGGTAGAAGACTTACAGCTCCCTGTGTTAAATCTCTCATCGCCTAAGCCACCTGAATCATTTAGTTTAACATCCAATTTTTCCTACATAGGAAATGATAATTCCAGGCATAGTAATTTATTGGCTTTATTACGCCCATCGTTTCAAGGTCTCCAATCGACCTCAACAACAATGACAACGCAGACTTTACCAAACATACCCCAGCCTTTATTTATCCTAGCATTGTCTAAACTTAACGAGAGCTCTATTAGTTTTGCAATAATAAACCGTATAAGGTCCACGCAGCCGTCTTTAACGGATAAAATGAATCCAGAAAAAAAGTCTATTTTCATCTCTCCGCCCGACTCTTTGACTAGTGCCCCGCCATCCTATTCTTTTGTTCTGAGACAAATGGCTGCGAGAAGACGGCCTCGGTTAATGGGGACCTTTATACCGTCTCCGTCTTTCGTTCAACATACTCCACCACCAACTTACGCAACTGCTTTCGATATTTATGTCGATAACACTATACCCCCACCCCCTCCTAGAACCTATAGCTTAGGTTTCGCACCAATGCCTGTAGTATGCCCTGAATGCGGTTTTACGGGTATGAGTGTAACAACAACTAAGATTACGTTATGCACTCATATGTGCGCGTTTATTTTATGTTTATTTTGTTGCTGGATATGTGTCCCGCTTCCGTATGTTTTGAGGTCGTGTAAAGACGTATACCATTATTGTGCAAATTGTCGCAATTTTCTAGGAATGTATTGTCCTACCAATCCAGATAGTAATTATCATTAGCTATGTGCATTTTATTAAATTTATATAGCTGTTTTTTTAATACTTGTTAATGTTTTTGAATAATAAAACTTTTACTGCGTAATCCTATTGGATATTTATTGGTGCTTGCCGAGCGTAACGACACCATAGACAATTTTAGAGAAAATAGTTTTCATAATATTGAGGCTAACCATATTAATTTCTAATATTAAGAAAATATTCTAAAGTTATAAAAGAAAGTTAGGATAATTATTCTGTTACGAAAAGTTACACAATGTTTTACTGGTGTTGCCCAATAATGTCATTCATATGCATTTCGCAAGATTTGGAAAATGTGATCTTTATTCAGGACGCGTTCAAGTATTTTGGTAGAATTCACATTAATAAAGTGGTAAACTATATTTATTTTATCAATAAACCTAAGAAATAAAATGAAAATTAAAAAATACATGCAATACTGTGACGGTTTAATTTTTTGGGCATTAAAACAAATTAATAATTGCTAAAAACTGAAAAGATAAATTGAACACGTCACATGTCATCGGTGTTTTAGCGCCCTCTAGCGGCGAAATGTCCGCCGTGTAAATTTAGAAGTCATAGCCTTCCGCAAGTTCCGTGTGTGTTGCGGAAAAATCCCTTTTTGGGCGTCCGACCACATGTGTGAATTGTGAACGAAATATGGTTCTGTTGTGATTTTACGTTTTAAAAATACATTTTCAACTAGAACAGCACACGTCATCGGTGGACAGGGTGCGTGCGGTTCGTTCAGTGTTGAAAAAAAGTTGGAACGAGCCGACGGAAGTGAATTTTTTCGATGTAAATACGCTTCTGCCAGGGTCAGTGCGGTGTGCTCGCTGATACGCGCATATAGCCACGGGAACGCGTGATTTTGTGTTCTGTTTGTGTTTTTGACCTTCACGGCGACCGATCGGGACGTGTAACGACAGTCGGCGTCGAAACGAATTTGTTGGGTTATCCCAACATGGCCTGTTGAGGCATGGAGGCGCGCTCGTGATCCCCTCACGGCGCGGAGCGCGCGCCCGGCCTTATATAAGTGACGGCGGTGGCGGTATGGCCGCGCGCGTGTCCGCTGAGGGCGCAGGGCCCTCGTACGCGTCCGTGTTGAATTTCAGAGGCGCTGAGAGTAATAAGGAGAACATAGAGATTGAGGGGCCTAGCGAGGAGGTGGCGAACGTGCCGCCTCGGCCGGACGACGAAGAGGAGGAAGAGGGCTTCGTGCCGGTGATATCACACACGCGCCGGCCGGGCAAAGGGCGCCGCGACCGCGAGCGCAAGGCCCCGCAGCGCCCGCACAAAACACAACCTCAACAGACTTCGGAGTCCCAGCCCTCGCAGGAGCAGCAGCAGTCGAGTGAATCGCAGCCCAAGAAGTTTGTAGAAGCACCCATTCCAAAAGTCAATCCGTGGCAGGTAAGAACTCCTAGATCTGCATAACATCTCTGAATACTGTACCATAGCATATTATGACCGTACTATGAAACTATATAGCTAGAAGAATGATATACTATGAAACACTGTCCATTAGATCATTTTGTCACCAGTAGTACTGCACAGTATATCACAATAAGAATGTTTTTAGCCAGATAAGTTCTTAGCAAAGTCATAATATATTATGTTGTAGTTAGCAGAGATTCTAGTATGAATTCGGCTTGGTTTCTGTATACATTTCTTATGTATTTCTCCTTAGCAATCAAAGTATGGACTTGTATCCAATAAAGTGGACTGCGGACCCTGCAATTATTATTTCAGCTTCTATCTGATGACATAGCATATTTGCAACACAAATATGAATTGTTATGTCATAAAAATGAAACAAGTCTCTTTATACTGCAATATTTATTACTTATGATTTTAATGCATAATTTGTTCATATTGCTGGCATGATTTTAACATGTTTTAAAAGGTTTTAAAGAACATGTAATATTCTTATTCAATTACAGCATTGATCAAATAGGTCTTTTTCAACACCTAGAGGCTTCAACCTACAACAAAAATATGGAAATATTTGTGTTAAAATTTGGTTTTAACAATAGTCAACCTTATTTCAGTTTATGCTGTGTATTATTGCTTCTAAAATATTGCAAAGTCTATTATCAAATTCACAATCCAAGTTAATCAATTTGCATATTATTAATATATTGTAAATACTATTTAAAAAAGTTAAAGATCTTTTGGTATAGGATACTGAAAGTAAGGTAATTTCCGATTTATACAGTAGTATGTAAACTCTCCCAACTTGCACTAGGCCGGTGTCATGGACTAAATGGCCTAACCCCTCTCGATCATACTCTCAATTGTAGAGGAGGCATGTGGCAGTGGTATGTATATCAGCTGATACAGTGGTCTATATAACATATATGTATGTTAGGTACACATGATGTAATCATATAATTTTTTTATCTTATAATTTAATGCTATTTCTGACTGTTCAATGTCTTCCTGGTTAGTATTTAAATTTTGTGTTGTTTATGTTATAGTAATTTAAATTCTAATATTTATCAGTACACAAAAAATATCAGAATATGTTTGTGTACTTTAACAACTGCATTGGTTAAATAAATAAATGAATACACCCAACAGTCACATACATAGTCCTGACCCCATACTAAGATTGAGTCATGTATCAGAAACTACGAAAAACTTTTAAGTCTCACAAACAACCAAACTATGCTCCCACTTTTTATTTTATATTTTCATTATTTGCCTCATGTTACAAGCTACTTTACTTTTTTTGCACAAATATTTATTTTAAGGATATTTGTACACAACATAATTTGATGATGCCATGAGTCAAAGGAAAATGGGGCATTTGCTTAGCACAGTTAGGTCAGCATGGTGGACTTTATGTCCTAACCACTCTCAGTTGTAATGTCGATTGTAGAGTAGCCCCGTGCCCTGTAGTGGGACTTATATGGGCTGATGCAGACAGACAGACAGTATAGAAAAATGTGTTGTGCAAATAAAAGCCTGTACACAGCAGTATGTGATGTGGGTTTTTATAGATAGATAAAATAATAATAAAATAAGTACCCTACAATATTTTTTGTTAGTAAAGTGCCCTATTCATTGTTATCATCAACCCGTTGCAGTTTACTGCTGGACATAGACCTATCCCACAGCATGTCATAGAGGTAGGGAAGACATGCAAATAAGGGCCAGCAGTGATTGTATGCATAAAGTACCCTATTATGCAAGTTTTATTCATCATATAGATATCAAATAACCTAAATAAACTATAATTGGATAATTTTACTTATCATTAATCATAGAAATACCTTGAGTTTGGTTTAATTAGTTTTATGGCATATATTGCCAACATGTTACACAATGTTTTACATAAGCACTTTTGTGTTTGCAGGACATTGGAATTTGTAGGCAGTCATTACTGTGCATTAAGAGACTAATGTCTTAGTAATAAGCATAGTGCAGTGGCATGCAGTGCTTAGGAAAAAAATGTTGCTCCCAGACCATCAATATGCTTCTCCGTTCAAAAAATTCAATTAACAATGTCGTGACATCATGTTTGCCCTTCAAAAATCGTGATTTACCAACAAAATAATCTTTTATCAATTCTATATTATGTCAATTTTGTTGTTCACCATATTATGTGGAAATGTCAGACCCAGACAACTGAATAGATATTGTTCATTATGCTATGCACAAATTGCAGATCTAGATGGCATATGAGAACATTTTCAAGTTGAGAAAATTGAATGGTTTGCTTAATATGGAAATCAAACTGAACTCAGTTTTTTGCCAATATAAACCATCACTAGGCAAAATTAACTTTTCAAGGGATTATAGGAATATATTAATATATTATAATGTGAACTCTGCCAGCACGTAAACAGCCAGAGTAGTCTATAGACTAAAATCTCATAATCTCGATTGTAGAGAGGTCTACTACTATACCATCTCACTGTAAGGCAAAGCCTTTCTTTCCTTCTTCCACCCTGCATAACTTTAAGTTAGTTAACTCAATAATCCAAACTGTTCAAAACCTTAAAATTTTATTTGTGAAGAGGTCCCATGCTCGCAAATGCCCATATATTTTCTGGGAACTGGGGGACAGAAGGCCATCTGAAAGTAAGTGGTCTGTATCAGCCCATATACGACCCACTGCAGGGCACGGGCTTCATCTATAATCAATAGAGATAGTTTAGACCGTATAGTTCACCACGCTGGACATGCTGAACTTATAAGATGTAAATATTATCTAAGATTGAGAATATATTTTACTGGGTTACTAGTCACTATGGTAATATTCAATTGTTTGTTTTACATTTAGCGAGTCACTGTGAACACAATTTTTTTACAACAATCTTTGTATGGAGTTTAGTTTGGATGTTTGATGTATAAATTAATATTTATTGTGTTCTTGCGTGATGTATTATGCAATAATTTTGAAATATGTAAATTATTACAGTGGGTTATTCTATGATCTAAAGCGAAATTCAAATTTATGAAAATTTGTTCGACATCTAAAGTTATAATTTTTCCACTACTAAAAATACTATTCTTTGTGATATTTATCATTCACTACGAACATAATCTATGGTTACGGCGTACGATAGATTCGAACATTTTCTAAAGTATCTAGGTACATTCGAACTACGTTTTGGATCATTGAGTATCCCCCCAGTTTCGTACCGACTGCCTCGGTGTGGCAGTTGTACTACGGTGCGATTACAACGCTAAGGTGTCTTGGGTTCGATTACCGGGTTGAATAAGTTATAGATATTATTTTAATTCTATTAGAGTTCCAAATTTCTTCACAGACAAATAGAATTTAGATGATGCAAGGCCTTATTTATTTAAATACTTATTGTACACAAGTATAAGCCCGATATGGCGATAGACTTGCCACCTATCACATTGTGGGACTGAACATACAAGGCGAAATGTGGGTGCCCTGGCACCTCTGCCTATCCCTTCTGGAAACAAGGCGTGAGTTTATGTTTACTTGTGTACATACATATGTATGTACACAAGTAAATATAATGTACACAAGTCGTTATAAAGTAGAAATTTAATTACTTTTTAAAATTGTTTATGAACCATACTATCAAGGGAACTGTCTTATGTCTATCTATTTTTTTCATTCAAATTATACAACATCAAAAATGCAAAACGTTTTGTAGTCATTAAAATTGAATTTCAATATTGTAATGTCTAGTATGACCCAAATACATATTGATGCATCAGCTAATTTCAATTCGTTGGTCAATATTTATAAGAAATGCATTGAAAGCATGTTTTGTTATACTGAGTTTCCCTCGCTGCTTTGCTTGTTGATATTTTTTAGATTTAACATATCGGTTGAATCCGCAAGCATTGATGTATTAACAAAAAGTTATTTTAGTAACACAGTATTAATTTTTTTAAATTAAATGTAGCCCTAAATGTGTTTGCAAAATAGTGTGATGATAATTTGTCCAGTAGTGATTTTGTTAAATTATCCTGCCCTATCCAGTCTCATTCTCTCCCATGACTCAAGACATGTAATCTTGTCCTATCCTGCCCAATCCCATCCATGCCTTTCAGTCTGAAAGAGTAACCAACATATTTGAATTTCATGCTCATCCTACGGATACTGGGTATCCGTAGCAGCCTATTTGTTAATCCAGGGTGTCAGCTCCCTCCATACCAAATTTAATCAAATCTTGATAAGTCGTTCCTGTAATTAGCGCGCACAGCCGCAAAGACAAACAGTCAATTCTAACAATCATTGTTTTGGGTTTTATTACATTCATACAGTCCAGCCATAAACGATTTTCTTGAATATATTTCTTGTACAGACATCGATTAGTTAAAAATTTATTATCTGTATCATCATTAGCCTTTTATTGTCCACTGCTGGACATAGACCTCCTCCAGATTGCGCCATTTTATAATGTCTTCGGCTTATTGCATTCAGTATCTGCCAGCGACCTTTCGCAAATCGTCACTCCACCTAGCTGGAGGGCGTCCTACACAACGCTTGTTCATTATCTATATAGATTAGTAGTAATTATTTGTGTTTTCGTTTATTAGTATAATTTGCAGTCATTAGTGGACATTAAGAGACTAATGAGTTGTGAAGAGCGCATTGAAGCTGCATGCATTGTTTAATAAGTAGTAGTAATGGGAATTATTGCTATTTCAAATTAACATCACCACTTTGTTATTGAAGCCTTAGCATGCTCTATATTTCTGCTATTGATAATTGCCCCACAGAATTTGTAAACAAAAAAACTGACCGTATAGTATAACAATTTTACACATATAAAATTACACACTCAAAATAGACGGTTCAGTTCTTCTTTAAACGGGTTCATAAAAAACTCACTCGTTCATAGATTATGTGAAATCGTATAAAAATAAAGTACGTGGTGGCCTGTTGGTAAACGGACTAGACGCGACTGCCAACATGTTCACGGTGGTTGCGGGTTCGAATCCCAGGACACACCTCTGACTTTTTGGAGTCATGTGTGTATTGATAGTCAATCACCACGCACTAAAACGGTGAAGGAAAACATCGTGAGGAAACCTGCATACCATAGCGATTTATAAAATTTCTATGGTATGTAAGTCCGCCAAAACGCACTAGGCCAGCGTGGTGGACTAACCACTCCCAATCGTACTCTCGATTGTAGAGGAGGCCCGTGCCCTGCAGTGGGACGTATATGGGCTGATACCGAAATACAGAAAGTATAAAAATATGAGCTGATTGGCTTTGTGAATCAAAAATAATCGCAAAATGTTGTATATTTAAAGAACTTGTGAAATGTTATTATCGATTCCACTTGCTATTTGTGATTGCTATTGCTATTCCATCACTAGTAGTGAGTGTTGCTTTTAATGTGCAGGCGTGATGTACACCATCAGGTGAACGACTCGTCTCGTCATTATTGTCAATATTTACTATAGCTGTATCTGTATCAGCCCATATACGTCCCACTGCAGACACGGACCTCCTCTACAATCGAGAGTAAGATTGGGAGGGGTTGGTACAGTCCACCACGCTGGCCTAGTGCGTGTTAGCGGACTTTCCAAACCAAAGAAATTCTTGCATTAATAAAACGAATTTCTACCACCATGCCCTAGTAAATTTTCAGCTTTTGTACAATGGCATAGGTCAGGCGTTCAGGCTAGGTCTTGTGCACCCTTCAGATAACCTTAAATATTGATTTTCGATTAGTGAGTAGAAAGAAAAACCTTTCTTTATTGTTTCTAAACCAGTCATCAACCTTTTTGTCACATGGGACCATTTGCCCCATTGACTACCCAGTAGGTTGGCTGATTTGCTTGTATTCTAATTATCCATCCATCAGCCAAAGGAAGTCTACTGCTGAACATAGACATGACTCAATATGTCTAGTAGTTACTCTGGCTACAATGTCCTTCAATTCGAAACACAACAGTGCATTTACACTGCTGTTTGTCGGGAGAAATATACATATAACTACATATAAGTATTTTTTAAGTGCATTAATTTTTCGAAAATTGTAATGACCAATTGCCATAGCTGAAAATTAAATTTTCACCACCCAAGGTAACGATATTTAGAATTGTTTGTACAGTTTGCAGATAATTTGTTCCGGTGTCGCTATTTTCGTATTTATACGTGTATTCATGAATTATTAATTCTATTGTTTTATACATATGTCTGTGTCTCTGTTGGGGTGGGCAGGGTACCCATATTTAACTACATTTTTGACTTAATATGTGATAAGTATGTGATAATACGAGCAATGGAGCGGGCTATCCTCGGTGTTTCCCTGAAGGATAGAATCAGGAATGAGGTTATCCGACAGAGAACCAAGGTGATCGACATAGCCTAGCGGATCAGCAAGTTGAAGTGGCAGTAGGCTGGTCACATTTGTCGGAGAACCGACAACCGTTGGGGTAGACGTGTTCTCGAGTGGAGACCGCGCCTCGGCAAGCGTAATGTAGGACGCCCTCCAACGAGGTGGAGTGATGATATCCGAAAGATGGCTTGTAGCGGTTGGAGACGTTGAGCTGAAGATCAAGCCCAGTGGCGTGCCATAGGAGACGCCTATGTCCAGCAGTGGACCCGAATAGGCTGATGATGATGATGATGATGATGTGATAAGTAGCTTATCGCTATGAAGCAATCATTCAAATTCTGGGCAACTACTATCATATTAGTTTGAACGAAAAACTCACACAGAAAATGCCCAACCTGGATATCAACCTAGTACTTAAAACTTCAAGGTTTGCAGTGGTAGACTAATGAGCCGATCATTTCAGAGCTGCAATTGTTTTTGAAATAATGTTATGTCCAATCTATTGACCGTGGTCGCGGGTTCGAATCCCTGTGCACATTTCTGATTGAGTCTTGTATGCTGATATTCAATTACAACGTATTAGTGGTGAATGAAAACAACTAAAGATAAACCAGAATTCCATTCAATTCTTCAAAAAAAAAAAAAAGCTGAAGTTTTTATAGTACGAGTATTGTATAGCTTATAAATGTCCCACTGCAGGGCACGAGCCTCCTCTGCAATCGAGAGTACGATTGAGAGTGCTTATGCCATGTAATCCACCACGCTGGCCTACTACGGGTTAGTTGAATTTACATAACTCAGCAGTGTAAATGCACGCAAGTGTTTCGGTTTGAAGGATATTGTAGTCAGAGTAACTGCTGGACATATTGAGACTTAACATCTTATGTCTCATGATGGCGAACGCAGTGGAATGCCTATCATTGCTATGTAATTCAAGGTGTTTGGTTTTTCTTCTGTCCATGAGTAGTCGTAACGCTTACCATCAAGCGAACGACAGGACCGTCTCGCCATTCATGGTAATAAAAAAACATACAATAGAAATTCTTTGGTATACAGGTTTCTTCACGATGTTTTCCTTAGATATTTACTTTTTTAGATCGCAAAATAAGTATCTCGAATTATAAAAAGTAAATAAAAACAAAGTCTCGTTGTGAAGGAAAATATCAAGTATTATCCAAGAATGGTGTATATAGTAATTAACACATAATTTTCCTGGAAAATCTGTTTGGAAAGTCCCTCTGTAGTATTTTTTACCTGTTTCTAATAACATTTATATCAGTCCATATACGTTCCACTGCAGGACACGGGCCTCCTTTGCTCGAGAGTACGATTGATAGGGGTTAGGCTATATAGTCCACCACACTGGACTCTACATACCATAGAAATTCTAACAAATGACTAAGGTATGCAGGTTTCGTTACGATGTTTTCCTTCACCGTTATAGTGCGTGCTGATAAACTAAAAATACACACATGACTCTGAAAATTCATAGGTATTCTCTAGGATTTGAACCCGCGACCACTCACTTAATTTATTATTATATATTTATTTTCTTTCAAACATGGCCGGGCCGCTAGTCTAAACTTATATTATAAAAAGTATGATTGTTTATTTGCATTGAATATGATTGAATATGATTTGCAAAATTCTTTCGCCATTAGAATCCTACATTATCCCTGATGAACATAGGCGAAAGAATATTTTCAAAAAAGCTATCTGCACTTGGGTATAGACGGGTCGTACCGCTAGTAAATTATCATCATCATCATCATCTCAGCCAGAGGAAGTCCACTGCTGAACATAGGCCTCCCCCAAGGATCTCCATATTGACCTGTTGCCGGCCTGCATCCAGCAATTTCCGCAACTTTAGCCAGGTCATCCGTCCACCTTGTAGGCGAGCGTCCGACATTTGGCTTACCTGTACGTGGCCTCCACTCTAGAACCTTTCGGCCCTTATGGCTATCGGTTCTGCGAGCTATGTGCCCGGCCCACTGCGACTTCAATTTCCTAATCCTATGGGCTATGTCGGTAACCTTTGTTCTCCTACGGATTTCTTCAATTCTGAGTCGATCTCGTTGGGAAATACCGAGCATAGTCCTCTCCATCGCTCATTAAGTGACTTTGAGACGGGCAATACCGCTAGTAAATTTTATTTCAGGCGAAACCATGCGAAATTCAGAAAGCGTGTAGGAATTTAATTTGCGTTGATGCGACAATGTACATACGTACAAAAATAGATCTTCGTGGGGTGTTAATTACGCTAAAAATATTGTCTATGTCCCCATGGTATTGTCATGTGGGCATTGTTAAGTCATAGTGGGAAGCTTTACATGTGTCGTTGGGTCACGAATTTTGAAGTGAAAATTAATAAACTGACGTTAGCATCCCATAAGACTAGGCGGAGATTATGGATCTCTTCTTTCTCTTTTTTATTGTATAGGACTGGTAAACGACCAAGCAGGTGACCTGATGATAATCATTGCCAGCCATGGACATCCATAATACTTGGAACATGGATGGATGATGCGGGAAGGAAATAGTATGGTTTAAGGGTATTGGGGATCTCAAAATTACTTATTCGAGCCCAAATTATGGTATAACATTTTTGATTCATTCACCAAACTATTTGTTGGTAAAGGATCAGGTGCGGCTGTCAAAATGTTCATGGTGTTTGCGGGTTCGAATCCCATGGCACAATTTTGAAATTTGGCAGTCATGTGAGTAGGTATTGATTGTCAATCACCAGGCATTATAACGGTTAAGAAAAACATCGTTGGAAATCTGCTTAGTGCTTTGCAAGTGTACCTATGGTATGTAAATTCCGCCAACCCGCACAAGGCCAGCGTGGTGGACTACATGGCCTAACCACTCTCAACCGTACTCTTGTTTGTAGATTAGGCCTGTGATGTGCAGTGAGACGTTTATGAGCTGATACAGTGCAGTACAGTATTAATTATATTTATTAAAAAAAATCAGGCAATGAATGGCGAGACGAGCATGCCGTTCGCCTGATGGTAAGCCATATTACCGTTCATTAACAGTTGCAACATTACACTGCGCTCGCCATCCTGAGACATAAGATGTTAATTCTCAGTATGTCCAGTAGTTACTCTGGCTACAATCTCCTTCAATCGGAAACACAACAGTGCATTTACACTGCTGTTTGATGGGAGAAATAGACATTGCGGTGGTACCTACCCAGATGTCCTCTCACATATGAGAGGCCTACCACCAGTAATTTATATAATGAATTGGTTATTATAACAAGAAATATACTTTGCTCAACTCGCCACCACGTGGTTTCAACATGTGATCTTTGAGGTTATGTAGCACGTTATCACTTCTTATCGTGTGCGTTTTTTTTTCGTATTTCGTAATCTTGTGTCGAGTATTTTTCCCGAGTGATTAGATTGCTCGGGTGCGCCTTTTTTAATGAATATTTGATTGGGTTACGATTTTTGTAAGACGTATTTTTTTAAAATAAATAATACCGAAAGTCAAAATTCGTATGAGAAATTATATTTATTTTCTTTTATTTATGTGAAATAATAATAATAAAGGCAATATACTTCACACTCAAGGCACGGGCCTCCTCTACAATCGAGAGTACGATTGAGAGTGGTTAGTAGTCCTCCACGCTGGCCTAGTGCGGGTTGGCGGACTTACTCGTAACATGCCATAAAATTTGTCTCTTATTATTATTAGTAAAAGTTTGAATTGTTCTATAAGCCGTGTCTTATGCTATTGTGTAATAATATGAATGAACTTATATGATATAACATCTTTCATGAGTAATATTATGAAATTCGCGCACCGAAACAAATATTTGTGTGAACCAAAGTTTGTTTCGGGTCTGGGTATTTGTGAGACCGAAAAGTCTCTCGTAGTTCCTGATACACGACACAAGACTCGATCTTAGTGTGGGGTCAGGACTATGTATGTGACTGTTGGGTGTATTTATTTACGACCTTGTATTGTGACAATAAATTTAATAAATATGAAGACAAAAATTGTTATCGTACACTAATTTAAGTACATTTAATTTAATATCTATTATAGCGCGATTTTCGCGATCACCATTTTGAAACTCCAAATTTATTGAAGGGCCTGCTCTTAGTTTTTAAATCAATGGCCTTCGTAAATTTGTTTGTGGGTGTTGTGAAGTGCCTCTAACAAACATGATACAAGACTTTATCTTACCGTGGGGTCAAGACTATGTATGTGACTGTTGGGTGCATTTTATATATTTTATCTGCGGTTTTACCCCGAAAATAGAAATACACGGTATTGTCAAGTAAAAGGGGAATGCCCAATCATATGTGGTTAGGCCTAATTATGATAAGATGTACTGATATGAAATTTATATCAATTTGTAGGTAATAATAGAAGTTTTAGCTATGCTTCAATTGAAATTATTTGTCAATTGCGTTCTAGAGATATATGGACTAAAGTCGAACTGATTTCATAAGTCTTTTCTTACCAGTTGTCATTTATTTATTGCAAGCTAGCCTTTTCGTCGTAAGTGTGGATTTTATATCAGGCTGATACTATCAGCCCATATACATATGGCCCAATGCAGGTCACGGGCCTCTTCTACAATCGATTGAGGGTGTTTAGGCCATATAGTCCACCGCGCTGGTTTAGTACGGGTTGGCAGATTTTACATACCATATAAATTCTTACAAATCTCTAGTCTATGCATGGTTTCCTCACGATGTTTTCCTCCACCGTTACAGTGCGTAGTGATTGAATATTGAATACTATGAAATACTATGAAGTGTAGATTATTCCTTTGCAATTTTAAATTAATATTTATGTTTTTAGTAGTAGGACATAATATATCCTCCGAGATATCAAGAGTTGGAACCAAGAAACTTGGCGAATTACATAAGCGTAGCGCATCAGTACAATTGTTTAGTTAGAATGTGATCTCGTTGTTATATCAAGTCTGGTGTAGTGTATCAGAAACTACGAGAGACTTTTCGCTTTCACGAACACTCAGACTCAAGACAAATGCCAGTGGGTCGCACAAACATTTGTTTCTCGTCTCGTTTCATAGCGGGCGTTTAACCAACTGCGCCACGGAGGCTGTCATAGGTTCCTACCCTTATGGGGTAAATTATCATCCGATGTAAAGGTGAAATGGGTCAAATCACCCATGAGTTTTATAAAGCCATTCTCATGGTCACACGTCAAGCGTCACCTGACTTTGACCAGCTGTTTTCAATACAATGACTCGGTTCTTTTGTTGTCGTCTTTTGTTTTAATATATTGTCGATAAAGAAAACATATCAAGGTTAGTCATATGATCGAGTTAAATATACATTGTAAATAATAAACTCACGCCTTTTTGCAAAAGGGGTGGGTGGAGGTGCTACCAGGACATTCATGTTTCGTCCTGGGTGTTCACACGATGTAATAGGCGATAGGCAATAGTGCCCTATCACATCGTGGGACGTTACATTCAAGGCGAAACTTAGGTTTCCACTGTCCTGGCTGAACCTCTTTCTTTTTTTTATTGCCTTGAGTGGCGAGACGAGCATGCCGTTCGCCTGATGGTAAGCGTTACAACCGCTCATGAACAGCAGCAAAACCATCACCTTGAATTACAAAGCAATGTTTGGAATTCCACTGCACTCGCCATCTTGAGTGAGATGTAAAGTCATAATATGTCCAGTAGTTACTCTGGCTACAGAGTCCATCTGGTTACAAGAGTACATTTAAACTGCTGTTTGGCGGGAGAAATAGAAGTTGCTGTGGTACGTACCCAGGAGGCCACTTACATTTGAGAGACCTACCAGTAGCTTTTTCATTTTAAGGAAAAAGGAGTGACTTTATGCATGTATGTATCTATTTATAAATGTAAGTTTATATAGTTTATCCAACTTACTAACATTCTAATAATCTAATAAATAGGAAGGAAAGTACTGCAAGTGAAAGCTCTGGTGGTAGGTCTCTCATATGTGCAAGGCCATCTGGGTAGGTACCACCGCAATGTCTATTTCTCCCGTGAAACAACACTGCGTAAATGCACTGTTGTGTTTCGGATTGAAGGACATTGTAGCCAGAGTAACTACTGGACATATTGAGACTTGACATCTTATGTCTCAGGATGGCGAGCGCAGTGAAATGTTGCTACTGTTTATGAGCGGTCGTATCGCTTACCATCAGGCGAACGGCTTGCTCGTCTCGTCATTCATTGCAATAAAAAAAAAAAAACTTAATAAATTTAAAATCTTAAGAAAAAATATACTTACAAATCTTGTATAAAAATTAATAATTGCTATTATTGTATTTACATTAAAAAGATAGTATTAATAGTGTGTACAAAAAATATATGTATGCCAGTATGTCGAAAAAATATGTCGGTAGGGTACATAATACATGCATCACAACTGTCTCACAAGATTAATTCATATACCTGTGTTATTTATAGGTATATTAACACGCCAGAGGTTTGATTAGATATATGACGCATTATGATAATAATGGATAGGCGCCTAAATCTCCAGCAGCCTTGACTTTATCTATCAAGATACAGAATGGACAAGCATGAATGTATGAAATCACTACATAGTATAAAACAAAGTCGCTTTCTCTGTCCCTATGTCCCTTTGTATGCTTCAATCTTTAAAACTACGCAACGGATTTTGATGCGATTTTTTAATAGATAGAGTGATTTAAGAGGAAGGTTTATGTGTATAATACGTGCATATTATTGTAGAGAAATTTATATGCACCCGGGCGAAGCTGGGCCGGGCCGCTAGTATAGACATAAATATATGGACAGGGCGGAAAGCGCGTTGTGTTTCGATGTAAGTGGTGCGTGCGCTCCAGTACATCTCTAGTGGAGCGTTCCTGAAATTAGTCGTCGCTCGAAACGATTTTGAAAATGCTTTCTTGTATTAGATAATATGTCTTCTAACCGATTTCTATTAACTTATTTTAATATCTATTTTAGCGCGATATTCAGTCATGTTTTTGAAACTCCAAATGTACTGAAAAGGTCTAGTGTAATGGCCGGTCTCTTTAATCTACCTATAGTTAACAAGAGATTTAATTAGTTGTATTGATGATTTTTATTAGATTTTTCAATAAACAAACAAATTGATTTTGAAAATAGCATCACTAGAGTTTCTTGCCTGTTCTTCGCTAGCGAAAACCGCTTTCCGAAAAGGGTGCCAGATGAAAAAATTACTGAACTAAATGATGTTGAATATTTTTATGGATTCAATATTTTTTTTTTATTTTCAAAGATTGAGATATACTTAAGGTATATATATAGATAGCTGCAAATATTGATAAATATATGTGTCAATCTTTGTTTATTGAAACTGTATCGACATAGTGTTCGTAGCTTTTGTGATCACTTGCTAAAGATAAGACGTAGAGATTGGTCTTAAGACTTCCTGAGTTACGTACCTCGGGTGTAATTCTTTTCCTGTTGATCCTGGCTGACAGGAGTTGCAGAGGCGGTTGTGTGATATGGGGGGAGGGGGGTCTCATAACTACTGTTTCGCCGAAATCTTTAGTTGGAAAGTGGATCGTGTGTTTATGCAACAACTTGGTTACCAGCTGTTACCGAATGAATGTCCCGTTTACTTTCACTGAGATGTTTGAATGCCCCGGTAAATGTTTTGCTTTATTTATGAATTGTAAATTAATTTAATAAAAATTCATACACCCAATAGTCTCATAGTACTCCACGCTAAGATCGAGTCTCGTATCGGAAACTTCGAGAGACTTCGATCTCGCAAACATCCATTCCACTAGACGATCGTAACACCCATCCGAAGACGATATCTGCAGATGGATCTGTTGACTTGTAGAGAAGGTATAAGGTGTTATAGGTCAAGCATGTGTCCAGACAGTAGTCCACACGTCTTGAGATTATAAAATCGTATAGGGTATATGCAGACTGTGACCGAAAACGAAGCCAGGTAGTAGTTTTAGTGATTTCAGACACAATGCAACTAAATAGGACCATGGTTCCTAACCTTTTTAGGTCCGTTACCCCTATGATCTAAGGGTGACTGATTTTACCCCGCCTCCCAAGGATGATCTCAAACAACACGTGTTAATACTTATACATAGACTTTATTAAACTTAAAACAATTGCACATACCTAACCAATAATTAATAATAACTTAATAATAACTAAAAATAAAAGTAATTTTAGGAGTGGTTTTACTTACAATTATCAGTAAAAAGTTTTAGGCATACATTGGTATGATGAATACTTGTGTTTGGGTGTTATTTATCTTGCTTGTATGTATTTATGTACTTATGTATGTATGCATATCGACGCAGGAAAGCGATTTTGTCGTATCTCAAAAAATGCGTATATGGGTTTTGTATATTATTTAATTCATAAAAAAAAATACTGCATTGAATTTCCTTGTGAAAATGTAAGATTTTGTTTTAAAATGTTATTATTAAAGAAATGGTATTGCTAAGTTTTGTAGTTTAGAGGTTATTAATTTTTTAAATATTTTTTTTTATGTTGGTGTAAAATTGCTTGTTTCGAGATACGACAAAATCGCTTTCCTGCGTCGATATATAATTTCATTTAAGACGATAACCAGCTCACTGTTACCCCCGTAAAATACAAGTTTTACCCCCGCGGGTAATTACCCTCAGGTTAGGAACCACGGAAATAGGAGAATGCCCATTCCTAGTAACGCTAAGAAATATTAATGATCCTGATACCAATATTGCTTAAATTTCACTTTACAATTTTTTGTCATTTGCTCATAAACGTTTTCCTGTTTTATCCCGGGCGAGAGATTTTTATAAAATAAAGTAATTATTATTAAATTTTACATTTTGATCACAGAGCCCCATACAAAGAAAGAATATTTTTATTTGACTTCAAGTCATTTCTCCAAGAACTCCGGGCTTGAGTCTCAATTATGTTTATTGAAAAAAATTATTTTCCTCTACATCAAAAAATAGGTTTTATGATGGTACAATAATCTTCGCACGAATACTAAGTTTCATAGTAATATGGGCATCCTTTTGAGATAGTTTGTCATATTTTTTTTTATTGCATTGAATGACGAGACGAGCAAGCCGTTCGCCTGATGGTAAGCGATACGACCGCTCATAACAGTAGCAACATTCCTCTGCGCTCGCCATCATGAGACATAAGAGGTTAAGTCTCAATATGTCCAGTAGTTGCTCTGGCTACAACGTCCTTCAATCCGAAACACAACAGTGCATTTAAGCAGTGTTGTTTCACGGGAGAAATAGACATTGCGGTGGTACCTACCCAGATGGCCTCTCACATATGAGAGACCTACCACCAGTTTTTTTCCTATTTAACATGTTTTGCTTCTACTCATTTTGTCCCGGGATTTTCTTCACTGATTCACCCATCAAATAGTATTACTCAGCAGAAAATACGGTGACGTTGCCAAATAGTAAAGAATCGCTCGTGACGTCATCACCGGGATAGCCAATAGGAAGTAGAATTTCCCGAACGTTGTGCAATCAAATTTATGACCTAATTTATTTAAACTGGGTCAAAGGTAATACAATTTTTGTGTAATTTATTGTCTTTTTAAGTTGGCACTGTTTAACTGGTGAGTGGAGTAAATAATAATCTAGTACATATGTATAATTGCGTGGTGGCCTGTTGGTAAACGGTTCAGACGCGGCTGCCAACATGTTCACGGTGGTCGTGGATTCGAATTCCAGGGCACACCTCTGACTTTCGGAGTCATGTGTGTAAGGAGTCAATCACCACGCATTATAACGGTGAAGGATAAAATCGTGAGGAAACCTGCATACCATAGCGATTAGTGATAATTTCTATGGTATGTAAGTCCGCCAACCCGTACTAGGCCAGCGTGGTGAACTGTACTAACTCCTTTCAATCGTACTCTCGATTGTAGAGGAGGCCCGGGCCTTACAGTGGGACGTTAATGGACTGATACAGAAGACATATGTCCACCACGTTCGCGTAGTGCAGGTTGGAGTACTCCATATTATTGGCATTTTTGTAAATCTATCGTATGTGGGTTTCACGACGTTTTCTTTCACCGTCAATGTGTAGTAATTGACTATGAAAACACGTGTCTCCAAAATGCCAGAAATTTGTGTGGATTCGAACCCGCGACCGTCTTTGCAGCTGCGTCCGGCCCCATTGGTTACACGCCGGCTGTGAAACGAGAGGCCGCGGGATCTTTTGTTACCAAGATAAAAAATATGACCAATTGCCAACAGCAGCATTTCTGGACGAATACGACCTTGGCTACCTTAAAAAGAAGAACGTGTTTCCATCTTAAAGGCTGGTAACGCATTTCCATGCCCCACAGACTTGGTCTTACTTTACGGACTTATGTCCATCCATTTAAAAAATGATCCAAGAACAGTGGCGTAACAATAGGGTGGCATAGTGCGCAAAATGCCACGGGCCCCCGACCTTAGGGGCCCCCGGCGGCCCAGCCGGGCCCCTCAGGCCCGAGAGACCGTAAGCAGAGAAAGAACCTAACTAATTTATTACCAACAAAATTGATAATCAAAAACTATTTTCTTAATTGTTATTAAAGATACCAAGGTTTATTTGTGATACATAAAAATAATACTGGTTCTTTAGATTTACGCAAATTTTACTCGTATCGTCGTATCGTATCAGCCCATATACGTCCCACTGCAGGGCACGGGCCTACTCTACAATCGAGAATACGATTGAGAGTGGTTAGGCCATATAGTCCACCACGCTGGCCTAGTGCGGGTTGGCGGACTTACATACCATAGAAATTCTTATGAATCGCTATGGTATGCAGGTTTCCTCACGATGTTTTCCTTCACCGTTTTAGTGCGTGGTGATTGACTATCAATACACACATGACTCCGAAAAGTCAGAGGTGTGCCCTGGGATTCGAACCCGCGACCACCGTGAACATGTTGGCAGTCGCGTCTAGTCCGTTTACCAACAGGCCACCACGCACTTTAAATTTTACTCAATGATATAAAATTATTTTGTACAGATTATAGCGCAGATTTGGTTTAAAAAAGAATGAAACTTCAATATTAGGCTTCTGAGGGGCCCCATCACCATTGCTGCGCTTGGACTTCGGCCACCTAGTACCTAGTACACCTAGATATTACGATGACTAATTGATTTCGTTGTGGAGTTTCTTTTATGGCCTGCAGGCATACGAGCATACAGCCTGCCTGACGGTCAGCGGTCACCGCCGCTCATGGATTTTCGCAAATCCAGGGATCCAGCAAAATGAAGTCGCTTCCTACCGTAAGGAGAGCACTCTCTTAAAGCCTCGCTTAAAGAAGGATAGGTTATAGCGCTTAGGGAATTCCGAAGCAGGGAGTTCATTCCAGAGCTTGCACGTGCGTGGTAGAAAAGATCACTTGAAACATACTTTCCGGGAACGGATAGTTTCCAGGTAGTAAGATTGAACTCTACTGCGATGACGAGAAGTGTGATGGAAGAATAGCGATAGTGGCACCATCTTCCCTAGAGCACTTTGTAGAAGAATCGATATATTACACAGAGAGACCCGAAGTCTCACCGCAATCCTAACGGCTCCACATTCACCGTGAGATCGGGATTATCGATGATTCGAAAAGCTCGACGCTGTAAGGAGTCAAGTGAGAGCAGTACTCCACGTGATGTCAGTCTCTAGGTGGTGAAGTATCGCTTGGCTCTGTTGAGAATCTCTAACTTTTTGCTGGCCAATCTGCCCTTGTCTTCCAAATAAATATCTATATAAATACACCCAACAGTCACATACATAGTCCTGACCCCACATTAATATCAATTAAGTCATGTGTCGTGGGTATCGGGAACTACGAGAGACTTTTCAGTCTCACAAACTCCCAGACCCGAGACAAATACTTGTGGGCCTCACAAACATTTGTCTCGGTGCGAGGATCGAACCCGCGGCCTCTCGTTTCACAGGCAGCGCTAACCAACTGCGCCACGGAGGCTGTCAACAAATGACACCTAAACCCAGTTTGCTCATTATTTTGGTTCCAGCAACACTCTCGGATACTCAGAGAGAGTGTCTCAATGACAAAAGGGGTCTTCTTGGTTGCAAACGAGCAAACTTGTGTCTTTGTGGGGTTAAACTGAGCTATGTTCAATCCACCCCATTGCATTGGGAGGCGCGCTTCAGAAGGCTCTGTGCTTCCGAAAAAAGTTGAGACAATCTTTCATCAACGGATCCCCGATAGAGATTTTAAACTTCACCTCGACAAGGATAAGGTTGAGGAATATTTGAGGAAACGTCTTAGAATACGGGTGTAAGAATTACAGCATGGTCTCCCACGCAAGACTTATGAGGCTACCTAAAGGGGCCACCGGAGTAACTGCTTTGCGGCGCACTCTTACTAACTGTGATTCCGAGATGGATGAGAGAGCACGTGATCAAGCCCACAAAATCTTAAAGGGGCGTCCAGATCTAGACATAAGTGGATATCAACTTTGCTCCCCACTGAGAGAGACCTGCGTCCTGCGTCGGTTTTGCGCCGGGCGATCACTGGAAAGGAATCGGAGCGCTTCTCGTCCTGAGATTATATCCAGTACCACCCGAAATGCAGCAGACGGGGTCGTATTCGGTATGCTAGCGCAGGCAGGGGCGTGCGCTCCTTGTAGGCAGAAATGCAGTGCTTTACTTGCCATTCACAGATATTTTATTATAACGTACGTACGTCTTAGATGACTTTAATCAATAGTAAATAAATAAATAAACAAAATATAATAACTTAAAAACGCCTAATATTCTATAAATAGCAACTATTTGCAAGCACACAAACATTATGATTGCTATACGACAAACAAGCGGCGCTGCAAAGTAAAATAATGTACCTAATCAACCAAGTAATGCCGCCGCGTCCCGCATGACATTTGTTTGCGTGTGTGTAGTAATTTTGGTGTCCGTGCACAGTCGCAAACGCACACACCCATGCATATCGAAAGGCGCGACTCCTGCGGCAGGCTATGAGCGTTCGGCTGTTTTCGGGAGTAATCGGTAATGTTCCTTGCCTATAATCCTAGTAAAAATAGTAGACGGAAATGTAATGAATTGCGCAAAATGCACATTATGCATTTTTGTTCGGTAAGGTTTTATTTGTTTAAAACTTTAAATAGCACAATTTTTTTGTGTTTCGCGGGGGCCATTTTCCTTTTTTCATGTGATGAGCATTGTTTATTATTTTGTTTGTGTCAGTTTAATTATAGTTTTCTTAAAATATTTTGCATTTTAGCATTTGAAAGTGTGTAATTGTGTTCAATAGTTTATTACTGAGTTTCTATAATAATTGTAGTGATTTGCTTTTACTAGTACGTTTGTTGATTTTTTTAAATGTTATTTGATTGTGAGGTTTGTGTTGAAAATGTGTGTTTATTAAAAATTGAAGCTGACTCGGTGAGTAGTTATAATATTTTAGTTTATTAATAACTAGTGGCCCGGCCCAGCTTCACCCGGGTACAAATAGATTTCTGTACAATAATATGTACGTATCATACATATAAACTTTCCTCTTGTATCACTCTATCTATTTAAAAAAAACCGCATCAAAATCCGTTGCGTAGTTTTAGATTTAAGCATACAAAGGGACATAGGGACAGAAAAAGCGACTTTGTTTTATACTATGTAGTGATTTACTTATTAGAATTTCTTCGGCCGCGACGATCTATCGCTGTTTTTTCTGCGTTCCGTAGAAGATATACATGAATAGTAGTACATCTAAGACTTGTTCTGTTGGCATGGTTTCCGACTTAGAGATCCGTCACGTGGCTGTGGCTATGCTAAACATCTATAAAAAAAGGTTTTGTGCCGAGTACTCCGCCGCATACCCAGTATCATAATCCTGTGCACGCCGCTGAGCGCAGGTTTTTGTTAGGGACCCGCCTCGACCGCAATGTGCTGGCAGGCCAATGACACTGATATATTCCTTTCGATCTTCTCCGGGGTATCGGAAAATAAACTTAACAGTTTTCCTCTCCATAAAAAAAGGGGGCCCCATCCGATGATTTTGCCACGGGCCCCAGATGGTGTAGTTACGCCACTGTCCAAGAATATTCGTTTTGTGAAGTTTGTGATCGTCAAGTGGAACGCACGATTTTAATAAAATAATAATAATAATTGAAATCTATTAAATTACATATAGCATGCGTTCCACTTGACTATCGGAACACCCATCCGAAGACGATGTCTTCAGATGCATCTGTTGACGTGTAGAGGAGGCATCAAGTGAATGAAAACACTTTTTTTTTCTTTGATGTTGAAATATCTGCCAAAAATACTGTTTCGTGTATTTATTTATTCCCCTCGGTACACAGTACTAATGTTATTGTCATGACTATGTATGAATGTTAGGTGTATTTATATACATGAGTATATGAGAAACAAACACTGATGACCATCAAAATCCTTAGCGTGGCGTTGACATCCCGTGACGTATACTGGACCCGCGCCAGGTTTAATAACTACGAGAAATGTCCTCATTTAATCATACTCTTAAATTCATAATGGGAATTATTGATATTTCAAATTAACATCACAACTTGTGATTTTGAAGCCTTAGCATGCTATATATTTCTGCTATAGCTAATTGCCCCACCCAGAATTTGTAAATAAACCATTTTTAACATCTAGAATTAAACACACAATATTGATTTTTCAGTTTCTTCCTTCGATCAAATAATACACTAGATACAACATGAGCGCTTAGAAAATGGCACCAAAAAAGAGGGCTTAAGCACTCTTTTGCCTTCAGTCACGCACCGACCGTTGCTTCTAAAACGTCGCAGAACTTTAGACAATATTATGTGAAAAGCTACTTTAAGCTCCAGGAATAATGTGGAAATTGTGTTAATATATTTGGAATATGTGATCTTTTTGTTTACTTTTTTTCATGTCAAGCATCGGTGCCACTTTTTAACAGAACTTTTACAGGGAACTGTGTATCTAGTGTATATTTGATCGAAGGTTTCTTCTTTCAATGGTTTCTTAAAAAACGCACTCCATCATAGATTACACGAGAACGTATAAAATATTAGCCGATCGACTTTGTGAACCACAATCGCAAATCGTAAAATTTAGCTTATTTATATAACTTGTGAAATGTTATTATTAACTTCACTTGCTATATGTGATTGCTGTTACTATTTATTCCAACATTACTTAAAATTATATGAATATATGAATACTAGGCCAGCGTAGTGGACTATATGGCCTAACCACTCTCAATAGTGCTCCCGATTGTAGAGGAGGCCCGTTCCCTGCAGTGAAACGTATATGCTAGATATGAATACAAGTACTAGTGGTCACTAAAACTACCACCCGGATTTGTTTTCGGTAGCATTTTTGTCTTGTATAATTTCGATTGAAATGTCGATGAAAGCGTATCAATTAACGACGCTCTTCTGATGTTTTTTCAAAGGAGACCAAAACATTGACAGCTAATAGATCTGGATTGCGGCCAAGTGTTATTCTTAACTGAGCGTTTAGCTCGCGCGGTCCTGTCGCTAATCGCAATCGACGTGTCGGCATCGAGAAGTAAATAAATACACACCAACTACGCCTACTGGTAGGTCTTTCATATGTGAGGCCGCCTGGGTAGGTTCCACTGCAGTGTCTATTTCTCCCGACAAATAGAAGTAAATGCACTGTTGTGTTTCGGATTGAAGGACATTGTTGACAGAGTAACTACTGGATATATTGAGAGTTAACTATGTGTTAGGATGACGAGCGCAGTGGAATGCCAAGGGTATGTTTTTCTATTGCTCAGAATAGCGAGACGAGCATCTCATTCGCCCAGTGGTAAACTACACGACCGCTCATGGGCAGTAGCAAAACCTTACACCATTAATTACATGAAATGCTTGGCATTCCACTGCGCTCGCTATGCTGAGACATGAGATGTTAAGTTTCAGTATATCCAGTAGTTACTCTGGCTGCAAAGTCCTTCAGAACGGGACACAACAATGCATTTAAAGTAGTGTAAGGCGGGAAAAATAGACGTTGCGGTGGTACCTACCCAGGCAGCCTCTCATATATAGATAGATAGATAGATAAAACGTTTATTTTGGCTACAATAAAACACAAAAACAAACTTAAAGAGTTACATCAACATTAATATTAATTACAGATGAAAACTTATGTTACATATTGTAGCCGCAATCAGGCCCCAGCTCAGCAATATGCAATGCTCCAAGGAGCAAAGCAGATATGAGAGACCTATCACCAGTAAATGCTCTATTAACAAAATGTTTTAAAATTACTTTCACTATGGTTCGTTGTAGAAACATTCATGGTATAATTATGTACAGTTAGTTTTGTACGTGTACCGTTTAATGTCAAGGTCGCGATAGACGATGGCGCAATGTATGACTAACGGGGTCAAGGACACTGTGGCGCCGGCTTGACTATGTGTGATGTAGTTCTGATCAAAGTATAGGTTGGATGAGAGAATTTTACTGGTGGAAGGTCACCATATGTGAGAGGCCGCCTGGATAGGTACCGTCGCTTTGTCTATTTCCCCCGTCAAACAGCAGTGTGAATGCACTGTTCGATTTCGGATTGAAGGACATTGTAGCCAGAGGAACTACTGGAAATATTGAGACTTAATATCTTATGTCTTAAGATGGCGAGCGCAGTGGCATGCCAAGCATTGCTTTGCTATTCAAGTTATTGTTTGGATTTGCTATTGTTCATGAGCAGTCGTATCGCTTACCATCAGCCGAACGGCATGTTCGTCTCGCCATTAATTCCAATAAAAAAACAATATCACTTTTCCCTACCCGGGATTCGAACCCAAGACTTAAGCGTTGTAATCCAGTGTTGTAAAAAAGCTCGAGTCGGCGCTTAAACGCTCGAGTCGACGCTCAAGCAGATTGCTCGTGCTCGAGTCGGGACTCGACTGAAGCGCTCGACGCTCGAGCAGTGGCTTGAGCGCTCGGCTCGAGCTTGAGAGCGCGCTTAGATTACATAGTTAGAGAAACTGTAAAAAAGATCTGTATCTGTATCAGCCCATATATGTCCCACTGCAAGGCACGGGCCTACTCTACAATCGAGAGTTCGATTGAGAGTGTTTAGGCCATATAGTCCACCACACTAGCCTAGTGCGGGTTGGCGGACTTACATACCATAGAATTTTTTATAAATCACTATGATATGCAGGTTTCCTCATGATGTTTTCCTTCACCGTTTTAGTGCATGGTGATTGACTATCAATACACACATGACTTCGAAAAGTCAGAGGTGTGCCCTGGGATTCGAACCCGCGACCACCGTAAAAAAGATAGTATAATTGAAATAAGACAATTTCAATTTTATTTTTTAACGATATTTATATCATAATAGTAGAAAAATACTTATTTATTATTAGTATACAATATGCCATATGATCTACGCCATAAGGCCCAAATTACATTACAAGTGTGGTTTAGCTTTTTGTTTGTTTTTGGTTTTTGTGTTTTACTGGTGTCTCTAATATGTGAGAGGCTGTCTCGGTGGGTACCACCGCAATGTCTATTTCTCCCGTCAAACAGCAGTTTAAATGCACTGTTGTGATTTGGATTGAAGGACATTGTAGTCAGAGTAACTACTGGACATATTGAGACTTAACATCTTGTGTCTCAGGATGGCGAGCGCAGTGGAATGCCAAGCATTGCTTTGTAAATCAAGGTGTTGTTTGGTTTTGCTACTGTTCATGAGCGGTCGCATCGCTTAGCATCAGGCGAACGGCGTGCTCGTCTCGCCATTCAATGCAATAAAAAAAAATAGCTGAAGTTTCTGTACAATTCCTGACTACCTACTGATTTTTCTTAGCAACTAAGTTAAATTAAATACCTACCTAAAATCATCACACACCTTTGCAACACTATAATTTTTTTAACCATGAGAAAAGTCACATACTGGCCTGTATATTTTCGTTACTAAGTCTGTTCCTTCTTTTAGTTATGACTAGCTGAGCCCGCGACTTCGTCCGCGTGAAGTTTAACAAAAAAGTTAATTAGTTCTTTTAGTTATTTTTTAAATAAATGAAATTTTCTACAACAAATGTAGCCTAAGTTACTCCTTATTATATCAGCTACCTGACAAAAAAAGTCCCGTCAAAATCGGTCCAGCCATTTCAGAGATTAGCCGGAACAAACAGACAGACAGACGGACAGACAGACAGACAAAAAAAATCTAAGGTCATTTTCGTTATAGGTATCGTGTATATAACGATATGTACTTGGACATTTTTATTTATTTTCACTTTACAAACAGACACTTTAATTTTATTTATATGTATAGATAAGGCCAGCTTATACGACCAAAGTCAAAAGATAAGTAATACTCACCGTACCTACCGCCCCCCACAACTCCTAACACTTTTATTTATCACAATTTTTTCATCTATCCGTATTTAAAAACTACAACGCTTGAACGCTCGAGCGCATAACTCGAGCATGAAAGTCTAAACTCTCAACGCTCGCAAGCCTTAAACGCTCAAGCGTTTAACGCTCGAGTCTAAAACGCTCCAAAGCGTCGACTCAGCGCTCGACGCTCGACTCTCAGCGCTCATTTTTACAACACTATTGTAATCTCATCGCAGTACAACTGCGCCAAAGAGGCTGCCAATACCAGGCCAAACGTTTTAATGATATCATATAAATAAAATAATTGTATTAAGATTTTTTTGTTCCAAATGCGTAGTTGCGTAGCCTTGTTCGTTATTTACGTCTCCTCTCATTGTGTGTGTTGAAAAACGTAACATTATTTTTATTAGACGAGATAAAATTGCTTTCCTGATTAGACCGAGTACTGATACTCCGTTCTTGAAAACTTCGTTCCATTTACGGCCGATGCCAATAATCAGTCGAAAAAATTAGATTGAAGTCAATCTGGATTGTTTTCTACTTTTCGATTTGTTTTACCATGTTGCCATAGTATAGTTTTTTCACTACTGAGGTTGATTATTGGCAATATAGTATCAGAAAAAAGATAAAGCTGTCAATCTCAAACGGCAAATTTTGGATTGGGATTGTTTATTGGCAGCGGCTGTTAGTCGTATAACATTTGACATACCTATATTTGACATATTGGTATATTTGACAGCCTCCGTGGCGCGGTCAGTTAGAAGCCACCTGTGAAACGAGAGGCCGCTGGTTCGATCCCTGCGCCGAGAGAAATGTATGATCCACAAATATTTCTTCCGGGTCTGGGTTTTTGTGATAGCGAAAAGTCTCGTAGTTCCTGGGGCCCTACTATATAAATCCGAAACGAAGTTCGAAACTTCGGACGATCGATATTTATATACAATATGAATTTATCTACTCTGTAAAAGTTCGTATTTGTGTAACGTACATCCTAACTATAAGTCTATGGTTACGACTATAAGTCAATAACGACCATAAGTATATGTAGGTACATTCGTATCGTATATGAACTTCGATCATCCGAAGTTTCGAACTTCGTTTCGTTGAATATAGTAGGGCCCCTGATACTCACGACACAAGACTTGATCTTAGTGTGGGGTCAGGACTATGTATGTTACTGTTGGGTGTTATTTATTTATTTATAAAGGCTTGCGTCGACATTACTTTTATAGTCCGCCAACCTACATTAGGCCAGCGTGGTGGACTATACGGCCTAACCACTCTCAATGGTATTTTCGATTGTAATAGTAGGCTCGTGCTTTGCAGTGGGACGTATATGGTCAGATATAATGCAAAAAAAAACTTTTATGAAAGTAAAAGTCGATCGTTCAGGTAGTAAGGGAAATTGTCCCAAGGTCGAAATGAAGGGTGAAGGGACACCAAGGTCACTTGCGAGGTGGCAAAGGGCGACCAGCTGGTATGTTCTCAATGCATTGTTGGTTTATTGCTTTGAATATAGTACGGAATAATGCAGTATAAAATCGATATTTTTATAATCAATGCTTTCGTGTTATTTTCTAGAGCCGTGGCGCAGTTGGTTTTTTTTTTCCAACCTGTGTTCTGGTTGTAAGGGAGTGAATTCGAGTCGCTGTATAGTGATTGATAGTGTGGGGTTACGGCGCAGTTGGTTAGACGCTGGGTTTGAAACGAGAGGCCGTGGGTTCGATTACCTTAATAAATATTTCTGTGTTCCACATTGTATTTGTTTCGGGTCTGGGTGTTTGTGAGACCGAAGTTTCTCGTAGTTCCTGATACACGACACTCGATCTTAGTGTGAGGTCAGGACTATGTATGTGACTGTTGGGTGTATTTTTTTTTAATTTATTTCTTGACTAGCGGCCCGGCCCAGGTTCGCCCGGGTACAAATAGATTTCTGTACAATATTATGTACGTATTATACATATAAACCTTCCTCTTGAATAACTATACCTGTTTAAAAAAAAACGCATCAAAATCCGTTGCGTAGTTTCAAAGATTTAAGCATACAAAGGGACTTTGAGGAAAGCGACTTTGTTTTATACTATGTAGTGACGTTTCATAGGACTGTATTAAAATGAAAAATCTTAACTTTGTAATATTAGGTTCTTCGGTGTTTATCTGTAAAGAAAAATAATTATCGAACCCGCAATCTTTCAATCACAATCGACATCTTAACAACTGCGCTAAGACATATTCATTACATTATATTGATTACACGAATCAATGAATAATTTATTTTATTTTAATAAGTTAATTTACGTCACACTAACGTACAAGCCTCTCTAAAACTGGTATTTAATACGAGTGGGCGAGTTTTCGCCCATTAATGTGTCAAGTTGGTTGTATAATTGTGGTTAAGGTTTTCTTGTAATTTGACTAAAAATTGTACGCATAATTTGTTGGGTTTGTTGCCAACGAAATAAGCCCAAGTTGCCAAAACGGGTGCGGGTTCAAATCCCGGAGTGTAATAGCCACTGCAAAAGGCTCTTCTATAATTGAGAGGCTGATTGAGAATACTGTGGCCATATAATATTGGCCTATTGCGGATTTGCGGACTTCAAATTACAGTAAAACCCTTCAAGATTTCTTTAGTATCGAAGTTTCATATAAATGAATACACCCAACAGTCACATACATAGTCCTGACCCCACACTAAGATCAAGTCTTGTGTCGTGTATCAGAAACTACGAGAGACTTTTCGGTCTCACAAACACCCGGACTCGAAACAAAGCTGTGGATCCACAAATATTTGTCACGGTGCAGGGATCGAACCCGCGGCCTCTCATTTCACAGCCGGGGTCTAACCAATTGCGTCACTGAGACTGTCAATATAATTTCAAACATGATCTTATCGAATAAAAAAGGATGTAGATTCTATTGCGTTTAAAAAATTAAAGAGCACTTTTTATAATTGACGCCAAACGGCTACGCGGTAAAAAAACTTAGTATTATACAAATACATTTACCAAGTTGCAGATTTCTTTGCAGACAAGAAGTCGTTTGTCTAGGTACCACCACAACATCTATTCCACCCGCCAAACAGCAGCGTAAATACACTGTTGTGTACCAGTTTGAAGGACATGTTAGCCAGAGTAACTACTGGACATATTGAGACTTAACATCTTATGTCTCAGGTTGGTGAGCGCAGTGGAATCGTTGCTTTGTAATTCAAGGTGTTGTTTGGTTTTGCTACTGTTCATGATCGGTCGTATCGCTTACCATCAGGCGAATCGCACACTCGTCTTGCTATTCATTGCAATAAAAAATGTAGTTTCAATCGATACAAATGACTTGTACTTAATATACTTCTACTGTACTGCATCAGCCCATATACGTCCCACTGCAGGGCACGGGTCTCCTCTACAATCGAGGGTATGAGCGAGCTCCGGATCTCGGTATCAATTCTTTGCGTGTTGTTGATCCTGGATGACAGGAGATACAGTGGTAGGTGTGACGGCGGGAAAGTCTCTCAACCATAGAAGTTATCTTAAAATATCATCACATCATATCGCACCTTTAGACGCGACTGCCAACATGTTCACGGTGGTCGCGGGTTCGAATCCCAGGGCACACCTCTGACTTTTCGGAGTCATGTGTGTATTGATAGTCAATCACTACGCACTAAAACGGTGAAGGAAAACATCGTGAGGAAACCTGCATACTATAGCGATTTATAAAATTTCTATGGTATGTAAGTCCGCCAACCCGCACTAGGCCAGCATGGTGGACTATATGTCCTAACCACTCTCAATCGTACTCTCGATTGTAGAGAAGGCCCGTGCCCTGCAGTGGGACGTATATGGGCTGATACAGATACCGCACCTTTAGAATAAGAATGAGCTAACTAAACAATCTTATTTTTTGGGAAACATTTATTAAAGACTTGTAACATGAGAATTTTTTTACTTATGGAAGATACATCTAAAATACCGATTTATACATCTTTCTGCCTTTCATGCGTCAATAGGTACTTCTTTAACGACAGGTCGATAGGCCATTTCGAGCCAAAATATAATTAAAGGACAATTTTTTTTTGGATTAGGTCACTGTAATTCTAAAGCTGCGATATTAACTAATTTATTTGCAGTTTAAAACCTATTTTAGCTATCAAGTGTTTTGACCCCTTCGAATGACTTAATTTGAATTTGAGCGAAGAATACAAAAAATAACAAAAATAGATTTTACAAAAATATATTACAAATTATATATAATTATATAATTATAATAATATAATTATATTTTACAAAAATAGACGTCACTTAAGGTGTCCACTGAAAATCAGCGTTATGTTGTGGTCTGCACCACATCATAGCATCAGCTGAGTGGACACCTACCAGTCACAGCCGCGACCAGTCTTTTTTTTTTTTTTTTTGTATTTTTATTCTGTTTTATATTATCAATGCCTGTGTATGTTGCGACTGTGACAAATAAATCGTATTTCTTTCTTTTCTTTTTCTTTCTTTCTATTTTAAAATTGTCTATGACTAAGTTTGTAATTGTTTAAGACAATGTTGGTATGAAATTAACTAACAATAATCTACTCGTTAATAAATGAGAATTTAAACTGTCTATTGATATGGTCTTGTGTGGGTTAAGGTATGAGACAAAGCGGGGTTTAATATATTTGTATTCACGATAGGTGATAAAAATATTATAATATAATCAAATTATATTATATTTTTATCTCCGTTTAGAGGAAATCTTTTGAATTACGTTAATTTAATATTTATTTTAATGCCATTTTCACGGTCAACTTTTTGAAACTCCAAATGTACTGAAGGGCCTATCTTTAGATTTTAAATCAATTACTGTCTATGGATAAAGCAGTAAAACTTCCTCGCGGATACACTTGTAAAAGGGCATCCACCCCAGTTACTTTTTGTTGAGCAACGTTTCCATTTGTTACATAACAACATCTTAAAACAAAATCCATTTATTGTTAAGGATCGTCTAAGGTCTCAGACGACTAATTTCAGTAACGCTCCACTGGAGATGTATTGGAGCGTCGCACCACTTGCGTCGGAACAGTTTACGCGCTATTCGCCTTGTATATTTATATTTATGTCAATTCGATTCCTTTCGATCGACTTTGGAATTCAGTTTGACCGAAGAAGACAAACTGTTGGATAGCTAAATAGCTTTTAAAACTGTCTATGAATTGGGCTATTACAGCCGTTCTCTATAATCTATCTATCTTTAACTACAGATTTCATTAGATATTCCGATACAGTTTGTGTTTCAGTTAACAAAGATAGAGAGATATAAATATGATGCACATGTGTAAAGGTAGCTAGGTAAGACAAACCTATATTTAAATCTTAATTTATTGAAGTGTAGAATTGTACCGACATAGTAATTGTATCTATTTTAACCTCTTGTTAAAGATAGATAGGATATAGAGAACGGCCGTTAGTCTTTAATATCCTTGATATAGGTATCACTTGTAAATAATCTGCAGTAAGAAATAAATAAGGAAAATGTTTGAGTGATATCGATTTATAAATAAAACATTTATCTTGTAATTGAACTACTGTTTATATTTGTCGAGATTAGTAATATTTTTTCTTACTCAACGATTATGTTCGGTGTTGAGAAATAAATAAAGTAATTATTGAAGACCTTTTATACCTGATATTTTTTTGTTTTCGGTTTGGATTTTCCTTTTTTTTAAATCGTGAAATATTGATAGCCTCTGTGGCGCAGTTGGTTAGACGGCGACTGTTTTAAGAGAGACCGCGGGTTTGATTCTCGTGCTGTGACAAATATTTGTGTTATCCACAGATTTTCGTTTCTCGGTCTTTGCGAGAACGAAAGTCTGTCCTAGTTTATGATAAGGAGCAAGAGTCGATCTAACAGCCGCTGCCAATAAACAATCTCAATCCAAAATTTGCCGTTTGAGATTGACAGCTCAATCTTTTTTCTGATACTATATTGCCAATAATCAATCTCAGTAGTGAAAAAACTATGGCAACATGGTAAATGACAAATCGAAAAGTAGAAAACAATCCAGATTGACTTCAATCTAATTTTTTCGATTGATTATTGGCATTGGCCGTTAGTGTGGAGGACTATGTATGTGATGGTTGGGTGTATTTATTGATTATTATTTCAAGCTTGGTTAAAGCCATCGATGTATTAAACTAGAGCGGACATTGTAAACAAAATCTGTACGTAAGGTTAGCGCAGATTTATTTATTTAATTTCAGAATTTTAGGTGTAATCACTACATAGTATAAAACAAAGTCGCTTTCTCTGTCCCTATGTCCCTTTGTATGCTTAAATCTTTAAAACTACGCAACGGATTTTGATGCGGTTTTTTTAAATAGATAGAGTGATTCAAGAGGAAGGTTTATATGTATAATACGTACATATTATTGCACAGAAATCTATTTGTACCCGGGCGAAGCTGGGCCGGGCCGCTAGTAGTTAATACAAAAGAGTAATAAAAACAACATTGCCGAGCCATTGGACGGTCGCGTTAATTATGTCGGCCTTGCTGCAATAAGGTTGTTTTCAATGTTTTCTCGGAATAACAGATATTTTTAAAACTAATAAATTATGTGGATTTGGCATACAAAGAGATCTAGTTTAGAGTGGAAATTGTTGAGATTATTTGTCTAGGCGTAGCAATTAGCATAGATTTATTTACAATGTTTGCGGATAACACATCACAGAAAATCTTGTGAAATTCGAATATGCAGGTTTCCTCACGATGTTTTCCTTCACTGATATAGCGAATTGACTCTTGATAAGTCAGACGAGAGCCCTGGGATTCGAACCTGCGATCACCGTATTTTTTTCACTGCGGTAAGACGAGTGTGCCAGTTACCTGATGGTAAGCGATACGACCCATCATGGAAAACCAAACAACAACTTGATATACAAAGCAATGCGTAGCATTTTGCTCCGCTCGCCATCCTTGGACATAAGATGTTAAGTCCCAATATGTCCAGTAGTTACTCTGGCCACCAATGCCCTTCCGGAACCCAACACTGCATAATTATACTGTTGTTTAGCGTTTAGATATCAGCATTAATATTAATCGCTTCAGCTTATAACTCGCGACAGTATTTTGTCGTAACAAGCAACTGGTTTTCGTATCGAAGCCATATTACAGACCGGTTTTAAAATTGTAATTATTGTTGCGGCCGGGTCTCGATTATTTGCCGGCTTGAATTTTAACGCTTACGTGTTATTTTTCATTTTGTAAAATGTCTGCAACGCATATGATGGTAACTTCAGAACAGATGGTGGTAGGTCTATCATATGTGACAAGCCTGGGTGGGTACCACCGCAATGTCTATTTCTCCCGCTAAACAGCAGTGTAAATGCACTGTTGTGTTTCGGATCGAAGGATATTGTAGCCAGAGTACCTACTGGACATATTGAGACTGAGAAGGGTTTACATACTATAGAAATTCCTTCAAATTGCTATGGTAATGCAGGTTTCCTCACGATATATTCCTTAACTGATAGAGTGTGTGGTGATTGACTATCAATACACACATGACTCCGAAAAGTCAGAGGTGTGCCGTAGGATTCGAACCCGCGACCCGTTTACCAACAGGCCACCACGCACTTACACATATTAGTTTAGTTAGATATTAATTATTTGCTGATAT
The DNA here is from genome assembly GCA_023078785.2 of Hyles euphorbiae. NCBI lineage: Eukaryota > Metazoa > Arthropoda > Insecta > Lepidoptera > Sphingidae > Hyles > Hyles euphorbiae. The sequence goes on along the minus strand of CM041054.1, from coordinate 3,235,458 downwards.
ATTTGTCTAGCATTATTAAGTAGTAAGGCATTACCTTATCCCTCTTAGATTATATACACTCGTAGCGCAGTATTTACATATTGTTATCTATGTAGAACATAGCTTATTTACATGTATATGGGTACATTGGTCTTTCCCCTTTAAAAGAAAATATAACTGATAGTATATTTTCCTCTAATTAATTCCTTTTAATAGGGTTTTTTCTATGTTAACTGATATTTTGTTTTTGAAAAACTTTGAAATAAAATTATTATGCTCATTCAGTATACTTTTCAATTTGATCTCCCTCTCCTTTCTTAAACAGAACCACGCGTGCTGGCTTGCGATGCCATAGCTTGATGGTTCAAACCATCTCGGCCCAAACCAAAATGTCCACAAATTATTTTATGTACCGCACCGTCAAGCTTTGGAATTGTTTGCCGTAACGCGTGTTCCCTCCTTTCTATAATTCTGGGTCCTTCCACTGTAGTATGAAGAAACATCTTAGCAGGTCGGCATTATTGTATCAAATGGCATGGGACTGCCGTCTGATGCCATTAGATACTCTGCCTGGACGGCATTTGTGCTTACCATCAGATGCAGTGCAGTCTCAGTGCCGTGACGTTAAAAAAAAATTTGGTCTGTTGGACCTCTTTAAATTGGTCCATTATGAGCACTTGATTCCTCTGTTCAAGAGTTTTCTGATGGTCCATAGGAGCATACCAAGTGGTCTGTTGAGCCATAATTAAAATAACTTTTGCATGTCATATTTATAGATAATAGAATACCCTTTATTTACATTTTGTTACTGTATTAACATACAACCGAACCAGTCGACCAACTGGGTGGTTAATGACTACACAGAAATTTTGTCAAATGTACCTTCATGTTTAATAGGTTAAGAATCACTGGTCTAGTCAATATTTTCCTAATTTGTATGTTTGTTTCCAGGTGAGGGGTGGCAGTACGGGCGCTCCGCCCCCAGCTCCGCCGGCTATAGTGGAGCAGGAGAAGAGATCACCCCTTCAGCCGCAGCAGCAGGGCAGGGCGCAGGTGCATCCAGGTAAGAACCAACCCTTATAACATACAGGAGAGATCTTTATAGAGTCTTTTCCATATACTTACTATTGCTAGTCCTGTCAGCCAGGATCAACAGTAAATCACATCAGAATAGAATCAATGAAACTGGCCGCTTTAGTACTGTGAATATTTTTCTCTTAGGGATACTTGCATGTAGATTCACCTCATAGGTTAAAAGACTGCTCCAAACTCCAACTATTGCGGATCACGTTAACCAAGATCAACACACAGCACTGAAGTGATCTGTTTCTCTAGCTTGTAATACCACTTCTGGAGCCATACAGTACCTTCAACTATAGCAAAAATGGGCCTTTTATACATAGTATAACCTTTTTAAGTACGCAACCGAATTTAATGCAGTTATCAAACGATAGAGTGATGCATCAGGAAGATTTTTACGTATAGACTTTTGAAGTAAAACATTTGAAACACCGTTTTGGTTTAAAAAATTCATGAAACGGAAAATAGTCATATTTAATGAGATAGAGTAAAACTATATCTTTGTCTCCTCTTTCTTTTATTGCATAGGTGTTCCCGAGCGAAGCTGTATTGTATTAATGTGATATTATATTGGCACAGAACCAGTCGCAGTGGCGCCCCCTGTCATCAAACCGGCGGTCGTGAAGGCGCCGAAGAATGCAAAAATCAATCAGAAGGTGAGTCCCGTTATCTTTAGATTTTTAGGTTTTTAAAGCTGCAGGAAATCTCTGGATACTTGCTTTTAAAAGGTCGCTGTGGAAGAGCACGGGAGAGATCTATGTTCAGCAGTGAATGTTATTGAAGATTGAGAGAGAGGTCCGATTGCGTTCGGCTTTCCTGCTTACTTGATACTACGTAATAATTCAAGAACCAGGGGAGTTACTCTATAAAATCGATACTAACTTTCAATTATTATAGTATTGTCGATGTCCGGAATAAGATAAGATTTCCACTTCTAAAAATCAATACTATTCTATATTATACTTATCATTTTCTCCAAACTTAGTGTATGTTTGCGACGTACGATAGAGGAATCTAATATTTTGTGGAGTATCTAAGCACATTAGTGAGGTTTTACGTACGGCGTCCGAACATACGAAGTTCGTATTGTTTTTATCGAGTAACCCAGAGGATTGTTTTCATCGAGTAATGTCTTAGCGCACTAGGCCAGCGTGGTGGACTATATGGCCTAACCACTCTCAATCGTACTCTCGATTGTAGAGTAGGCCCGTGCCCTGCAGTGGGACGTATATGGGCTGATACAGAATGTCTTAGCGAGGATTCTTCAATATGTTTTTATCAGGTTTGCAAGTAAGTATCTGTAATGGTTTCTTAGATTTTCGCGTTTACATATTGTAAAACAAATAACACAATTTTTTACGGATTTTCTCGGATTTGGTTTAATTTTTAGGTCATCTTCTTGAATTTTGCGCGAATTTTATACATTTTGAAACAAATAACACAATTTATTACGGATTTTCACAGATTTAATTTGACTTGTAGATTTCTTTACTTCCTCAAGTTTATATTGCTGTACAGCTTTCGTGGTCCCCGTCAAGGGGCGGACTATTACAGTCCGCACCGAAGTATGTATCAATTAGTTTCTGATCAGAATATTTGTCAGGCTAACTTCGGTGATGGGATGAAATTAACCAAAGTTTAGGCCGCAATTACCGGTAAATGTCTATTATTATTTTTATGTTTATTTTCAACAATAAAGTTCATACATAAACTCACGCCTTTTTCCCAGAAATGGGTAAGCAGAGGTGCCAAGACACCCACATTTCGCCTTGTATGTTCCATCCTACAATCTGATAGGTGTCGAGACTCGTCGTCGACATCGTGCACAAATCCCTGTCTGAAAAAAAAAACAATTGATTCTATTTCATGTCCTTTTCACTTTTTTTTTTAATGCCTGTAAAAATGTATGATACAGCTTGACGACAGTTTTATAGTGAAAAACGGTGCACAATTTTCCGGCAATTTCCACACTGCCTTATCGACGATTTTCCGGTCTCCTTTTGCTTGTATCAAATTATATACACATTGTGAATATTGAGTTCGCGCGAAATCAGTTTTATACACCCCCCCTCCCTCTCCCCCCTTCCCCCTTTCCCCCTGCCCCCCTATCTGATATGCTGTAATACACATTGTTAGTTAAATAGCGTTATATAGGGCTTCACTGTCGCTAAGAGAATGAACAACAGTTGTATATAAATATATTGATGCGAGAAAGGTATTGGGCTCCCCCTTTTTGGTATTCTTGAGGGTTTGGAAGTGGTGTACCAGTGATAACGGGTTTTTTTTAAATGACTTCAAAATTAGGAGGAAATTCTCAAATGCTTGGCATTCCACTGCGCTCGCCATCCAGTGACATAAGATGTTAAGCCTCAATATGTCCAGTAGTTACTCTGGCTACAATGTCCTTCAATCCGAATTACCACACTGAATTTACTCTACTGTTTAGCGCGAGAAATAGACATTACGACAACCTACCCAGGCGGACTGTCACATATGAGAATCCAATAAAAAAGTGATTTGTCAGGCTGTGGAATTGTTAGCCGTCTCGCGTGTTCCTTCCTTCCTATAATCCTGGGTCCTTCCGCCGTGCATGTTAGCAGGCCGGCGTAATTGTATCGAAAGGATTGGGACTGTCGTCTGATGCCATACGATACTCCGCCTGGACGGCATTTCTGCTTACCATCAGGCGCAGTGTTGTCATTATGCCGGGTGGGCCAGTGTAAAAAAATCAACTCTGCCTACCCTTTCTGGGAGAAATGCGTGTGTCTGTATGAATTTATATGTAAGTTTTGCTATCTACCAAAATGGTATTAAAGTAGCAACCAGTTAAATATGTTCACATTAACATTAAGATCCATATTCGGTTGGCATTAATTATTGCGACATACGTAATTTGTCAGTGTTAGGTAACACTCGTGTTATGGAATTCTGGTCTTTGCGGCCCAAGGTCATAAGTAAAAGGAAAGTGTTTTATTAATTAAATTATATGACGGATTGTAATTAAATAGTAAAAAATAAAGTTTTTAAAGACCAAATGTACTAATTTAGTATCAGAACACCCAGCAGTCAAATACACAGTCCTGACCCCACTCTAAGATCGAGTCTTGTGTCGTGGGTATCAGGAACTACGAGAGACTTTTCGGTTACACAGAAACCCAGACCCGAAAGAAATATTTGTGGGCCGCACAAACATTTCTCGCGGTGCGGGAATCGAACCTACGGCCTCTCGTTTCACAGGCGACGTCTAACCAATTGCGCCACGGAGGCCGTCTTTTGGTATCTGTATCATCCCATATACGTCCCACTGCAGGGCACGGGCCTCCTCTACAATCGAGAGTACGATTGAGAGTGGTTAGTGCACTCCACCACGCTGGCTTATTGCGAGTTAATTTTTTATATTTACCAAGTTAAATATATTACGTTGCCACACAAGAACGTAATACGTGGGCAATGTGTACGTGTCGGTGCTTATTGTTGTTCCGTCGGACTAGTGATGTGCCTATGTACAAAACATCGATAAAAGTTAGCTTTAAAAATGATTGCTTTGAACAACCTCGGTGGTGGTTTTGTAGAGTTCTATTACGACGCTGATGTGCCGGATTTGAACCTAGGGTCGGACAAAGTGATATTAGATTTGTCGGTAAAGTCAGGAGTCAGGATTGGTGTCCGATATGGCGACCGCCAAAACGCACTATACCAGCGTGGTGGATTATATGGCCTAGCTACTCTCAATCGCACGCTTGGTTGTAGAGGAGGTCCATGTCATGCAGTGGAACGTATATGGGCTGATACAGTACATAATGGTCATAGGTTGCCCTCTATCACACCGTGGGACATAACTTACTTGGCGATAGGTCCGTGTTCTGAAAACATCCATCTGCATACCACTTTTTTTTTTTTTTTTTTTTTTATTGCAGTGAATGGCGAGACGAGCATGCCGTTCGCCTGATGGTAAGCGATACGACGGCTCATAAACAGTAGCAACATTCCACTGCGCTCGCCATCCTGAGACATAAGATGTTAAGTCTCATTATGTCCAGTAGTTGCTCTGGCTACAATGTCCTTCAATCCGAAACACAACAGTGCATTTAAGCAGTGTTGTTTCACGGAAGAAATAGACATTGCGGTGGTACCTACCCAGATGGCCTCTCACATATGAGAGACCTACCACCAGTAAAAACTTTTGGGAAAAAGACGTGAATTTATGAATGTATGTATGTGGAATCGGTTTGCCAGCGCAGTTGACAAAACAACAACAACCCAGTAATGAATTGTTTGTTATTAATAAAGTTATCTTGATCAAATAATTAAATTGTTTAAGTCCAATGTTTCAATATTCTGTTTGGTATAGTCGTTAGGGGCGAATAAATAGAGTACTACTGGTGGTAGGTCTCTCATATGTGCGAGGCCATCTGGGTAGGTACCACCGCAATTTCTATTTCTCGCGTGAAACAACACTGCTTAAATGCACTGTTGTGTTTCGGATTGAAGGACATTGTAGCCAGAGCAACTACTGGACATATTGAGACATAACATCTTATGTCTCGGGATGGCGAGCGCAGTGGAATATTTCTACTGTTTATGAGCGGTCGTATAGCTTACCATCAGGCAAACGGCTTGCTCGTCTCGCAATTCATTGCAATAAAAAAAAAATAAAAAAAATAGAGTAGTCATTTGTGGAGAGGCGAAATGAGCAATAAAGATTTTTATAAATAGACACGATAGTTACTAGAATGTTTCTGATGGTCTTAAGTCGCATCAGTGAGAGATGAGTATCTTAAAAGATAATTTATTTATAACCTCCCGATGCATGCATGAAAATGGAGACAATAAAACAATCAAATAAATACATCGAACATTCATAGACATAGTCCTGTCTCCTGACCCCACGCTAATATCAAGTCTTGTGTTGTATAATAGAAACGAGACTTTTCTGTCTCTAACACCTAGAACCGAAACAAATTCCTGTGGATCACACTAATATTTGTCTCTATGTGGGGATAGAACCAGGCTGCCTTGTGATTCACTACCGGCGTAAACCAAACTGCGCTGTGAAGGCTAAGAATAATTTTACATATATAAACTCACAGCTATATCCTTCAGGGGCCAGTCAGCTGCGATTAGCAGTTACCACGTTAAGCCTAGCTTATTTTATTTCAAAGATGAAATAGAGGGCGCAGTTATCGACAAAAACCAGGCATAATTAGTTACCCTATCCACCAGTAGAGGCGCTGATGCCGCAACGTTTTTGTGATGCATTATGGTGGACAATATACCGGAATTACAAGCATAATATTAAAAATGTATTTGCAAACTAATAAAGAATAATTAATTAGCTCAAGCCACACCCGTATAATTTACTGTGTATTCTAATGCGAAAAATCGCCAACATTGGTCCATTTTAGCTCGATATATAAAATACGATAAATGCCAGCATTTATTAAAATAGTCGATCGCATCACTGAATTAATTCTACGATCTAGTCGTGACATGCATAATTAGATTTAAACATAATTTGCGGCGTAGTTGGTAAGACACCGGCTGTGAAACGTGAGGCGGCGGGTTCAATCCTCAAACCAATACAAATGTTTAGAATATTAGTTTGTTTGTGTGTTGTAAGAGCAAATAGTCTCATAGATACTCAAAAGACTGCTTTATTAGATTAGTCTTTTAACATTTCCTCATTAAACATCGAGCACTCCTTCCCGAGAACCCTCGATATTAATAAGACTTGAACACAATCGATCGACTGGTCCCCTATACGCCGCGTCCCCTCACTACTTTAGTCGACCGCCGACCGGCGCGGAGTTAAGACGTGTCCCTACGCTCTCTCGCGCGTTCATTTAAATATTTATAATTATAAAGTGATATATGTGTTTGTGAAGTGTTCTAATGTGTTATGCTCCATGGTGAATATTGTGACTTCAAGTTAATTAATAATATCGTAAGAAATACATCTTGCCGATTCGGATGTAATGTTGGGATATGCGTCGTTGGAAGTAATAATAAAATTTATGTTTGTTCGCGGTTATCTCGAAATGTGTGAGGCGGATTTGAGAAATTGTTTTTTCATTTAAAAGCCCGGTTTTTGAGGAATATTTTAAGGGGTAAACATTACGTTATGTTATATAGGTTGTGCACAAAATGATGGGAATTGAATGGATTTTTTTACATGAATATAATTAAAGCGTGGTGTTTTTCATTTGAGGAAATTTGTTGTTTACGTTTTTGAAGGTGACCGGGGTCATAGGTTCGATCCAAACACTTTTTTTTTATTAATTATAACTCGGATTAACCTTGAAGTAAAACATCGTGAGGAAAACTGCGTATTGGAATTCGGTGTGAGAATTTTCCCCCAGCCCAGCCCCAGCGTGGTGGCCTAAGCCTTTTTATTAGAACTAGTCTACCAAATTCTTTAGGCCCCAGCGTGGTGGCCTAAGCCATTTCAATAGAACTATTGGTTGTACAGGAGTTTCGTGTTTAGCCGAGGCCGATAATTATTTTGAGCTGATTATTAATATAAAACAGTTTTTTTTTTCAAGGAAATAAATTCACTGATAAACAAGTTAAATTTCCTGTATTTTATACAAATTTGGAAAATGTTTAATGAGTAGGTAATGTTTTTCGAATAGACCTTGGATTTAAAAATATAACACTGCCAATTGGTAGTAAATATGTAGAGAATAATAAGTACTCTACCTGTCTCTTTAAAACAGGGGGAGTAAGTTAGTCATAACTTTGTTGTATACGAAAGGCAGCGTGTTCGATTCCCGCACAAAGACGTAATGTTTTTGACCTTGAATATTTATTGGTTTCATGTGTGTTTATCAATAATTATATAAACTATGTTTATATACAACATTTAAGTAGCACTTATGACAAGTAATTACAATACTAAAAATAGGACCATCTATAGATATACAAGTATCGTTAATATACTTAATTACTGTAACTGTATCAGCCCATATACGTTCCACTGCAGGGCACGGGCCTACTCTACAATCGAGAATACGACTGAGAGTGGTTAGGCCATATAGTCCATATACTTAATTAAAGGCAGGCTAAGCATATCTATGGTAATACAGATATGTATTTATGTACATTGGTGGTTATTTACCATCAGGTGAACTGTATGCTCCATTTCTGTATCAGCCCATATACGTCCCACTGCAAGGCACGGGCCTCCTGTACTATCGAGTGTGCGATGTGGAGTGGTTAGGCCATATAGTCAGTCACCACGCGCTATAACGGTGAAGGAAAACATCGTGAGGAAACCTGCATACCATAGCGATTTGTATGAATTTCTATGGTATGTAAAGTCCGCCGCACTAGTCCAGCGTGTTGGACTATCAGCCGTTCTCTATATCCTATCTATCTTTAACAAGAGGTTAAAATGGATATCGTTACTATGTGAATACCACTGTATGCTTCAATAAACAAAGATAGACATACAATATTATTTTGCCTAGATATGTATATATGCACCTTATCTAAATATTTCTGTCTTTCTTTACTGAAGCAAAAAATGTATCGAAATTTCGAGAGAAATCTCTTGTTAAAGATAGATAGATTATAGAAACCGGCCATATATCGCCTAATCAATCCTAATCGTATGATTTCCTCCTAGAAAATATTTCATAATAACTATTTCAGAATTGTTTATAATTATTGCTTTCCTCTTACGAGGGATGTACGGAGGGTCAAATAATACCGTTTTACCCTCTCATTCAACCCCGTTTGACCGTATTTTGCAACCCTTATTCTACGCGCCCTTACAGTGAAGCGTCCGCGTGGCATTTTTAATAACGGTCTCGTTTCTTAATATGGTAGGAACGTGTCAAACAAATTAATCAACTGTCACATACATATTTCTGACACAAAAAATAGAAGTATTGCGTCGTGTTTAACTAGCTAATGTTTTTTTGTGAAAAATCAACAGATACATAGAAAAAATTGCAAGTGTATTGTATCAGAAGCTACGGTTTTATTCGTTCAGCAAAGTCCGTAAAGAAAATATTATGTATCATAAACATGTTTTGTCCACTACCAAATTAAATACACCCAACAGTCACATACCTAGTCCTGAATCCACAGCAAGATCTAGTCTTGTGTCGTATCTGAAACCACATGAGGCTTTTCGCTTTTACAAACACCCGGACTCGAAACAAATGCTTGTGGTTCAAACATTTGTCTTGATAGGGGATCGATATTAATCGTCATCATAGTAAAAACGAAGTCAGTAAAGAGTGGATTACCAATCTCTAAATGTATCTGTAAATGTTCGGATTAACGTACATTGTAACCATAAGTCTATGCCGCAGGGATGTTGCGAATGTTCGCATCCGCATCCGCAAATGCGGAACTTCCGCATAAATTTGGACATCTGCATCCGCATCCGCATCCGCAATAATCGATGCGGATATTTATGCGGATGCGGATGTAATACAAAATGAGACAAGACAGAAATTTGGCGGTGCCGCCGAATGGCGCGTGCTGTTCGGACGTGACATTGACCAATGGGAGTGAAATAAATAGTGACATGATCCGACGCGTTTGTTGTTGCTATTCTTCTAGCGAAAATAAGAGTCGAGAAATACCAAAAAATGGTAGCGTTGAAGCTGTACTCCAAAAATAATTTCTTTCTTACCCCAATAAAAAAAAAGTCTTTGTGGATGAAAATCCTCTTAAGTGGTGTTTATCGAGAGGAATTTAAAGATATTATTGCCGATAGCACTAAGATTTTTATTTACTCCACTAAGAAGTAATCCTAGCGAACAATTATTTGCAGCGTGGGTTTAATTTACGAAACTCTTCCTAATAGCCTTGCTATCAGAAAAGGCGGCGCGGCGTTATACTTAATAAATAAAACGGTGTTCTTTTGCGAGCTCTTGGGGTTACTCAAAACGAAGGTAATGCATTTAATTATCAATAGAGAAGATGGCTAGAACCTTGCACAAGCATGGGATCGAATTCTACATTTAATTATATCGAAACCAAAAAGACCAACTGCCCGACATCAAGACACAGTGAGCTTCTTCTGCTTAGAATGATATGCAAAAACAGATTAATGTTTTAAGTTAACTTTTTAATTTAATTTAATTTTTAACTTAATTATTATAAATAACGGGTAATTAAATTCTGCTCCGTGGTGACCATGAATCCTTTAAAGTAATCGAAACATCTGGAAGTTAAAAAATATAAAAAAATAACATAGATAAATCGATAAATATTGGTAAGCGATAAAATCCGTAAATAATTGTTTAATTTCAATATTCATTCCTATACTATACTAGCGGTCGGGCCCGGTTCCGCCCGGGTGTTTTAAAATGGCGGTCAAAATGTTTAATTCTGACTATCAGTTTGAATATCGATCAATCGGACCACGAAAAACGAACAAAATTTCTTCGTATTTGCTAGAAATATCACTATTGCTTTCCTCCTATAGGTCATAGCGTGATGATATATAGCCTATAGCCTTCCTCGATAAATGGACTACCCAACACTGAAAGAATCATTCAAATCGGACCAGTAGTTCCAGAGATTAGCGCGTTCAAACAAACAAACTCTGCAGCTTTATAATATTAGTATATGTAGATTTATATAATATCTTAAACCTCCGCATCCGCATCCGCATCCGCGGATGTGAGCCTTTGAAAATCCGCATCCGCGGATGTGAAAAAATCGACATCCGCAACATCCTAGTCTATGGTTATGAGCATAAGTCAATAACGACCATAAGTCTATGTAGGTACATTCGTATCGTCATAAACTTCGATTGTCCGAAGATTCGAACTTCGTTTCGGATTTTGAGAGTAGGGCCCCAAGATCGTTGCGGCATTTCATTTCACATACGTTTTATCAAATACTGTGTGGCGCAGGTGTATAAAATATGAAAGGTGAAATGCTTAATCTAGATAAGCGTAAATTTACACGAACAATATACTTTTCGTAATCATATCTATTGATACTCGTATTATGTAACACAGTGACACAATGACATACTGTAGAGGTGACATTAAAAGTTATCTCTATGTAAACAATTGTATGTTTTGACTCAAATTCATTGATATATTTCGGACATCGCGAATAACAGCCGCTGCCAATAAACAATCCCAATCCAAAATTTGCCGTTTGAGATTGACAGCTCAATCTTTTTTCTGATACTATATTGCCAATAATTTATCTCAGTAGTGAAAAAACTATGGCAACATGGTAAATGACAAATCGAAAAGTAGAAAACAATCCAGCTTGACTTCAATCTAATTTTTTCGATTGATTATTGGCATCGGCCGTAAAAGTGCGACGCATGTACCGACCAATTTAAAACGCGAGAGGGATGGAAAACACTGACTGCGTAGGAGTGAAAGAGACAAAAAACTGTACGGACCGCACTTTTAGGACGTAATTGTGGTATTATACTAGAGCAGACAAAGCTATCAAAATCATTGCGCGTTGGTACTGACCAAATGCAACACGAGCGAGACGGAAGATTCAGACCGCTTAGGAGTAAAAGAGATGGATTGCAGTACGGTACTACTCATTATTGTTAGAATATGTTCGGGGTATCTGCTCTAGTGTCTCCAGTAATTTTTAAATTCTAAGTAGACGAGATCAGGCATAGATCAAATAACATGTTAACTAGTATCAAATAGTAATTAAGATGGTAATATTTTTAATATACGCAACGAAAACAACGTTTAAAAGTGTGACTATGACATAAGACATTGTTCGATGTTTATGAACGTAAAATAGCTTGTTTCGAGATATGACAAAATCGCTTTCCTGCGTCGATATATTGATTAAATTGACTCGACAATGCGCGTAAGTCAACCAGGTTATAAACTGCCATAATGGGTCATACAAGCTGCCTAACGACAGCAGTAATAGGTGATAAGTACTATCAATAATAAATTATACAGTAATTAGAAATGCACTTAATGTTTAATAACTTGCGGACGTTATCATAATTGAGTTCACAATTAAATTAAGCGTAATGCGTTTATATTGTGTGTTGATAAATTAACTGTAGCGTTAGTTTAATATATTTTTAATCTGGTAAAACAAAGGAAATACCGAAAATAGTTAATAGTTAGTTAAATGCCATTCGAAAAAATTGTGTCATTATACATAAATCATTGTGAAATAAGTGCGTGTTGGCCTGATGGTAACGGACCAGACGCGGCCACCAACATATTCACGGTGCTCGCAGTTTTGAAATCCAAGGTTATACCTCTGACTTTTCGGAGCCATGTAAGTGTTGATAGCTAGTCAATCACCGTGCACGATAATGGTCAAGGAAAATGTGAGGGAACGTCATACTTAATTTTTAAGGTTTTTATAGTCCGGCAACCCACACTAGGGCAGCGTGTTGGACTATATGACCTGGACCCTTAATCGTACTCCCGGTTATAGAGGAGGCTCGTGTCCTGCAGTGGGACGTATGCGGATTTGTACATACATAGGTTATTCAATATTTTACTAGTAGTTGGTCTCTCATATGTGAGAAAACGCCTGGGTATGTACCACCGCAATGTAAATTTGTCCCGCCTAACAGCTGTGTAAATGAACTGTTATGGTCCGGTTTGAAGGACATTGTAGTCAGAGTAACTGCTGGACATATTGTGACTTAATACCTTACGCCTAAGGATGGCAAAAGCTGTGGAATTGCATTGTTTTGTTCGATTTTGCTACTGTTCATGAGCGGCCGTATCGCTTACCATCATGCGAATGCCATGCTCGTCTCGCCATCCATTAATATATAAAAAAAAACTTGATTTAAATCAGTAGGTCATCACAGTGCATCATGATTAATGTATAAACTATAAATATTATTTGAAAATTTTGCCGTCGGCCTTGGCGACGGTATCCGGATGTTTAGCTAAATGTCATGCGTTATTATACTCGTCTGTACTGGGCAGCCTAGTTTTATTAGTACTATAATATGATGGCAAGTTGTAATAGTATTCTGTGTCTATGTATATTAGCCCATATACGACCTATTGTAGGGCACGGGCATCTTCTATAATCGAGAGTACGATTGAAAGGGGCTAGTACAGTCCACCACCACTTACCACCTTTTACTGGTGGTAGGTCTCTCATATGTGAGAGGCTGCCTGGGTGGGTACCACCGCAATGTCTATTTCTCCCGTCAAACAGAAGTTTAAATGCACTGTTGTGTGTCGGATTGAAGGACATTGTAGCCAGAGTAACTGCTGGACATATTGAGACTAAACATCTTATGTCTCAGGCTGGCGAGCGCAGTGGAATGCCAAGCATTGCTCTGTAATTCAAGGTGTTGTTTGGTTTTGCTACTGTCCATGAGCGGTCGCATCGCTTACCATCAGGCGAACGACATGCTCGTCTCGTCATTCTCAGCAAAAAAAACCAAGCTGGCCTGCGAGTTATTTTTTTACTCACAAATCACTAAGGTGTGCAGGTTTCCTCACGATATTTTGCTACCGATATAGAAGGGTCAAATCCCAGGGCACAACTCGGCAACAGGCAACAGGGCACGACTTTTCGAAGTTACGTGTGTGTTGTTCGTCAATGAAACCCACGCAAGAAAATTGATACATTGAACGCCTTGAAATAGGGACTGATGGACTGAATCCAAAATGCGACATTCATGCCCGTATTGAATGAATGCTGTGAAATGTTCAAAATCATTTAGAAGATGTCATCTCTGTTTGGAAGTGGTTAACTCAATATACTTCAATGTTTCTTTTTTCACCATCAGTTTATAATACAGTGATTATTACAAAAGTTACAAATTTGTTTAATTCAGTGCAGTTTATAAAGGATTTGTTTATTTTTAACTTATTATTTGTTTTGTATTATTTGACTGCCTCGGTGGCGTAGTTGTACAAAGGTATGGTTACAAAGCTGAGGTCTCGGGTTCGAATCCCGGGTTGGGCAAAGTGATATTGGATTTTTCTATTCATTATCAGCCCAGAGTCAGGAATTTGTGCCCGATATGGCGATAGGCTCGCCACCTATCACATAGTGGGACGAAACATAAAATAAAAAAAAAGGCGAAATGTGGGTGTTCTGGCACCTCTGCCTACCCCTTCTGGGATATAGGCGTGAGTTTATGTATGTATGTATGTATTTGTTTTGTAATACTACCGAGGTATTAGGCCTTCGGACTACGGCCTAAGTTCCATGAATAGAATTCTTGGTTGTAGAGAAATCCCGTGATTTGGGCATGCTTACGATTGTAACTTTCCGAACGAACGCGAATGCCAACAATCTTACTTCACTCGATATAAACAAAAAAAATTGTGTATTCCTCTGTTTTTGTTTTGGTCGCGGGCCAGTTCTATAAGTGTCTGTCTGGTGTTATCGATTTTTCTATTTGCATCCGTGCTATTATGAAATGGGAACACGATTCCTTACAAACAAAATAGCGAGATACGACTGTTTTAGATGTTAGATACACGCAAACAGTTGGTAGTATCGAAGCGAGAAATCGTGGGCATCAAAAACACGAGACCTTTTGATGACAAGGGATAGCCGATGTGAATCGTTCCGACGATGTCAACTGTCGGGCATGCAAACAGTTCTTAGCATCAAAGCGAGAAATCGTGGACATCAAAAATACGAGATTTTTTTTAGCAGATGATCCATGGAGACAGCAGATGTAAAGCTTCTTGTAGATGATTCAAAAATGTTCGTATCTTGGAATCGTAATCGTATATAGATGGGATCTCTTGATAGCGAGGGATCTTGATAGCACAACTCCACGGTTTAAGCTTTCATAGTCGTTTCTACTTCGTCAATGATTTATTTTACTGTTGAATATAATTTAGTAAATGAGATAATCAGTCACGGTGCATACTGTTATTTGTATTGAAAAAAATAAAGAGGCTAGTTAACAAAGAAAAAAAAAACAATATGATAATTAAATACAACTAATTCCAATCTATATCAATATGTTCCTTTCTCGATAAAACATATTACAGAGATTTAAAAAAAAAATCCATTCAGTCCATTCTAATCATATACATATTACATACATAATAATATGGCATAATAATATATTTTTCGCATATAAAAGAATTACAAAGGTCAAATTGAGAAACTGGTATTAATCGGAATTAACGTTGATATCTTGGCCAATCACTTTCGTCATTCGTCGACGCGGGTGCGCCTCCCGCTAAGATTGTCCTAATATAAACGAAGGATAATATGTCACGGCGTATTAAAACGGTGAAAAACAACGTATCTGTAATAAATGTCTGAATTTATTTGTTGGCGATAATCTTGCGATTTTTTGCAATGATATTTAATTATTTATTTAAAACTTTATTGTACACCAGATACATAAAAGTAGACAGTATTAAATGAAATACACACAAGTGGAATATATTTTATAGATTTATTCATGGGTAGGTAGAAATAAACCTTTATTAATTTACATTTATGTATTGTATTAACGTACAGCCAAATCAGTCAACAAACGGAATGTTCAATGGCTACACAATTTTTTTCAAATGGTCTGCGATGACCAAAAGTTTAGAACAACTGTGTTAAATATAGACAGTCCACTTTTCGAGGAAGGTTTCCTTTTATCAAGGGATAATATATAGTGGGACTTAAATCCAGGAAAAAACGTTTACATGTGGTCAATGTCTGAAGCCATGTTAGTTAATACTATAACCCTAATATATATCTTCTTCTGTATTTTCTTTCTCCTTCTCTTAAATCCACCCCATCGTTGTCTGTAAGACATTGTCTAGAGTGATAAGACATCCATTTGTAAATTTTTATTATTATTTATTTCTTTATATTATCTTGTATCGTGTACAATTAAGAATAAATAAATAAATATGAGAGACAGTACTATGCAACATTCAACATACAAACGTGACAGTAAATAAGTACACATAATGACCAGTTTCGCACCTGCAAAGATAGTTGTATTACATATTTATTATGACTCAATCTGTAACAGGTAAGAAAGGAACAAAAAATACAAAAAAGCAAAGCGAGAGAGAGACGGACGGTGGCGAGGCGAAGTTACTAAACAGGGTTGGCAGGTGGTGATTTTTATCGCTTTATTATTTTGTAGGGTTATTATAGTTCGTTGTTGTTAAGTTGTATATTGTAATTTGTGTTAATAGAAAAACTTTATTATACACTAAAATATAAGAAAGATATAACAAAACAGATGTAACACTTAAAACTAAAAGCATATTTAATTTCGATTCGACAGGTAATTATATTCTAAGTCGCGTTATACTGTAATCTTATTATTTCACTCTCTTTATAGCGCCATGACAATGAAATGCGTTTGATAATAACCGTTTGAATACAGTATCAAATGGAGCGGCTTGGAATGTTCATGTCTCATGTCCATACCATTATGCTTAATTGTATATGAATAAACATAGGCAAACGCGAAACGTGGACCCCTATGCTCGGTCGCCAACAAGGCAAATACGAATATTTTTTATTTACTGACAGCCCTGTTCAGTCCACGGGCAATTAACATAGGAACAAGTAACTGCGCGCCAGAACGAATGGCATTAAAGTATAGCCGTCTCGCTCGCTCTCGGTGCATTCCACTAAGACGTTTGGTCCAATGTTTGAAGTTTGAACCGTCGATAAGGTTTAAATTATCACAATTTTCCACACAAAAACGACGTAAAGTAACAGACGTTGCCGTCTTGTTTCGTTCAGTGAGGGAGTTAAATAAGTCTTATTAATTCATCGGGTCGACGTTTCCAAGAACAAAATCTTATGTTTTTGGCATGGAAAAATACTGTTTATATTTTTTTCTTGACGCGAATTGTAATATTTCAGATACGATTTTGTTCTTCGTATTAATGTTCCCATTAACTGTCGTCATGGTATCAAACAGATTTGTTATTGGCAATTGGACTGTTCTCAAACTTTTGTCCAAAGCTTGGTCGAAATGTTTGCGCCAAAACGCAATCTAATTTAGGTACGCACCGCCCGGTTGCTATACGTCGCCCGCCAAAACCAGTTCCAAATCGCTCAGGTGCTGTTTAAAAAGTGAAACGGACTGACATTTCGCGGTTTACATTATTAATTATTATTACGTTGTCGGTCCAGAATCCAGATAGTGGATTATGTTAATCGTTAATTTATATTCGATAGTCTATATATTGTCCAATATTGAAATGTCACCAATTCTTCACTGCGACTTGTCACGCGAAATAATATGTGGCATGGCTTTACTTTATCGCGTAACATACCATGCATGCATTTGGTTTTGTATTACAAAGTTTTGTATTATGTATTATTATTTTTTCTACATTTAATAAAATAAATGAATATTTAATATAAGAGTACAAATGGCGGTCGTATCGCTCGAGGCAACCTCTTACCGACTACCATGGGCTGACATAAGAGAAAAGGAAGAAATGATCTAAATCCAAATCTGATGTCGAAAACACTGTCTTCAGTTTCACACCCGGAGTATTAACCATTTGGTTAGTGCACTACTGAGGTACTCAAATCTAATACAAGCGCTGTATTTTATTATTTCGGTTGTATCGCTCGAGGCAATCTCTTACAGACTACCATGGGGTAGACACAAGAGAAGGGAAAAAAGACTAAATCTAAATATGATATCGAATACACTGTCTTTTGTTTCATAGCCAGAGTCTTGACCATTCGTTTAGTGCATTACTGAAGTTCTGAAATCCAATAAAAGCGTTGCATTTTATCACCTTTCACAATTGCTTTAATTAAGCGATTGGTTATATTTTTCCTCGCGTACCTATGTCAATAGCTTGTAACACGTGTATTTGCTTACATAACCATCACGTTGTACCAATTTATTTACAACACCTATTAATCTAACTTTGGGATTGATTTCGTTAATTTAACTTTGCTTGTTAAAGACAAGTTATGTAGGCATTCCCGGAGACTCGGCTCGTTTCAATGCTCGGTGTCATTGTCATGATCCTAGCTTACAGGAGTTGCAACGGTGGCTGTGAGGGCGGGACAGTTTCCAAAAAACGTCACGCTTATATCCTATGGGGGCTGGCGGAGCCCATGGATCTCAACATAACTCTTCTATCTTTTAGCTTCATCAAATTCCTCAGTCTCTTCGTATATACATAAGCACACGCCCTTTTCCCAAAAGGGCTTAGAAGTTCTACCAGAACGATAGACTCTTGCAAAATGTGGGTATTTTTCAGAGTCTATCGCCATGTCGTCCACAAATTCCTGACTCCGAGCTGATAATGGCTAGAAAACTCCAATTTCACTGCTCCGAGATTCAAACCCGAGACGTACCTAACCTTTATTACATCGTATAATTCATACACATAACTAATATATAAAAATTCAAGACGCGATGCATGTCCGTATCTGGCGATCACTTTTGATTTTTAATGTTTGACCCGCAGTCTGGGACGGCGGAAGTTTCGGTCACTGTGCCGCGTGACGGGAAAGTTTTCGACAATTTGAATATACGTGGTGCAACGTCTAGTCGTTTGGAATGATAATCAGCTGACTTGACTGTATTAGGTTGATATATCCATCAGCGCATATTAGTGTATGGAAGTACAACTCTTTTAATATCACGCTGTCTATACAGGGTATCGAAAACGAAGCTGGGTGGTAGTTTTAGTGATTTCAGACACAATATTGAAATTTTTTGTTCCTATTTTACTATCTTCGTATTTGGGTGGTAAATACATATTTTTTTATGATAATAGTGTTCACTATATTATATTTAAAGATTATGGCACGCAAGGACAATTTTACCACCCAAACACGATGAAAACTAAAAAACAAAAAAAAAAGATCGTTTCTTTGCGAAATTTTTAGTTGCGTTTTGTTTGTACTACCACCCGACTTCGTTTTCGGTAGCAGTCTTAATATAATATCCTGTATAAAAAAAGATTTTCATTGTTCGAAAGAGCTTTGTAATCATGAGTCTCAAACATGTGACAGCTTTTTCAATCAAAATGGAATAGCTAAGTATTTCTCAGATAGTAAGCATCATGCTTATGCATAAACAAGAATAACACTCACAACTTATTAAATGCTTGGCTCCGCTTTGCTTCCATCACCTAGACGTTTAACGTCCAGTAATCATTGGCTATTTTACAAGCCAGATCGTAAGTTTACTTCTTCCCATTTTAACTGGCCGGAAAGTCCAGCAGCGGATGTGAGATTAATGCAGCTCTGGGTGAGACTTCTACGGCGCTCTGAAAATACTATCCAAAACTACGCGAAAGACAATAAATAATAGATAACGCACTATAGTAAAACCGGGCATTCGGCACCGTAATAAAGGCTCTGGTATGCACAGTATTTAATTACCATGAGCTCAACTGTTTGCTCGTTTATCAGCCGACTAATAAAAAAAAAGGAACTTAAATCCTAGACGGCCTCGAAATCATAGGTCTGCTATCACTTAAGTGCTTTTTCTACGAACACTCGTTAAGACAGCGAATTATTACGAAATATGTAATACACGCCCCTCGGCGAATTCTAGCCATTGTAAAAATAGCCGAGTCCGGTTGATAATGTCAAGGACGCGCGAACTTGTGCAAATATATCTCGAGACTAACTGTACACAATACACATGATCGTGGATACGTTTGCGTAATGATGACGTGTTGCCGCGAAGGGTTCACCGAATAATGTCGTATGTGAAATGAGATGAGACATTTTACTTGGGAGGAATGGAACCGCATTGGTGGTAACTTTAGACGCTTCTGACATTTTAGAGTCATGTGTTTAATGATAGTCTATCATCGCGCACTATGACCGTGAAAGTAAACATAGTATGAGAACTTGCATACCATAGCGATTTGTTTTAGAATTTCTATGGTATGAAAAGTCAGCCAAGGCGTACTAGTCTAGCATAGTGGACTGTAGGTATTGCCTTTACCTCTCGATTGTAGAAGTCTGTGCCCTCCAGATACAAATACAGATAATATATTGCTGAAGAGTTTGTTTAAACGCGTTAATCTCACCGGAAAAGGACGGGTTCGTAACAAATAGTGAGATCCTACCCTACCCTTTTGTCGGTTAATTCACCCCGCATGCACGTGCATGCGAACGCGAAGCGAGCGAAGTGAACGTTCACTACACTCAGCAGTAAAACGAATCACTCCCCTAAGAGATAAAACACGGGAGAAAAAATATCACAGGAACTAATGGTTCAAATTTTTTTTAAATATTGGAATACCTAATTTTTTTTTAAATTAATGGCGAGACTAGCAAGCCTGGTGGTAGGCGACACGACCGCTCATAAACAGTAGCAACATTCCACTGCGCTCGCCATCCTGATACATAAGATGTTAAGTCTCAATATGTCCAGTAGTTACTCTGGCTACAATGTCTTTCAATCCGAAATACAACAGTGGATTTACACTGCTGTTTCACGGGAAAAATACACATTGCGGTGGTACCTACCCAGATGACCTCTCACATATGAGAGACCTACCACCAGAGGAACCTATTTATCGAGGAAGGCTTAAAGGTTACAATATAGAATAGTAACCAAATTAATTAACAAAACGAGACGACCAGTTCCGATTCACCCCGTTTTAAAGTGGCTATGTGTTCGTTCATCGTACATTGCCGATTGTGTTATAACAATATTATTTTACGTCGCGTCGTTCACAATGATGTATGTGTAACATGTATCGAGTCGTGTTATATTCTTTTGTTTCCTATAATTAATACAAAGATGATGTTTATAATAAGAGTTCACACGGATGGCGATAATGGTATGGTATGGTTACTATGCTATACACTTGTGTCTGACTTGTCACAAATATGCCTGCAAGGTTTCGAATGCTGGGCAGTAGAGCGAGTCAATTGGGCGCTTCTCTCCCGTCCATCGTTCCGTTCTGCCAACGAGAGGTTTAGTCAGTATGCTACTCGTGTGTCGCAGGACCAACAGCAGGCATTGTAATGACACCGACCATTGAAGCGAGCCGAGTCTCCGGGAATGTATAACTTGTATTTAACGAGGTTTAAGGTTTAACAAGTTTGTCCGCAAAAGATCCTAGATCCTGCTAGGGACTAATCCTGGCAGTTATGCCTTTGTGATGCGAGCAATTGTGCCCGCGCATCAGGGGCCCTACTATATAAATCCACTATATAATTCGTGACGTTTTTCGTTTCGAAACCTACTCTGTAACACGAAATTCGAAACTTCGGATTGAAGAATGAATGATTCGAATATATCGGCAATCCGAACATTTACATTTTTATTTACTATATTCATCCGAAACGAAGTTTGAAACTTCGGACAAACGAAGTTTGAAACTTCGGACAAACGAAGTTTGTGACGATACGTATGTACCTACTCTGCAAATGTTCGTATTGCCGATATATTGGAATAATTCATTCTTCGATCCGAAGATACGAACTTCGTGTTACAGAGTAGGTTTCGAAACGAAAAACGTCACGAAGTTTCGAACTTCGTTTCGGATTTATATAGTAGGGCCCCAGGCTGGAAAGTCATAAACCCCGACACGCCCATACGACTTTCGATCTTCCCCGAGGTATTGGAAAGACGGATGGCTTTTTTCGGATAAATAAGATTCGGCACTCAGAAGAAGAACTTGGTGTTGGGTCACGACTATGTATGATTGTTGGGTGTATTCACTGATTTAAATTTTAAAGTATTATTTTCAGTGAAAGCGCTTGCGCATCAAATACTAAAGCACAAGTTATGAGATCAGTGTTAGCTCATATACGTGCCACTGTAGGGCACGGGCCTCCTCTACTATCGAGAGTAGGATTGAGAGAGGACCTGTGCATCTGTTATCAGCAAATACGTCCTACAGCAGGGCACGACCTTCCTCCACAATCGAGAGTACAATTAAAAGGGGTTAGGCTATATACTGGCCTAGTGCTGGTTGGCCACTTATTAGATCGACTCGATAAATTATGAAATTAAAATTGTATTACGTTACCGCGTTGCATGGAAATCGGAATATAATTTAGCGTTCACAAGAATACCATTGACCCGATAGTGGTTCGTTCACACCGTTCGCAATACCTAGCGTATTGGCTTTACGTTTTTATCAGATTATGTGTGGTGATATTATTATTTGACTGCCTCGGTGGCGTAGTTGTACTATGGTACGGTTACAAAGCTGAGGTCTCGGGTTCGAATCCCGGGTTGGGCAAAGTGATATTGGATTTTTCTATTCAGTATCAGCCCAGAGTCAGGAATTTGTGCCCGATATGGCGATAGGCTCGCCACCTATCACATTGTGGGACGGAACATACAAGGCGAAATGTGGGTGCCCTGGCACCTCTGCCTACCCCTTCTGGGAACAAGGCGTGAGTTTATGTATGTATGTATGTATATTATTATTACATTGAGAAATTCCCCGATAGGCTCGCCTCCTATCACACCGTGGAACAATCGTGGAACTCAAAGCGGAAGGAGGACTCCTGCCTACCCTCTCTGGGAAAAAGGCGTGAGTTTATGTATGTATGAAAACTTCTCACAGTCGAATTCTTAATTGGAGAATAATTAAGAAGACCGTGTCTTGAAGTGGACGCGCTGGTATATTATTAGTAAAGTTTTCGTTTATGACGGAATTTTCTAGATTGAAGCCCAAAATGAAATGTCACGCGCAGGTCACATTTAGACCCAATGTTCGTGTACTTATTGGAAATAGTATCTTCAGAGTAAAGTAACAATTTCGAAATGAAATTAAATGAAATGAAAATTATTTGAAAGAATGTGGTTACATAAAGATAACATTTAAGTTCCATGGAGTTTCACAATCTGTCATAGTTAACATGCAAATATTAGGAGAACGTATTACTTGAATAACGCCTATTTGAATTATTTTAATACAGCATGTAAAAGAGAAATTTAACTGACTGATGCATGAGCACAGCTAAAACCACAAGAGCTAGGAATGTTAACATTTACATACAGGCTACTTTTATAATGTACAGTAGCAATAATAAAAGATTTTTGGAAATGTAGCCCCTAAAGGGATATAAAGGATAAAATACTATTGTATGAAAAATCGAGACTGTTATTAACCATTGTCAAATAAAGAACTTTAGTTAGTAGCATACTTGGTTTGTCTAAAATTAAACCTATAGGGGTTATAATCAAGGGTTAAACTTGTTGACTCATATGGCAGCGATAATTAAAAGTTCGAATATCGACCATCATGAGAAAGTCGTTTGTTGCCGGTCGATACTAGAGTATCTACACTTAACATCATTTGTATCAGCCCATATACGTCCCACTGCAGGACACGGGCCTCTACAACCGAGAGTAAGATTAAGATGGGCTAGGCTGTATAGTCCACCGCGCTGGCCTACTGCGGATTGGCTACCTCTGACTTTTCGGAGTCATGTGTGTATTGATAGTCAATCACCACGCACTAAAACGGTGAAGGAAAACATCGTGAGGAAACCTGCATACCAAAGCGATTTAAAAAACTTCTATGGTATGTAAGTATGCCAACCCGCACTAGGCAGCGTGGTGGCCTATATGGCCTAACCACTCTCAACCGTACTGTCGGTTGTAGAGGAGGCCCGAGCCCTGCAGTGGGACGTATATGGGCTGATACAGATACAGATAAAATAAGATGTGACCTAGTGCAGGGAACAGGATTCTACAATTGAGAACACTATTGAGAGAGGTTAGGCTGTATAGTCGACTGCGCTGGCCTACTGCGGCTTGGCTACAATTGATAAGATATCAGAATCTCAACTATAGATAAAATAAGATGATACACATCGGCTTAGTGCCGCAGCACGAGAGCTCAAGGTCGCGAGTTGCGTAATGTATTAACATAAACACGTAATAGTACATCACGCTTGCGTATTGTGGGTGGGCAGGTAAATAACCTTTTTTTTCTAGGTTCGCCTAGGTACAGATGTTTTTTGATTCCACTCCGAGACAGATACATGTTATTTTTCACACAAACTGGGACACCCTGTATATATTGTATATAAACCTTCCTCTTGAATCACTCTGTATATTTAAAATGTCCTCGCCTCACACTAAGATCGGTTCTGGTGTCTTGAGATTCAGAAACTACGAGAGACTTTTCGGTCTCACATACACCTAGACCCAAACTATTTCTGTCGGTGCGAGAGTCGAACCCTTGGCCTCACGTTTGACAAATGGCGTCTAACCAACTGCGCCACAGAGGCTCCCAAAAGGTCGCTATACGCGTAGATATCCTACAAAATACTGCAAGAAGTTAACCCATAAAATATTTTTTGTGTGAAATTAATAAGCTATCAAACGAGAAAAAGTACCATTAACCTATATACCTGTATCTTTAACATAACAAATTCGTAATACTTATGTATAATTACGTAATCGCCGTTACGACTCTGTCGGGTCATTGCTCGGATTAGCTATCCGACTTTCTTACTTTTTCTTATTAGCAATAACTTATAATTCACAATAATAAACTCAGTACTATATACTCGTTGGTAGATAAAATTATGCCGGCCTGAAAGAACCAGGACTCGGGTTAAGTTGAACCCGAAACGTGGGTCCCTATGACGGGTTAAGACTTAAGTACCAGCGTGTTTGAAACTTTGAATAATCGATTTGAAATAATAATTAAATAACACACGATTGTTTAAAACGAAACCCGATGTGCAAAAGTAACCCTCCTTGATAATTTACAATGTTCTTTGTTGAAAACGTCACGTGATAAAGTATCAATAATAATCGCGCGGCCTTGACGCTCCGGTGAACGGGACTGCAGGTGCGAGCGAGACGGTTAATACACAACAATCGTCAGTCAGAGCGGGATGGACAATGTTGAAAAGAAATGCAGATACCCGATAGCCTGGTGATAGAGCGAGAATAGCGTGTAAGCGAGATGGAGGTATGTTGTTTGCGTGCGTGCGAATGAGACACGAGTACCGGTGTGTGCGCAACGTGGTCGAATGTTTTGAGGTTATGTGACATTATATCGATCGATTTGTCGCCACGCGGGAACACGTTGCATGCGGCGTCGATTATTATTACTTTTTTTTTAAATGACGTGTAAAGGACATTCTACGATTCCGTAATACGGCCAGTGTTGTTGAGATTTATTGGTGTTCTATTTTTGAAAAGTTTTGTTGTCAAGTGAATTGTTGCTTGTGGTTACTTTGCCCTACGATAAGATATTGACCTACTCAAATAAGTTATTTGTGTTCAAAAATAAATGAATTTTTTTTTTTAATATTCATTACATTATCTATGTAAAAAAATATAAGGTGGATTTATTTTTACTCGTGTTTTTCAAGGCTTCCAAAAAGTTGTTTACAACAATTTGTAAGTCTTATATTTTATGCCAATTATAATGCTTTCACGGTTGTTTGTTATTTCTGTTGCAGTATAATAACTTCACTGTAAATTGACACACTAACACTATCCAGGCTCTGAGGATATAAAAACTGACATAAAAGTTAATTCGATTTGATGACAAAATATGCTTAATTATTGTCATTGACATTATCTTTCAATCAGCCTTTGTGTGATGCAGAGATGAGCAGAAATAAATTTACGAATCTGTATCAGCCCGTATACGTCCCACTGCAGGGCACGGGCCTCCTCTACAATCGAGAGTACGATTGAGAGGGGTTAGGCCATATTGTCCACCACGCTGGTCTAGTGCAGGTTGGCGGACTTACCATAGAAATTCTTATAAATCGCTATGGTATCCAGGTTTCCTCACGATGTTTTCTAATACTCAATTAAAACGCAAAGAAAAAAATTCTTTCAGATTTAAAATGTAAAAGAATTTGAATAGCATGTTTTTAGTCGAGTATCCGATATAGCGATCCAATTTGTTGCAGAGCGTGACTTTGATTTTTTACTGCATATACAGTTAGTTTCAGACAAATTCCGATGACTTTCGGACATGTAATAGATTGTTATAGGAAATTTAGCAATTTATATTTATACTAGCGGCCCGGCTCAGCTTCGCCCGGGTGCATATAGATTTCTCTACAATAATATGCACGTATTATACACATAAACCTTCCTCTTGAATCACTCTATTTCTTAAAAAAAACCGCATCAAAATCCGTTGCGTAGTTTTAAAGGTTTAAGCATACAAAGGGACAAAGGGACAGAGAAAGCGACTTTGTTTTATACTATGTAGTGATTTCTTATTACACGATAAACTAAACTAAAAAAAAGTATCTGTATCTGTACCAGCCCCTATACGTCCCACTGCAGGGCACGGGCCTCCTCTACAACCGACAGTACGATTGAGAGTGATCGCGGGTTCGAATCCCAAGGCACACCTCTGACTTTTCGGAGTCATTAAAATGAAAATATTTATGATAGTTCGTGCCTGCCTCGGTGGCGCAGTAGACTACGGTACGAATAAAACGCTGATGTCTCGGGTTTGAATCCCGGAAAGGGCAAAGTGATAGTAGATTTTTCTATTAATTAATTATCACCTGATAACCATATCAGACACAAATCCCTGACTCCATATCAGCTATGGGTCACCTATCAGTGATATGGGCGAGATCCCTTATCACATTAAGGGAATACACTAGTCGAAACGTGGGTGGTGTCCTGGTGGGACCTCTGCCACACTTGCTAGGAACAAGGCGTGAGCCTAGGGATGTGTTTGATTTATGTATATTTAAATATGCCTTTAGACTATACATTTTATTTTTGGATTTCAAAAAAATAACTATTGCTCGTCAGTCGCCACAAAGTCTGTTGTCATTTTTGATACACACGGCACAAGACTCGATCTTAGTGTGGGATCAGGACTATGTATGTGACTGTTGGATGTATTTATATATTTATTACGGTCCTACCTCAACTATGTATATCTTGTATGTACACGACTGCATGAACCAGGGACAGATCAATAAAAATGCACACCGCTATTGGAATAGGGCCAAGATGAAGCATTTTATACATTTATTAGTTGGCGATGTTGAAAGTGTCATAAATAATAATTAATGACATTACAAATATAGAATGGTTGTTTATTTATGTAGTGCGTTTTTAAATTTAATATATTTTTCTGGCATTATTCTGGATCTATCTGATAAATAAATAGATACACCCAACAGTCAAACGGCTGAACCATTTTCGATACGTTTTGTGAAACTCGTGACATTTTTCCACTCGTGAAAAACATTGATTACGTAAAGAGAAATACAAAAATCTAATTTGAATAATGTGTTCATTAATATGTGACTAATGTAGAAAATGATGCAAGCAAACGATTTCCTTAATAAATCAAAATTTGGTTTCTATGTGCTATTTATTAACTGTGTCATTTCCACATATAATTACAAATCGGTGATGTTAGAAAATCCATAACGATACTTATAAATATGATATAACTTCACTACACAGTATAAAACAAAGTCGCTTTCTCTGTCCCTATGTCCATTTGTATGCTTAAATCTTTAAAACTACGCAACGGATTTTGATGCGGTTTTTTTTAAATAGATACAATGATTCAAGAGGAATGTTTATATGTATAATACGTACATTTTATTGTACAGAAATATATTTGTACACGGGCGAAGCTGGGCCGGGCCTCTAGTTATGTTTATATTTATTGAAAATTCGCACCGATACTAAGTTTCACAGTAAAATGGTCATTCTCCTTTCGGTGACGTAAAATAATACTATCAATTAGTACATTTTGATTACTCATTAAACGCGTATTGTAGTGTAGATGTCAATCAACAAGTTTTAACGAACCGTGCAACTATTTGTGCGTGAGATGTCTGCATTTTTGAACCACGTCCAAGCACTGACCGCGCCCAACTGTGCCTGTACTATTCAACTATTATCCCACACTTGCGTGGGATATATAAATACAACCAACAGTCGCATACATAGGTATGACCCCACACTGAGATGGAAGTGTCGTGTATCAAAAGCTACGAGAGATTTTACGCTCTCACAATCAATTCTAAAACAAATGTTTTGCTAAGCAAATACGACTGTTCATTAACAGTAGCAAAGCCAAACAACATCTTGAATTATAATTAAATGCTAAGCATTCCACTGCGCTTATAATCCTGAGATATAAGATCTAAAGTCTCCAAATGTCCAGGAGTTACTCTAGCTATAATGTCCGTCACACCAGAACACAACAGCACATTTACAATGGTGTTTGACGGGAGAAATAGACATTGCGGTGGTACATACCCAGGCGGCCTCTCACATATGGACCTTCCCCTAGTAACCAATTTAATACTCGGCAATGGGTTAGCTATATCCAATAGCAAAGCGCTCTTGCCGAGTTACTATCACGCTCAGACGTTACGCTTAGCAGCGACACAAATCACTAGGTGAGAAAACAAATGCTTAGAATCGCTCAAATATTTTAGTAAAGGTCACGGCCACAGAGTACATTTTACATACTAAGATAGAGACGTCACTCAATCAATTCAAGGCGCCCTCTGGCGTTAAGTAAGAAAAACAACCCAGTAATTTATCTATACTTACTTTCATTACGTTTATATACGAAAAGAAAAGATTTAAGAAGGTTTGGACCTGAATAAGATCTAACAGAATCGATTTGAATTTTATCTATTTGAAACAAATTATTCTGTATAGAAATGGGAACATAACAATTCTCATTTCCGCATGTGTATGCATTTTAATAAATTTAATAATTGTTTTAAAATTAACTCATCACCAAATAAGGTAATCAATGCTGATAAAAGTAATTTAGAGCCAATAATATCCGCGTAAAATACAATCTACGTAAAATGGAGAAACCCGTACACACCAACGATTTTTTCGCCCTCTGGTGTTAAGTTAGTCAAAACGATTATTATTATTCGTCGTTGTTTGTTCTAAGTTAAACCACCGTGGTCACGGCAAACAGCGGGAAGGACGGGACGGATATGGGACGCTGACGTAACGTGAGATACGATAGATTTTAAAGCTATCTATGAATAAACCCGTTAATGTCTTTTAAATGTTTATGATACGCAGGTTTCCTTACGATGTTTTCCTTCACCGATAGATAATTTGGTAATTGACTGTCGATACATACATAGATTTTAAATCATAGCGAGTTTAGGGTCGAACCTTTAACCTTTGGTTAACCTGTTAACACACTTCTATTTATCTGTGTTCGGTCATTTACGTCCCATAGCAGGGTACGGACTTCGTCTACAATCTAGGGTTCCAGGGTATAGAGTATAGAGTAACATACTCCGACACGAATTTAGAATGTTCAGATGTTCAAGGTCAACATGTAGGATAAAAAAGTTCTCTATGGAACTAACCAAAATATAATTTGAACTTAGTCTAAGATTACAATGTATGATACAAAATTGTAACATTTTGTTAAGCATTTACACATATTCGTATAGTTTTACTCGCGATGTTCCAATATTCGTCGATGTGCCGGATAAATTACCCCTCCAGAGTAAGATTGCAAGGGGTTAAGCCATACAGACCACCATACTGGCGTAATGCAAGTTGGCGGACTTACATAATATCAAAATTCTTACAAACCGTCTATCTTTTAGCACTAACTGAATGATATTTAAAATGAAGTCCATGTGAGGAACTTAATCTGAAAGTGACAATGTGTCAATAAGTGTCAAGTGTCAAAACAGTGTAAACATGACCGCCGGAGTCACAGCGAGACGGAAAGCCCGGGCTCGGCGAAGCTGGGCCAAAGTGGAGAACGAAACGCAGGTATACTGGCCCAGACGTGGCCTCATATATACATCTTGGCCTGTAGGCTGGGCTTTTATTATGCACCTTGGCCTGTAGGAGAAGTTTGGTGATTTACGTAATCAAATAAATTCAGTTGCAGTGCAGTTTCAGTTGAGTTTTTATCAAAACAGCTCATTTCGTATTCTTGACTCTTGACTTGAGCTCGTAATTTTGACGTCAAGTTCGTATTTTATGTTCGTGATTTAGATCGCAACTTGATCCGTAGGCACCTATTCATTTGACGTCTATAATTATACATAGTTTAGTCCGATCAAAGTGCGGCACATGTGCAGTTTTGATTTTGCATAGTAAGGAAACTTCCTACAAGTTGTATCTTTATATTTATGTCAAAAGTATTACATAAGTCTGACGTACATTTGACGCGCAGCTAAATAATTACAAGAATACCATTTTGCACTAAAACGTAAACTTAATTGCAACTGCATCGCAACTTGATCGGCTCGTCAAGAAATTACGTGAATAATCTCAAAATGGTGAACGTTAATAGATAACTGGGCAGTAGTGGAGAAAGAAAGGCAGGTATACTGGCCTAGATGTGGATATCTTGTTGCTTAGTTTGGTCTCTGAGGCCGTAGAAGTATTACGTTTTGAATTACTTTACACACATTAGACTCAGCCTCTAACATTGCAGAATCCCATAAGCGACGGTGAGCGCTTTCCACTGGGTCGCTAGATTACCTGCCCATAAAGCCAATTATAAGAAATTTAGGATGTGAGAACCAATATCTCTCACGATATTATACTCCAGTTATTTTTTAAACCTCCATAAGACAATGCCCTTCATTTCCTCTGGGTGTATACAGTCCAAATTTTGGCATTAGTGTTATTTACAACTCTAATGTTGGACACTAAAAAATAATCTGTGATTTAATCAGTTAAATCTAACTGTATACGTGATGCCACATCAATTTATTTCAAGTTAACAATATATTGTATCTTAATATTGGCATTATTTTGTCCGCAGGCATCAGATTTCACGGACATCGGCGATTGGCCGACGCTAGGAGCGGCCGTGGCTGCTTCCAGGTGTCATTCAACGCCACCACACGAAGCTGACTCCTCGCATCATAATGGAACTGCGGTGAGAATCTTAATTTAGAACTTTTGTGTACCAGTTTGAAGGAAATTGTAGCCAGAAAAACTATTGGACATATATTCTCCCGATAAACAGCAGTGTAACTGCACTTTTATATTTCGGTCTGAAGGACATTGTAGCCAGAGTAACTACTGGACATATTGAGGCTGAACATCTTATGTCTAATGATGGCGAGAGCAGTGAAATGACAAATTGCTTTGTAATTCCAGATGTTTGGTTTTGCTACTGTTCATGAGCGGTCGTATCGTTTACCAACAGGCATATCGCATGATAATCTTGCCGTTCATTGCGATAAAAAAAATGGACTTGAGTGAAATCTGGTAAAAGAGCATAAGGTTCTAATAATTATTACTGCTAGTCTTTTACAAGGGTTGGGCGATAGTCGGTGCCAGGGTCCACCTTTCGGAGAATTCTTCTCCATTTCGACCGATCTTCGGCATCCTCAATAGTAAAGCCATTGAACCTCATATCTTTCTTGACTACATCTAGCTAGCGCTTCATTGGTCTACCTCTCGGTAGAGGTTTTTTTTTTTTTTTTTTTTTTTATTGCAGTGAATGGCGAGACGAGCATGCCTTTCGCCTGATGGTAAGCGATACGACGGCTCATAAACAGTAGCAACATTCCACTGCGCTCGCCATCCTGAGACATAAGATGTTAAGTCTCAATATGTCCAGTAGTTGCTCTGGCTACAATGTCCTTCAATCCGAAACACAACAGCGCATTTAAGCAGTGTTGTTTCACGGGAGAAATAGACATTGCGGTGGTACCTACCCAGATGGCCTCTCACATATGAGAGACCTACCACCAGGTTTGCGAATATTGAGGCCCAGGCACTCATTGCCGACGTACTCCTGTGGTTTTCTTAAGATGTGACTATTACAAGCGACATTCCTGGAGTTTATCTGCCACAAATTGTTTGAAAACTCTCAACAAACTTTATACAAATTGGTTAAGTATTTAACACATAAAAGCTAAAATACTTTTGGCTATCAGTACTGTAATGCCACCGTATAATTCTCCAGGATCAAGAGCGAAAGCCTCTAGAGGAGCAACCGGTACAGCAGCACAACGCCAAAGTGGAGAGAGTGGAGCCCACGCACAACCATCATCAGCAGAATGATAAGCACCAAGACAGGGCCAAGAGTTCAGGTCAGTACATCCAATCTCCATCGAACTGGGTAGTGTTGGAATTAAAGTGGTGGTAGGTCTCTCATATGAGGCTGCCTGGGTAAATACCACCGCAGTGTTTATTTCTCTCGCCAAATAGTAGTGTAAATGCACTGTTGTGTTACGATTTGAAGGACATTGTAGCCAGAATAACTACTGGACATATTGAGACCTAACATGTTATGCCTCAGGATGACGCAGTGGAATGCCTTGCTTTGTAATAATTCAAGGTGTTGTTTGGTATGAAATACAGGGTCCGGAACAAAATCATTAAACAATGAATTTCGAACTACGAGATGTAGCAAAAAGTTTTAAATTATAATCAACTTCAGGTAACAATAAACCTTATTCCTTTAAATTAAGATTTTTTATGGGTTGGACAATACTAAAATCAAATAAGACCACACGTTTATTTGTGCTCTTATTTCTCTTTCTCTTTAGGCTGTTACTTATATTTTGTATCAGCCCATATACGTCCCACTGCAGGGCACGGGCCTCCTCTACAATCGACAGTATGATTGAGAGTGGTTAGGCCATATAGTCCACCACGCTGGCCTAGTGCGGGTTGGCGGACTTACATACCATAGAAATTTTAATAAATCGCTATGGTATGCAGGTTTCCTCACGATGTTTTTCCTTCACCGTTTTAGTGCGTGGTGATTGACTATCAATACACACATGACTCCGAAAAGTCAGAGGTGTGCCCTGGGATTTGAACCCGCGACCACCGTGAACATGTTGGCAGCCGCGTCTAGTCCGTTTACCAACAGGCCACCACGCACTTCTGTTACTTATAATCTTGTAATATTTGGTCGAAGATGCTGACGCTAAAATTTTTACTTCGCATAAGCATATGACTGGGTGCATTTATGTTTTTTTTTATCGCGTTAATATTTTCAATATTATCTTGTTTCTAACACTAATAATTATACACTGCATACATTGTTGTGATCACAAACCGGTATAGACTGAGATTCGAACACGCACCAACCTTGAACATTTTGTTTTTGCGTTTCTCGCGAGTCCAACACGTATATGTAGTGAATCTTGGTGACTGCTTGGGTCGCGCAGTTACATACTACGGTACGATTGTAGCGCTGAGGTTTCGGGTTCGAATCCCGGGTCGGGTAGAGTTTTCAAATTATACAGGTTATATCAAGACTGCTACCGAAAACGAATGGTAGTTTTAGTGACTTCAGACGCAACAAAAAAAGCATGGATTTTTTTCTATCATCGTATTTGGGTGGTATGTATATAGTTTTGTCTAAAATAATGGTGGTAAACAAGGGTTTAAATAATTATTAAAAAAAAACTATGGATTTACTACCCAAACACCAACCACAAAACCAAAAAACACCCAAACAAATATTTAAAAATCACAAAAAAAATGTGTTTGTAGTCACTAAAACTACCACCCGGCTTCATTCAAAACCGAAGTCATATGCCCCCGATATAGCGATATGCTCGTCCCCTATAACATCGTGGGACGGAACACAAAAGGAGAAATGTGAGAAGTAGCACTTCTGCCTACTATTTCTGGGAATAAAGGCGTGAGTTTATGTATGTATGTCTTTTCAGGCGCTGGTAAAGGAGGCAGCAAATCAGGCAAGCACAAATGGGTACCCCTGGACATTGATGTGAAAGCAGCGCGGCCGGGCAAGCATGGACCACCTCATGGGGCAAGGCCTGATAATGGTAAGCATATGCATACATCTTTTTCTGGAGGGCTACAGGGTGGGATTATCTATAATATCAGATTAGATTGCGACTGTAAAAGAAGCCACGTGGTTGTTTTAGTGGCTACAGACAATGCAATTAATATTTCGCCAAAAAGCTACATCATTTTGTATATTTTTTTACTTTCGTCGTGTTTACGCGGGGTACATACATAGCTATTCCTAAAATAATAATGTACACACTTTTATTTTCAAGGACTCAATTATTAAGGTAGGTTAGAAGTCCACCAACCTGCATTAGGCCAACGTGGCCTAAGCCCTCTTTAAGGCGAGGCCCTTGCTCAAAAGTACCAGATTTTAAACTGATATACAGGGTGACTTTTTATTTCAATTTGACGCTTGATTATGGGACACCATGTATAAATGTTAGGATATACTATGGCTTTTAAAAAATCCCCGCAATTTAGGCCTAGTTTCTCTCTGTAGAGATCCTGGTTACGCAATGCGGGGACAGTAATGTTTTGTAGAGTATAATGAACTGTCAATTTTGATTTGTTCGAATATTCTATAAAAGTACACTTGATTTTTTTTATTATTTATTTATTTAATTATTATTGTACACAGTAAAAAGAAATAACAGTTTAGATAGAGACAGTATAAAACAACAAATTGTTTGGGTAGTAACTGTTATATTGTTTGATATGAAGGCTGGACTGTATGAAAATGAGGTGTATATTTTGGAATAAATACAAATTAATTTTTGAATGACAGAAATAAGGATCTTTATCTTGAATCAATATTTTGTCTTAATTCTGATGAAAATCCGGAGTATGATTGTAAGATGTGTATGTAAAAACCATGTTTTAATTTTGTTAATAAATGATGCATTGTGAATATAAATAAACTTACGTCGTATTCGGATCTTAGAATTGAAAACTTCATTATTTTATTTTTATTTATTAGGTCTACAATAAATCACATATCAGTACATAAAAATAAACAAAAATGAAATAAAAGAAAGATAAATACATGATTTTTCATAGTAGACACAGCATACACAAAGAGTACATACAATAAAACAATGGTTAGGTAAAGTAAGTTAACAATTCGAAGTTTAACAATCAAAAATAATAGAATAAACTAAAACTAAAAAATTATGTTTTCCACTAAGTCATAAGCACGTTATAGTATAAGGAAAATGTATGCAGTTTGATAAAAATGCATTTATGACCGCCTTGGTTGTACTACGGTATGATTGTAAAGCTGAGGTCTTGGGTTCGAATCCCGGCACGGACAAAATTACATTGGACAGAGTCAGTAATTTGTGCCCGACATGGCGATAAAGGCTCACCCCTAAAACAAAAGGCGATAGGTGCAGAAGTACACCTACTCCTATGGGGAAAAGGCCTGAGTTTATGTATGTATGTAAGTATGTATTATTATAATATGATTGTATCTTACAGCCTTGACAGCCTCCGTGGCGCAGTTGGTTAGAAGCCGCCTGTGAAACGAGAGGCCGCGGGTTCGATCCCCGCACCGAGAGAAATGTTTGTGCGGCCCACAAATATTTCTTCCGGGTCTGGGTGTTTGTGAGACCGAAAAGTCTCTCGTAGTTCCTGATACCCGCGACACAAGACTCGATCTTAGTGTGGGGTCAGGACTATGTATGTGACTGTTGGGTGTTATTTATTATTTATTTATTTATTTACAGACACAGTGTCCCTCAACGGCGAGGAGCGCAGTCGCGTGAGCGGGCGCGCTCGGGGCGGAGGCCGGGGAGCCGCGCGCGGGGGCCGCCGCGCCGGCCGCCCTGCCTCCGCGCTGCCCGCGCTACCAGCTCACCACCACCCGCACGTGTACCATCACCATGACTTCGCGCACCATCACGATCTGGCGCAGGTAATCGAGAACCTTCCTTACAGCCTTTACTGGTGGCAGGTCTCTCATATGTGAGAGGTCGCATGGGTAGGTACCACCGCGATGTCCATAGCAGTGTAAATGCCCTGTTGTGTTTTGGATTGAAGGATATTGTAGCCAGAGTAACTTTTGGACATATTGAGACTTATCTTATGTCTCAGGATGGCGAGCGCGGTGGAATGCCAAGCATTACTTTGTAGTTCAAGGCGTTGTTTGGTTTTGCTACTGTTCATAAGCGGTCGTATCGCTTACCATCAGACAAACGGCATGCTCGTCTCGCCATTCATTGCAATAAAACAAAAAAAGCCTTCGTGGCGTAGACGGTTAGACGCCGCCTTTGAACCGAGAGAGAAATGTTTGTGCAGCCCACAAATATTTCATTCGGGTCTGGGTGTTTGTGAGAGCGAAAAGTCTCTCGTAGTTCCTGATACACGACACAAGACTCGATTTTAATGTGGGTTCAGGACTATGTATGTGACTGTTGGGTGTTATTCATATTATTTATAAGAGATTGTTGCAAAAACACGTAAAAGTGACGAATGACGAAAACGCAAAACGCCACGTGGAAATTAAAACTTCAACAAAATTATATCGTATTTCACAGCTGACTTGACAAAGGCCACGTAATTTGAAACACGTGGACATTGCAATCTTACGTTTTATTATACAATAGATTAATTTAAATTGCGATTAGATATTATAATTTCCTCGTGACGGTAATCCTTCGTTATCGAATCGCAATTCCTTCACCTTGAGATGGAATAATAAAAATATGTGAAGTGCGTAAATTCGCACTAGGCCGGCGTGGTGGAGGGTAGTAACCACTCTCAATCGTACTCTCGATTGTAGAGGCCCGTGCCCTGCATTGGGACGTGTATGGGCTGATGATGATGATGACAGATATTGACGACTGTTGTGCATTAGCTTAGATGCTAGCTGTTGTTGAGATGTCGCGGGTTCAATCCCCGCCCGAGACAAATGTTTGTGTGATCCACATGTGAAAAATGTATTGTAGTTCCTAATAGCCACGACACAAGACTTGATCTTAGTGTGCATTCAGGGGGGTTACTTAATAACAACGATACGACAATTCGACGTCCGGAGTAAGATATAAGATTTTGACTTCCGAAAATAAATACTATTCTCTATCATATTTATCATTTTCTGCGAACTTAGTCTATAGTTGCTACGTATGATAGAGAAATCCAACATTTCGTGGAGTATCTAGGCAAATTAGTGAAGTTTTGCGTACGGCGTCCGAACATTCCAACTTCGTATCGTTTTGAAAATGAAAATATTTTTTTGAATCCATTAATGTGTTCTACATCATTTAGATTCAGTTATTTTTTCATCTACCACCTGGTTCAGAAAGCGGTTTTCACTAGAGAAGAACAGTCCAGAAACTCTAGTGTTGCTCTTTTCAAAAACAGTTTTCAATTTGCTGTTTTTTTTTTTTTTATTGCAATGTATGGCGTAACGAGGAAGCCGTTCGCCTGATGGTAAGCGATACGACCGCTCATAAACAGTAGCAACATTCCACTGCGCTCGCCATCCTGAGGCATAAGATGTTAAGTCCCAATATGTCCAGTAGTTACTCTGGCTACAATGTCCTTCAATCCGAAACACAACAGTGCGTTTACGCAGTGCTGTTTGTTGGAAGAAATAGACGTTGCGGTGGTACCTACCCAAATGGCCTCTCACATATGAGAGACTCTAGTCCACCAGTAAAGAGACCAACTTAATAAACTTGAGCGTCTTCAAAATTTCTGTATTAGATTTATATTTGGTCTACGCAAATATGATCATGTTTCCGAGTTTCGTGTTAAGCTCAAGTGGTTACCCATACGACTTCGTCGGAATGCTCATATTCTTCATTTTCTTTACAATATCTTGTTTAATCCCCTCACTCCTACATATCTTAAAGAACGTTTTCTATTTCTCCATGAGACACATTCGAAGTCCTTGAGGTCGTCGGAGAACCTGAAGTTGAGAATGCCAGTGCATACCACGAAGTTCATGGATCAGTCGTTTACAGTCCAAGCTGTTCGACTGTGGAATGCACTACCAGTTAAAGTGAGACAGGCTCAAACACTAACTGCATTCAAAAAAATGGTCAAAGATCACTACCTTTCTCTCTGAACAGCCAAAATGAAAAGTATAATTCCTTGCATTTGAACCTAAAGTAATTTATAGTATATGTATATTTATCTATGTATGTATATATATCTGTAGAAATATATATATATAATTATAATGTATGTAATGTATGTATGTATATAATTATGTATCATATATTTTGTAAATACCAATTATAAATAATTCGTCTATTATTATTTTATTGGAGCTTGTATCCTTTTTTTCTAGACTGCCCTCTCATCTTTTCCTTTTTCTTACTATCCATCCAAAGGTTGTCTGTAAGAAATCGCCTAGAGCGATAAGACCGCCATCTGTACTTTTTTTTCTTTTGTAATATATTTAAGTGTTTATCCTTTTTTGTGCAGTTAAGAATAAATAAATAAATAAATAAATAAATAAAGATAGACTTATGGTCGTTATTGACTTATGGTCGTAATCATAGACTTATGGCAACGATGTACGTTATATGAATCCTAACATTTACACAGTAGGTACATTTGACTCGTCATAAACTTCGATCATTCGAAGATTTGAACTTCGTTTCTGATTTTCATAGTAGGGCCTTCAGTATTGCTCTTTTCTGAACCAATTTACAATTTGCTGTTTTTGAAGTGAAAACTTCTTTAGCGGCGTTGAGCACTTTTTCTGTAATGGGTATAAAATCTTAAACTCGCGTCAGGACACGTGACCTGATCGAAAAAGCGTAAGACGGATGGAGAGTAGACAGCTGTCAGTTAGCTGTCAGTTTATAAAGCTTTGATGAATTGCCAATGATTTTGAGTGGAGATTTCAACATAAACTTCGCAGACGATAAAAATCAACTATTAATTGAATTTTTAAATAATGAATTTGGTTTAACTATGTCGAATGATCGCAATCTTAGCACAACGAAATACAAAACTACTATTGATGCGGTCTTTATTAGACATTTAAATAGGTTCGAATCAAAACTGTTCGTTTCTTACTTCAGCTACTATAAACCCATCGTATCAGTTTTAGAGATTGGCGATGATAGTTCTGGTAATGATGATGGTGAAAAAGTCGTTGAAATTATGGATGAAAGTTGATTTTTCGGAGAGATAAACTTTTTAATGTAAAATAATTGTAATAGTTTTAAAGTGTTAAATTTTTAATGTAATATAAATTGTCATGTTTGTGTACGATAGCGCAATAAATGAATATTGTATTCTACCACATAAATGATAGTACTTTTATACTGATAAAGCAATTGGTGCAAAATTATTCCCTAACCATTCCAAAATATCAAACATGCTCAACGTTAATAATCAAGTTTTTTTTTAAGAGTAACCCCCTAGGACTATGTATGTGATTTGTAGGTGTATTTATTCAACCCCCCGTCTCCGCAGGTCCGTGTAGGTCAGACGGTAGGCGGTGTGACGCCGGGCCTGGTGGTTCCCTACCCGGGACTGGCTCTAGGAGCGGGTCTCGGCGCGGGACTCGCGCAGGCGTACTACTACGGCGCGGCCGCCGCAACCGCCGCGCCATACGGTATCGGACTAGACCAAGGCACGCTCAAGGATTTGATTAAGAAGCAGATGTGAGTGATTTTTGTAGTTTTTTTATTTAAGTGCTAAAGACTGTTAAAATATTGTGTTATATTGTTGAGAGTTTTATGAAGTTACTGATCGTTTAAAGTGTGATGTGCTAAAGCTTTTGCTCATTTTAGTTCAAGATGAATTTTGACCGGTCACTATTTGTTTGAAGGTGAATAAAAAATAATATTGTGTCAAAGGTTAATGTATTAAAGCCGTTAGTAATGTTCTTGTAGCAGCTATCATGTAAAATGTAAAAATATTTTGATCCTATTGATATTATGATGACTTTTCAGAAGTCTATATTTAATTACTGGGTGTTATTTTATTATTTACGGGAACTTCGTAACACATCTACTTTTGCGACTAATTTTATTACAATGCGACCATTTTTTATTTAATTATTTAAACCAATACTTTGTTGCATTCACATTGGTGTGGTACATAGTTACCCTAATGACACTGACTTGGCGCAAAGTTACCCCAATCACAAATATTTTCTGTTTTTCCCCAGTGAATACTACTTCAGTCCGGACAACCTGGCCCGGGACTTCTTCCTGCGCCGCAAGATGTCCGCTGACGGCACGATCCCGGTCACGCTGATAGCTTCGTTCCATCGTGTCCGAGCTCTGACTGGAGATATGCAGCTTATCATAGAAGCTATTCGCGACTCGGACAAATTGCAGCTTATTAATGGATTTAATGTGAGTGGAGTTTTTTGTTGGATAGGATACTGATTTGTAGCTAACGCCCCATATTGGGGGAAGGTGGAGTGATATTGGGTTTAACGATCTACGGTATACCAACGATAACCCCGAGTGGACTTCGGCGCAATTGGAGCGGCTCCGGGAACCTGAAACAAGAGCGCCTCAGCTCCTATTGCAACCGTTTTTGCCTACTGCCGCTTATTTTGCATCCGGTACCGTATGTTTGAGGCTAAAAGGCCCCTCATTCCTCAGCAAGTGTAGTGTAGGATGTTCTTTAATCAGGTGCAGTGATGATACTTGAAAGTCTGCTGGTAGTTTCCAGCAATGGACGCGGATGGGCTGATGATGATGTTAATGATAGCATACAGCATATTTAGAAGCTTCCTTATTTAGAAGAAGAATCCTATTCCTTCCCTCTCCCCTCCTGATTTGATGTGCCGGCAACATGTCCATTATCCAAGCGTTGTGGATTTTCATGGGTGACAGTTATCACTTATCATCAGGTGACCTGATTGCTCGTGCTGGATTTGGCAATAAAAAAAACACCTAGAAAGGTTAACTCGTTCATAGCTTTTGACAGAAAAAATCAGTACGCTGCTATTTATCAATTAGATATTTTGAAAAATAAGAGAATTTTCAAAAAAATCGCCAGTAACTTAAGTGTTATTTATAAATTAAATATTGGTAAACTGACACTTTATGCCATACCAAACACTTTTTTCATTAAATTTAGCCCCTTTTTTATTGAAATTTACCGGAAGGAACATCAAACAAAATGAGCCTCAAGTGCCCGTCTTATCATGTTCCTTTCACTCCTGCACTGTCACACTATATTCCGTCTTGCTTATTGGCCGATGATTTGGTTGATACTTACTAAGAGTTAAACAACCTCCGCCTTTTAAATATACTTTGATAGCAAAGTTAATATTTGCTACCACTCTTGCCTCATGAATATTATTATATAAACATGGAATTATTGTTTCCACCAGGTGCGAACCGCATTCGAGCCGCTCAAATGGCCTATCCTCGACATAACGTCATCCACGAACGTCGGCGAAAACGACAAAACAAGAGCAACCGATGCCGACAAAACAAAAGACGACGCGCACAAAGATCACGCCGAAAATGACGACTCTGAGAACAAACTCATAAAGGATTCTAACGAAAGGGAGAAGACGGAAGCGCCCAGCATACAGGATGGAGAAGTTGAGAAGGCAGAAGTTGTGAAGGCAGAAGTTGTGAAGGCAGAAGTTGCTAAGGCAGAAGTTGCGAAAACAGGAGTTGAAAAGGGAGAAGTTGAGAAAGCAGAAGCGAAGCAGGGAGAGATTAAAGAGAATGAAGTGGCCGGGGTCGAGACTGATATTGGTGCTAAATTTGTTGATAATACAGAGGTTCGTTTTGTTTATTTTTATTTGTTTTTGTATTAATGCACCAAATATTGGTCTAATTGAAAAGGAAAGGAATTTAATTTGAAATATGTGTAAAAAATACTTATAATGTGTGTAAAAATGCATTCAGAGCTCTAGGACACCCTTTTGTCTTGTTTGCTCCATCCTGCGAGGTGATAAGGGGCGAGCCTAAGCCACATGGGGCACTAATTCCTGACTCCGGGCTGATAATAGAAAATTCCTTCAAACCCGAGACATCAGCTTTGCAATCATACTGTTGTAGTGTAAAAATTGAATTGGTCAATGTGGAGATCCTTGGGGGAGGCCTATGTTCAGCTGTGGACGTCCTGCGGCTGAGATGATGATGTATGTTTAGGTTTAATTCTGTATCTGTATCAGCCCATATACGTCCCACTGCAGGGCACGGGCCTACTCTACAATCGAGGGTACGATTGAGAGTGGTTAGGCCATATAGTCCTCCACGCTGGCCTAGTGCGGGTTGGCGGACTTACATACCATAGAAATTCTTATAAATCGCTATGGTATGCAGGTTTCCTCACGATGTTTTCCTTCACCGTTTTAGTGCGTGGTGATCGACTATCAATACACACATGACTCCGAAAAGTCAGAGGTGTGCGCTGGGATTCGAACCCACGACCACCGTGAACATGTTGGCAGTCGCGTCTAGTCCGTTTACCAACAGGCCACCACGCACTTCGCACGCACGCACACTTAAGTTTAATTATCATTTAATATATTTAACAGACTCCGCCACCTCAAGAAGCCAAGGTTGCAGAAGAGAAGATTGATAAAGAAGTTGTAGAGGATAAGAAATTGGATTCAAACGACGACCCGCCGTTACAGTCGGAGAGTGTTGACGAAAAACCCGGAGAGAAACGGTGAGAGAACAATATTTATTTATTTATACTTCAAAAGGGAATATTACTGCCACTTGTACTATTATTTTTATTGTTTAATATCTTGATAGCATTTCTGTATAGTGCAAAAAAAGGATTAAATAAATAACATATGTGATTGAAATAAAACAATTTTTACGGAATTTGTCGCGAATTTGGTTTAATTTTCACGTTTTTTAGCTTCGTGATGTTTCGATTATTACACAGCCAGCTACCACGAAAGATGCAAAATAATGAGTTTCCTGTAACGTGATTTAATTTAAAAAAATATTCTTAATAATATGAATAAAAAAATAGGTAATTTCATATTAAATCGCCAATAGTGTTCGTAATAAGCAACGTGCGGCGCGAGGTTTCAGAATTGTCAGAATTTAAATTTTGCTGGATTCTAGGATAACAATGACACTAAAATGTCTATTATAGCTTACGATAGTTATGTTTTTTTATTATATATTTTTTTAGTATTTTTTAATTAAAACAATTAAGATACCCAAATGCGCATCATGGATCGGGAAAGTTTTTTTTGTCAATATGCGTACGCGCATAACATAATAGTAGTTTCTAAATCATATAATAGATGGCGCTTTTAGCAATCTCTATAGTAATCAGATCTAATGTAAGGATTTCTAAATCGCGCTATTAACATTTGCATATGACTTCACATATATACCAAGTGAATAAATTAGAACTCGTTTCGGACTTCACCAAGGAACGACACCGTGTTTACGGGTCGCTTGGATAGACCACAATCAGAGGGCTCACGCCCCGGTATTGTTTCCACAACGCGGGACCTCCGCTATCGCGGAGGTCCTGCGTTCGTGAAGGTCTGTTGACGTAACTTCAATGTATGAGTCAATTTATTCATGCTCTGCTTATTCATTTACATATAGTGAAGTTAACGAGTGTTTTAAATAATATTAATAGTATTAAAGTAACAAAGAAATAATAATTAGAAGTATTTATAATTCTACAATGACCTTGGTATAAAATACCCTAGCTTGTCTATAATTTCGTCAATGATTTAGTTATTGAGGTAATATGACTAGGGTTAAATCGGAGCGGCATAACCGAACTACGGGCGTAATGGTATGCCATGTAGGTCATAAGTGCCGATACATGTTATATTTTGAGGTTATGTTGGCACGTGGTTCATTTAGTTAACATGTCATGATATACTAGCGGCTCGGCCCAGCTTCGCCCGGGTAAAAATAGATTTCTGTACAATAATATGTACGTATTATACATATAAACCTTCCTCTTGAATCACTCTAACTATTAAAAAAACCGCATCAAAATCCGTTGCGTAGTTTAAATATTTAAGCATACAAAGGGACATAGGGACAGAGAAAGCGGCTTTGTTTTATACTATGTTGTGAAGAGGTTAAGATATTCATACCGAGATAAATATTTGTTTACATATGTAAAGCTTTATTGTACATCAGATATACAACGAAAATGTAAACAATAAGCAGAAAAAAGTACAATTAGCGGTTTTATCGTTCAAAGCAATTTCTGAATGATAACCAAGGGATGGATTTAAGAGAATTGAAAGAAATTGCTAATATGAGTGCATCATGGCCTGTTCTACACACATACATTTACTCACGTCTTTTTTATCACAGAGGTAGGCAGAGGTGATGCAAAGACATCCACTCAACCTAGTGTGTTCCGTCTCACAATGTGATAAGGGGCGAGCCTATCATATCAGGCACAAATCCTTCACATCAGGCGGACAATAGAAATTCCAATATGTCTGACTGACCGGGGATTCGAACCCCCAACCCCCCATTGTAATCCCCGCACCGAGACAAATGTTTTTTTTTTCGTTTGGCGTTGTTGTGTTTTTGAGACCAAAAAGTCTCATTGCGTCTCGCAAGACTCGATATTATTGTGGGGTCAGGACTATGTATGTGACTGTTGGGTGTATTTATAAATTATTTTTGTCGACAGGCGTAAGAAACAGATGGTGGGCATATTCCCACTGGCTACTATGGGGGGTCCACTCGTAGCCCCCGTCTCGAGTTTACTGAGGGCAGTGCCCCCACCACCGCTACCCAGGTATGTACTCAGGGATATTTGGAAAAATACTAGTAAAGTTAAGGATAAGTGGCGTTTAATGTTATACATACGTTTTTTTATTGCTATAGAGTGTGATAAGAGCATGCTGTTCGCCTGATGGTAAGCGATACGACCGCTCGTAAAGTAGCAAAACCAAACCTTGAATTACAAAGCAATGCTTGGTATTCCACTGTGCTCGCCATTGACATGTTATGTTAAATCTCAATATGTCCAGTAGTTACTCTGGCTACAATATCTTTCAAACTGGAACACACATTTACACTGCTGTTTGGTATGACGTAGACTTGTGGTGGTGCCTACCCAGTCGGCCTCTCACATATGAAAGACCAACCACTAGAAAGATAAGATATAAGTAGATCAACTGGTGGTAGGTCTCTCATATGTGAGAGGCCATCTGGGTAGGTACCACCGCAATGTCTATTTCTCCCGTGAAACAACACTGCTTAAATGCACTGCTGTGTTTCGGATTGAAGGACATTGTATCCAGAGTAACTACTGGACATATTGAGACTTAACATCTTATGTCTCAGGATGGCGAGCGCAGTGGAATGTTGCTACTGTTCATGAGCGGTCGTATCGCTTACCATCAGGCGAACGGCAAGCTC
The DNA here is from genome assembly GCA_023078785.2 of Hyles euphorbiae. Taxonomy (NCBI): domain Eukaryota; kingdom Metazoa; phylum Arthropoda; class Insecta; order Lepidoptera; family Sphingidae; genus Hyles; species Hyles euphorbiae. The sequence continues at coordinate 3,190,476 of CM041054.1, read as the reverse complement.
GTCTCATCATTCATTGCAATAAAAAAAAATATCAACATTTATTGGACGCAAACCAGTAGTTACTAAATACAACAGTGCATTTACATTACTGTTTGGCGGGAGAAATAGACATTGCGCTAGTATCTATCCAGACGGCCTCTCACATATGAGAGACCTACCACCAGTGAACTAAATCAGTAACTTTTAAACTGAGTGAAATTGTGGTATAATATGATAATTTGCCCCACAGGATGTTCCGTACTCAGCGCGGAACACCGGCCCCGGGGGTGCACGACCCCCTCAACCCAGACGTGCCTGAGTTCGTGCCCCAGTCTACTAGGCGAGGTACTCATGCTTACAACCATACTCTTTACTTGTTTGTTCTGTCCTGTCTGTCTCTCTGTGTGTAGAGTGCGAGCTAGTACTAACTCAGTCCTGGCAATCATTGCCAGCAGGTTGGACTGTCCCTATATACCTACGGCATTGCTGCGATAGACATATTGCAGTAACGTCGCCTGCTAAGATTTATTGATTTTGTTTTGTTTTCATAATAATTAATTTTCCTTCTTTAATGATTGAATTTTTGTGACGCTACTATTTTTATTTTATTTTGATTTTTGTATATTTGTCCTGTTTGAGTAATTTTGTATGGGTTTATTTACCTGAAATAAATGACTTTTATTATTATTATTAACTGTTGGTGTGTCATATATACATATAAATAAAATTGAAGTGTCTGTTTGTAAAGTGAAAATAAATAAAAATATCCAAGTACATATCGTTATATACACGATACCTATAACGAAAATGACCTTAGATTTTTTTGTCTGTTTGTCTGTCTGTCTGTCTGTCTGTCTGTTTGTTCCGGCTAATCTCTGAAATGGCTGGACCGATTTTGACGGGACTTTTTTTGTCAGGTAGCTTTGGTATTTTAGAAAAAATCTTTTATTTTGGAAAAATAAAGTTTTTGTTAAATTCCACGCGGACGAAGTCGCGGGCACAGCTAGTTTATTGTAATCGCCTTCTTTGAAGCCGATTAAAAATAATTAGTCAGGGATACTAGCAAACGTTTCACTTGATAGCAACGGTCTTATTCATAAACAAATTATAAATATATTTTAGTTATCGAATGTTTCGCCCCTTTCTTGCTACTTTTGAATTCAGTTGTAGCGAAGAAGACAAAAAATATTGGCCTATTTAGGTATTGTAGATCTATTAAAAGGTTAATTTTATTAAAATTTTGAAGTAGGTTTAATTTTTTTAAATTATTTTTTTATATTTATTCACAGATGAATCGATCAGCGACAAATTGGACCTATACGACGCGACGCCACGCCTGGCGCCGCTGAGTCCCGATGCGGTGCCCAATACTGATGCTTGGACTGAGGTAAATTTGTTTATTTTCAAATAAAACTATTATTTACAGATTTTACCCATTGAGCTATTATACTAGAGGGGGGCACCGCGATCAAATTTATTGTAACAAAACGAACGGTACCTTACCGCTTCTGTTTCTGTCTCTGTTACGCCTACGCAGTAACATTATCTTCCCTCTCGCTTCACTGTGTACCCGTGTGCACGCACAATACGCAGAGATTTTGTTCACGATGTTCGCTCTAATACTTCAATAATTTTATCGTGGATACGATTTAATTTTACATTTTTCATATCATAGAAATGTTTACACATCGCTATGGTATGCAGGTTTCCTCACGATATTTTCCTTCATCTTCATAGAGCGTGGTGATTGACTATCAATACACATATGATTCCGAAAAGTCAGAGGTGTGGAAATTGGGAATTCGTTTTTCTGGAATTCTTACCCGCGACCACCGTGAACATGTTGACAGACGCGTTTAGGTCCGTTTATCAGTGGGTTTTCACGCACCTTATTTAAACTTTACTAATATAGCAGTGTTAACATTATAAACAAAAAATATCTACGTTTTTGAAAACGCAAATGCCTGACAGCCCTCCATTGAAGTACTCCTAAGTAGGTCTTACCTAATAGTACCTCCCCTCCCCAGGTGAAGCGTCGCAACAAGGCCGGGTCCCGCGAGCGCTCCGCCCCCGCGCCCGCCGCCCCCGCACACGAGGATGAACCCCGCGAGGAGCTGCACTTCCAGCTGGATGAGGAGCTGGACCTGCCGCCGCCCAGGCATAACACCTTCACTGACGCCTGGTATGTATGAAAATAATAATTTATTGAATACATTAAAATGTACCCTAATACCTTCGATCAAATATACACTAGATACAACATGAACGCTTAGAAAATGGCACCAAAAAAGAGTGCTTAAAGCACTCTTTTGCCTTCAGTCACGCACCGACCGTTGCTTCTAAAACGTCGCAGAACTTTAGACAATATTATGTGAAAAGCTACTTTAAGCTCCAGGAATAAGGTGGAATTTGTGTTAATATATTTGGAATATGTGATCTTTTTGTTTACTTTTTTACATGTCATGCATTGGTGCCACTTTTTAACAGAACTTTTACAGGGAACTGTGTATCTAGTGTATATTTGATCGAAGCCTACTACCCACGAGTCACGATACAAGACTCGATCTTAGTCCAGATTCATGGAAGTTACTTTATAAAAACGATACGGCGATTCGACGTCCAGAGTAAGATAAGATTTCCACTTCTAAAAAACAATACTATTCTCTATTATACTTATTATTTTTTACGAATCCAAAATTTTTTGGAGTGTCTAGGTAGTTTTACGTACGGCACAGCGTCCGATCATTCGAAGTTCGTATCGTTTTAAAAGTGAAAATAATTGATTGAATCCATTAAATTGTTGAATATCGTTTAGATTCAGTCATATTTTTTTATCTACCACCCGGTTCTGAAAGCGGTTTTCACTAGAGAACGGGCAAGAAACTCTAGTATTGCTCTTTTCAAAACCAGTTTACGATGGTGTGCTCTTCCCATTTACTATTCACGATGTTTTCTTCCAGTGTTACTATATATGTGTATCGTCATGTATAGTTCAATGTTTTGTCACCCGCTTTACACGGAGGGAAGTGGACAATAATTTATTTCCAACTCCTCCTATTAATTTAACTTTCTGATTAATTTCGTTGCGGTTTAAAGACAAGTTAGACATTCCCGGAGACTCGGCTCGCTTCAATGCTCGGTGTGATTACATTGCGTGCCACTGTTGATCCTGGCTCACAGGAGTTACAGTGGTGGGTGTGAGGGCGGGACAGTCTCCTGTATATGTGTGTCCGCCAGGTCGGACGAGGAGTCGGACGCGGAGTTCACGGACGGCGACGTGGGGCGCCTGCTCATCGTCACGCAGACCGCGGGCCGAGCACTCAAGCACGACGGACACGACCGCCAGGGAGACTGGACCACGCGCACCAAGATCACGCAGGATCTCGAGCAGGTGGGCACCAGTCACACGTACAAGCAACATAAATAGCCACACACTTTTTGATAACCTTTTTATGAATTAAAATTTCTAATGACTGCTATGTAATCGTAAAATATAACAAAAGTAAATTCATCTGTGTCGAGAAGTGATTTTTTATTATAAGACCATTCGGAATCACGTGGATGTGTAGCGACTTATATTGCTGACTGTACACGCATGTATGCACACGTACACGCACACGCACACATGCGGCATTGCAAGATGAACTGTTTGTCTTAACAGTTATACACTAACGCGCACACACACGCATGTAAACGCGCATGAATACGTACACTGTATTGAAAGATAAACTGTCAGTAGCGAACAATATGATGTGTGAAAATCTAAAAGAAAAAAAGGCAAGGACCTGAGCAAGTGCGCACCACAGGCACGCACGTACACGCATGAACGCATGCACGTACCCACGCATACGAAAACGCACACTCACACAAGCGGCATTGAAAGATGAACTGTTTGTCATTAGCGAACAAAACGATGTATACAGATGCTAAAAAAATTAAATAATGCAGAATTTGCACGTCATAGATGTGACTCAGTAGGTGGACTCAGCAAATGTTGCGCTACGATGTGAAACACAGCACAAAGCATCAATTTTAAGTGATCACCTTCGATATATAGATTACGGACGTAAGCTGACACAAATTAATAAAATAAAAAAAATAAATTAAATGTTACTTACTGTATACCTACATAAAATTTAAATAATAAATAACCAATTAATAAGAACCTATCTTGTACATAACTACAATATCCTAGCAACACAGATCACTCCCAATAGATACCACATTACAGGCAACTGACGCGTGTAATGCCTTTAATGCTTTTGCATGTAGGATGCGCTGTGGAACTACGAGCGACGTCAGTAGCGACCACGTCTTTGACCTGTCAGTGTCATTGAAATAAAATATGTCTATTTAATTTGACGGTTTATTCCTATGGATTTCGTCTATAAAATAATATGGAAATATAACTACGTGCAGTTTCAAGTGGTGTGGGAGCAATAGCAGGACATCCAATTACAATAAAAAGATGGTATAAGTTTACATCGGTAAAATATTTCTTATATTTTACGTGTGACACAGCTCAATTTATAATGGTTAGTTTTGCATTTATCTCTTTCGCTCCTTACTGTAATTGTATGCATGTCCTTTTTACGCATCGCCATGGAAACGCTTCTCCTAACACATTTCACAATAGTGTTGCGGTCACATGCATTTTAATTAATGTCGATATTAGTACAAATACGTAAAATAATTTCCAATTTTCACTTTTTCGTCATTGATACAATTGCTTTTAAAATAAATTTAACTGTACCAGCTCACATCTAAACAAACGTATAACATGAAATATAATGTTTTCTACAACCATATAAGAAAAGTTTTGAGAATATTTTTATTACAATCTACCTAATTAGATCTCATTTTTAGTTTCCGAGTACGAATAACCGCGTAGATTGTTATTTGACCATAAATTGTGTGATTTCGGAATCTAATACGCCTGTGTCGAAAATGGCAAAGTTTATTATTATCTGGCTAGCGAAAGTTCATCCTGGCATTAGTTGCAAAATTTGTATATAGCCACACTTTAGTGTTCCAGCTATAACAATTTTGATATAAAAGTGAAACGAGTGACTGATAAATTATTAAAAAAAAATTTGGATATAATATATTATGTAAGGAAATAACATTTCTTTAATTCCCTTTGAATACATGCATCCTTTGGTTATTGTCGGTAAAACAAGAAGAGCTTGCTTTTAATATAATTAGAGAGATGGCGCTGTGTGAATAAGGACATCATCGCAGTTCTAGCAAAATTGTAAATTAATGTCAAAGATAGAAGCCATCAAATAGTAGTAACAGGATAAGAATTAAGATAGTACACGTACCCTATGTAACTGAAAGGTTTGATTATAGAAAGTATTTTTATATTGAATCTTTCTTACATACATACATTCATACATAAACTCACGTGTTTTTCCCAGAAGGGGTAGGCAGAGGTGACAGGGCACCCACATTTCACCTTGTATGTTCCGTCACACGATGTGATAGATGGCGAGCCTATCGCCATATCGCGCACAAATTCCTGACTCTAAGCTGATAATGAATAGAAAAATCCAATATCACTTTACCCAATCCGGGATTCGAACCCGAGACCTCAGTTTTGTAACCGTACCGTAGTGCAACTACGCCACCGAGGCAGTCACATTTTTTAAGTATTTTGTAAATTATATAAAATTAATAGTAAACATGTTCCAAACATACTGAAAGGCGTTTTTATTATTCCTTTCAAAAACACATTAAGATTATTACGTCGTAATAATTTAATAAAAATGAAATCCGTAAAATAGTTATTTTTAATCCATCGACAATATTATCGATATAGTTTTATACAATAATATTTTGTTCACATCACTACGAGCCGCTACCTCGTCTCTCACTTCCCCGCTCTCGTAACCTAAATTGGCACTTTTGGATTCAAACAAATTTGACATTATGCGGTATCTATTGGGAGTGATCTGTGCCTAGCAATAACACACAACAAATAAATTACACCAAGTAAAGTAACACTAACTTATGAAAAAAACAAACCATTAATTTCGTATTATTGAAGTCTATTCATTAAAAAACAAAATATCAAAAAACAGCGATGCAACAATGCATGATATTGGAAATCCATGTCGCATAAACAAATCACGGATTCGATTCCCATCCAGAGAAAAATATTAGTTTGACGTTTTCTCGAATCTGTAGGAGAAAAATATTGTAAATTTTAAACGTGCAGACCAGAAACACATAATCTAGTTATTTAAATAAATCACCAGCAGTGGCCATTGAATCTATAACTCGGAACATATGTAATTTGCAATATTTTGTAATGTTTCAATGTTGTTTATAGGTGATCACCGATGGACTGAGAAGATACGAAGAGGACTTGTGGAATGATACGGATTACACATCGGTAAGTTATATTATTTACTTAAAATAAATATGGAAAAATATTAACGCCCGAATACTGGAACGCAACTTAAATATAAGTTGCGCTTAACTACGTTGACTCCGCTTAAATGTACTGACTAAGTGGGTCGTGCGCTGTTAAGAGCAACTTGTTATTTGAATGGCGTGCCAGTATTCGGGCGTTAGTCTTCAAAGATGACCTTTGTGTCTATTCGAAGAGCAACACGCTTTACATCATGGTAGAAAATATGACAGAGTGTTTTCAACGAGTATTTTTATTGCAATGAATGGCGAGACGGGCATGCCGTTCGCCTGATGGTAAGCGATACGACCGCTCATGAACAGTAGCAAAACCAAACAAAATGAATTACAAAGCGATGCTTGGCATTCCACTGCGCTCGCCATCCGGAGATATAAGATGTTAGGTCTCAATATGTCCAGTAGTTACTCTGGCTACAATATCCTTATAACCAAAACACAATTGTGTTTATGCACTGGTGTTTGTGGGGAGAAATAGACATTTCAGTGATACCTACCCAGGCGGCCGCTCACATATGAGAGACCTACCACCAGACCTATCTTTTTTATAGTTTTTTTAAACTATAATTAATTTTTATATCTATGCATGGCGAGACGAGCTTGCCGTTCGCATGTTATTGTGTAATCATGTATGTATAACAGTGTACGTACGTTCCCCAGGCGTCAGGCGGTTCGTACCGCACCGTGTCGCTGATCTCCCGCGAGCAGTTCGAGCAGGCCGTGCCCACCGAGAGGCACCGCAACCCGCCCGACCCGCCGCCGCCGCCACCCACCAGGGTAAATGATCATTCACTCATTCAGTCGTACACACATTCACTCATTCAATAGACAGTGACATACGAATACACTCATTCAGTCTACAGTGACATACAAATACACACGTTCACTCAACAGGGCGCACTCGTACATTCATTCACTCAACAGTAACACAAATATACTCATACACATAACTGTAACCCTATCATACACTCTTTCACTCATGAGTAATACTCTCATACACTCAACACTGATACATACATTCCTATATGAAAGTCCACCGCAACGTCAATTTTTTAAAATAACCCTTATTTAGAATAACATTAAGATTGTCATAACATTAACAGTTACAATCAAAATAAACCTTCCATCCATCCATCCATCCATCAGCCAAAGGAAGTCCACTGCTGAACATAGGCCTCCCCCAATGATTAAATAAACCTTAATAAAATGATATTAAGTTGACAATACTTTGACAAACCGCTATAAAGGGCAGGATGTCAGAATACATTCACTCATACATTCACAATCATTCACTCGTGCTGTCATTCACTCTCAACCAAACAGTTGTCCAACAGTCACTCAATACAATCACCCAGTTATCCTAACACACTACACATTAATACATTATGTACGTAGCATTATACAGGGTGATATTGACATATTGTATTTAAAACAACATATTCCTAACCCCCATAGGTAATATTGTACAAAGTTTGATCAAAAACTGCCTGATAGTTTTGTCAAAAATCGCGATTTTATGTTCCAAGACTTTTGATCAAATCCTATAGATACCGAGTCTTTTTACGACTCAGGTAAGTTCCCGAACCGAACTGAAGTTCAGCAACGCGGTATAATATTCGTATCTATATGGGATGTCCAAAAATCGTGTAAACTAAAATCACGATTTTAGACACAAAATATCTTTTTTCCCGTTAATTAATTCTCGTTTATTCATCCCATGGTTGTTTGGCAGGAATTGCTTCAAGCAATAAGATCGCCACTTATGCATTTTTTTCTTGTACTTTCATCTTTTATTCTGTCTACTTTTATGTATATGGTGTATAATAAAGTGTTAAATAAATAAATATTTGCAGGTGCAAGAGGCTGCCGAGCAGCAGGCCGGCAAAATGAAGCGACCGCGACGCACCGCCAGGTTCTACGCGGCTAGCAAGGACCCGCACGCGACAGATGTCATGTTAGTAACATACATACATACTAGAAAAACCTGCATACTTGGAAATTCTACTTGTGTAATTCTATGGCAGTGCGTGGTGGCCTGTTGGCTAAACGCGTCTGCCAATATGTTCACTGTGGTCGCGGGTTCGAATCCCAAGACTCAATTTAAGATCGTAAAAGGATATTTTGATTTCACAAATAAGTAAAATAAAATTTACTTACATTACATTCATTTGTGAAAATAATTGGCCTTTTGTTACATATTAGTGTAATTTAGTTTTTGTATTAGATGTAAGTTTTCTGAATGAAACATAATAGACTACAAGCCCGTGGCAAAAATCGATGGGTCAAATGAACCACCAGGAGACCTATTTGGTAGGATACAGGGGCATAAAATAATAATATTCAGCACTATGCCGTCACTTGTAAGCTGTCCGTCTCAGTGCAGATGAGACTTCAAAATCATCAAGGAGAGGGGTTCATTTTGGTCATTTATTTTTGTACGGCATTTCTACCATCGATAGGTCCATGAAAAATAATAGAAAGAACACGTAATGCCGTACAAAAATAGTGCGTCACAAAGTCGGAAGAACGTTAGATATTCCGGCAAATTTGTCGCTAAATTTGGTCATTTGATTTTAAACGGCATCGGTTCCATACAGTCGCAATACCTCTTCTAAACCATTATTCCGCAACGCCGTACAAAAACCATGCGACAAGGGAGAACAATCAGCGGTTGCAACCCACTCACCTTCAGTGGTTCGGGGGGTGATTTGAAAAAGTACGGCATCGGTTTCATAACATTAAGTAGCACTCAAAATTACTATTTTAAAAAAAGCCATCACTAAATTATTGTTAATTTTAATGTATACACAAATTCCTCATAAATTTGACTTTTAAAGCTGAAAGGTCATTTGATCCTGTACGGCAACCTATTTTCTTACATGATATTGCTAAATACAATCGTTATTTAGTATTGGCATTCAATAAAAATGTTTGAAAAGAAATTGAGAGGAAAATAAAATCTCAAATCATTTCAAAAGTTTAAATTATCGTAGATTAGTGAAATACAGCTACTTTCTAAATATGATTGTTGTTTTGAATAGTTCTCAGGTAAACAAATGAAGAAAAAATTATGCCGTACATTTTAATGCAGAACATAATTTTTGGCTGATTAAAATGGCACTACCATTTCAGAAGTACTTTATGGTCGTGTGATACTACACGGCATTAACATATTTTTGAAGAGAAGAATTAATAACATGTATAAAAAATCATTATGCCAGCTTTTAAAGTGAAACCGTGTATATTATATCCAAAAACTGAAAAACTATAGCTAAGCTCATAGTCTAAGATCCCGCCATACATCGACCTTCACCGAGATGTTTATTTGATGAAACCTATTTTATATGCAATTTAATATGTCAATAAATATATTGTATATGGGTTGCCTTGCAAATTTCAGTCCAGAATACGATTAATTAATTATTAAAATAAAAATTTTTTTTTTACACATTTCACCTGTTTGATTATTAAACAAATTCTATACCAATCGAAAGTATGAAACCCATAGAATATGTAAACGTTAGGTTGCCTATTTTTTTCCGGTCACAACCCTCAGGTTGCCAGGTATAAACAGGTAAATCGCTACTAGCATTTTGCGCCGGTCTGATTATTGAATGGAAATTAAATGAAAATAAAGATCATTTTATTATGAACACGGTGGTATAGGGTTGCCTGCGAAAAATCAGTCCCGAATTGCGGTTGTCGAATTTAGAAAAGTGAAATATTGCTCCGAGTGACACAGCATAGCAGCTGTTCGAAGTCCGCTCATAAAGAAAGAGGGTGCGCATGCTATTTATTCTTGAGAATGAAAAGGACAGCGATAGACTCGTATATGCTGTGTTCTGTGTTACCTGGCAACCTGAGGGTTGTGACCGGAAAAAAATAGGCAACCTAACGTTTACATATTCTATGGGTTTCATACTTTCGATTGGTATAGAATTTGTTTAATAATCAAACAGGTGAAATGTGTAAAAAATATTGTTTTTTTAATAATTAATTAATCGTATTCTGGACTGAAATTTGCAAGGCAACCCATATACAATATTTTTATTGACATATTAAATTGCATATAAAATAGGTTTCATCAAATAAACATCTCGGTGAAGGTCGATGTATGGCGGGATCCTATACTATCAGTATTTATATTTTTGTAAACTTTTCGATGTCATATACTCCAAACATGGACATATTTTTTTTTGAATTGTGTTATTAAATATACTAAATGATATATACAGAAATGAAAAAATAGGTAGGTATGTCTTTCAAATTTTAAGTCAATATCTGAATCAGTGACTGAGTCGGTATCGGAATCAAGGTCCTCATCGACGTCCGTATCCTCTTCTCGATCACCTTCTGAAACATGAATATGTGTCATCTTATTTTGCGGACAAATAAAGTTAAAAAAAGGAATTAATAATAATAAGTTTTTGTTATGTTTATTACCTTTTATCAATGTGGACTTTCAGATATCTACGAAATTGACTTTTATAGATGATTGCATTAGATACAAATAAATTGTCTAAATGCTGTACAGTAAATATCATACAAAATATCACCCTAAAGTATATTTTATTACATGGATTATTCGAGAGATATTTTCCGCTCTACAGACCTTTGGATCACCAAAAAATGTACGGCATGTGAAAAAATGTTATCTATGCATTAAATACTTTCAAAATAAATTTATCCCATATTGTGTCAAATCACCCCCCGGACCACTGAAAGGGAGTGGGTTGCAACCGCTGTTTTTTTTTCCTTGTCGCATAGTTTTTGTACGGCGTTGCGGAATAATGGTTTAGAAGAGGTATTGCGACTGTATGGAACCGATGCCGTTTAAAATCAAATGACCAAATTTAGCGACAAATTTGCCGGAATATCTAACGTTCTTCCGACTTTGTAACGCACTATTTTTGTACGGCACTACGTGTTCTTTCTATTATTTTTCATGGACCTATCGATGGTAGAAATGCCGTACAAAAATAAATGACCAAAATGAACCCCTCTCCTTGATGATTTTGAAGTCTCATCTGCACTGAGACGGACAGCTTACAAGTGACGGCATAGTGCTGAATATTATTATTTTATGCCCCTGTATCCTACCAAATAGGTCTCCTGGTGGTTCATTTGACCCATCGATTTTTGCCACGGGCTTGTAGTCTATAAATAATGGTAAGAGAATTTTTTTTTCTAATTTTCGTTATTACAATTACAGCAGTATTTGCAATAAGATTGATACGAGTATATCCAAGTTGTTATAGTATTTAGTTTTAATTTTGATCATAACTAAAAATCCAGGAGAGGAGGACTTTATATTTATTCAGGGCCCTCCTAATATTCTATCTAATAGATGTAAAGTTTGGGAAATGTTGGTGTAAAATGTTATAAGTATTGTAATTGTGTTGCCATATAGTCGACCCCGCTGGCCTAGTGCGGGTTGGTCTGTAAAATATGTATATGTGTAAAGAATATATTATTATTAAAATAATGTTTATGTTTCCAGAAGCAGCAGGAAGCACAAGACTCGTCACAGCCTGAACCCGCCGGTGGAGCACCACATCGGCTGGATCATGGACGTGCGCGAGCACAGACCCCGCACGCACAGCACCGGGTAACCACTGCACTATATCTACACTATATCATATCGCACCAAAATTAGAGTGAATTAATCCAAAAAAAGTGGGAGTGTGGAAAAGGTCACGACGTACAGACAAGCGAAATGTCGGACGCCCGCCTACAAGGTGGACGGACGAGCTGGCTAAGGTTGCAGGAAGTCGCTGGATGCTGTTTCCAACTGGTCAGTGTGGAGATCCTTGGGGGAGGTCTATGTTTAGCAGTGGACTTTCTGTGGCTGAGATGGTGATGATTATGAATAAAAAAAAATTTTTTTGTATATTTAATAATATACAAATAAAGTGTGTTACGGCGAATAATAAAACTCTCCATTTACTTCTCTTCCGCAATACTGCTAAACTCCACTGCAGGTATTGAAGTACTTTGATGGCCTGGATGCTATGTCAATATTAACAAACAGCGAGACATTTTTTATGATCATTAATGAATGTATGAGCGTGTGTTTGTCTTCGTATCGAAGAATGAATGATTCGAATATATCGGCCATCCGAACATTTACAGAGTAGGTACATTCGTATCGTCACAAATTTCGTTCGTCCGAAATTTCGAACTTCGTTTCGGATGAATATAGTAGGGCCCCAGGGCACGTGTAACTTGTGAAATGTTATTATCGACTCGACTTTCTATTGCTATTGCTATATACCCCAACACCAAGTAATGTCTGTATGTCTCCAGCTCGTCCCTGGGCACGTCTCCGACGCTGGGCTCGTCGTGCGGCTCGGTGCCGCAGTCGCTGCCCACCTTCCACCACCCCAGCCACGGCCTGCTGCGGGAGAACCACTTCACGCAACAGGCGTACCACAAGTACCACTCTAGGTGCCTTAAAGGTCTGTATCAATCACTTTATTAATATTATTTTGTGGTATAAATGGCGAGGAGGGCAATGGTAAGCGATATAACCGCTCATGAACAGTGGCATGACCATACACGATGAATTACATGCATACAATATAATTACATGCAAGGGTTGAGCATTCCACTGCGCTCGTTATCCTGAAACATAAGATGTTAAGTCTCAATATGTCCAGTAGTTACTTTTGAAACACAACAGTGCATTTAAACTGCTGTGGAACTACATTTTACGTCTATAGTCCTTCGATCAAATATACACTAGATACAACATAAGCGAAAATGGCACCAAAAAAGAGTGCTTTATGCACTCATTCGCCTTCAGTCACGCACCGACCGTTGCTTCTAAAACGTCGCAGAACTTTAGACAATATTAATTGAAAAGCTACTTTAAGCTCCAGGAATAAGGTGGAATTTGTGTTAATATATTTGGAATATGTGATCTTTTTGTTTACTTTTTTTGTTTCCATGCATCGGTGCCACTTTTTAACAGAACTTTTACAGGGAACTGTGTATCTAGTGTATATTTGATCGAAGCTATAGTCAATTAATTAGTCACCGGTTTTACTACGGAGGGATGGACGCTTTTTATTGACTATTACAGCCTCTGTGGCCCGGTTGGTTGGACGCCGATTGTGAAACTAGCGCGGGTTCGATCCCCACCCCGAGAGAGAAATGTTTTTTCAGCCCACAAATATGTCTTTTGGGTCTGGGTGTTTGTGAGACCGAAAAGTCTCTCGTAGTTACTGATACGACACAAGACTCGATCTTAGTGTGGGGTCAGGACTATGTATGTGACTGTCGGGTGTATTTATTTATTTATGTTGTTTTGCTTACAGAACGGAAGAAGCTCGGCATTGGACAGTCTCAAGAGATGAACACGCTGTTCCGATTCTGGTCATTCTTCCTCAGGGATCATTTCAACAGGGCCATGTACAATGAATTTAGGTATGTACCATGTTACTTTTTAAATGTCATTTTGTAAAATATACCCTATTTTTGTTAGCATAAAAGCTGCCAAAATATACCATATTAAAAGTGACATTAAGTTGACATTACTTTTAAGAGGCTGGAACGTTATACTACAATATATACTATACACAGTGAAATTTTATATTTGTTTATATTGTTGTGTTCTTTTCTTTATCTAAAATAAAGATTAAATAAATAATAAAATAAATAAATTTGTAAACGCATTCTTTCCCAGGACACTAGCAAACGAGGACGCGGCAGAGGGCTTCCGCTACGGTCTCGAGTGTCTATTCCGGTTCTACTCGTACGGGCTCGAGAGGAAGTTCCGCCCGGAATTGTACCAGCACTTCCAGCAGGAGACCATCGCTGATTATGAAAAAGGTATGGAAAAAATGAATATAAAAAAAGGTATGAAAAAAGGTCTCCTCTACAACCGAGAGTACGATTGAGAGTGGTTAGTACACTCCACCACGCTGGCCTAGTGGAGGACTTTACATACCATAGAAATTTAACAATTGTTGTGACTGCCTCGGTGACTAGTTGTACTAGGGTACGGTTACAAATCTGAGGTCTCGGGTTCGAATCCCGGGTTGGGCAAATTGATATTGGATTTTTCTATTCATTATCAGCCCAGAGTCAGGAATTTGTGCCCGATATGGCGATAGGCTCGCCACCTATCACATTGTGGGACGGAACATACAAGGCGAAATGTGGGTGCCCTCGCACCTCTGCCTACCCCTTCTGGGAACAAGGCGTGAGTTTATGTATGTCTATGCAGAAATTTAACAAAATGGCTATAGTATGCAGGTTTCCTCACGATGTTTCCTTCGCCGTTATAGTGCGTGGTGATTGACTATCAATATAATATATGATTCAGAAAAGCCAGAGGTTTGCCTTGGGATTTGAACCAACCACCGTGAACATGTTTGCAACGTGTCTGTGATATAATAAGAGACTAATTTATTTTTTTAATTGCTTTAAATGGCGAGACGAGTATGCCGTTCGCCTGATGGTAAGCGATACGACCGCTCATGAACAGTAGCAGAACCACACAACATCTTGAATTACAAAGTAATGCTTCGCATTCCACTGCGGTCGCCATCCTGAAACATATGATGTTAAGTCTCAACATGTCCAGTAGTTACTCTGGCCACAATGTCTTTCAATCCGAAACACAACAGTGCATTTAAACTGCTGTTTGGCAGGAGAAATAGACATTGCGGTGGTACCTACCCAGATGGCCTTTCACATATGAGAGACCTACCACCAGTATATGGGCTGATACAGTAAAGATACTTAATTAATTTCCTTTCCTCAGGTCAATTATACGGATTGGAGAAGTTCTGGGCTTTCCTCAAATACTACAAGCACGCGGCCGCTTTACAAGTGGACCCAAAACTTCACGGATACGTCGCCAAGTTCCAGAGTATTGAAGACTTTCGCGTTCTAGAGGTATGTAGTTATTTATAACTGTACTTACGCCCGAATACTGGAACGCCATTCAAATAATAAGTTGCTCTTAATAGGGCAAGGCCCACTTACGACGACCAATAAATCAATCGAAAAAATTAGATTGAAGTCAATCTGAATTGTTTTCTACTTTTCGATTTGTCATTTACCATGTTGCCATAGTTTTTTCACTACTGAGTATGATTATTGGCAATATAGTATCAGAAAAAAGATTGAGCTGTCAATCTAAAACGGCAAATTTTGGATTGAGATTGTTTATTGGCAGCGGCTGATAGCCAGTATATTTAATCGGGATTAACGTAGTTAAGCGCAACTTATATTCCAGTTGCGTTCCAGTATTCGGGCGTTAATGTATTAAGACCTGGGGTTACTCTATAAAAACGTTATAAACTTCGAATATTCGGATGCTCGACGTCCGGAGTAAGATATAAGATTTCCACTTCTAAAAATCAATGCTATTCTCTATTATATTTATCATTTTCTCCGAACTTAGTCTATAGTTGTGACGTATGATAGAGAAATCCAACGTTTTGTGGAGTATCTAGGCACATTAGTGAAGTTTTACGTACGGCGTCCGAAATTTCAAGTTTGTATCGTTTAATTATAGTGACCTGCCTTTTTTCCGTTTCTCTGCACTAACATAAGGTTGGGTGGTAGAAAATGTCCTTAGGCATTAAGTCCACCTGTACTATTCATTTGTACAAAGTTCTAAATAAATATAGTGAAAAAGCTTAAAGTGTATATGTATCCATATGGTAAATGTAAACGAAGCCGGGTGGTTTTTTTAGTGAATGTAGACACAACGTGATTAAAAATTTCGTTGGAAGGACCATGTGTAAATATCGTAAATTATGTAAGATAATAAGTAATGATACAATTATTTGTTAAGTGACCAAAGAAAAGTATAAGGCAAAGGGGCGAGGGAGCACGCGCGGTGATTGCTGCTTACGTACTACTGTTCAAGCTCGGTTAACTAACGTAAAGCAATAACTTTAGTATGCTGACTAAGATATAATGTGCATAAAACAAATATATTTCACATCAACTCAATAAAAAAAAATACACATGGTCCTTCGAGCCGGATGTATTACGAATAATGTATCTTCGTTTGGTAAATAAATTTAATAATCTACCGGGTATATCAAGAGTGTTACCGAAAACGAAGCCGGGTGGTAGTTTTAGTGACTACAAACACAATGCAACTAAAAATTTCGCAAAGAATCGCGACATTTTTTTTTATTATTTTTTAAATATCTTCGAGTTTGGGTAGTAAATTCATAGTTTTTGCTAAAATCATAATTTAAAGCCTTGCGTACCATAGATTCTTTTAAAAATAAAAGGGTGTATACTATTATTTAAGAAAAAACTATGTATTTATCACTCTAATAAGACGATAAAAAATAAATAACTAAAAAAAATTCTTCACAATTTTTTGCTCAAAATTTAGTTGCGTTGTGTCTGAAGTCACTAGAACTACCACCCCGCTTCGTTTTCGGTAGCACTCTTGATATACCCTGTATTGTAAGACATGTCTCAGTGTAAACAATAGGGTATTTTACCATAAAAGGAAAAAATCTAAAAATGTGTTATTGCAATATAATAAGCATAGATCAGTTGGAGAACGTCAGTTTTAGATCTTAAAATACTGAAATCTTTTTTTAAATTTAATACAAAATAATCTGGTTTTTTAATCTGTTCGAAACAACATGAAATGTAGCCGCCATGTTAATGACGTCAAATCGCTTGGTAAACTTTGTCAGTACCAGTGACACTGGCAGTGTCACTCAGTGTTATTTGTCATCACAGTTTGTCATCCTCCGATTTCAGTATTACTAATAAAGTATATTAGTTAATATAATATACGTTTAAAGTTAACGTAATTATAATATACTTTCTACCATGGAAGCCGGTTTCGTAGAGGGAAACACCACAAATTTACCGATAGTAAGCTCTATAATGGTCGGTAAATTCTTTGCCGCGAATGCTGATTTTTGTTCTGCTGAGTTACGAAATGTTAAAACATCGATGTAAGTATGTAATGCATTATCTTAAATTTGAAAAAAAAAATATTTGATGGCGATAAGGCATGCTCTAAATTTCATACATTGTTTACACTTATTCGTAAACATACAAATAACATAACCACATTTGTTTACCAGACGATATGACGACATGACCATAGACCAAAAATGTCGTCCATTGCATAATTGTTTTTGTGAAATTACGCGCGAATTTTAAAAACGTAAAATTTAAATGTAGATTAAAGGTACTTAATAATCTCAAAAAAAAATATATATTTTTTTTAGTGGTTTATTAGCACGTCAGGATATAATTGAGATACTTTTCAAAAATTGCCGTAATACCCTATTGTTAGCTGGTCTTTTAAAATAAATAAATAATCAATGTATGTGTGGGTATTTGTAATGATTAATGTATCTACCTTTGGTAAGTTAGTTAAATAATCCATATACAGGGTGATATTGACACATTGTACTTATTTTAACCCACATATTTCTCATTACCCCAGATGAAATTTTACATAATTTGAAAAAAATATAAGAAGATTTTTTGTTCTTACTACTTTTGGGCATCCCATATAGATACGAGTTTTTTTACCGCTTAGCTGAACTTCAGTTTAGTTCGGAAACTTATCTGAGCTGTAAGAGACTCGGTATCTATAGGGGTTGATCAATAGCCTTGAAACCTAAAATCGCGATTTTCGACAAAACTATCCGGCAGTTTTTGTTCAAACTTGGTACAATGTTTTCTGGGATGGTTAAGAGTATGTGGTTTAAATTAAATACCAGATGTCAGTATCACGCTGTATACCCATGTATTCTCTTCCAGCCGGCACTGAACGAGTTGCTGTCGACGTGCGGCGGCGCAGCTCCAGGCCGGCCGCACGCGCGCCACTACCAGCGACACCGCTCCGTGTCCGAGAGCGAACGCACGCATGCGCAGCGACACAACTTCACGTACGTAATATTCAACTAATCAAGCCCGCGACTGTCTCGGAAGCCGTACTGTGGCTTTTCGGAATTCAAGCAATAAAGCAGTCTAATGTCATTGAAATAGGGCCTATTTTAAATCAAGTCCACAATACTGGTGGTTTCAAAGTTTTTTAAGTTTTTACTTAAGCTGATCTGCTAAAGCTAACAACAGTCTCAATGTTGAATGTCTTGGAACAGGTGGGAACGTTTCATGAAAATCAAAGATTGGCTTTTGGGTGAAGTCCTTAGCTACCAAACTAGCTCTATATCTGACATTATTGTCATTATCAAATTTCTTTTTAAAAACCTATTTACATTGCATAACATTACTAGTAGATGGAATATTAACTAACTCCAATGCGTCATTGTTTTCAAATGATCTAAGTTCATTTTGCATAGCTAGTTTCCACTGTTCACTTTCAGGTCCACTCAACGCTTCTTTCAGAGATATTTCACTTGCACTTATTTGACTTGTCACACACACATTACTAAAACCGTACCGATCTGGTTGCTTACGCACACGCTTTGAAGTCAGCTCTGTAGATACCACTGAACCAGCTGCTGGTATGCTATTTTCTACAATAGTAGAACCAAGCGCAGGCTCAGCCAACGTCCCAGGCTTAGCCACAATCGCAGGTTCCACTATTGTTCCAGCTTCAGCCATTGCCTTTGACTCGGCCACTGTTGCTGATTCAATCTTTTGTACTTCTGAAGAATCCTGAAAATAATCTTTAAGCAACCATCTTCAAAACTCTCAGTTGTTTCTAGCTTCAGACTCTGAATATCTGGTCTTACTGTGTCAATTATATTCCTCACTTCTTGGGTATTTTTGTTTCTGTTTACTCCTATCATTGTGGATGGATCATTAAATTTTTCACTGATGTTTTTATGTATCTTTTTGTGTTCACTCCCCTCCACAATCACAACAATGTCTCTTGTTACTATTATACTGTTATTGTTGGGATTGTAAACACGATATCCTTTAACATGATCTTCATATCCAACAAGAATGCCTTGGGTTGCCTTCTTATCCCATTTTAATCTTTTTTCTTATAGTGACTTATGTAAGATTTGCGTGTTTAGGTATTTTGTTGCGTTTGTTGTTCAGAAACTTTTGTAACCTTAAGGTGTTCACGATTTTTGTGACCGGCCCTGGTCAACCACTTCTGTTGCCACATGTGTGCATGACTTTTGGCGTTTTGAATGTGTTCAACGACTTATGTCGCTGGCGGTAGCAGTCATTTTGACTAAATTTTCCACTGAGAAATACAGCACTAAATGCATTGGATTCCTTCTTTTTTGGAGTATATTCACATTTGTTCATAAAATGTCCCAATCGTTTGCACTTGTAACATCTAACATTGACATATTGTGGTTTGACATTCGGCGATGACGTTTGTTTTTTTTTCTGTTGCCAACTTTTCGCTGCAAATGCTTGTTGTGTGGCGCCCCCTTCACTTCCGTCGTTAATATCCAGTAAAATTGATTTAATGGCGTCGGCGGTCAAACCGATGCTGAATGTTCCACCGCCATAATCATTGGTTCATATTTCTCTGGCAATCCTGCCAACAATAAGGAACCAAGTGCGCGTTTACATTCAGCCATCTTGTTCAGTTGTCTTTGTGTTTCGCCGTTTTCCAACTACGGCAACTATCTACTTTATTCTGCGCTGCGTTTTAGTAAGCTAACGCTGCCACCGGAGTTGAGAAATGAGAAAATAATGTCTTCTTTTCGGTAGCGTTTTCTGCTTCTTTGTTGTCTTAAAATATTCAAATAATTGTATATACTGAGCAAACATAATGCTGTCACCGCAACAGTTTCGACGCCATCCATTGTTGAGAGTGGTTCAATTAAAGAGAAGCGGGGCTGAGTGTGAACACTCACTCGCGTCGATATTGCAACAAGTATTTAGGGAAATATTTCCGACAATGCAGCGGCAGGAGTAGTGGCAAGGGCTGAGTGTAAATGTGTTTTAACTTTATACATATTTTGTAGTACAATTAATTTTTTATATGTCGAGAAATAAAGTAAAAAAGTGCGTGTGTCATCACAAATTACGGCTGTAACAAACTTTGAAAAGTCATTATTACGAATTGGGGTATTAAAATCGTACGCAGCGTACCCACCCCTTGGCGTGAAAGCTGGATCCACCCTTGGGGCTATATTAGTATTGAAGTCAATCTCGGCGCTGTCATTAAGACAGCCTCTAGCTAGCCGTGTGGCTACTGGCCACACATCAGTACTGATGGGTGTTGCGACCGCGTGTGTTACAGTCGCGGCGGCGGCGGCGGGGGCGGCGGCGTGGGCAGCGCGGGCAGCTCGGGCGCCGCCAGCAGCAACCGCGGCCGCGCCGGCTCGTGCGGCGCGCAGAGCGTGGTCGCCGACGCGCGCCCCGCCACGCACCACGCGCGCGGTCTGTACATACTACATACACACACATACTCTTACACTGATTGCAAATTATAATATACAGGGAGCGCTGCTACTTCAAAAACCTACATCAAAAACGGCTGTAGTTTAGAATTATTTAATTCGACTCGATTACGTTTTAAAAGGAAAATACTGTACTGTACTGTATCAGCCCATATACATTCCACTGCAGGGCACGGGCCTCCTCTACAATCGACAGTACGATTGAGAGTGGTTAGGCCATATAGTCCACCACGCTGGCCTAGTGCGGGTTGGCGGACTTACATACCATAGAAATTTATATAAATCGCTATGGTATGCAGGTTTCCTCACGATGTTTTCCTTTACCGTTTTAGTGCGTGGTGATTGACTGTCAATACACACATGACTCCGAAAAGTCAGAGTGCCCTGGGATTTGAACCCGCGACAAAAGGAAAATAGCTTTTTGAAAAGGATAATAGCTAAATATAATTAATAATATAGGAGCGCTACCAACATTACGAACAAGAAATATCTACGTTTTTCAAGACACGAATGTATGATAGCGCTCCCTCTATATTATAAATACTCTAAGCACATAGTGTTGAGTAGGACATGACTTGAAAAACTGTTTGTAATAGTAGCCTCATTTTTGTACTAAGCAGGTACAATGTCCCACTTCAATTGAAGTGAGGCATACTGACGCTTATTTGTGGGTCATAACTTTGCCTCACGGCTCACGCCAATGAAATTAAATTACAAATAGTACACCAAATATGAAATAGTACACATTAAAAAGTTGAGCCGCTCTTACATTTTGACGTCATGTACGAGACAAATGTTCTACTCAACACTACATGCACACACATCGAGCGACACGACTGCTTCACCACGGTTGCACACAAACATTCAGTAACACTAAACACGCCAATGGTACATAAGTCATTGAACACTTTTGAAAAGTAAGTTTGCCGTAGATGTATTCATCTACATCTACGGCATGCGGTTGCTTGGTTATGCATTCATTGTAAAATGTTCTTTCAAAGTTTATATTTTTTGGTTTTCTCTGCATTGACTTGTTTTCTGTTTTTGTGAAATAACATTTATTTATGAGAAGTTTAAATGTCTTGTTCGTCTTTTATTAGCACGTGGTTTTGAACAATAAATTGTCGAGGTTAAAAAAACCTTTATCTCAAAAGCTTTCATTTATTTCACTTCATAAGATATAATTCTATAGGTAAAATTATGCTAGCATCGGACAGAACTAATCTATAATTTAATAATGTTGGTAAGAAATAACAATGTGCTTATATTGGAACAATAATTGCCTTATTATTACTTATTATCTCCACTGATATAAAACATGCAGCACGCTTAAAACTTCTCATATGAATGTTATATCACAAAAACAGAAAACAATAAGTCAATGCAGAGAAAAGCAAAAAATGCATAACAAAGCAACAAAGTTAGATGAACAACACATCAACGGCAATCTTACTTTTCAAAAGTGTTCAGTGACTTATGTACCATAGGCGTGTTTAGGATTATTGTTGCTTTTGTTGTTCAGAAACTTTTGTAACCTTATGGTGTTAATGAATTTTTGTGGGCAACCGTGTTCGTTGACGTTTTGAATATGCTCAACTACTTATGGCGCTGAGTGTACAGTATCGAAGGCGTCACTAACGTAATAATTCGGTTCACAGGATCGCAGAAGGGCGAGCGCGTCGAACCCGCGCAGTGAGCCCACAAACTACACAAACTACAAACACTACGAACACTACACGCACGGACTACAAGTGAAGTGTGCTACTTAAACTGTTAGCTGTTAATGCATTTTATATAAGGTGTGTGTCACTCGCGCGCAGTCGCCATCTCCCCTCTCGCTCCACATTACGATACTTTTATTCGTTCACTCGCTAAGTTCCTAAACGTAACGTACTCGTATAGTGTAACAAATAACAATGTGCTATATCGAACACGTGGATTTTTTACTTTTTAATTATTATTTTTTGTGTTTTTTTTTTATTTGATTTTATTTGGTTTTTGTTATTACGCCGGCGACGATGGGTTGTAACTTGTGACTTGTATTGTAAGTACTGAGTGGTGACGCGGCATCGTACTGCGATTTGTAACGCTTGGCGCACTGTATATAGCTCCTTATTGTAGTATATCGTATATACCGCTACCGCGTGGCAACTGCACATGTAATCCTTTCGTATGTGGTTCGTGCGAGGGCGAGAGCCACACACGACGTTGGCTGGCCAAGAAACACTAGGACTAAAGACAATAATGTATTTTCATAAGTTCTAACCGTGCTGTGCTCTTCGCTCTCGCGGTTGTGACGTCACTGTGCTATCAATACATTATGTATAGTGTCGTAATGAACGCGGTCGAATATAATGTAATGACGTACTGGAGTATCATTGTCTCTGTCACTCGTACGCAGACTATCTGCCCTCTCGCTCCGTCGCGGTGCTTTGTCCGCGATGTCTAGTTTGTAACGGAGGGTAGTTAGAAATATTCTTAGAGTCCGGTGCGATTCAAAATGGTGGTTCGTTAGTTCCAACCACTGCCGCCATAGTGCCTGCGCTGTTTTCATTTGTGTATCGACGGCGATAAGCGACAGGCTGCATTGAGTATAATGTGTGCACTTGACACCAGACGCCTGTACAAACCGTCGTGTATTTTTGTTGGTATGTGGGTAGTCGCAGTGTGACGTCACTGTCGCGCGACTGATGACGTCACCACGCTCTGTGGTGAGGCCGCCGCGCCCGACACACTCGTATATAACGGATACAAATAGATTATGTAGAAAATTGGAATGTAACTACGGCTCCGTATGTCGCGTTTGCGTGCGTGAGATTGTCAGAGATACAATACTTATCGTGTCTTTATTCCTTCCGCCCCATTTTTTGAAGATTTTTAAGATAATTAAGATCACTTACCATCAGGTGAAATTTGACAGTGCTCTGTATAATGTACACTTTGGGTTGATTTCATATAAGTATAGGCGGCATTTTGCGGAGTTTATAAAAAGCACATACTATATCAAAACATTATTGAAATTGGTGCGAAAAATTAAATTACCAATTTTAATATTAATGTATTAAAATATATGATTTTGACCAAATTTTAATAAAATACCAAGAATGCTGTCAATAAAATGTGATAGTTATTGACATTCACAATGAGTTGAAAATTAAGATAGGTCGAGTATAAATTGTATCCATGCTTTGTGAGATTGTTGTAATGTTTTAAAAGCAATTTGTCTATGTTATAATAATGAAGCAAGGGAACTACAGCGTCATATGATCTTCTACGATTCTCGTGTGTCTGAATGCGTTGGCAAGATAATAGAAGATAATAATGCATAACATTGGGAGTGTAAATGCTTGTTTATTAAACTAAAAAATCATATCACAAACAATGAGTTGAATAGATATGTTTTTCCCAATGTCGCCACACTCCAATGGATCCAGTGCGTCACGTACTGTAGTGCAGTGGTATTGCTGTCTCTGTCGCTCCCGCGCGCGCGCCCTATGTTCCGTCTCGCTCGCGCAGTGTGTCGGCGCGCCCCACGTGTCTTGCTCAATGTTTATTAATTTCCGTTGGTATTATTATTTCGAGAACGGAGGCTACGCTGTCGTGGTTCAGACGACATTCAGTCAAGTTTATAGGGTATTTCACATCATTTTTATGACAAAATCTAGTAAACAAAGAATTTTGTAAATCCATCCAGAATTGAGCAAGTTAGAGGAGTTTTAAATCTGTAAAAGATGGAAAACAGAACTAGTGACGTCACAAGTCTTGATATGCATGTTTTGACGGCATTTTGTACGCAATATAATATTAATGCACGATGTGAAACACCCTATTGGCTCGTGTTGCCTCCGCGCTCGTGTATGTTGCTGCAGCAGCGCAGTGCGGACTGTCAAGCCCGCCTGACAGTCCGCGCGTCAGTCGTCGCGACGAGAAGGTTTGACGGTGTACTCGTATGTATTAGTGTAGTAAGTAAGAGTGAGTTTTAATGTTTTTTCCCCTATATTTAGTTTGTGCGCGACGCGTGTTGCGCGGACGATGGCGCTCGTTGACATGTATTATAATTGATACAACATTGACTAATGTAATGTAATGTAATGGCTGACGGATTGTAGAATGTATATAGCAGTTGCAGTTGTGATTACTCGCAAATGATTTATTTGAATGTTTTATAATGGATTTGTTGTGATTGTTGCGTCCGCGCAACACTCAGCCGATACACGATACGATACACGATGTTGCGCGATGACTGCACGTAACACGACATTACAGTGGCCCGTGTAAATATTGATCAGTGGTGCTTTACGAATTACGAGTGCATGTGGCTTCTCCACTTGTGCGAGTATACGAGTATATACGAGTGTTTTTGCGTGCCGTTTGCAGTGTGTGAGGGTAGTAGCGCTTCGCGTGGAACGTGGCCGACTCTCGCGGCGACAATCCCGTACAGCGCCATCTGTCGGCTCGAGTGGTCATCGCGCAAATCGTATCGCGCTATTATGTATAAACGAAAACACAAAAAAATGTTTGTTGTAAGTGTAGCGTAAGTGATTTAGATAGTGGCGCCGCGCCGAGTGGGCCGGCGCGGGAGGGACGGGTGACTTGTATAAAGAGAATGCTTAGTTAGTGTATGTATGTTATAAGTCGGTGACACTGAGCTCTGTGGAGTGACGATGTAACGCGGCAGCGCGGGGCCCCCTCTAACTTATATATTATATACATACATATTATTATATTGATAAATAAATTAATTATAAAAAACCAACGATGCGTATCTATTTCTCTGCCTAGTGTTACTTCTCTGTCCTTTACAAGCAGTCTTTGACAGACAATCGTTCATTTATAGTACCCCCGCTTCGGAACGTGTTGGTCTGTGAAGAAGAAACAGCAAACCGTGCATGCAGTTTGCCTAATTCCAATAAACCTGAGTGTATCAAATATCAGATCAAACAATTTTAACATTAAAACAAAACTACCAGTTAGGGAATCTTATTTTGAAATTGCTGCAAAATCATCATCATCTTATCAGCCATATGAAGTCCACTGCTGAAAATAGGCTTCAACTAAATTCTTTTTTCCTCCTCCTCCTCTCCCAAATTTTTAGTTGTCTAATTCCATATAATTTATTTTAGAGACAGCCTCCGTGGCGCAGTTGGTTAGGCGTAAACGAGTGGTAGCGGGTTCCCTGCGCCAATAGAAATGTTTGTGCGGCCCACAAATATTTCTGTCGGAACTGGGTGTGTTTGTGGAAGCAAAAAGTGTCTCGTAGTTCCTGATACACGACACAAGACTCGATCTTAGTGACTGTTGAGTGTTATTTATTATAAAAACAATATCCGAGGCGCAGTTGATTAAACTCCGGCTGTGAAACGACAGACCGCGGGAATCAAATCATGGATGTGTTGCTTAGGTGTCACTTTACGCCGCTTTCTTGTGGACACTGGTACTGCTCCGGACGGACCTGCCTATTCATGCTGATACATAACTGACAACTGTGTAGCTTTACCACCGGTTTTTTTTTATTGCTGTAAATGGCGAGACGAGCATGCCAAACAACACCTTGAATTACAAAGCTATGCTTGGCATTTTACTGCGCTCGCCATCCTAAGACATAAGATGTTAAGTCTCAATATGTCCAGTAGTTACTCTAGCTACGATGTCCTTCCATCTGAAGCACAATAGTGCATTTATACTGCTGTTTGACGGGAGAAATAGAAATTGCGGTGCCATACCCAGTCAGGCGGTCTCTCACATATGAGAGACCTACCTCCAGTGAGTAGTTTTCCGCAAATATAATTTGATAGAGGGTAGTTCTATAATTAGTTTCGTTTGGATAGATTGTCGGTCAGTCTTGCATAGTATTTTGAACGCGAAACACCAAATTACTTTCGCAATTATAAACTATTGCTTGGACAATATAGTGATCGTTAAAAGAGAGTGTCTTATGAACCAATTAGCTTCTAAAAAATCTTGATTGCTGCTGTGACTGTTGCATACAAGTTAAATCAATAGTAATAGACGTAAATTGTGTTAAATATGTGAGTAAACGTGTATCAAGAAAAATAAGGGAGTATAGACCCATTTTCCAATAGTATGAGGTACAACGCCGTAATATATATAAAGAAATTCTATCACTAGGAATTTTTCGGAGATAAAACTTAAACTGACTGGACTATTTCTTGTTGATACTGGTTATCACGAGTTGAAATTGCGGGTGTGCGTGCGGGAAAGTGTTCGAGAATATGCTGTTAATGGTCTCATTAGGCCATTCTTTTGGCGGCCTTGCAGTACGGTGAGTATGAATAATCGTTTTAGTAGGATTTATTTCTGAGTTGTTTTGGTTTTGGCTGAATATCATATGTCCACCACATGTGATATTCAGCCATACATATACTTTGAGTAGTGTTGCATCTTGGAAGAAACACGTGTATCTTTATTTATATTATTTCTTTCAAATATAATTTACTTAATACGGTTCGCAGTCAAGGGTGGATCCAGGGGGGAGGTCATGGGGGTCATGCCCCTCCCCCCCATTGAAATTGGACCCAGTGTTATGACATGTACTGTGTGACCCCCCTGGCGTAAAATCTGACATGAACTATAATGTGATTTTTCGCGGATTTGCTCTAATTTTTACATTTTTGAAGTGAAACTTCTTTATCGATGTATGGGAGAAATATATAGCAATAAAAAAAAATGTTTTACTGTTACTCACCATATTTATTTGTATCCATGTCTATGAAAACAAAAGACTTTTGCTTAAACTTTATCTGATTTAGCTACATTTACCCAATTTCTGTAAAATAGTACATCATTTTTCTAAAAATGATGTCATAAAGAAGTTTCATTTATAACATTATAACATTAACCCTTAATTTGGCAGAGGTTCAATGTGTTATATATATATGTAAAATTTATGTATATTTATAAGTTTAGGGTAGTAAGGAATCCAGAAAAAATAAAAAAAAATGTTGCGACCTTCAGGTTTCCAGGAAACCAATGTTCATCAGAGTGAACATTGCCAAATCTGTCGAGAAATACCACTTTATTGTAATGTTTACTGTGATGAACATAATCAAATTAGGGTACACATTCAAACAGGTAGTGCGGTTTACAAAATATTTTTATTTATATAAAAAACAAAACAAAGACATAACAAAATATCTTTTATAACATAATAGAGCCTCTTCTAGATCTTGCCGAAATATTTTCAAAGACATTTTTTTTCTGTCGTTAGTATTTTTTTTATATAAAATCCATGAATTGTTTATACTTATATCTAACAACTGGCAAAATATACCTATATACCATCTTCTAGACTTGAATGGTATTTTATAAAGAGATACTAACATATCACCCAGGTCTACACCCCCCATATGTTTATTATACTCCCTTACTATTTGAGGACAGTCAACATCTAACTTTCGCTTTTCTACCTTACAATATCTCTTTATTTTATGCACAGGTGTGCATCCAACAAATTAACTTATCAGGGTGACAGGCTTATTGTCGTTCCAGCGAACGAATTTGAATAGATTGACAAAGAGCTATTACAATTTGTGCCCCAAACCCAATTGAAATTTCTTGTTCAGTGAATTTATGAAAACGGAATGTATCTTCTCCTCCATATAGGATAAAGTCATAAATCATGCCACTTACTCCAGCTCGCACGTAATTTTTGAATCCCCACTTGTTGGGTTTATCTTTCATGTACTGCTTTCTGTTGCCTGCCTTTCTTCCTTTATAAGCAATCATCATCTCATCTATACTAAATTTGTTTTCATTTTCTTGCAGCAAACAGTTTTTTCTTATTTTTTCTGCTATTGGTCTTACTTTGTAATATCTATCAGTATCTTCTTAGCTATTATCAGCAAAGTGTAGAAATCTACGAATCTGTTGATAGCGTTTTAAACTCATTAGATGTGCTATCGGAGCATACCGGAATCTACTGCTCCAATAATCTAGGTAACTAGGCATTGAGACAATACCCATAAGTATATGGGATAGCTATAAAATCACGCATTTCGTCTTCTGTCACTTGAATAGATTTGCCAGTTTTTTGAACAGAGTATAGATTTGGCTGTACGGTAATATCGGTCATAATGTCTGAAGAAAAAAAAATATTAAAATATTCTAGGGAATCTGCAGTGGGCAGGAAAGAGGCATTCATTATATTATGGTCTTGGTTTTCTTCAATTGTAGCTTGGTGACGGAAGATGACGCTTTTTTTCCATTTATAGGTTAGTACGAATTTCGGAACTTTCTTTCGTCTTTTAGCCAGCACTGGAGTAATGTGCCTTTGGGCTCGAGTTTTCCTGGTAGCACTTTCAGGAGTTGATAAAGGGGCTTCAGACGGAAGAGATGGTATAGAAGATAAGGAAGGTATGTTCTCGTAGTTCGGTTCTCTAGTCGGCGTAGCTGGGCAAATTTGACGTAGAACTGGAGTCAATTGCAATGATGTTTCTGTAAAATCAAATTCAGGTGGATCGTACCCAGTGTCATGATCTTCAGCATCAGGTTCAGGACTGCTTAAAATATGCATTCGCTCTAAAGATGAATCTAGAGATGGTGATGATGATGAAGCTAAACTTGGAGTATGCAGATCTGCCAATTCATTGTCCATGTCGGACCTATCACTGGTATCTGAGGGAGCATGCTGTATAGGCACAAGCGCCAATATTTTTGCCGTGCGTCCATGCAAAGTATGCTGTTGGCAACAGAAAATACCGAAATAAGCAAAATAAAACCCATAACTTCAAAATGTTAAAAAAAAAAGACATAACTATTTTGGATTAATTTATCATTAGGTATTTGGCATCGTTTACCGTGATGAACATAACAAATTGTAGGTACTTTATAGGTTATTTGGCAATGTTCATCACAATAAACATAAGCTTTTGGCGGGTCATAAAACTTGAGGATTCACATAAAGGCACATAATTCACACACCAAAATATAACAAATAGTCTAGATAAGTTAGTGAAAGCATTAAAATACTTGAAACAATAGAAAATAAAGTAAAATCTTTATATTTACCTTGCGGAACATAGACGACCTGCGAGGCGCCGACATTTTGCTTTGACAATGACAAGTAAAAGTGTTTCCAGGTGCGTAGACTATTTTTTTACTATTAAAAAATATTATATACGGTATGATAATATTACAAAAAATACGAATTTGGTGTAAAAATATAACGAAATCATTTTTTTTCTCATATGTTTCTCACAGTGAACAAAATCAAATTAAGGGTATACTATAAATATTTGTTTCTTTTAACTTCCTTACACGTCGATTACTTTGAGCTTCCGTGATCAGCCGCCCTGTGACCACGAAAGCTGCTTTCTTTAAAATTAAATTACTTTTATTTTTTAAAATAAAACAACAAATTAATAATAAGTATTTATTATTACACTATACAAAACTTATATACATACGACACATTTAAAACTTCCCTGTCCTTCCAAGCAGTCAATGAAAAAAAAATGGTGACCACTTTCATTTTATCTCCAGTTTTGAAGTTCGAGAACTCCTGCTAGACAATTTTAGTACAATCTATAAATCTATTTGGCAGCCATTACAAAAAGTATCTGCACTCGGGCGGAGCCGGGCCGAGTTGCTAGTGAAACATAATTGTTTTTTTACATACATACATAAACTCACGCCTTTCCCAGAAGGGTAGGCAGAGATGCCAAAACATACTTTTCGTCTTGTATATTCCGTCCCCCGATGTGATATGCGCTATCGCCATATCAGGCACAAATTCCTGACTTCGGGCTGATAATCAATATAAAAATCCAATATCACTTTTGGATTGTATTCGAATCCGAAAACTCAGCTTTGTAACCGTATCATACAACTCCACTGAGGCTTATTTTTTTTAAATATGTCCGGTAAATAAGTAAGCAGGTGCCCTGATGGTGAGTGAGCACTGCACTTGAACGTACACAACGCTCGGATCGTGGATTTGTTCCCGGAATATGAAATCGGGAATAAGAAATGACAAGAGCAAGTATTGTGGTTAATAATCAGCCGCAGTGTTAGCCAAATAGTCTCTTCTGCCGATATTCGATGCTTGTTTGTTCTGTACCGCCTCCAACTTGGGACATTCTGTGGACAATTCATTTCATTAATTAAAATATAATGTATATTTGCGCACGTAACAAGTTAATTAATTCAAAGATAAAAGTCACTTATGAAGTTTTACAATGACCCATCACTCGCTCAACATATTATATAAATGAAATGCAAAAGTAAATATTTTATTGAATCCATAAAATGTAAGTAACGGCCTAAAAAACGGCAAGAGAAATTAGAGCACAAATAAGCGTGTGGTCTTATTTGATTTTATTATGGTCCAAAACAATAATCTTAATTTAAGGAATAAAGTTTATTGTTACCTGAAGTTAATTATAATAAAGACTTTTTGCTACATCTCGTAGTTCGAAATACAAATGTGCTTAAAGTTTAAGTAACCTCGGCCACTTTTGGCGAGTGATATTGTTCCGGACCCTGTATCTAATATAAATTTGATCGAAGTTAAATATTTTAGTGGAGTTAGTATATATTTTGTTTTGATATACAGACCTGTGATGCGATGGCCGAGGCCGCCACAATAAGAACAACCTTGTCCGTCCGGCACGGGCACCTCCGGGGCTCCTATCATGTCCAACAAGAATGCTGGGACCTGCGAACAAAAACATTGTCATACACGTCCCACTGCTGGCCACGGGGCCGACACAATTGAGAGTACGTTTGAGAGTGGCAATAGTAGTAGTACACTCCACCACGCTGGCTTTTACATACCATAGAATTTATAACAAATTATTATATACCGGTTTCCCATATTATGTTGAATAGATCAATTATCGAGGAATGCTATAGGCTATATATCATCACGCTATGACATATAGGGCGGAAGCAGTAGTGAAAAATATAGCGAAAACGAGGAAATTTTATTTGTTTTTCTTGATCTGATTGGTCGGTATTCTATATTGATAGTGGGAACTGAACATTTTGCTCGCAATTTTGATAAGTGTGGAGCCGGGCCAGACTGCTAGTTAGGAATATTTTTATTACCACTAATTAGTAATAAATGTATGTATGTATGTGTGTCTCTCTGACTTTTCGGAGTTATGTGTGTATTGATAGTCAATCACCACGTACCAAAACGGTGAAGGAAAACATCGTGAGGAAACCTGCATATCATAGCGATTTAAAAGAATTTCTATGGTATGTAAGTCCGCCAACCCGCACTAGGCCAGCGTGGTGGACTATATGGCCTAACCACTCTCAATCGTACTTTCGATTGTAGAGGAGGCCCGTGCCCTGCAGTGGGACGTACATATATGGGCTGATACCGATACCGATACCGATGTATGTGTGTATGAATATCTATGTCCTTATTATATATTTGTATGTATGTATTGTATGTGTATACCTCTGTTTTAAACAAATGTATGTGTGTGTGTATGTATGTTACCTTCTGGCCCGCCTCGGTGAGTAGGTGCGCCAGGTCCCGGAGCACGCTCTCGTCGACGGCTCTGTATGTGTGTATGTGTGTGTGTATGTGTGTATGTATGTTACCTTCTGGCCCGCCTCGGTGAGTAGGTGCGCCAGGTCCCGGAGCACGCTCTCGTCGACGGCTCTGTATGTGTGTATGTGTGTGTGTATGTGTGTATGTATGTTACCTTCTGGCCCGCCTCGGTGAGTAGGTGCGCCAGGTCCCGGAGCACGCTCTCGTCGACGGCTCTGTATGTGTGTATGTGTGTGTGTATGTGTGTATGTATGTTACCTTCTGGCCCGCCTCGGTGAGTAGGTGCGCCAGGTCCCGGAGCACGCTCTCGTCGACGGCTCTGTATGTGTGTATGTGTGTGTGTATGTATGTTACCTTCTGGCCCGCCTCGGTGAGTAGGTGCGCCAGGTCCCGGAGCACGCTCTCGTCGACGGCTCTGTATGTGTGTATGTGTGTGTGTATGTGTGTATGTATGTTACCTTCTGGCCCGCCTCGGTGAGTAGGTGCGCCAGGTCCCGGAGCACGCTCTCGTCGACGGCTCTGTATGTGTGTATGTGTGTGTGTATGTGTGTATGTATGTTACCTTCTGGCCCGCCTCGGTGAGTAGGTGCGCCAGGTCCCGGAGCACGCTCTCGTCGACGGCTCTGTATGTGTGTATGTGTGTGTGTATGTATGTTACCTTCTGGCCCGCCTCGGTGAGTAGGTGCGCCAGGTCCCGGAGCACGCTCTCGTCGACGGCTCTGTATGTGTGTATGTGTGTGTGTATGTGTGTATGTATGTTACCTTCTGGCCCGCCTCGGTGAGTAGGTGCGCCAGGTCCCGGAGCACGCTCTCGTCGACGGCTCTGTATGTGTGTATGTGTGTGTGTATGTGTGTATGTATGTTACCTTCTGGCCCGCCTCGGTGAGTAGGTGCGCCAGGTCCCGGAGCACGCTCTCGTCGACGGCTCTGTATGTGTGTATGTGTGTGTGTATGTGTGTATGTATGTTACCTTCTGGCCCGCCTCGGTGAGTAGGTGCGCCAGGTCCCGGAGCACGCTCTCGTCGACGGCTCTGTATGTGTGTATGTGTGTGTGTATGTATGTTACCTTCTGGCCCGCCTCGGTGAGTAGGTGCGCCAGGTCCCGGAGCACGCTCTCGTCGACGGCTCTGTATGTGTGTATGTGTGTGTGTATGTGTGTATGTATGTTACCTTCTGGCCCGCCTCGGTGAGTAGGTGCGCCAGGTCCCGGAGCACGCTCTCGTCGACGGCTCTGTATGTGTGTATGTGTGTGTGTATGTGTGTATGTATGTTACCTTCTGGCCTGCCTCGGTGAGTAGGTGCGCCAGGTCCCGGAGCACGCTCTCGTCGACGGCTCTGTATGTGTGTATGTGTGTGTGTATGTGTGTGTGTATGTGTGTATGTATGTTACCTTCTGGCCCGCCTCGGTGAGTAGGTGCGCCAGGTCCCGGAGCACGCTCTCGTCGACGGCTCTGTATGTGTGTATGTGTGTGTGTATGTGTGTGTGTATGTGTGTGTGTATGTGTGTATGTATGTTACCTTCTGGCCCGCTTCGGTGAGTAGGTGCGCCAGGTCCCGGAGCACGCTCTCGTCGACGGCTCTGTATGTGTGTATGTGTGTATGTGTGTGTGTATGTGTGTATGTATGTTACCTTCTGGCCCGCCTCGGTGAGTAGGTGCGCCAGGTCCCGGAGCACGCTCTCGTCGACGGCTCTGTATGTGTGTATGTGTGTGTGTATGTGTGTATGTATGTTACCTTCTGGCCTGCCTCGGTGAGTAGGTGCGCCAGGTCCCGGAGCACGCTCTCGTCGACGGCTCTGTATGTGTGTATGTGTGTGTGTATGTGTGTATGTATGTTACCTTCTGGCCCGCCTCGGTGAGTAGGTGCGCCAGGTCCCGGAGCACGCTCTCGTCGACGGCTCTGTATGTGTGTATGTGTGTGTGTATGTGTGTATGTATGTTACCTTCTGGCCCGCTTCGGTGAGTAGGTGCGCCAGGTCCCGGAGCACGCTCTCGTCGACGGCTCTGTATGTGTGTATGTGTGTGTGTATGTGTGTATGTATGTTACCTTCTGGCCCGCCTCGGTGAGTAGGTGCGCCAGGTCCCGGAGCACGCTCTCGTCGACGGCTCTGTATGTGTGTATGTGTGTGTGTGTATGTGTGTATGTATGTTACCTTCTGGCCTGCCTCGGTGAGTAGGTGCGCCAGGTCCCGGAGCACGCTCTCGTCGACGGCTCTGCATGTGTGTATGTGTGTGTGTATGTGTGTGTGTATGTGTGTGTATGTGTGTATGTATGTTACCTTCTGGCCCGCCTCGGTGAGTAGGTGCGCCAGGTCCCGGAGCACGCTCTCGTCGACGGCTCTGCATGTGTGTATGTGTGTGTGTATGTGTGTGTGTATGTGTGTGTGTATGTGTGTATGTATGTTACCTTCTGGCCTGCCTCGGTGAGTAGGTGCGCCAGGTCCCGGAGCACGCTCTCGTCGACGGCTCTGCATGTGTGTATGTGTGTGTGTATGTGTGTGTGTATGTGTGTGTGTATGTGTGTGTGTATGTGTGTGTGTATGTGTGTATGTATGTTACCTTCTGGCCCGCCTCGGTGAGTAGGTGCGCCAGGTCCCGGAGCACGCTCTCGTCGACGGCTCTGCCGAGGAGCGTGGTGGCGACTCCGCCCCCGCCCGCGCGCCCCGTCCTCCCTATACGATGCACGTAGTTCTCTATGTCCTCGGGCATGTCGTAGTTTATCACGTGCTGCACGTTGGCGAAGTCCAGCCCTGGGTTCAATTATATAAAATACATTCGGTCTTATTACAAAAAGCGAAATAAACCTTGGTTTAAACCTAGTCTAGCAAAACCAGTCTAATCTGCAGAACCATGGTTTAAATTTACTTGTATTACAAAACAAACATAGATAAACCATGGTTCCCTTGGTTCATTCTTTTGAACCGTAGTTTATACACCAACCACAGATTAATACAAATAATATTCGTTCAACATGATATCATTCCATCGCAACGTTCCATATCCACAGAAAAGAATACGTTTTAATAAAATTTTAATGATTAAATAATGTTTAGGCGTAATGAACCTATTGAGGGTTGGACATTTTGCTAGAATGTCAATATTGGTTGGTATATTGATTATATATATTTTTTTTTTCATTTGTTTCATGTTATATTAGCTAGTCACACATCCAAACACGTAGACAGAAAATATATAGACGAATTGATAAGATTTGTAGCATTCACACAAGAAGAGTAACAACTTATGTCTATGACGTGCTAAGAAACGAGACAGAATGATGACAATTCTTGTATCACGGCGCGTGCCGCTTTTTGCAAGATTAGCAATTATAATTTGCTAAAGAGATTTTGACAGTTGACAACGTAAAGTGCAGTTTTATTGAATTATTTTACGAATTTTGTGTTAAATTATATTAATCAGGTGATAATAATCGAAGTACAAGTGACGAACAATATTTCTAAAAGTAAAAGTGAGACGTTGTAACGTTATTGGGTGTAAAAGTAATAGTTAAAAGGAAAATACCAGACGTGTCTTTTCATACGTAAGCTTACAACGATTAATTCATCACTAACTATTTAATGTATATTATATACACCTACATTACTTATTTTCGCGTTTATTCTTTCAAGTTATAAGTAAAATTATTGATATATAAAAATTGTAACCGATACGATTCTCAGTTCAGTGTTGCCAATAGATTATTACCCTACGTAGTGGAATGCATTTTGTAGTTCAGTGTTTTGTTCTCGCGTAGACTGTATCTTAATAAAGGAATATATTGTGAATATATTAAAGTGTTATCTTTGCAGTTTCGTTTATTTAGAGCTCCGACACCCAACCCTACACAAAAACCTTATTTATAACAGAGAACCACATTAGTGATCAGTAGTGCGATTCACGTATTTTAATAAGTTCAGTTGCAGTGTAGTTGCGGTTAAGTTTCGATCAAAACAGCCCTTTTCGTATTCTCGTAATTTTGACAACCGCTGTTAAATACGCTCGCGTGAGGTTCGCGTCACGCAAACGTTTTAGCGTATTCTACTGCTGCGCGTATATGTCAATCTCAAACAAATTTCATACATCTGACGTACAGTTGACGCGCAGCTCACGCGCAGCTAAACACTTACAAGAATACCATTTGGTACCAAAGCGTAAACTTAATTGTAACCGCACCGCAACTTGATCGGCGCGTCAAAAAGTTACGTGAATCGCACTACAGGACTCTTGGTGAACCTCCTTCGAAGGAAATTTCCAGCGCGGCGATGAGATGAGTAGCAAGCAGGGGAGTAAATGACTCCTGCCTGACCCTCCGGTGACGGAGCCAATGTCACCTGTCCTCGGTGTTCACTGCTGGCCACCAGATTATGGCCGGATAACCATTACAAAAATATTGTAGCTTTATGACATGCTGATGATTGACAATAAGCGTCATCAGCGCTAAATCTAAGTAGATAGTCAGAACTGAACATTTTGGCTGCCATTTAAAATTTTTAATTACTGCCCCGATTGGCCTCGAATTTGATATCTAAGCGAACATTTTTTTCGATATCGATAGAATTGAATACTTTAGCATGTTTTACCTTTACATGTTAATTGAATGCGCTATTGATGTAAAAAGTTGTACCGTTGTCCTTACTCAGACTATCGAAATTTAAAGTAAAATTTAAATACATAAATAATACGTTAACAAAGTGGTTAAATAAAGCACAATGTATTTTATGGGCAGGAGTTTTGATATTATAATAGCATATCGACAGTTCCCCAAAATCCGAATGTCAATAAATTTGAGACCAACTGAGTTATATCTACAAATTCAAATGGCTACAGCTTTCAAATTTCGCTTTTCAAAGCATTTGAAACAATAATATGTACATATGATTAAAAGTGATTTGAAGATTGAAAGTGATTCGCACCTAGAAAATATCAAACTGTGGGGTAATTTTTTTATCATACGTTAACCCTAAATATTACGTATTTTTCAACTGACAGATTAGTTTTCTCTGCCAGTGGCACGCCAACTACGAGTCTATTAGTATTATCTGTCTACGTCCAAACACGTGTGATGGAACGTAACATTCTGGCGCGTTACAAGAAACCATAACAATAAACAAAACTATCGCGAGTTAAATTATGTTCATTTAGCATTGGAATGCATTTACTATTTAGTCAACGAAGTATGTGAAGTGAAGTGATATAAAATAATTGTCGCTTAGGTAATTACATAGTAATTTAATGTAATAATATCGTGTTGTGGTGGACCTACAAAATGAAAAATGGTCTATGAATTTGAGTAGTGAGAAACAAGTGAGTAAACCAACATTATTATATGGATGATTACATTGCAAAATGTTTGGTAAACCTATCCTTATGCGTATATTTTTATCGGAAAAAATTAAAACAGGGTTTGACGCGTAGACGTATTTTGTTGGGCCGACGATGACGTTTTTAATCGCTCAAAGGCTTCAAAATCCTTAATAACGAACAAATTCATCATATAAATATCAATTTTAGAGTAAAAGTAACATAATACGATGAAATAGACACTAAATCCATGACAAATAGTTGGAAGTTTACAATTTAGACCACTGTTAAACTAGGGGGCGGTCAGGTTTAGCGAAAAACCATAAAAAAGGCCATGGTTTATCGTTAAACCACTTTTTGTAATATGAATTTCATATAAACCATAGTTTATTGCGATTTAAACTAAAGTTTTTAGATAAACCACGTTTTGTAATAAGGCGGATTGAGTTTACTCGTATAGTAATTAGTTTTAATGTTAATGCATGTTACTAGTTTTAGAAGAAATTTGTGATTTAAAAATAAAAGAATGTTGCTACATTATTATTTAGCAAAAACTATGTATTTATCACCCAAATACGTCGCGTTTTTTTGCTAAGGTTTTAGACACATTGCGTCTGAAGTCACTAAAATCCTGCTACTTGGGTTCGTTTTTGGTAGCAGTCTAAATATACCCTGTATTTTGATTTTGAATTGTATTTTGAAGTGGATTTTTAACGATTCACGTAGACTCACCTTTGCTAGCAACGTCAGTGGCGACTAGAACGTCTTTCTCTCCTTTCCTAAACGCTTCTACGGCCCTCGAGCGTTCCTCTTGGTCCTTCCCTCCGTGTATTGCTACTGCTTCAACACCTGAAAAATAATTCATTTTAAGTCTGCTCTTGTTTTTATTATCAAACAAATGAACTGGCAACATAACCTTACATTTTGTGCTATTTTTGTCATCCCAGGAGAGTGCATTTATGATCGGAAACCAAGTTTTTTAACAATTTAAGACGACCTTTTATTATTTTATTTTAGTTATTATTTTAGCAAAATCTATGCATTTACCACCCAAACACGACGATAATTAATTAAAAAAAAAATTGTCGCAAAATTTTTAGTCACATTGTGTCTGATCTGAAGTCACTAAAACTACCACTCGGCTTCATTTTCGGTAGCAATCTAGATATACCCGGTATTTTTTTTTTTTTTTACTTTATAGTAATTTGTTTAAGAACATAAATACACAAAACAGTGAGTGTATAAGTAAACCTTTAAGTAGTAACCTTTAAGCAGCAGATACTCGTGTATAGCGTCGACATCCTGCTTCCTCTCAGCGAACACGAGCGCCGGGGGCGGAGTCTTCTGCAGACAGTGCAGCAGGTGCACCGTGCGAGCCTCCGCCTGCACCGGCTCCAGCTCCTGGCGCACGGCCAGCGCGGCGGCGCCCGCGCGACCCACGTTCACCGTCACCGGTTTTACCAGGGCCGACCTGGTAGATTACATACCCAATACATAGACCCCCACACGAAGATCCAGTCTTGTGTCGCACCAAATTGCATACCCAACAGTCACATAAATAGACCCCATATGAAGATCGAGTCAACATCCAACGGTCACATACAGGCATGTCGCAAGGCTAACATCGAGTCTTGTGGGAATCAGGGACTAAGAGAGACTTTTAAATAACACCCAACAGTCACATACTGACCTGACGCCAGACAAACATCGAGTCTTGTGGGTGTCAGGGATTACGAGAGACTTTTCAGTTTCACAAACACCTAAATCTGAAATATTTGTGCCATCCGTGCTTCACGCTGGCTCCTCATAACGCCGTATGCCCCTTTTGCACTATATCCTCCCTTGTCGAGTATCGTCTTGGTTCAACCACGCTTGTCTTTATCCGATCCTACCCTCTTAAAAAACTATGCGAAGGAGCAAAAAAGGAGGCTCTCTACGGCGGGAAATGCATCCACATTTTCTGTGGACTTCTTCAATGAGCACTACCAGATGGTAGTGCTCATTGAAGCGCCGTCTCTATCTCTAGATAGAGACGGCGCGGCCTGCCCTGCTCTTTTTAACGGAGACGCAAATATCCACAACTGATAATGTATCGTACTTAAATTACCCGGGTTACGTGTTGGAACATCGATTAGGTTTAGGTTTAAAGAATTTATTCTCATAAAAACATACAGTTCACTTATAATGAGATACAAAAACAAATAAATAATACAGTACTTAACTTATATCTAGCACGTTGGTTGCATAATACATATTACAGTTTTATTATTTACAATGTGCACACATGTTTTTTAAGTTTGTTTTTAAACTGTCTTATCGAATCACATTCTTTTATGTCATTAGGTAATCTGTTATACAGCTGTACTCCCCTCAAACAATATAGTTTTTTTTCCATAATTGGTGCGTACATTAATTAATTGAAGTTTGTGTTTATTTCTCAAATTATAATTATGACGATTTATAGGTAACTGAATATTTGTCTGAATAGAATTATTGTGGATATTTTTAATGAGAATACAAGTGTAATATGTATAAAGTTGCTGAACATTTAATAATTTTGTTTGGTGATATAGTTTTGTAGTAGGAGTACGGTAGTTGTATTTAAATAATACTTTAATAATTTTATTCTGAGTTCTTTGTAGAGGGTTTAAGGTGGTTTTAGAAGCCGACCCCCATATTTCGATAAGGTATTCTAAATGAGATTTTATTAGTGAGTTATATATAATTGTACGGATTGTGTTTGGAATATAGTTGGATGTTTTACGTAAAACCCCTAATGTAGAATTAAGTTTTGTTCTAACATGATCGATATGTACTTTCCAAGTAAGTTTATCGTCTATCCACAAACCAAGATATTTTTCTTGATGGGTGTGTTTTAATATGTCGGTACGTGTTTGTTTTTTGCTTTAAAAATCATAAATGATGTTTTAGATGTGTTTACTGTTAGTAAATTGTATTTTAGCCATTCATTGAGTAAATCAAGATCTTTTTGTGCATCTATTATAATGTCATGAATACATTTATCAAAATAAAAGAGGCATGTATCATCAGCATATAGAGTAAGATGCCCGGTTAGTCCAATTCTGTTAATATTGTTTATGTACAAAAGAAATAATAAAGGGCCAATTATGGAGCCTTGAGGTATACCAAAGGAAACGTCTTGGGTAGAACTAATAAAATTATTGATTTTTACTACTTGCTTCCTGTTATGCAAATATGATGAAAATATGTTAAGCGCTGTGCCCGTGACACCTATATTATGTAATTTTAGTAATAGTTTTTCGTGACTTACCGTATCAAATGCTTTTTTCAAGTCAATAAAAATACCCAAGGCGATGTTTTTTTTATCAATATGAGTCTTGATTTTAGTTATTAAGTCTATTGCAGCAGTTAGAGTGCTTGATTTTGGGCGGAAACCATATTGTTGTTCAATTAAAATATTTTTTTCTTTTAAGTAGGTATTTAAGCGATCATATAAAATTCTTTTAAATATTTTTGACATAACGGGTAAGACAGATACTGCGCGGTAGTTATTAGGATCTGATCTACTACTGGATTTATATATAGGGCTAATTGGCTTTGTTGTTAATTTGGGCTTGGCAATCTTAAGGGTGTCAGGAAAAACTCCGCGCGCCATACAAACGTTAATACAAGTCACCAACCTATCAACAACTATGTTTTTTAGACATTTTAATGCTTTGGTGCTAATGCCATCCAAGCCAGTGCTAGTATTACTGTCTAGATTGTCAATGATTCTTGATATTTCATCTGTAGTACATGGTGTGAGTTTATTAAGAGTATTATGATGTGTAAAACTACTTTCGTACATTAGTATATTACCTGTATTTACATGATAATAATTAGGTATTTTGTTAGCCAAATCAGCACCAATTGATGAAAAAAAATAATTAAAGTGATTACAAATTTCATTACCTTCCGTGATAATTGTAGAATTCCATATTAGTTTTGGGGGAGCACTGCTGTCTTTAATTTTATTTAATGCTAAACTATTTATGACCTCCCACATTTTCCTAGGGTGCTTATTGATGTTAAATAGATTGTAAAAATAGTTTTTCTTGCATTTCTTGATCATGTTGTTTACTTTGTTTTTTTCCTGTATGAAGTTCGTTTGTACATCTGTATCACTTGGATTAATCTTAGTTTGTTGCCAATAGGCGTTGCGTAAATTAATTGAATCAATAATGTCTTTGTTTATCCAATCCTTTTTTGGTGGGTTTAATATTTTAGTCTTTTCTATTTTACTTTTTGTTACTTGTTCCGATATAAATTTCTCTAAGTAGTCTTAGTCATCATCTGTATTATTATATTTCGACCTTAGAGCCTCTTTGTAAAGTTTTGTGTAATCAATTGCTGTGTATTTTGACATTTTGTTGATTTGTGGTGCTAATTTACCTATTTCTAGATATATCTGCTTATGATCAGATAGAGAAGAATCAATTATAGTCATGGAAAATGAGTGATTATTGATGTTAGTACTCACATGATCCAGTATAGTGTTGGTAGTGCTAGTAACACGAGTGCTGTATGCTCGGTTTGTATTATTGAGTATTTCGTACCCCGCTTCCTGTACATTGGTCGAGTATTGTTTTACGTGGCTTTCTGAGCTAAGCAAATCTACGTTAAAGTCACCAAACACAATCGCTCTTGTACGCTGTTCCAGCTGCTGGGTATATATTTTCAGAAATTCGTTAACATTTGTCTCACCTGGTTTATATATACATCCAATATGAAGAGATAATTTATCTATATAAATCCATAAGTAATGGTTTCCATTTTCAAGCAATGTTTCTGTAACTTCATGTGTTATACTTTTATGTACATAGATGGACACTCCACCGCCCTTGCTATCCTGTCTGTAATTATAAATATGGGTATATTCCGGTAAATTATATATTTTGGCGTCGCTTTCAGATGTAATCCATGTCTCAGTAAAAATACATATGTGAGTAGTCCTTGGTATTGATTTTAATATACACTGTATCTCATCGAATTTTCCTGCTGTGCGGATGCTGCGTAAGTTAGCATAGAGGAATCTTAAGGATGACGAATGCAATGATATATCTTCATATTTTGCAACTATGTTATGATATATGGACTCTTTTGTGTTTACTGTCATTATGTTTTGTGTTGAATTCACTGCAGGTTTTTTTGGGTGATTCTGTTAACCGTTATTGTAGGTACACCCTTAATGTATTTGATAACCAGGTCTTTCTCACCAGCCTCTGTTCTTTTAAATAAGTCATCTTTTAAAGATTGCAAATATTGTTTTTGTCTTGGCGTCTGATCATAATATATTTTTATATTCTCGGGTAACTTTATTCTATTTCGCAGAACATATTTTGCAACATTACTATCCTTAAAGCACACTTTCAAGGGCCTATTCATGTTTGGGATATACTTCCCCAATCGCATAGTTTTAATCGGCTTGGGGCAGTCATCGCTTATGTTTAAAAGTATCTTCGTAACTTCGCATTCGTCGTAAGTACATCGGGAATTGTAATTTTTGATTCCTACTTAAAGCCGGGGTGTGCGTCTTCGTCAAGGTCAGTGATCTATTATTACCGCCTTCGGGATCTCAAGCGTCTGGACCTGTCCTTATTATGGCTACGGCTAGAATTCAGCGGTAGGACCCGAGTCTACGCATGCCTGTACAGGTCCCACGCCAGTGATACGGGGTCTCCTCAATTATTTGAGAGCGTCCAAATGGAGACTGACCGGATTCTCAAACAGTTCCCTTCCGTGGAGGTGGTGGTCCTCGGTGATTTCAACGCTCATCACAGAGTGGTTGCAATCCAGAACCACTAACCTCCCTGGTCAGACTGTTTACGAGATGGCCTTGGCTTACGGTCTCTCGCAGGTGGTAATAGCCCACCCGTGTTCCAGATGTTGAGAGCCATGAGCCTTCTATGTTGGATATTCTGCTGGCAACCCACCCGGACGGATACAGGATAGTGGGAGATGCTCCCCTGGGATCATCTGAGCACTGACTAGTTTATAGGCACCTGGAGCGGGTCCCAGTCGTTCTTCGACGACTGGAACTACACAATTTGACGGTATATGTCAGCAGATTGGGACGCACTGCGAGAATTGGTGATGGCTCATGATCCCGACGCCTGTGCGGACTGCGTCGCGGACATAA
Source organism: Hyles euphorbiae (assembly GCA_023078785.2). NCBI lineage: Eukaryota > Metazoa > Arthropoda > Insecta > Lepidoptera > Sphingidae > Hyles > Hyles euphorbiae. The sequence goes on along the minus strand of CM041054.1, from coordinate 3,146,736 downwards.
TTAGCTTGGGTATGGAGATCATACCCAGCTGAAAAATACCCGCAGGGCTATTACTGCGCGCGTGAAGCAGTCCGCATACGTAGCGTGGCAGTACGCAAGAAGGCGTCGGGATTCAAATTCACAGAAGAAACGGAAATATCAATGCCTTCTCTAGATTCAAATAAAGAGCTTTAGCTAAGGCTAAGGCGGAGCACATCCGCAGAATTGGCGAGCGACTCCGGAGCTATCCCTCTGGGAGTCGTATTTTTTGGTCGCTCGCTAAGGCTGTGGAGGGTAATTTCTGTATGTCCAGTCTCGCATCATTGTGTTAACCCGATAACAGTCTGACCCATAGTGCAAAGAAGAAGGCCAATCTCTTGGCCCAATTATTTGCCTCCAACTCGACTTTGGATGAAAGAATGAAAATGAATTTGGATAAAGATGAAGGTCAACAATGTACAACTACTCCCCAAAAAGGGTGACTTATCGGATTCTTCATGTAACAGGCCGATTGCTGTCACATCCCTTCTCTCTTAGGTCTTGGAGCGTGTTATAAACACTCATCTTCTGAGGTATCTTGAGGATCGCCAGCTGATTAGTGACCGCCAGTACGGTTTTCGTCACGGTCACTCGGCTGGTGATCTTCTCACGCACCTATGGGCGGAGGCTTTGGAGAGTGGTGGTTAGGCTATTGCGGTCGTCCTAGACATTACGAAGGCATTCGATCGAGTGTGGCATGGCGCCCTTCTCGCGAAGCTACATGCGTATGGAATTCCTGAGCGGCTCTGCAAATGGATCGCCAGCTTTTTGGATAGTCGGAGCATAAAAGTCATGTTGGACGGCTGTTGCTCCGAGATCAAGACCATTAATGTTGGTGTTTCACAAGGCTCGGTGCTATCACTCTTTATCCTGCATATCAATGACATGTTGTCTAATGACAGCATGCATTGTTATGGAGATGATAGTACGAGTGACGCACGGTACATCGGCCAACCGGGATTCCATCATGAAAAGACGGTCTCAACTTGTGGCGGAGGTCGAGAACTCTCTAGAGCGGGCCTCCGAGTGGGGTGAATTGAACTAAGTAGAATTTAACCCCTCGAAAACACAAGTTTGCATATTTACTGCGAAGACGAACCCGTTTGTCATGGCGCCGCAATTCCAAGGAGTTACTCTCCAAGGATCCGAAAGTATTGGGGCCCTCGACATTGAAATATCAAGCAAAGTCGAGTTCAGGAGTCATTTGGAGGACAAAGCCGAACTGGACAGCAAGAAGTTGGGTATCCTGAACAGAGCCAAGCGGTACTTTACGTCGGGTCGAAGATTGACGCTATACAAAGAGCAAATCCGGCCCCACGTGGAGTACTGCGTTCACCTGTGGGCAGATGCGCCAAAATACCAGCTCGACCCACTTGACTCCTTGTAGCGACGAGCTTGTCGAATAGTCAATGATCCCGATCTCACGGATAAATTGGAACCGTTAGGACTGCGGAGAGACTTCGGATCTCTCTGTTTGTTCTATTGTCTGTTCCACGGGGAGTGCTCCGGGGAATTGTTTGCGATGGTACCATCGTCGCTCTTTTACCATCGCACCACCCGTCACCACAGCAAAGTTCATTCACACCACCTGGAAGCGTACCTTTACTGAACGGTCCTTTTTCCAGCGTTCTTTCCTACGCGTGGTGGGAAACGTGTAAGCTCTAATTTAGTTCTAGTTTTTGGAAAACTCTCTGTAGAGTAGCTGTAAATAGTTTAGGGGACAAAGGATCGCCTTACTTGACTCCCCTCTGTATTGGGAAAGATGGCCAATTTTTGTGAACGAGAATGGATTCCAAACTATTATTCTAAATGTTTTGTAATAGGTGAATGTAAGTGTCGTCAATTCCTTGGTTTTCTAATTATGAAAATATTTCTGTATGTTTCAGATTGTCAAATACTTTTGAGTAATCTACAAATGCCAGGTAAAGTGGGCTTTAAGATTCTATATTTCTCTAATATCTAACTAAGAGAGTGCATGTGGTCAATGGTACAGAAGCCGTGACGAAAGCCAGCTTGTTCTGGTGGTTGATGGAGATCCAACAATCTAATGAAATGAAATGAAATGAAAATAATTCATTGAATCCATTAAAACGTTGTATGTACATCATTTAGATTCAGTCGTTTTTTTATCTACCACCCGGTTCGGAAAGCGGTTTGCACTAGAGAAAAACGGGCAAGAAACTCTAGTGTTGCTCTTTTCAAAATCAGTTTACAATGTAATGATTCTTACAAAATTTACAAGTTGGTTTAAATTTTTGATTTATTGCCCTTTTTATATAGAAGGACTAGCGGCCCGGCCCAGCTTCGCCCGGGTACAAATAGATTTCTGTACAATAATATGTACGTATTATCAATCACCACGCACTAAACGGTGAAGGAAAACATCGTGAGGAAACCTGCATACCATAGCGATTCATAAGAATTTATATGGTATGTAAGTCTGCCAACATGCACTAGGCCAGCGTGGTGGACTATATGGCCTAACCACTCTAAATCGTATTCTCGATTGTAGAGTAGGCCCGTGCCCTGCAGTGGGACATATATGGGCTGATACAGAATGCATATAAACCTTCCTCTTGAATCACATTATCTATTATAAACGGCATCAAAATCCGTTGAGTAGTTTTAAAGATTTAAGCATACAAAGGGACATAGGGACAGAGAAAGCGACTTTGTTTTATACTATGTAGTGATAATATTTGAATGACAGAATTCCGGAGGATATTGTCCAGTTTGTAGGATGTTATTAAACTAATGTTTTAAGTGAGGAACTAATACTTGCGCACCTATTTTAAGTGCTTCGGTGGTGATGCCATCGTTTCCGGGACTTCTATTAAATTTAACGTATGCTAATGATGAAAAATGCTTGATGGAATGATGATTGGTCATAACTGTATTGAGGGTTGGAATTTTAGGGTGCTGAATTGTCTGGGGGGTATTGTAGGATTGGCAAGTTAAAGTGGCAGTGGGCCGGGCACATAGCTCGTAGAATCGATGGCCGTTGGGGCCGAAAGGTTCTTGAGGGGAGGCCACGTACAGGCAAGCGAAATGTCGGACGCCCGCCTACAAGGTGGATGGACAATCTGGCTAAGGTTGCAGGAAGTCGCTGGATACAGGCTGACGACAATAGATCGTTGTGGAGATCCTTGGAGGAGGCCTATGTTCAGCAGTGGACTTACTGTGGCTGATATGATGATGGCGATGAAATATCTGAGTAAAGATTACAGTAAAACTTGGTACATATGTTAAGGATTTTGTCGTTGTCACTGTGCTTTACACCATTGGAGTCTTGAAGACAAGTTATTGAGGTTTTTCCAATGTATAGCAGTTTTAAGAGAGGTGTTCTTATTGAACTAGTCTCGTATTGTACATTCTTCGGTTATGCCTAATATATCTTTTTACTTTTCTGTCCAATTCTCTGTAGTCTGTTTGGAATATCTTATTCTGTCTTTCTTCTATAAGATTAAGGGAGGTTTTGGACAGTTTTTGAGTTTTAGGTTTCAATGCCTTGATATTTTTACTAGCTTTTTCAATGCAGTTTCGAATGGTGTTTTATTGAAATTATACATTTTCACTTTTTAAATGATTTAATAGGCTAAAGCTGTTACTAAATTCTAAATTAAATTGTTCACTGATTGCAATAAGCTTCACTTTATCAAGTTTGGTGTTTGTTCTTATGTTTTTTTAATAACTTTGATTCTCTGAAGTTTTATATCAAAGCAAATTACTGCACGTAGTGGGCGATGGTCAGAACTAAATTTGAAGCTGTTAACAGTTTCAACATTTTTAATTATTTGCTTGTTGGATGAAATGCAGTAATCAATTTTATTTCTAGTGATGCCGTCACAGGATAACCAAGTCTGTCGACGGTGTAGCTTTTTAATTAAGTAACTGTTAGTTATGGACATATTTTGGCCAAAAGCAAACTGTCAGAGGCGCGATCTGCGTTCGTTCCTAATGCCCAAACCTTACGGTCCCATTATGCTTGGGTCATCTAATGCAGTTCTTGGTCCAAGCTTAGCATTGAAATAACCAATAATGAGTGTGATTCCCCTGTGATAATTATTGGCCTTATTAAGAAGTTCGTAACATTCTTAGATTTCCACATCCGAATGATTGGAAGTTGGTGCGTATACTTGAATGATCGTGTCTTTTTATCTGAGATACGAAATTTAATCAGTGCTATCCTCTCTGAAAAACCTATAAATTCCATAATATGTTTCCATTTTTTGGCAACTAAAAACCCAACTCCATATTGGTTACCGATTCCAATATGATAAAATATATTTTCTTTTCTTTCGAAAGTGTTTTCCCCGTCTCGTCGGACTTCGGCGAGGCCAATTTTATCCCATTTAATAAATTTGAGAGCATTCTGCAGTTCAACCAAACGTTCCTCCGTTGTTGTTCTAACATTGTAAGTTAAAACATTCAATTTGACCGCCTCCGTGGCGCAGTTGGTTAGACGCCGCCTGTGAAACGAGAGGCCGCGGGTTCGATCCCCCCACCGAGAGAAATGTTTGTGCGGCCCACAAATATTTCTTCCGGGTCTGGGTGTTTGTGAGACCGGAAAATCTCTCGTAGTTCCTGATACCCACGAAACAAGACTCAATCTTAGTGTGGGGTCAGGACTATGTATGTGACTGTTGGGTGTTATTTATTTATTATTTATTCAATTTATCAGCGTTCGTATTAGCAGCTTTGGTCACTTGACAGTATGTTCCCGCCCGGAGATTCTTACCACCCCTAGCTCCAAAGTGCGAAGTTTATTGTCATCAATAATACACCTACTGAAACCCCGGGCACTTGGGGCGTTGGTTTTGGTTGTAATCTGTATCAGCCCATATACGTCCCACTGCAGGGCACGGGCCTCCTCTACAACCGAGAGTACGATTGAGAGTGGTTAGGCCATATAGTCCACCACGCTGGCCTAGTGCGGGTTGGCGGACTTACATACCATAGATTTTTTTATAAATCGCTATGGTATGCAGGTTTGCTCACGATGTTTCCCTTCACCGTTTTAGTACGTGGTGATTGACTATCAATACATACATGACTCCGAAAAGTCAGAGGTGTGCCCTGGGATTCGAGCCCGCGACCACCGTGAACATGTTGGCAGTCGCGTTTAGTCCGTTTACCAACAGGCCACCACGCACTTGAACTTGAACGCACTTGAACGCACTTTGGTTGTAAAGTCATGGTAAAATGAGAGGTTTAGAAGTTTCGGAAGTGGTTCAGACAAATATGTCCACGTTTGTCCACTGCGGGTTGGTGGATGTAATTTTTAGGACTTTAGACTGCCGTCTGATGCCAATGGAGACTCTGCCTGGGCGGCATTTGCGCTCACCATCAGGTGCAATGTGGCCACTATGCCGGGCAGGATTAACAAAAAAAAAAGGGTCATTTGGACGCCAAGGCCGACTTTGTCTCTTGTGGTCTGGTGAGGTTAGCTGGAGCGTTTGGGATGATTATATCGCCCCTTAGCTTAAAAATATCTAGAATTAAAAAAGTACTGACCTGGCAAAATTCTGTATCTTCTTCGGCATAGTGGCACTGAAGAGCAAAGTCTGCCGTTGGCCGGCAAAATAAGAGAATATAGTTCTGACGTCCTCCTCGAATCCCATGTCTATCATGCGGTCAGCTTCGTCCATGCATAGGTAGCGGCATACGTTCAGACGGACCTGGGTTCAAATCCAATTATACAGGGTATATCATGACTGCTACCGAAAACGTAGCTAAGTGGTAATTTTAGTGAAAATTGCGACGATTTTTTTTTTATATTCTTTCTATCGTCGTATTAAGAGTGGTAAACACATTTTTTTTCTTAAATAATAGTGTACACCCTTTTATTTTTAAACACGCTATAGTACGCAAGGCTTTAAATTATTATTTTAGCAAAAACTATGATAATTATGATTTACCAGCCCAACACGACGATATTTAAAAAATAGTACAGAAACAAAATTCGCGTTTCTTTGCGAAATTTTTAGTCACATTGTGTTTTTAGTAGCTAAAACTACCGCCCGGCTTCGTTATCGGTAGCAGTCTTGATTATACCCTATATAGGATGAGTTTTTTAAGTGGGCGTGGATGGCCAAATCCGAGACTATGAGGAATAGGGAAAAATGCTCAAAGGACTTACGAGCCCGATTTTGATGGAAACTAAAACTGCATACTTAGATTTTTGATAAATCAATATGCATAGCTAAGAATCGAATAGCATGATTTTGGAAAAAAAACACATCCTGTATTATTACACCATTCTGTATATACCTAGTGGTCTGGCCCAGATTTGCCCAAATTGACGGCCATAATGTTTAATTCCGACTATCAATGTAAAACATCGACCAATCAGACCATGAAAATCGAATATAATTTCCCCATATTTATTTTTTCACTAATGCTTCCTTTTTATAGGTGATGATGTATAGCCTATGACTTTCTTTGATAAATGACCGATCCAACACAAAAATATTTTTTTAATTCGAAAAAGTATTTCCTGAGATTAGAGACAACAAACAAACAAACAAACTCTTCAGCCGTCTATATTAGTATGGATACTCCAAGGTTTATCAATATTGTTATTCGTTTTTAAAAAGTCTGATAATATTACGTAGAAAGTAAATTTTCCGCTACATATTTTATGAATTTCCCCAAAAAAAATTATAATTAAAATGATTATACCTACATTAAAAATACTAATTTAAACATAATTTTGTTATACATAAGTAGCTGTTTCATAATTACTTACCATTTTCTTGTCGAGCATGTCCATTAGTCTTCCTGGCGTGGCCACCATTATATGTACACCTCTTTGGACAACCTCCATACATTCGGAAACCGCCACGCCTAAATAAAAAAAAAAGCATTAGGATTAAACTCAGTGATTTTTAATGCGTATACTAACGACGAAAACGAAATCAGGTGGTCGTTTTAGTCACTAAAAACACAATGCAATTGAATATTTTTGTCATTTTCTAAATATCATATTTTTTTGGTGGTAAATCCATAGTTTTTGCTATAATAACAATTTAAATCCTTGCTTAACATAGCGTCCTTAAAAATAAAATGGCGTATGTTACTATTTTAGAAAAATAAAACTACGTATTTACCAACCAAATACGACGATAGAAAAAAAAACAAATTGATGCAACAAACATTTTTTTGCAAAAATAAAATTGAATTGTTTTTTTTTTGTTTATGTTTTTTGCAAAAATATCTGTTGCATTGTGTCTAAAGTCACTAAAACTACCACCCGGCTTCGTTTTCGGTCGCAGTCTTGATATATCATGTATAAATTTCTACCTCCTATAGCGAGGCAGCTTCTGATCTCAGGGCTTCCGGTCATCTTCAAGTGTTTTATGAAGTGTAGTATTATATCGTGGGTTTGCTTTGCTAATTCTCTGGATGGGCAAATTATCAGGCCGTATGGACCTTCGTTTCTGGAAAAAAAGGGTTATATCACTTTTATATGGAACCAAATGTAAAAAAGACCATTGGAATCCTCAATTTTGACGACTACACTCCAGGTCCGAAGATGATTACCAGATCTTCGCCATATATTATGGGATCAAACGATAAGCACGAGCTTTCAATCAAAGAAAAAATAATCAAAATCGATTTACCCGGTTACTGGTGGTAGGTCTCTCATATGTGAGAGGCCATCTGGGTAGGTACCACCGCAATGTCTATTTCTTCCGTGAAACAACACTGCTTAAATGCACTGTTGTGTTTCGGATTGAAGGACATTGTAGCCAGAGTAACTACTGGACATATTGAGACTTAACATCTTATGTCTCATGATTGCGAGCGCAGTGGAATTCCATGCAATACGTTTGAGATTAAAAAACTCACCTAATAAATGGCATCTTGATCTCTTGCTCCAAACAGAACATGATGATAGGCAGACTAAATACCAAGGTCTTCCCTGATCCTGTGAACGCTATCCCTATCATATCCCGTCCGCTGAGGACAGCAGGGATGCCTTGCACTTGGATAGGTGTAGGCTTTTCTATACCTTTAGCTTCAAGACCTCTTAGGATACCTGGAAACAAAGTTAATAATGATTTAAGTCTATGTCTTATAGGTTATGGGACTCCACAATCTATAGTTCGATTGAGAGATGTTAGGCCATAAAACGTGCTGGTCTTATGAATCGGTGGACTTTAGAAATTAATTTAAATCGCTGTGGTATGCATGTTTCCTCACGATATTTTCCTTCACCGTTATGCTTAGTTTTATACCGTTGTAGTCACTAAAACTACCACCTGTATTTTCCGGTCGTAGTATTGATATACTGTGTATTTGTAAGATTTATAAGAATTTCTATGGCATATAAAGTCCGCCTGGCACTAGGCCAGCGTGGTGGACTATATGGCTTGACCACTCTCAATCGTACCCTCGGTTGTAGAGAAGGCCCGTGCCCAGCATCGGGACGTATTTGGGCTGACACAGATACAGATACAGTGTGACATTGGCGTATATCTAAGAAACCATTTATTTATTTAAAAAATAAAATAAATAAAATAATTAAATTATTATCCATTTATTTATTTATTTAAACATTTATTTAAAAAACAAAATAAATAAAATTTATTAAATTAAATGGCGGCCTTAAGGGCAGTCTAAGGTACAAATGGAATAATAATAATCTACAATTAAAACCTAAAAATTAAAATATAACATAATCACATGTAATAAACCATTATATTTTCTGTATTAATTATTACCTTTAGGAAACTTCATATGCTGAAACGTCCTGATGGGTGGAGGTACGTCCTCTCCCTCTACTAACACTCGCAGTTCCCTGCGGATTCGCTCATGCCTCTCCGGAGGCTGGTTGAGAATGCAACGTGGTGGGCGCCATGATGTTTTTATCGGTTCTTCGTATTGGATACCTGAAGCAAGTTGGTTTGTATGTATTAACTTATATAATTTAGTGAAAGGTTTTGTATATTTTGGTTTATATCATTAAGTATGGAAAAAAAATGGACTGCCTCGGTGTTGTAGTTTTGCTAGAGTATGGTTACAAAGCTGAGGTCTCGGGTTCGAATCCCGGGTTGGGCAGTGATATTGGATTTTTCTATTTATTATCAGCCCGGAGTCGGATGGAACATACAAGGCGAAATGTGGGTGTCTTGGCACCTCTGCCTACCCCTTCTGGGGAAAAGGCGTGAGTTTATGTATGTATGTAATTATGTATGGACTGCCTCGCACATTGGTGGTGCAATAATTGTACTACAGTACAACGCTGGGGTTTTAAGTTTGATTCCCGAGTTGAACAATTTGATAATGGGTTTATCTATAATCAATTCAGGGTCAGGAATTTATGACCGATATGGCGATAGGCTCACCCACTATCACATTGTGGGACAAAAGATACAAGGTGTCCTCAATGCTACGAAGGGAACTTCTGCCTATCCCTTCTGGAAAGTTGTAGAAGTTTTTTTAACATGTATAAAGCTTACCTTTAGCCAACTCAGCAACACCCATCAAAGCTTTGCTCTGCGCAACACTCTCCAGTATATGCTCCTCTTCTCTTGCTTGTTTCTCGGCTGCGGAGAGAGCCCTGGCCTCGGCAAGCCTCTTCAGCTCACTGTGCTGGTCGAGCAACGATATGTTGTAACGTCTGCCCCATTCTTCTTGGGATGCTGTGAAAACAATTTATTTCAAATACAGTATTCAAAGGTAGGAAATCTATTTATTTTATTTTTACTCTTTACTTCACACAAAAGTAAACAAAATATATACAAGATTTTACAAATTTAATTTAAGAGTGTAGTTTTTGGTCTTATGGATATAGGGAATTTCTAAAATCATGCAAAATAAGTTTATCATTAAGTAATCTGAGTGAAAATTAGGTAAAATAAGGACTTTTTCTTTTTACACGCTTTATATTAGCTTCACTTGTATGTTTGTATGTTTGTTTGTAACCGACTTCTTTGGGCGCGATTTTGACCCACTTTAAACGGCCAGATTTCGTTCAAATTTTGCACACCTGTCAAAGACCGATGACAATACAATAATTCGATTAAAATATATAATTATCCTGATTAGATTCGCCAGGATTAATTATTCTTATAATTGATGACCATTGCTACATTCATCGCTAGATGGCGTTAACATTGTATTCTTCCAAGAAGCTTATACCCAAATGGAGATTGCATTCCGTATAAAACACTGAAGCACAAAAATTTGACCTTGAATGCAATCGCTGTTGCCTGCTATCCTTTTCTTTAGAGTGACAATGAATGAAGTTCACGTGAAGTTCATTCATTGTTATGCTAAAGAAAAGGATAGCAGGCATCAGCGACGTCATTCAAGGTAAAAATTTTGTGCTTCACTTTTATATACGGAATGCAATCTCCATTTGGGTATAAGCTTCTTGTATTCTTCAAGTGTCAAATGTTACTACTGACCAACAGATGGCGTTATTGATTGGAAATACAGCCGTAGATGGATGTTTTTAGTCAAAACAATTATATAATAGTTAAAAAAAACTAAAATACACGCTTTAATAAGATATACAACTAAAAAAGTAAAAATAATTGATACTGAATTTAAGATAAGTAAATGGAGTAAAATACATATATTTTATTGTTACAAAGCGTGGGGTGTTTACAACAATTACTTATCATCCTGCACCCCACGCTTTGTAACAATAAAATATATGTATTTTACTCCATTTACTTATCTTAAATTCAGTATCAATTATATTTACTTTTTTAGTTGTATATCTTATTAAAGCATGTATTTTAGTTTTTTTTAACTATTATATTTTTATTACTATAAATGGTTAGACGAGCATGCCATTAATCCATTGACAGTAGCAATGCTTAGCATTCCACTGCACTTGGCATTATTAGAAAAAAAGATGTTAACTCTCAATATGTCCAGTAGTTACTCTGGTTACAATGTCTTTCTAACCGGAACACAACACTGCGTTTTACACTACTGTTTCGCGGTAAAAGTAGATATTACAGTTTTGAGAAATGAAATTGTATTGTAGCAGTTTTTTTTAGTACACTTGTGAACAAGATTGAGTTTGAGTAAGAGCATCAAAAACAACTTGCACATTTCTGTGTCTGATATTTCTGTCATATGTGTATTTAATATTATTTTTTACATATGAGTCCATTCAATGGTAAAATGAAACATAGTAAAGCCTCCAGTCCCAACAGATATTAGGTAGTAAATTAAATGTACATAAAGCCTTAAAATTCCCACAAGGTGGACTAAAACTGATATCTTAACTTTTTAGACAGCCTGCGTCATGCAATGTAGATCACATGTTAATCTCAGGTCTCAAAGTTTTAAAACGTGACAAAATTCTACCATAAACTAAAAACGTAATTTTTGTGCAAAAATACTGACTTTCATCATCGGGATCATTCTCACTGGAGCTCTTGGTCTCCGCCGCGGCTTCGGCTGTAAGCTGACTGAGCCTTCCCAGCTTCAAAAGCTGTTGTTTCTTCCTTTCCTTAACTGGAACGTATGGTTCGTAGTTATCTATATCTTCTTCTGATTCCGAAGACTTTTCTTCACGTCTATACCTTTTTACGGGCGGTGGCGGCTCTTCAGAGTTTTCAGACATTGTTAGTTGATTCTTGTTAGGAGATTTCTGTTTAAAAAACCAAATTTTATGTGTACAAAACAAATAACAAGCTTCACAATAATAAATAGCACAGATTATAAATCCAACACATGTTTTGAATTTTTAACTGTCACTTTTAATAAGCAAAGGCAATAGAGACTGAACGGCCTATGTTAATTAAACACGCCATGTGTTGTCCAAAAATAATTTGTTTTGGAGCCACAAAATATGGTCGACTACACGCCAAAAAAGTATACTGTGAATTAGTTATTTGAATTATTTTAATGGGTAATAATTATTAAGGCATTGAATCCTTAAGAAGACATCATATATAGCTGTCTGTATACACCTATAAAGGCTCGTCACCTTGCACATTACTTATATATAACAACATATAATTTTATCGGTGACGCACCGATGGTGTATCGATTTATTAAATAATTAAATAAATAAATAAATAAATCATATTTTGATAGCACGTTATACTGTGAGTAAGATGTTTATCTAAACATCTTGAGAAAACCTGTACACCATAGCAATTTGTAACAATTTCCATGGTATGTAAAGTCCGTCTGCACTAGGCCAGTATGGTGGATTAAACAGCCATACCCCTTTTAGTCTTACTCTCGATTGTAGAGGATATCGTGCCCTGCAGTAAGATGTACATGGGCTGATACAGTACAGTTTTAGTATATACTATGAAGGAACTAAAATGCGCTTGAAATATAATAAATAATATGTGTATCCACTACGGTTACTGGTGGTAAATCTTATATGTGAGAGGTCGCCTGGGTGGGTACCACGGACTACCGACCTCAATTTTTCCCGCCAAACAACAGCTTAAATGCACTGTTTATCGGTTCGAAGGATATTGTAGCCCGAGTAATGAATGATACATGTTTTCACTGATCATTACAAGAGCTTTACATCTTTGCCTTATAAATATTTATCAAGAAAGTTCTGTATTAAACGGTACAAGGCATAGTATTTACTCTAAAAATTTTACAGATTAAGGGGTAAAGCGTCTCCAGTCTCCCAATAATATAGCCTTGAACCCTCAATTATTTCTGTACTAACTATTAGCAGATTTGAGAAACACTGTTCTAATATAAATAAAAACTTTACGTAATGCACAAGGGCATGGATTTGATTCTGTACCTATTTTAATGACCAATTACTGTTTACGATTTAGGTAAGTGTAACGTTGGTAAAAATTACTTATAACGATGATGAGCATTTTTTATGAACATTGCAAAGTAGCAATGTGCAATTCGTTCAATTTTTAGGACCCGGATCAATACTGATCCATCTTTAAAATGAACCGGTTCAAATGACTCGATCAATCAAACGATTGGTTCCGTTCAATTCTTTGATATAAATGAATAGGCCCTTAGTAGAATTATAGGTATGTAAACACATTTTAAAGTTCACATTACCTTACATTACCTTTTAAATTTACACAAAAATGACACTTTTACAACTGAAACACGCGAAAAACAATTTTACAACAAACGTAATAGACAAAATCTTAGGACAACGAGATACTGATTACGAAATACGAACAAATACGTGTTATTACTTAATGACAATATTAACTCGCAAGTAACCACTCAAACGTCCCGACCTCCAATGTTGACGTAAGCTGTCATTTTTATAGGAAAATACACTAGTAATGAAAAAGCATCCTAAATTCAAAATATATTATGAAAAGCGTTATGAAAAAAATATATATAATGCTTGAATAAACTACCTTTAATCTAACATTGGCCAAAAAGAAATTAGCAATAGGCATATTTCAAAAAAAAAAGGCAAACTCGTGTGTTGTTTGAGAACAACGACGAGTGGTGCGCAGGAATTTATAAAAATGTAAATATTGATTTGTAACTCTCTTATTGTTCTTATATGGTTTATTAAAAGATACCTTTACATTAATAATTATCAATTATCTAAAAATAAGCCATATTCGACGCGTGATTCGAAGTTTTTTAGACACGAAAGTAAATCACGATCGTTGTTTGTCGGTTTTCATTAAATATTTCTGTGTCAATTCTATGAAAAAATGAAAAATAAAGTGTTAGAGATAGAAAACATATCATAAAGAATAATTAGGTGCCATTTGATAATTGAGAATATATCAAAACAATTCAATATTTTAATTGATTTCCAGTATTCCGTAGAAAGTCGCGCGCCATATTTTGTAAGATGTTTGCGTTCCAAAGTTTTTATTCAAACTAGAATGTGTGGTATGTTTGATGTTGGATGTGATTGTTATAAATTAAGTGTGATAAAGCCAATGATATGGTGATTTAAATTTTCAATATCAAAGAATAAATTTATTAATTCAGTTTAAATATTTCAATATTTCTTCTCCAAATATGCATCCAAACCGTGGAAAGACGAGTTGGATACATTCGAGCCAAAATCACAAGAGCTCGCCGAGGACAGGGTCAAATGGAATGACAAAGGGGAAGCCTTTGCCCAGCAGTGGGACACAATCTAGGCTATTAAATATATATTATTAAATATATTTATTAAATATATACGGAATGGAAACCGCCATCAGGGACCGCAAACCGTTACGTACATTACGATAAGATAATAGATGCGCGACTGCGAATAATCCGAACATTGAAATGATCTACTATTAAGCCAAAAACAAATTATAAGATACGGCTGCCGAACGCGGCTGAAGAGTGGTAATAATATTCAGAGTCTCTCTGACGCGGCGCGGCAGAATATTCAATTTTCTAAATATCTTCAGCTACGTCCATCAGCCGCATTTTATAAATTGTACCCGGCTTTACTAACGTAGTTATTCTGATATAAAACTAGTAAATATTACAATTGGACAAATTTATTGAAATAAAAATGAATAATAATAAAATACATTTTTAATTTTAGGTCATCAACGGAAAACCACGAATGCTCGTGAGTGTTTTATTTTTTGATTTCAGTGATAGAGTGCATGTATAGTTTGTGTCAATTAAGTAAATAAAAAACCATCACTAGTGCTAAGAGTTAACTTGAACTTTACATTGAGCGGGCAGTGCGGAAATGGGGGAGACCGAGACCCGGGCAGAGGCAGAGGCAGAAGCTGAGGCAGAGGCAGTGGCACTGTACCGGGCTACTATGCCGGGCCAAATAAAAAAAAAACTAAATAAGTCGTACAAATCTTTAATTATTAATTTATAGGTTTGAAATTGACAGTATTTATTCTTAAATATTTATTCATTGATTGTAATAATAATAATTGTTTATTTTTTTTTTGTTTTAATTTTCAACCACCACTTAACTACCCTTATTCGTAATTTTTAAATACTATTACAATTTTTGATTGTAATGGATTACGCTATACCTACCAGTAACTTTACCTATACAAATCTCGTCGTAATTAAGGATATTTTCTTAAAAATCTACCATAAACTATAATTTGTTTTCTAAACCAAACACTATAAAAAAGGATAACAGCTTTGCATGTCTCGATCGCTAAAATTTCATTAATGCAAAATCAATAAATACATTAAAAAACTAGGTATAACAATGTTAACATTTGATAGGACTAAGTCATTTATATTCCATTCATGTTATTACACGTAGATAGTAATTTATTTATTGGCCCCGCGCTGTTTTAAACCGGCTAACATTTGTATCAAATATCGTCTGGACAAGAACTTACATGGGCGGCCATCTTTCAAGCTTTTTTGCACCAGTGTTACCAACTTATTGGATTTTCCACAAAATCTGGTAGTTTGGTCCTGGTTGGGAAAAATTGCTTTTAGTGGATTTTAAATGGTTTGGGGCTGGCGAAAATTATTGAAAAGCTGTCATTATCAATTCCGACACATCATTGTTTATTGAAAATATGATGTCTTATATTATAATCAAATATCCAAACATATAATCAAATAAATAAATAAATACACCCAACAGTGACCTTTATTGTCTCGACCCCACACAAAGAACTAGTCTTGTGTCGTGGGTATCAGGAACTACAACAGACTTTTCGGTCTCACAAACAGCCAGACCCGAGACAAATACCTCCACTTCACTCAGATATTTGTTTCGGTGCGGGAATCGAACCCGAACAATATTATGTTAATATATTTATTAGGATATTAATTAGGAAATAGGAATATTAATAATTAGAATTCATGTTTAAAAAATAAAAACAGAAATACGAACCGAAAATATGACTTCCTGACATCTATTGGCGAATAATGATGTGTTAAGCCATTCTATGTATGCCCAGCATTAATTGTGTAACAGGGCCATCTATCGATAAATATAAAGGTACCCAGCGTTATTTGTGTAACAGCGCCATCATCTACTTGTTTTGGAACTGACAACCATGTGTTTTCCATTTTGAGCATGAAGATAGACCTCTATTTCATATATAGTAATGTACTCTGTGCGGTTCATAACTTTTAAGTTTTAACATGAAACTTTCGAGATACATTCCCTTTCTGCTGGTTTAGTTATTTTAACTCGGGTACACACCTACCTTTGCACACAATTTAAATTTTTTCACTGAATGACAATGGTGAGAATTGTTATTTTGATTTTTTAATAAACACATATTTTCAGCACAAAACCTCACAATTAAATAATATTTTCAAAAAATCAACAATCTTACTCATAAAACGATTGCACTACAATTAATAAGCAAACAAAATAGTAAACAATGCTTATCACATATTTAAACAAATAAAACCTTACTAAACAAAAATGCATAATGTTGCCTGCCTGCCTGCAGCCTGCTGCTGGGGTCGCGGCTTTCGATATTCATGGGTGTGTGCGTTGCGAACTATGCACGGACACCAAAATTACTACATACATGCAAACAAATGTCCCGCGAGACGCGGCGGCATGAGTTAGTTGATTAGGTACATTCATGGCCCAGTAACCGCCCTTACGAAAAAACACCGATACGAATTTCTTTATGTCAGAATGAGATGCAAAATAATGTTCTATTTCATGTGACGTGCCGCGTTTTGTTGTTGGGCGAAAAAAGAATTTCGCCAGACAAAGCGACGTCGTTCAAGCAATAAAGCAACCTAATATCATTGAAATAGGGTCTATTTTAAATCAAGGCCACTATATGGCGCTTATTTTCTTGTGTTGCTAGATATAGCTATTGATGTCTCATGTGCGGTTACAGCGTGAATCTCTCTAGAGGTAATTACTCTGTGCCTACACCCGTGGTTGGAGGGAGGGGGGGGGGGGGGGCGTCTGCGCCCCGGGCCGTCATGTTGTTTACCTTTACAATAACTTCGGATAACAATTAACAAGTATTGTGAAATGCGTTGATAGATTTACTTGTATTTTCTTGGAATGTTTCACTTGGTGTTAGGCCAAAATATGTTAAGTGCCATTCAGTTCTTAGCACATTATGTCGCAAATAGTATAATTATTAAGTGCGTGGTGGCCTGTTGGTAAACGGACTAGACGCGACTGCCAACATGTTCACGGTGGTCGCGGGTTCGAATCCCAGGGCACACCTCTGACTTTTCGGAGTCATGTGTGTATTGATAGTCAATCACCACGCACTAAAACGGTGAAGGAAAACATCGTGAGGAAACCTGCATACCATAGCGATTCATAAGAATTTCTTTGGTATGTAAGTCCGCCAACCCGCACTAGGCCAGCGTGGTGGACTATATGGCCTAACCACTCTCAATCGTATTCTCGATTGTAGAGTAGGCCCGTGCCCTGCAGTGGGACGTATATGGGCTGATACAGAATACAGACAGTATAATTATTAGAAAAACGATTGCGTTAAAATATTCATACAAACACTTACTCTGCGCCATTGGTCTGGAGTTCTTGTGACACCATCCGCCACTGCATTTAATTTAAATGCCAAAGATTCCCAAGTTCGCCTGGTCACTTGACTAGATTGTGGCCCACTTGGGAAGCGGCCCAATGCAATGTCTGGATGTGTCTCCAAGTACTCAACAATTATTTCTTGCTGCCTTAAGGAGATTTTTCTCCGAGCAGGCATCTTAAAATAAAATAACAAATATCATTATACATATCACGTAATATCTAGAAGGGTACGTTGATCTATGTATGGCATCATCTAATTATTGTGACGATCTTAAAAAAACTTATAGACGTTCGTTAATACACCAAGAAAAAAAACCTTTTATAAATGTGGTGTCCCGAACAAAATTTCGTATTAAATAAATTGTTACGTGTATTTTATTTCTTGCATCTAAAAAAACCCAATTCCACGAAACAATCATCACATACTTTGTTGATAGATCTTTGTACTTTGGGAAAACTAGGTTGAATATAACATTTTACTAGAACTTAATACTTATTTTAAGAACTGAAATTAACAATGATTAAACTTTTGCAATATAACTTGCTCATCAAAACTGTTGTTATTTAAACTTAAAAGCCAAGACTCACAAGTAAACTACGCTATACCATTATACTTACTTTTATTTATTTTCACAAATGACTTATACACAAGCACAAACACTTCTCACTTAAATCAAGTCGAAACGCATATGAACGCACATTTTGTGAATCTCGCGCCTCAATGTTTATTTTCAAGTGCCAAACAGGTAGTTAAGCCGGCAAAATGTAAACCACTTAATTTATCCCATTGGTTAATGGTCCAATTGGTATATTTAAACTAGTCGCATAACATCGATAAAAAAATAGAGGTGTCCAATAGATTGCTGAAAGAAACCGTTAGGCACTTACGGTAGGGGTGGACGATATACATCGATGTTTTAAAAACACTCGATGTATTGTATCGATGCATTGTTAATACTTCAACATCGAATACATATCGATGTTTTTCATTCGATACATCGAATACGCAAATGGGAATCGTATTTATCGCGTCAGATGGCGCATCGTCGATGGTTTGACTGACAACTGTCAATTTCATATATAATCGTGATTCGTGATTCTCAATCAGAATTATTAGTTTTTTTCTAATATGCCACTGTGTTAAGTACCAGGCTGTTTTAGTCGTGGTAATCATCTTTTTCCAAAAGCCCCAGCATTGAAAAAAAGAAACTAAGAAAGAGCTACAAAAATGATAACCTTTGTATCAACAGTTGATTCAAGTCTGTGCAAAAAACATTTAGACACGGATTATTACGGAAAATCTGCTATTATAGGATTATAGTACTACTTTTGTACGCTGCCTGTGCGTTTTTATTGTCATAAGTCGGCATTTCAGAACCTAGAACTAACCTAAAATCAAACATTTTATTTTCTGGCCAAAAATCTGTCTTAATCGTTTTGAAGTGCACATTAATATGACCACATTAAATTAGTTACTTATTAAGTCATCACTATAACAGGAATAACACATTAAATCAGGAATACATGTTAATACATGTTTATATATATCTTATATTGTATATCTTAATACATGTTTTTGTTTTAATTAATGCCTAACCTAAAACAATCGATGTTTAAGAAACATCGATGTATTTCTCAATACATCGAATTACCATCGATGTAACCAAACGATGCATTACATCGAAAAAAACATCGATGTATTTTTTTAATGTCCATCCCTAACTTACGGTGCCTATCAGTACATTGTCATACGCAATACCAATTCATAACAAGTTTCAGTTGACATCTGTGTTCGGTGTACAACGAGAATTTGATGATAACTTGACCTGTCAAAATTAGCCAATAGCCCTGCAGAAAGGATTGCTTTGTGCAGTGATTAATGTGCAGTGAATACGTGTACCCCTCAACCGTCGGAACCGGAACCCGGTTCCTTCGGATTTCAAGCAATAAGCAACCTAATATCATTGAAATAGGGTCTATTATTAATACGGCTCATCGATTTCAAGCAAAAAAGCAACCTAACATCATTGAAATAGGGGCTATTTTTGAATCAAGGTCAGTAGGCGGCGCTTACGACAGTCCGACGTGCAGTGTAAGTGACGTCAAGGAAACAATTAAATATTTGGAAAATAATGCTCGTAACTTATAAGAAATCATTACTCATCAATTCAATAATCAAAAATGCAAATATTCTCTCCAAATATTTGTTTGATTTCTATGAATGTAACAATCACAAATAGTAGACATTTCGTAATTTTATAAATACAGGTATTGTTGTTGCATCCTAATTAATTTAATTGAAAATGTTTATTATCTAAATTCATGTTTGTTCGATTTCGTTTTTTGTGTTTATTTACTACCCCTTCATATTAGTTTCATATAAATATTCAAATGAATAATATGTCAAGTCAATGTACAAAATGTCAGAATTTTAATAAAATCTAATTTTATTTATGATGAAAGATTTATATTACTTATAACATAATACACATGCTTATGTAAATATAATCCAATATAAGAGGCTTTACATTTTTTCGTATCTTTGGTACCTCCGATTCAGGTACCTTACCTTGGTAAAATTGTAGCTACGTAAGGCAAAAGTGTACTTTATTTCAACTTAAGAGGTCATATTTGTAATAAACACATTTGTATATTTCGACGAATACTTTTGAATGTATAAATGAAATGAAATAAATAGTTGTTTATATCATATGAAGGGTTTTATTTGTAATCTACACAAATACTATTATCTGAATTTGAAAAAAATTACATCAATTGCCATTAATTTAAAAAACCCAAGATACACAGTTTCGAACGAAAGTAACACTCAAAACTGTCACCAAACACTCGACAATTCTAAATATGTAGGTAAAGTCACACTATAAACATATCTTTTGCAAATTCAACCTTACGCGCATTGTTTAAAGTTGTTTATACAAAGCAGTGTATAAAATGCAATAAAATTTTACGACCGACATTAGTCGGTAGGACAAGGCATGGAATGGAGACGAATATCTTTTTTACTTTTATATGAAGATGAATTTGTTTTTGTACTTTTATCTGAGCGTAGATATGTTTTGGGCAAGACATGTATATAAATCAATAAAACAAATTTTCGATATATTCGGCTTAAAAAAATGTTCACGTCTTTGCTGGCTGATTATTGATGTCCATTCTCCGCATCGTATTGGGTCACGAGGAAACCTAAAATGTAAATATTTATATATATTTTCCGAGCGTTTCCAGACCTTATCATCATCTGCCTAGCTAGATTATTCTGATTTATATTATTATACCCAGACAGTTATTGCAAAAAAAAAACTGAATTTAAATCCCTTTTCAAGATGGCGGCAAATGCACACGCAGGAAATCTTGGTCGACAATTTGATCTTAAGCTTTTTTACCCTCGAAGTCATTAGCATGTCTCGAAACCATAAGTTGTGGCCTTATTATTAAATATTATTATATTTTTGTTATGAAAAAAAAACGTCGAATTGACGTTCTTTTCTGCTTACGGCATTCGATTAAAAACGAATATTTATAACATATAAAGACTTGTTACAAAAATGTACACAAAAAAGTTCAAATTAATTAATAAAAAAAAATAAAAACAGTAAAAAATTCGACTCCACTGAATACGCTCACTTGGCAACATTAAATCGTAACCCGGAACTGGGAGTCACTAAGCAAAACGCAAACATAACAAAAATTGGTTATGTGATTATGGGTATATTTTTTTGGTTTTTTATAAGATAAAAATAACTTTAAGTAGTAAAATATGGATATCAAAAGAAAGCTTATAGTATATACTTTATTTATAAATAGATTTTATTGGTATGTAATATGATTTAATGGGTGAAAACATGATTTGAAAATGAAATACCATTGAAATTCGATCTGTATAGAATTTTTATTATTTGTTTACAACACATTTGAATTATATTTGTACAATAATTGTCACACCTAATAATTCTGCATAGTTTTAGATACTTAAAGCTATTTTTTATTCTCCTGTAGCTAGAATAGGTACAAGGATATAATGCTTTATGTTTATGAATATTGAAAAGGCGGGAATCGGAAAATTTCTGTCAAAATAAGTGACAGTGACGTGGACGTGTGAGTGGGTAATCATAAATCAAGACGTAACTAACTTCAACTCACTCAAAAAGTCAAAACCATAAAGTTGTAACGTAAAACAAACTTTAAAGTCTACCACTCAAAGCATATATTAACCTTGTCATTTACAGTCGAACTATTTAGTGTCTGTATTCGTCTCTAAAACCGATGATATCCGAACGTTTTTTTGGCTTGATTCGGCTCGCCACGGGTCAGGCGCACTTCCGGTTCGCGAACCGTTGTTCGCGGGTTATGGTTCTCGGCTCTCGGCTCTCGGCTCTCAGTTCTCGGTTCGCTTGAACCTTAGAGTAATTACCTCTAGAGAGATTCACGCTGTAACCGCACATGAGACATCAATAGGTATATCTAGCAACACAAGAAAATAAGCGCCATATTGTGGCCTTGATTTAAAATAGACCCTATTTCAATAACATTAGGTTGCTTTATTGCTTGAACGACTTCGCTTTGTCTGGCGAAATTCTTTTTTCGCCCAACAACAAAAAGCGGCACGTCACATGAAATAGAACATTATTTTGCATCTCATTCTGACATCAAGAAATTCGTATCGGTGTGTCTCATTTTTGCGGTGTACAGTACATTTCGGCTCTCTCTAGAGGTAATTACTCTAAGGCTTGAACCGACGCAATTCTCCAATCGTGATCGATCGAATGAACGAATTTTATTGTACGTAAAGATCGAATCGATCGCGTGGTTCTTGCGAGCCGGTTTATTTGACCCGTTCAATCGCGAACGACCCATATTTATTGCAAAGTCATTGAGGATAAAGTATATGAGACTATTGCTTATGATGCATTATATAATGTTTGCCTTTGTTTGTCTTCCTGTGCAAACAATATTTTATTATTACAAAACAAAAACATGTGAACATACATTACAAATCTACTTTAAATATAAGTAATGATATTATTTATTAATTTTGTTATTGCTGGATATTCAAAATAACCCTGTATAGATGATACCAATTTGTGAATATTTTGATAAACTTAATCAATCAATAAAATAACTTACTTCCTAAACACCGTGTAATGTCACACGTCAATCTCGATTGTCAAATTATGTTGACACGTAACTTTCTCAATTAAATTAACAACAGCCGACCTCCAAATGTGCGATTTTGTGATAAATTTTCACATGTAACCGGTGTTTATTATATCTAAATTATGTCCGACAAAAGTTTCGGTGATCACGCAAATCGGAACATTGTTAAAAATCCGTTGCTGTCTAGTGCTGTGACTGGTGTGTCCATAGAAGATTTGACGAATAAAGCTATTCTGCTGCCCGTAACGCCTTCACAGGGGCTGATCACGAGATCCGGTGAGTATTTATGTTTATTTTTATCCTACATAATGTTTTTTCTGTGACGTAATGGTATAATTTGAGCCAATATAGCGAAGGAGGAATTTAATAGGTAACTGTCAATTTGTGTACTATGGGTGTAGATTTTTCACGACAAAACCCTTGTTGTGTCTATTTTAAGGTGTATTCACTGTTAATCCTGACTCTAAAAGTGTGGTAAAAGTGCTTAAATTTTGAAAATTGAAACTGGAATACGAAAGTGCAAATAATGTCCTCATTTTTGTATAAAACATACAGAAATGCGCCGTTTCAAAGTGGTTTTACTCCGCAGTTTCTTTTACCGTGTACCAAAATGAAAGATGTTCAAAAGTATTTGGATAATATTATTATTGTGAGTAAAAACATAACATTATGGACATATTTTCATAACAAATTGTGTTAGTCAAATATCTTTATATTCATTTTTTGATATGGTTTTATTATGTGATTGTACAATGGTATGATTGTGCAATACACAGCATGTATATAAGACTATGCATTTATATAAATCTATACTCCAAAGATAACTATTAATATTTACAACAAAACATTGAAAATGTAAACATCTTAAATATCATTAACTGAACATAGAATTGTGTATAATTCTATTTATTTATAAGACAAATAAAACATACAAACACTTATAAAACAAGTAAAGTTTTGGTCAAAGCTATCTTTGCAGGTGAATACAACATTTATATTTATCATTTTAATTAATTTTTAATTTATTATTATTTTTAAATGTTATCAACAGAGATAAAATGTTTTAAATTATTTAACTAAGAATAATCAGCTTTCAGTATACCTAAAGCTCAACAATTACTGAATGAAACTTAAAAATACTTTTATTTATTTTTTCACAGCCTTATTCATAAAACCTATTGTAGTTAATGAATGTTTTGTCCCTTTTGCACACCTTTTAATTTCACTTTGAGTGAAGAAGACAAAAAATTCAAGTACTAAAATAGTTTTTAAAAATGTGTGTGATTAAGGGAGTAAGATTTTCACTATGTTTTTCAATGCATTGTAAATATCATAATTTCTAATTTTACTTTGAATTCAATGATTAAACAGCTGTGTATACCTGTCAGTAATATTGCCCTGTAGTATGTAGTTATTGTTGGTGAATATAATACTGATTTTGATTAGTTATTGGTGGTAGGTCTCTCATATGTGAGAGGTCACCTAAGTAGGTATAGGTGTATATTTCTCCTGCCAAACAACAGTTTAAATTCACTCTTGTGTTATGGTTTAAATGACATTGGTGCAGTGTAACTACTGAACATATTGTATATACATTTAGTATCTTATGCCACAGGATGGACAACACAGTGGAATATCAAGCATTGCTTGGATATATTTATAGTATTGTTAGGTTTTGCTACTGTCCATGAGTGATCACACAGCTTACTATCAGGCAAACGGCATATTCAACATTAAAAACAAAATTTAAGTAAATAATATCTTATTAATGTATTACTTACTTTGTTAGAACAATATGAAATAATATCTACTTTTTATACTCACTGTATATAATCCTTTTGATAAAATATATATTTCTCATGTAGAAAACTGCATGACATTATGTTATGATATCATCTGCATTACATAAATTAACCTTGAATCAATAATGTTGGCTCAGTAAATGTTTATGCATATTATGCACTCAATTCCGACATGTTTGCAAAAATACTTGACATATGACAAGGGAAGTGATGAACCCAAGGCAGTTTGATTGGGTATTTTTAATTGGTTAGAATTTGAGGGAATTTTTTTATATGTGCCGTTAATTTGTATGTGATACAGATTGTTATATATTTTGAAAAACTAATATATGGATTATTACACTCTAAATAATTGAATATTCCCAGAAAATTTATGTATCAATGAGCATATATTGTAAAAAGTTAAATGCTACAGTTTTTAAAACTGTAGTTTTTATTACCTTTTATGAACACATTTTTTTTTATTGCAATGTATGGCGAGACCAGCGTGCCGTCATCGCCTGATGGTAAGCGTTACGACCGCTCATGAATAATAGCAAAACCAAACAATACTTTGAATTACAAAGCCAAGCTTGGCTTTGTAATTGTTGTTCAACTGCATGTTCAACTGCACTCGCCATTCTGAGATGTAAGATGTTATGTCTCAATATAACCAGTACTCAGTAGTTACTCAGGCTACAAGGCCCTTTAATGTGAAACACAACAGTGCATTTACTCTGTTTGACGGAAGAAGTAGATATAAATTATAAAAATTAGTTTTTTTCTTCTGATATCATAAAGCAGTTTGTTTGAAGGTGCCTAAATCAAGTAAAAATTTACTATTTGATGACAATGCCAATTTTAAAATAATTTATCTTGTCTATTTTTGTCAGTTCTCATATTGCCCTTATAAGAATGCTGTGTAAAAGATGATCAGAATGTGAAAACCTCTTCATTATTAACATCTACATGAGACTTGAGAAAAATAATAATAGAAAAAACAAAGACTCAACTATGGAATTTTGCAATCAGTGATTAGGTATTATTATTAAAGTGATTTTCATATTGACTATTGACTGCCTTGGTGACATAGTTGTACTAGGGTATGGTTACAAAGCTGAGGTCTTGGGTTCGAATCCTGGGTTGGGCAAAGTGATATTGGATGTTTCTATTCATTATCAGCCTAGAGTCAGGAATTTGTGCCCGATATAGCGATAGGCTTGCCACCTATCATATCGTGGGACGGAACAAACAAGGCGAAATGTGGGTGTTCAGGCACATCTGCCTACCCCTTCTAGGAAAAAGGCGTGAGTTTATGTATGTATGTATGTATGTATGTATGTATGTATGTATGTATGTATGTATGTATGTATGTATGTATGTATGTATGTATGTATGTATGTATGTATGTATGTATGTTTGTATGTATGTATGTATGTATGTATGTATGTATGTATGTATGTATGTATGTATGTATGTATGTATGTATGTATGTATGTATGTATGTATGTATGT